>CAWUFW010009931.1:0-740775 GCA_963921515.1 Calotriton arnoldi
ATGTCATCAGTGATGTCATCAGTGATGTCACTGACCATGTCATGAGTGATGTAATATGTGACGTCATCAGCAGTGCATTGCGGGGCGCGAGTTATAGTTAGCTGGACTAACTATAACGGGGAATTTCACGGGTTTTGTACGAGTGCAATGTCCAACTAACTATAACTGTCCCTAAAACCTATGGTTTTTTCAGTGAATTTCAAAGGTTTTTTAAATGCTAATTTGTAACTATAACGTCCCTGAAACCTATGTTTTTTTCAGTGAATATATATATATATATATATATATATTCCATCCAACAAGTTTTGCACAATTTGGAAGGGGCCACACAGGCGAGTTATACTTCCTTCGTGGAGAATGCAGCGGGTGGGACAGCCGCTGACGCCTGCTATCTCAGCTGTACGCGTTTCGGGCTTGCGCCCTTGTTCACCAGCAAAAAACAGGATGAGGCACAAAAGGCAGTCACCATTTTATTTGTAATCAGCTCCGCCCATCCAGGCCTCTGAGCATTGTGGGATTTGTAGTGTTGCCGTGTTGCCACAGTGGGCTTCATGTCCTTCACCCGTTAAAATAATCAAAAAATAAAACCCCAGTGGGTTGGCATCAACAGTCTGTTGCCAAACCGCTACCAATGTCAATGTCTCCACGAGGTGACTCGCCAGTCACAGACAACCTGCCGTCATGGTTTCTCGATCCGCTGTAGCAGCGGGCCCCCACCACGACCGGGCAGGCCGTAAATATTCCATCCAACAAGTTTTGCACCATTTGGAAGGGGCCACACAGGCGAGTTATACTTCCTTCGTGGAGAATGCAGCGGGTGGGACAGCCGCTGACGCCTGCTATCTCAGCTGTACGCGTTTCGGGCTTGCGCCCTTGTTCACCAGCAAAAAACAGGACGAGGCACAAAAGGCAGTCACCATTTTATTTGTAATCAGCTCCGCCCATCCAGGCCTCTGAGCATTGTGGGATTTGTAGTGTTGCCGTGTTGCCACAGTGGGCTTCATGTCCTTCACCCGTTAAAATAATCAAAAAATAAAACCCCAGTGGGTTGGCATCAACAGTCCGTTGCCAAACCGCTACCAATGTCTCCACGAGGTGACTCGCCAGTCACAGACAACCTGCCGTCATGGTTTCTCGATCCGCTGTAGCAGCGGGCCCCGACCGGGCAGGCCGTAAATATTCCATCCAACAAGTTTTGCACCATTTGGAAGGGGCCACACAGGCGAGTTATACTTCCTTCGTGGAGAATGCAGCGGGTGGGACAGCCGCTGACGCCTGCTATCTCAGCTGTACGCGTTTCGGGCTTGCGCCCTTGTTCACCAGCAAAAAACAGGATGAGGCACAAAAGGCAGTCACCATTTTATTTGTAATCAGCTCCGCCCATCCAGGCCTCTGAGCATTGTGGGATTTGTAGTGTTGCCGTGTTGCCACAGTGGGCTTTATGTCCTTCACCCGTTAAAATAATCAAAAAATAAAACCCCAGTGGGTTGGCATCAACAGTCCGTTGCCAAAACGCTACCAATGTCAATGTCTCCATGAGGTGAATCGCCAGTCACAGACAACCTGCCGTCATGGTTTCTCGATCCGCTGTAGCAGCGGGCCCCCTCCACGACCGGCCAGGCCGTAAATATTCCATCCAACAAGTTTTGCACCATTTGGAAGGGGCCACACAGGCGAGTTATACTTCCTTCGTGGAGAATGCAGCGGGTGGGACAGCCGCTGACGCCTGCTATCTCAGCTGTACGCGTTTCGGGCTTGCGCCCTTGTATATATATAGTCACTTAAAAAACCACAGGTTTCAGGGACATTATAGTTGGTTGGACATTTCACTCGTACAAAACCAGAGAAATTCGGGCGTTATAGTTAGTTGAGCTAACTATAACTCGTGCCCCCGCAATGCACTGCTGATGACGTCACATATTACATCATTCATGACATGGTCAGTGACATCACTGATGACATCACTGATGACATCTCAAATGACATCACTGATGACATCATCCAGTGAATGTGTGTTTCTGTAAAGTGTAAATATGTTTTATACATATATATATATGCCAAGGTGTTTTGAAGAAAGAGTGGGTGGATAAGTGTCTGAATGGATGATTTAGTAGGTGCATGACTGTCTGTATAAATGAGTGATTAAATGTGTCTTACTGAATGCATGGGTTAGTGACTAAACTGTGTAAATGTCGGTATCAGTCTGTCAGTTGGTGTGTAAGTGGTTGCATGGGTTGGTGAGTAGCTTAATGTGTGTCTATATGGGTTATTGATTGGTTGTCTGAGTATTTGTATGGGTGCCTGAGCGTCTGTGTGGGTGGGGGGGGGTGTCTGACTCTGTGCATAGATGTGTAAGTGGGTGATTCACTGGGTGTATGGGTTCAAGAGTGTATCTGTGAAGGGCTGTATGGGTGGGTGAGTGTGTGTATGGGTGTGTTGGTGAGTGAATGGATGTCTCAGTGGTACATGTGTGAGTAACTACATATGTGAAAGGCCTGTATATGTGAGTGTTGGAGTATATAAATAACTATATGTGAGAGTGAGTGATTGTGAGAGCGGCTGTATGGATGAGTGTGTGCTTGTATCAGTGATTGTATAAGAGAGTAAGTATGTGTTAGTATCTGTATGAATAAGTGAGGTGGTGTGTGTATGACTGTATATGTGAGTAAATGGGAGTGTGATTGATTCTTTGCATGACTGACTAGGTGTGTGAGTAACTCTATGGATGAGTGGCGGTGTGTGAGTATCTGTATAGGTGTATGAGTGCATATGATAGTGCTGTATTGATGAGTGACTGCATGTATGAGTGACTGTATGGGTAAATGAGTGGATGTGTGTGTAGACCTAGGAATCAGTGAGTGGGTATGTAGTAATTGGTATTGGTGTGTCTATGGTTTTGAAAATGGTAGTCTGTATTTTAGAGTGGGTGTATCAAAGGTTATATTAGGGTGTGAGGAGGTGCATCAGATTATCACGTGGATGATCTCATTAGTGATGTCATCAGTGATGTCATTTGAGATGTAATCAGTGATGTCATCAGTGATGTCACTGATCATGTCATGAATGATGTAATATGTGACGTCATCAGCAGTGCATTATGGGGTGCGAGTTATAGTTAGCTCAACTAACTATAACAGCCGAATTTCACTGGTTTTGTATGAGTGAAATGTCCAACTAACTATAACGTCCCTGAAACCTGTGGTTTTTTCAGTGAATTTCTAAGGTTTTTTAAATGCTAATTTCTAACTATGACGTCCCTGAAACCTATGGTTTTTTCAGTGAATTTCAAAGGCTTTTTAAATGATAATTTCTAACTATAACGTCCCTGAAACCTATGGTTTTTTCAGTAAATTTCAAACGTTTTTTAAATGATCATTTCTAACTATTACGTCCCTGAAATTTATGGTTTTTTCAGTGAATTTCTAAGGTTTTTTTAAATGCTAATTTCTAAATATTCCTACAGAGGTAGGACATGTGCAGAAAGAGGAAGAAACACGCAGAAAGAAGAAAGAGAAATGCAGAAAGAGGCAACAGAAGTCCAGAAGGTCGAAGAAAGTTGCAGAAAGAAGCAAGAGATATGCAGAAAGAACCAACAGAGGTGCAGAAAGAGGCTTTGTTGCGAAGTCATCCTGTGCCCCCAACTTTTTGCTGACTGGTACTGGTGGTAACTGACTCTGACTTACCAGGCCCGGAGCCAGTGCTATCCTGAAAGACACTTAGAATACAGTGAAAACACTTCCATACACTAGGGTACAGTATGGGTTGGGGTACCCCTGTGATTGGCATGACCTCCCCTGTAAGGCCCTAGTACATAATAGGGCAGGGGGATTAAAACTACCTCTAAGTCAGAGGTGCGGAAAGAGACAAGAGAAGTGAAGAAAGAAGCAACAGAGGTGCCGAAAGAGGCAAGAAAGGTGCAGAAACATGCAAGAAAGGTGCAGAAAGAGGGAACAGGGGTGCAGAAAGAGGGAAGAGGGATACAGAAATTTACAACAGAGGTACAGAAAGAAGCAAGAGCAGTGCATAAAGAAGCAAAAAAGGTGAAGAAATAGGGAAGAGGGTGCAGAAAGAGGCAAGAGGGATATAGAAATTTGCAAAAGATTTGACACAGTCGATCACGGTATCCTGATCGACCGTGTCAGGGCTGCTGGCCTTAAGGGAGCAGCATCCAGCTGGATTGAGTCATTTATTGAGGATCGCACCCAGTCAGTGCGTCTCTCTCAGTTTTCTGCACCAAAAATGGAAACGACATGTGGAGTACCTCAGGGCTCCTCATTGTCCCCTCATTTGTTTAACATCTACCTTGTTCCCCTATTTCGGTCCCTGAAAGACAGGAAGTTGCGCACGTACAATTATGCAGATGATTTGCAACTGGTGTTCACTATCGATAATTCACCTGACTCGGTATCTGAATTCCAGACAACAATGCTGCACATCCGCGACTGGATGAATAGTAATCAGTTAAAACTGAAACCAGACAAAACTGAAGTGATTCTGATAGGGGGTCCCCTGAACCCTTGAAATGCACATTTTTGGCCAAGTGAGTTGGGCCCTTCCCCCACTCCTTCTCCCTCAGCCAAGAGTCTAGGGGTGATCATCAATAGTGACCTCACTATGAAATCCCAGATAGGAGCAGTAACCTCCACCTGTTTCTTTCAGCTTAGAAAGATAAGAAAGATCAGGAGATTACTTACTCGGGAAGCTCTGATCATGGTGGTCCTAGCCATGGTGATTTCACATCTGGACTATGCCAACTCTTTATATTTCGGCATCCCTCTATATCTCACTAAAAGATTGCAGTTGGTGCAGAATCAGGCAGCCAGGCTGATATTTCAGCAACCCAGATGGGAGCATGTTTCCCCCACTATGGAAAAATTACATTGGCTTCCTATCCCACAAAGATGTGCATTTAAAGTTGGCTGCCTCATTTTTAAGTCCCTGCATGGTGCTAGCCCAAAATTCATATCCAGGCTTGTTCAAAAATACATACCTTCCCGGAGCTTGCGCTCCGCTCATAGGAACCTCCTAACCTTTCCTTCCCACAAACGGAAACGATTAGGTGGTTGTAGGTTCGCAGTACTGGCACCCAGCTTCTGGAATACTCTTCCCTTGGACATCAGAACCTGCACTGAATTTCCTAGATTCAGAAGGCTTCTTAAGACTTGGCTATATATCCAAGCTTATATCTAGAACCCAGCAGACGATCAAACACATGGGGCTCAGGCAATATCCTTGGTCAGCGCCAAGAAACCAATCGGTGTATGTGTGCTCTTTAAGAAATTTTAACATAACATAACAAAGTTGGGAGTGCCTTCTGGAGGCGCAGGCTGCCTTTCTTCCAGACGAGCATCAGTGGAACAACAAAGACAACCCACACAACACAGCTTGCTAAAACAGGGCATTTTCTACAAGGAAATTAGTTCACCATATATGCCAAGCAGATATTTGCAAATATCTTACCAGAGTTGGTCCTCAGACCTCACCAAATACAAACCAAAATGGTACCATGTTCACAAAGAACTCAAACAAATTCAAGCGCTTGTCCAAAAACGGTCCTCAGACCGCACCAAACACAAACCAAAATGGCGCCGTAGCCACCACAAACCAAAGCAAACTCATCTGGTGCACACAGGTCGAACCAATTTATTCTCCACTGCTGACTCATTGGATCAAACGGTCAGATCCAAGGGTTTCGCCGTTCAGAACCCAAGCCGGGATGACCACTGGCCGAGGCACTGCCCGGTCAGACAGACGGGGCAGCTGCGAGTACCAGATTCTCTTGTGCAGAGATCCCCGGTCCGCCCGTCCAACCCGACGTGGCCTGACCTCCTCATCCGTCCGCGGGCAAGGAAGGGCCACTCGCCCCATGGGGTCCCTGTTCAGGCGCCAACTGAAGGAAGTGACCCAATTAGGGCCACCTGGGTCACTCGCGACCACCTCTCAGCCTTCCAAACAAATGAGGAGTTGGTCAGACAGTAGAGAATACAAACCAAAGTTATTTATTAGTATGCGCTCGAGCGGAGTCTGATCTGACCAGCCTCCTTGGATTGCTGCAGAGGGACTGACCTTAGACAACATGGTAGAGCATAAAGTACATTTCCAATACCCCTGAAGACACACCCAGACAGGAATTTTCCAGTCTGGGAGCTGATGAACAAAGGACGTACAGAAGGATGAGCTACGATCCTGAGACCAGGCACACATTATCTGAAACTCAAGGTTACTCTGCCTGCCCACACCGCTCTGAGCTGTGGGAGCAGGCCTGTCTAGACGGAAAGGTGTGCATGAGATAGACAGTTTATTCATTAGCACACAAACTCAGCCTTGAAGAAATTCACGTACACAGAGGGCACATTGGTAGCTGCTTTTCGATGGTCAAACAGAGCATGAGACAAACGTTAGTTTCGATCATTGCCCAAAATGGCGGCTAATACAAAATGGTGCCGCAAATGCTAACTTAAACCGCACAATGCTAGAAGGAGTCGACCAGACGCATTTTCAGTCCAACAGTGCTGATGAGGGCGGAGGTGAGCTGGTCTTTGGTGACTTTGTTCCAGCTTTGCCAACTTTCTGCCTGCCTGCTTACCCCCTCAGCTGGCCCCTCGTCACACCTCACAGGGACTGAAGACTTGAATCACCCACACTCTACTGCGATCTGTAGACCTCGCTGTCATTGTTGGCTTGACTTTGTCTCTCTCTCGTTCCGCAGTTCCATCCATGTCTGCCTCTCTCTTTCTGTTCATATCTCGGTTTATCTACCATCTCCCTGTCGCTGCCTTAGATTTACCTATGCCTCTCTTCTCTCTGTTCCCTCCACTTCTCTCCTTTCTATGTTCCCTCCACTGTCCCTCGTTCGCACTACCGGCCTCCTCCTCCACTATGCTTTAGTTTACCCCTCCCTTGGTGCTCCCACTCACTGAGCATGCCTCACAGACACATCCACTCACAGTGGCTGAAAGAAACCTGTTGCACTGCAGCGCAGGGAGCTTCATGTGGGAGAGCACACACACTTACTGGAAACGCTGGACTTCTGAGGGAGAAAGAGTCTGGGGCATGCTGATGACCAAGAGGCACAAAGCGGAACAAGGAACATTTTCCACCGAATCAAGAGAGGAGTTCTTGCTGCAGTGCTGACAAGAGAAGAGTTCGTGCTGCGATGCACAAGCATTCTCCTCGTTCCCTGACCTGACTCTTCTACTTTACCACATTACAGTAGTACCGTCTCAAGAAAAATTATTACTCTTTAAACCAGTCTATCTACTTCTCAATGTGCACTCGCTTCCCACTCATAGAAGAACAAGCTTTTGCAATGCAATTGGTCTCGCATTAGTGAAAGTTCGAGCTATTGGCATTACAAATGATAATGTTTGTTAGATTTATTTTTTGGTCAAAAAATATCCCACAATAGCATAAGTAATAAAAGAAATTCCACAAATCAAGGAAAGGGTGCAATACCACAAGCTGTTACTAGGCGTCCCTGTGGAGTTGTAGAGGGACCTCTATTAGCCACATAAGGTACTGCACCCTTAGTGCAATATAATTTGCAATGCCAATAGCTCAAACTTTCCCTAATGCGAGTCCTATTGCATTGCAAATGCTTGTTTGCTTCATGTCCACAACACCTCCAATCTTTTACAGTAAACAGTAATGGTGGCCCTTTCATTTCTCAAATTCCAACAGCCAGCCAATCAGAGCGCTCGCTCTCGCGGGACCTCCGCTAGAGCGTGAAGGCTCACAGGGGAAAACAGTCCTCTCGACCAATCACAGAGCTCCATTTTTTATTTTGAGCTCTATCTGGATGCTCATGCAACTCTTGTGAACCCAAATGCCAAAATATACAATTATTTTTGACTCTTAATATCTCAAAAACTACTGAACAGATTTACAGCAAATCAGGAACCTGCAGACCAAGATCTAGCTTCCTGCCGAACTTGGTGTAATTCCGTTCAGCAGTTTTTGCTATAATCTGTTTTAAAGAAGTCTATGGGAAATGCATGAGGATTTTATATTTTGGGGCCCCCTTTTTTCTCAACCCCTGCTTGACATATCACCCCGAAACTTTCCAGGAAGGAGCTGAGGCAGATGAACTTGTGGTTTGGGAAACTTTCACTAAGATTCGTCAAACAGGACCAAAGTTATTAGCAAACAAAAAAAACGCTCCATCTATAGAAAAGCAGACTTGACTATAACTACCTAGTGGTAGTATATATATATTTGTTTCATCATGGTTAATTAGTTCAATTAAAATTTATTGATGCTATTTTTATTACTTTTCAGGAAGGATTATATATAGTGCTAAGTTTAATTGTGCCTATATTTGAACACTACTTTGGAACAAAGATGGTAGGCGCAGGCAGCCTGGTGCGAACAGTGCATCCCTGCATCCACCATCTTAGTTGCAAAGGATTATTGGTGTTACATTATATTTTATCTATCTATCTATCTATCTATCTATCTATCTATCTATCTAACTATCTATCTATATATCTATATATTCTATTATTGTTTCTTCAGACTATGTATTTGTAATTAGAGAGTGCATGTGATTGGGTACCTAGTCCAGAGAGTATAGTGGGGCATGTAAGGAGGGGACGGGACATGACTCGGGAGACGTGGGAGCGGATGCCAACTGAATCATACTGCCCAGTGTTGGGATTGTTTTGTGTTCCATGGTGAGTGGAGGTCATTTACGAATGGATTGTCAGCAGATAGCATGAGAGCCAGGTATGCTTTGGGTTAGGTTGATGGGCAGAAATGAAAGAGGACAGTCCGATCGCAAAAGTGGTGGGTCTTCTTTGACTGATCTATTGCTGCAAGGCTCTCCCTCTGTGTGAAGTGCATTGCAAAATTGGTGAATACTAGTCAATAGGTTAATTGTGGCAGAAGCAAACATACTATGGAGAGGAGCATAATTAATTGTAATTAATCATTTGTAGGACGGGGAACTATATAGGATGGAGGTTCAAGGGGAAATAGTATTGGTTACTGAAGCAGTACACATTTTTGTGTAAATAATTCAAGGTACTTTAATATAATACTTTCCACTCCTAGCCATTTTTCCCATTATAACAAATGAGCTTTATACCATTGAACAGTTCACTATTGATTTTTAAAATGTAAAAGTAAAACTTTCAAAGTGATACTTTGGTGAGAAATGTTTTCAAATTCCTTAGGTGTTGGTTTTTAACTTCTGCGAATACTGTGGTTGGTTGTGTAATATTACTTAGAGGTCTATTACGATGGCGGTCGGATGTCCACCGCCGGGCCGGCGGTGGACATCCGCCCGCGATCGCAACCATGAAAACCGCCGGTCAAATTAGGATGGCGGTGGTGACCGCGGCGGTGGGAAATTCCGACCGCCGATTTTCCGCTGGTTGCCATCCGCACTCCTGCCTGGCGGACGGAGCAGGACCGGGATAATGGTGGCGGTGCAGAGCAGGCTCCGCCAGCACGATTATGATGCCGGCGGTAGCCAGCCTTTCCTCAGCGGTCACACCGGCATGGAAAGGCATGCGGAGATTGTCTTCCGGGGCCCCCAATGTTTTGGGGGGGTGTGGGTGCACAGGGGGTTACCCATGGTCCCCCCCTACATGTCCCTGTACCAGGTGGCAGGCACTGTGCAGTGCCTGCCACGCAGTGCAGGGACATGCAGGACATGCTCCTTTGGGCATCGCGGCGGTGCTGCGGGCAGCAGCAACCGCCGCAATGTTAAGGCCCGCAATCCGACCGCCGCGGTCGGATTTCGACCGCGGGTCATCGTAATTCGAACAGCAGTGATGGCGCTGTCCATGCGGGCGGTCTTTTCCCACTACCATGGCGGTCGGGGAGGTTTGCCGACCGCCATCGTAATAGGCCCCTTAGTGTCCTCTGTTTTTTCCTAGCACCGCCACTAGAGGAGGGCCAGGAGCACCGTAGTGTAGTGGGGGCAACATGGCATGAGGCTCCAGGAACAAATGATGGTGTTAAGTAAATTTCCATACTCAATAACAACTATGGTATTTGTTAAGTTATTTCTTCCTTGTTTGAGCCCGGTACCAGGTCTATTTTAAATTATCCACCTTCTGATTTGTTTATTTTTCCCTTGGTGCCAATTACAATAATGGGTGGAAGAATAGATGTGTCACCAAAAGCGCACAGCCCGGTGCCTGTCGATATCAACACCACTTTTCAGCCCATATCATCCTGGCTCCTGCCACATTTCTCCCACAGCTGCTCCCTAAGTTTGTTTTTAGGTCGAGCCTGGGCAGCACATGCGCTGCTCTGCGAGGAATGCTGTATTAGAGTATAGACTTGAAGCCCCACTCACTCTCCGCCCATATTTTTCATTGGCTTGTGTCATTGTCCTTCATAAACGCTGGCTTCTAATTTGTTAATAGGCTTGTTAGTTCCTCCTTAGTACCTCCAAGTCTTCATTTGTAACCTCCCATGAGGAAATTTTTTCTCCCGCCTGCAGGCAGGAAGCTCTCTCACAACGCTTCCCTATTTTATTTACATAGCATGACACGCCACGCTGATAGTGGCGGCCGTGCCTTTGCTTTACTTGCATGTTTTTGTTTTTTACTATTTAATTCTTTTAATGGACCCATGCCGCACTTAAACTTTAATGTCAGCCACGCCCCTTTCCTTAGACGAGCCATTTCTAAAGAATGGGGCGTGGCCGCCATTAAAGTGAAAGCACGGTATGGGGCGCCTTTACAAAAAAAAGCATTTGTTTGTTAACTTGGAAAGCAAATGCTTTTTTTTGTAAAAGCGCCCCATACTGCGATTTCACTTTAATGGCGGCCATGCCCCTTTCTTTAGACACGGCTCGTCTAAAGAAAGAGGTGCGGCCGACATTAAAGTTAAAGTGCTGCATGGGCGTATTTACAAACTAGCATTTGTAATGCAATAGGTGTCGCGTTTACGAAACTCTCGTAAATGCGAGACATATTGCATTGCAAATGCTTGTTCTCCTTTGCCATTTCTTACACTGGTCTGTCTTCTACCTTCTATTAATGGTGATGTATGTGAGTCATGTCCCGTGACCCAACTTGTCCTTAGCCAAACCTGAAACTATCACAAGAACTGATGTTTTAAATAATCAGACCTTACCTAACGCTCACTAGCGGGTAACGAGTTACTGAGTTACGCTGTTGTACTGTAATGGTTTAGGGAGCTGGGTGTTGTGTGGTGTTTGTGAGATTCAGGACCGGACTCTGGAGTAGGGGGAGTGGAATTCTTATTGACTGATTGAGTTATTTTACATTTAGACACTGGTGTTTGTATGGTGCATATCTGTGGTTCCAGTTATCAGCAAGTGGAATGCTTGAATTAATCATAGCCACTGGTAATTACTATGGGCCACATTCTAGTCAATTGTTCTTTTGCCCGCCATACCTCCTCATATAGGAACCAGCCAAATGCAAATTAGTCTTACTCCTGCTCCAATAGGAGCAGCCCAGCCCAAACAATTAAGCAGGGTTCCCTCTAAACAACAACACAAGTAACCCCAATTTAGTGAAGACCCAAAGACGTGTCCTCTTTCAAGAACGCAACATGATGACGCTGTCATCAGTCGATTTCTGCTCTCATAACCACTAGCTACCCCAACAATTGCTCACTGACTAATTTAGCTTTGACCCTGCGCAGCGCTCAGCTCCCTTGTGTTCACGTTTGTTGTTCTATACTATACAAATTCCACATACATACGTACATACAGGAAAAGACTGAGCCAGGCTATTGACGACTAAGTGACCGGCCCTGACCCAGTCCTCTCAGTCTTTCAGAACCGCTGGCCTATTGGAGAAGACAGCTGAGCCACGCAAGCGTCTTCAAGCGCGAGGCACAGGAAGACTCAATGTCCAGGCACAGGCATGAGCGTCAGCAAGAGCGCATCACTCGTGTCCTTTTGTCGCTGTTTAAGCAAAAAACGACGCATCACAGGTTAGGAATTAGAAGACGCCCGGCGTGTAGGTAAAAGGCATGTGTGACTGGATTTAATATACACAGGCTGCTCTCTACCATGGAATATGTTAGATATAACGATACTTTAATCTTCGAACGGAAGATAACGCTCAGAACGAGTCATGGGCTCACGCGAAGGTGTTCAACGAACATGTGTGTGAGTCACAAATGTTTGAACTATGAGTAAAGCTGTAGCAATCTGGTTCATTTCTATTCTGCAAGTGTGAGTCAGGCCTGGGAAGCATCGCTTCTGAGCTGCCCACACGGTGATTAAAAGCACAGCACTGGGAGCTGGCGGCCATTCGAGAACAGACAGAGGTCGGCTGCCCTTATTTCCAACTCCGACACACGAAAACAGCAATTAACAATTCAACGGGTGAATTATCTTTTTTTCTGCACTCTTGCGGCCTGCTGAGATAAGCAAGGAACGGGAATAGGAAGGAATGTAATAACACGGTGAACGGGGAAACACGTTTAAAATACTTAACATAATACTACAAAATACGATAGCTTAACGCGGCACAACATAGCAGAAACATACATGATAGTATGGCGTAACATAACACAATGCAACATAGCATAATGCAACATTCTATTAGCCTAAAACAACATAATATAGCACAATTAAGCACCGCATAACGTAGCATAGCCAGTGCTTAATTTTTTGTAAAAACAATAAGTGCCCTATCCAGGAGGCCACCACTGCTTGCACCACTCATTGCCCCTGCCAGCGCTGCCAATGACAGTACCAGCACTATTACTAACCATCACACTGGTACAAGTGTGACATTTCAGACTGTTCGAGGCCCCCAAAACTACAAGAATGGCTCGGGTGGCTGGTATTAGCTGTGTTTTTAATGTATATTGAATTAATAAACAGCTGTTCTGCTCATCTAATTGCAAAAACAGCACCACCATGTGGCAGCTGTCATAAGCGCAGGTGTTGACAATAAGGTGCCAGTGCGGAGCACCAGAAACTACCGGCTCAAATTAAGCACTGAGAACAACATGACACAGGATGGCATGCTAGACAGATAACCCAACACAAAACATAACACATGCCATTACACAGTAAAATATAAGATTATACAATATAACATAACATTTTAGTGCATTTAACCAACCACATAATATACAGCATAATATATATATATAATATATCAAAAATAACCCTAAAGTTGCTTATTTATCTATTTAATTAATTATTTAATTATCTAAGTGCTTTACAAGAGAACATTTACAAACAAATCACAGTGCATTAGAGATGCAAACTCCCATGGGGAGTAAGTGGAGGAAATGTTGCACAGGAGTGCAGATCAAAGCAAGCAGGGCAGGAGTGCAATTGAGACACAACTTTGGAAAAATTAGAGCAGACATTCAAAAACGAGAAGAAGCAAAAGGATTTTAACCTAAGAATCTTTCAAGGAGAAGAACCTTGAAATCATTTTTGAGGGTAGCATGGCATGTGGTCTTACCAGTGCTCAATTTGAGCCGGGGATTTCCGGTGCTAGGCACTGGCACTTAATTGTTAACACTGGCGAATATGGCAAGTCTGCCACGTGGTGGCGCCGTTTTTCAAATTTATAGATGAGCACAGCAACAGTTCTTTATTAATTCAATATACATTAAAAATGACAAATACCTGCCGCCCAAGCCATTCATATAGCTTTGAGGGTCTAGAATAGTCTGAATTGTCACACTTGTAGAAGTGTGATGGTTAGTAGTTGTGTTGGTACTGCCAGTGACGTAGCTAGGCACTTTGCTGCCCGTGGCGGTCCCTACCTCTACTGCCCCGCGACGGCCGTGCTGAAGAGAGGGGAGGGGGGTGCTGGCAATGATTCCTGCATTTGCCACCCCCGCGGCTAACTCATGTAAGAGCGGGGGGCTGGGTGAGGCCAACGCTCCCAAAACTCATGCCGCTCAGGGCAGACCGCCACCCCCCTTGCTACACCATTGGGTACTGCTAATGACAGCGCAGGCAGGGACAATGGGTACTGCAAGCTTCTGTGGCCTCCTGAAGAGGGCCCTGGCCCGTATGTTTTTAAAAAAAAATTAAGCACTGGGCCATACGGAGGGTCGGAGGGAGGGTGTTCCAAATTCATGTGGTGCGTCTGGAGAATGTTTCATGACTCGCTCTCATTGGAAGGTCGGGGGCTCCAGGGTAAGGGATTGAGCATCTCTTGAACCCCGTTTTGCTGAGGTTATGAAGTACAGTCTACCTCCAAAGGGAGCAGGAAGCTGTACGAAAACAGTAAAAACAAGCTTTGTTTTTAATAAACATCACTTTGATGGAGAAATATAATGTAATACATTTGCAGACATAAATATAAAGAATAGCTGAGAAATAAAAAGCCACTTGAAATAGAATCTATTGGGAGCGCTCTGAAGAGGCAGGAGATTTCATAGTCCCTAGGTACCCGTGTGAGAGGCGGGAGGAAATTGTGTTACGGGGCTACTGCTTGTTCTGTTTAACTTTGTGAAGTGTTTTTAAACTTCGTATCCAGCAATTTTTGAATTTGGCACATTGCACTTTTGGTTTGGTCGACTTCCGCATTACGGAGGGTGCTGAGCGCTGATTGGCTGACCATTGGCCAATTAGATGCTAGACGGGAGGTGCCTGTTGTTGCCCACTGTCTACTTTAAGCACACCGGATGCGGACGCGCATTCCCTAGGTACCCGTGTGAGAGGCGGGAGGAAATTGTGTTACGGGGCTACTGCTCATTCTGTTTTGACTTTGTGAAGTGTTTTTAAACTTCGTATCCAGCAATTTTTGAATTTGGCACATTGCACTTTTGGTTTGGTCGACTTCCGCATTACGGAGGGTGCTGAGCGCTGATTGTCTGACCATTGGCCAATCAGACGCTAGACGGGAGGAGCCTGTTGTTGCCCACCGTCTACTTTAAGCACACCGGATGCGGACGCGCATTCCATAGGTACCCGTGTGAGAGGCGGGAGGAAATTGTGTTACGGGGCTACTGCTCGTTCTGTTTTAACTTTGTGAAGTGTTTTTAAACTTCGTATCCAGCAATTTTTGAATTTGGCACATTGCACTTTTGGTTTGGTCGACTTCCGCATTACGGAGGGTGCTGAGCGCTGATTGGCTGACCATTGGCCAATCAGACGCTAGACGGGAGGAGCCTGTTGTTGCCCACCATCTACTTTAAGCACACCTGATGTGGACGCGCATTCCCTAGGTACCCGTGTGAGAGGCGGGAGGAAATTGTGTTACGGGGCTACTGCTCGTTCTGTTTTAACTTTGTGAAGTGTTTTTAAACTTCGTATCCAGCAATTTTTGAATTTGGCACATTGCACTTTTGGTTTGGTCGACTTCCGCATTACGGAGAGTGCTGAGCGCTGATTGGCTGACCATTGGCCAATCAGACGCTAGACGGGAGGAGCCTGTTGCTGCCCACCGTCTACTTTAAGCACACCGGATGCGCATGTGCAGCGGGCGCGCCTAAGGCAAGCCCGTCTGCGCCCATCCGCGTCTGGACGCTGCCGGCCATTCTGCCCTTTCCTTAAAACACACAATTTATTACTCGCGCTCAGAGCTTCTGTCACTGAACATCAATGGCCTGACCTGTAGCAATCATTCCTGGTCCCCTTCGGCCGGTCCCTTTCAGTGTCAACATTGCTCTTTCCAAAGTAAGTCAGATGAGAGAGGCACTTCCTCCTCTGACTTCACTGATTTCAGGTTTTGTAGCTTGAATTGCAGGTCTCTAGTCAAACATCATGCCGAGATTCTAGACCTATTAACTGAAGAGTCACCTGATGTATTATTTCTGACTGAGACCTGGTTAACGCAGGACTCAGTTGCTGAATCATGGTTGGCACTCCCCCAAGGTTATACTATGAACCAGCTCAACAGAACTGGTAATAGAGGTGGGGGGATTGCATTGATCCATAAGGAGCGATACTCGTGTAGTCTGAAGAAGGAGGATATTCCTGAATGCGAAAGCGCTTACTTTCAAATCACGTTAAATCATAATTTTACGGTCTCCGGCTTGCTTATCTATCGGCCACCTGGACCTTCTAAAGTCTTCATAGAAGAATTAGTAAACAAGATTACATTACTGGCCAGTAAGGCAGCTAATTTTACTATCTTAGGAGACCTTAATCTACATTTAGATGATTACTGTAAGACAGACATTGCCAATTTTCTGGCTGATCTGGAGGCTTGTCAGCTGACCCAGTGGGTCTAGAACAGTACCCATGTTGCTGGCCATTTGCTAGACCCTATATTTTCTAACTTAGGCTCCCTGACAGCTGCGGCCCCGATTCCTATGGCATGGACAGATCATTTTCTTGTCCCTTTTTCAATTCGCTGGCAAGGTAAGCCGGCCCAGAAGGGTTCTATGCCAATATTAAAATGACCTTGGCATAAGTTAGACCACAGCTTTCCAAACTTTTCATGTTGGTGACACACTTTTTGGAGATGCATCATTTTGGGACACAGTAAGGCAGTGTAGCGAGCGAGCCAGCCCGAATCACTTAAGGGGGGTTCAGGGGGTGGAGTTCTCCCCCTGGAAGAAAATTTTGAAATAAAAGTGGGCAAATGGTGCATTTTCAAGCAAATTTGAGACCATGAGGTTGAACACAGGCCCCTGCAGCGGATGCCTTCGTCCACTGAGCCACCAGACCCGGCATACACACATCTTTCTCTCTCTCTCTCTCTCTCTCTCTCTCTCTCTCTCTCTCTCTCTCTCTCTCTGTCTCTCCCTCCCTCTGTCTGTCTCCTTCTCTCTCTCTCTCTCCCTCCCTCTCTCTATCTCTCTCCCTCTCTCTTCCTCCCTCTCTCCCTGTCTCCCTCTGTCTTCCTCTGTCTCCCTCTGTCTCACTCACTCTGTCTCCCTCTCTCTCTCTCTCTAACTGTCTCCCTCTCTCTGTCTCCCTCCCTCTCCCTCCCTCTCCCTCCCTCTCTCCCTCCCTCTCTCTCCCTCTGTCTCCCTCCCTCTGTCTCCCTCCCTCTCCCTCCCTCCCTCTGTCTCCCTCCCTCTGTCTGTCTACCTCCCTCTGTCTCCCTCCCTCTGTCTCGCTCCCTGTCGCCCTCCTCCCTCTGTCTGTCTCCCTCCGTCTCCCTCTGTCTGTCTCCCTCTGTCTCCCTCCCTCTGTCTCCCTCCCTGTCTCCCTCTGTTTCTATCCCTCTGTCTCCCTCCCTCTGTTTCTATCCCTCTGTCTCCCTCCCTCTGTCTCCCTCCCTCTGTCTCCCTCCCTCTGTCTGTCTCCCTCTCTCCCTCTGTCTGTCTACCTCTGTCTGTCTCCCTCTGTCTGTCTCCCTCTGTCTCCCTCCCTCTGTCTCCCTCCCTCTGTCTCTCTCCCTCCCTCTGTCTCTCTCCCTCTCTCTCCGTCTCTCTCTCTCCCTCCGTCTGTCTCCCTCTGTCTCTCTCCCTCTGTCTCCCTCCCTCTGTCTGTCTCCCTCTGTCTGTCTCCCTCTGTCTGTCTCCCTCTGTCTGTCTCCCTCTGTCTCCCCCTGACTCCCTCCCTCTGTCTCTCTCCCTCTGTCTCCCTCTGCCTCCCTCTGCCTCCCTCCCTCTGTCTCCCTCTGTCTCCCTCCCTCCCTCTCCCTCTGTCTCCCTCCATCTGTCACCCTCTGTCTCCCTCTCTCTCTCTCTCCCTCTGTCTCCCTCTCCGTCTCCCTCTCTGTCTCTCTGCCTCTCTGTCTCTGTCTCTCAGTCTCTGCCTCTATCTATCTGTCCCTGTCTCTGCCTCTATCTGTCTGTCTGTCCCTGTCCCTGTATGTCCCTGTCTCCCTCCCTCTGTCTCCCTCTCCATCTCTCTGTCTGTCTCTGCCTCTATCTGTCTGCCCCTGTCCCTGCCTCTATCTGTCTCTGTCTCTATCTCTGTCTCTGTCTCCCTCCCTCTGTCTCTCTCTCTGTCTCCCTCTGTCTCTATCTCTGTCTCCCTCCCTCTCTCTGTCTCTCTCCCTCTCTCTGCCTCTCTCTCTCTGTCTCCCTCCCTCTGTCACCCTCTGTCTCCCTCTCTCTCTCCCTCTGTCTCCCTCTCCGTCTCTCTGTCTCTGTCTGTCTCTGCCTCTATCTGTCTCTGTCTCTATCTCTGTCTGTCTCTGTCTCCCTCCCTCTCCCTCCCTCTCTCTGTCTCCCTCCCCCCTCTCTCTGTCTCCCTCCCTCTCTCTATCTCTCTCCCTCTCTCTCCCTCTCTGTCTCCCTCCCTCTGTCACCCTCTGTCTCCCTCTCTCTCTCTCCCTCTCTCTCTCTCCCCCTCCCTCTGTCTCCCTCCCTCTGTCTCCCTCCCTCTGTCTCCCTCCCTCTGTCTCTCTCCCTCTGTCTCCCTCTCCGTCTCTCTGTCTCTGTCTGTCTCTGCCTCTATCTGTCTCTGTCTCTATCTCTGTCTGTCTCTGTCTCCCTCCCTCTCTGTCTCTCTCTCTGTCTCCCTCCCCCCTCTCTCTGTCTCCCTCCCTCTCTCTGTCTCCCTCCCTCTCTCTATCTCTCTCCCTCTCTCTCCCTCTCTGTCTCCCTTCCTCTGTCACCCTCTGTCTCCCTCTCTCTCTCTCCCCCTCCCTCTGTCTCCCTCCCTCTGTCTCCCTCTGTCTCTCTCCCTCTCTCTCCCTCCCTCTCTCTTTCACTCTCTCTCTCTCTCTCCCTCTCTCTCTCTCTCTCTCCCTCTCTGTCTCCCTCCCTCTCTCTCTGTCTCCCTCTCTCTCTGTCTCCCTCTCCCTCTGTCTCCCTCTCCCTCTGTCTCCCTCTCTCTGTCTCCCTCTCTCTGTCTCCCTCTATCTGTCTCCCTCCCTGTCTCCCTCTCCCTCCCTCTGTCTACCCCGGACTCCCTCCCTCTGTCTCCCTCTGTCTCTCTCCCTCTCTCTCCCTCTCTCCCTCTCTCTCTCTCTCTCTCTCTCTCCCTCTCTCTCTGTCTCCCTCTCTCTCTGTCTCCCTCTCCCTCTGTCTCCCTCTCCCTCTGTCTCCCTCTCCCTCTGTCTCCCTCTCTCTGTCTCCCTCTCTCTGTCTCCCTCTATCTGTCTCCCTCCCTGTCTCCCTCTCCCTCCCTCTGTCTACCCCGGACTCCCTCCCTCTGTCTACCTCCCTCTGTCTCTCCCACGTTCTCCCTCTCTCTGTGTCTCCCACGGTCTCCCTCCCTCTGTCTGTCACCCTCCGTCTGTCGCCCTCCGTCTGTCGCCCTCCATCTGTCGCCCTCCGTCTGTCGCCCTCTGTCTGTCTCCCTCTGTCTGTCTCCCTCTGTCTCCCTCCCTCTGTCTCCCTCCCTCTGTCTCCCTCCCTCTGTCTCTGTCTCCCTCTCTCTGTCTCCCTCTGTCTCTGTCTCCCTCTGTCTCTGTCTCCCTCTGTCTCTGTCTCCCTCTGTCTCTGTCTCCCTCTCTCTGTCTCCCTCCCTCTCTCTGTCTCCCTCTCTCTGTCTCCCTCCCTCTCTCTCCCTCCCTCTCTCTGTCTCCCTCTCCCTCCCTCTGTCTACCCCGGACTCCCTCCTTCTGTCTCCCTCCCTCTGTCTCCCTCTCTCTGTGTCTCCCACGGTTTCCCTCTCTCTCTGTCTGTCTGTCTCCCTCTGTCTGTCTCCCTCCCTCGGTCTCCCTCCTCCCTCTGTCTCCCTCCTCCCTCTGTCTCCCTCCTCCCTCTGTAGCCCTCCTCCCTCTGTCTGTCTCCCTCTGTCTATCTCCCTCTGTCTGTCGCCCTCTGTCTCCCTCTGTCGCCCTCCCTCCCTCTCTCCCTCTCTGTCTCCCTCCCTCTGTCTCCCTCCCTCTGTCTCCCTCTCTCTCTGTCTCCCTCTCTCTCTGCTCCCTCTCTCTCTGTCTCCCTCCCTCTGTCTCCCTCCCTCTGTCTCCCTCCCTCTGTCTCCCTCGGTCTTCCTCCCTCTATCTCCCTCTGTCTTCCTCCCTCTGTCTGTCACCCTCTGTCACCTCACCCCAGCTTCCCGGGCACACACACAGCCGCACCCGAGTACATCGCAGGTCTTTAAAAGACCATTTACTGGGAGACGTTATGCAATAGATGAGGCATAGTGAGAACAAAGCTTTCAAAGGAATGCCTCTTAATTAGCAGCAGTTATGTGCCAAGTGCCCGTTAATACCGGTGTCATCCCGCGACACACCCACCATTTGCAGGCGACACAGTACTGTGTCGGGACACACAGTTTGGAAAGCTCTGAGTTAGACACTAATAAATTTACGGATTTATTATTAAGGCATAAACCCCAGATTCCATCTAATATAGAATCCGCTACTACGCTTTTCCACGATTGGCTGTCTCATACTCTGGACAGTTGTATTCCTGCTAAACTCTGCCCGATTAAAAAAAGAGAGCAATCCAATCCCTGGTTTAATGAATCTCTAAGTAAGGCAAAAACAAATTGTAAAGAATTAGAGCAGGCTTGGAGACGCGCTTACAACACTGAAGCTAAAAATAACTATTGTAAGTCAATTAAGACTTATCATAAATTAGTCCGGAGAGCCAGAGCAGAGTATATTGCCAATAAAATCCTGGAGAGCAACAACCCCCCAAAAACGATCTTCTCTCTTCTTAAGGTCATGAAAGGCTCAAACTTGAAAGCCGACTCCCCTATTACCTCTAATACTCAATGCGATGAATTGGCCGGGTTTTTTGTGCATAAGGTGGAAAAAATTTATAAAAGCTTTGCCCCTACTGTCAATCGTGACAGGGGGGATTGTTATGAAGACAAAGGACCTAACAAGGAAAATAATACACTGTGTTCCTTTCCTCCATTATCCCTCACTGAGACTGAATCTTTATGTTGGAAGATCAAATCCGGCTCCTCAGTTGACCCTCTGAGACCAGCTCAGTTCCGCCAATTTCATAATGTCATCTTACCAGTAGCTCGGGAATTGATTAATCTATCTCTGTCCTCAGCGTCTTTACCATCAGCCTGGAAACATGCTAAAGTAACCCCTCTTTTAAAGAAACCATCTCTAGATCCATCTGAATCGGGTAACTATCGCTCCATCTCTCAGCTCCCTTTTCTAGCTAAAGCCACGGAATCTCATGTAAATACCATTCTTACAGAGTTTGTAGAACAAAATGATATACTGCGTGCCTCACAAAATGGTTTCAGGTCCCGCCACAGCACTGAATCTGCTTTAATGGCGGTGACCGAAGAAATCCGTGGCAGTCTTGATGAGGGAAATTCGGCGGCCCTGATTCTTCTTGATTTAAGTGCCGCGTTCGATACGGTATCACATGAGATATTATTGCACAGGCTACAGGAGATTGGGCTTGGGGGCCCGGCCTTAACATGGTTTCGATCCTTTCTGGAGAGCAGAACCTTCCAGGTCACTATGCCACCTTTCCACTCTCAGGAGTATGCTATCAAAATATGGGGTGCCTCAGGGCTCGATCCTGAGCCCTTTGCTCTTTAATATCTATGTACAACCGTTGGCAGTGGTAGCCAGGAGCAGAGGGCTGTCATTGGTGTCTTACGCCGATGACACCCAATTAGTCATCGCCTTCTCTAAGAAACATGAATCAAATCTCGTTAAATTTAAAGATGACATGTTGGCAATCGCTGATTGGATGACAGCAAATTGCTTGCAGCTAAATGCAAGCAAGTCAGAAATACTTCTGCTCGGGAGAGACAGCGATATGTGGTCAGAGCAGTGGTGGCCGGATAAACTCAAACCTGCACCCATACCAAAGGAGGCGGTTAAGAACTTAGGCTTCTGGATTGATAGAAGTCTGTCCTTTGATATTCAATCTAAGTCAGTTGCAGGGACCTGCTTCGGGCTACTGAGATGACTGAAACCTCTATTGGGTTTCTTTGATCCCTCGGTTCGTCAGACGATCCTACAGGCCACGATTCTGTCTAGGCTGGACTACGGATATTCTTTATACTTAGGGGCCAGCAAATCTTGTACTCTGCGTCTTCAAAGAATACAAAACGCAGCAGCTCGGATTCTGCTGGCACTTCCTACATCATGCTCAGTGTCTAAGTCCTTAGCCAAACTACACTGGTTGCCAGTAGAGAGAAGAATTCAGTTTAAAACTCTCTGCGTTGCTCACAAAATTTTGTCTCATCAAGCTCCCACTGTCTTAGCTAAAATGTTAGTGCCGTACATTCCGAGCCGACCTCTTCGCTCCTCGGAGCAAAGGCTGGTCTGTATTCCCCCTGTTTACAGAGCCAGAGCTGGCGGCCGCTCTTTCAAGGTGTTGGCGGCTAAACTTTGGAACTCTCTTCCCTCTGCAATTAGAGGACTCCAGAATCATTTAGAGTTCTGCAAAGCCATAAAGACCTGGCTTTTCCCGGGGTAACCCCTATACTTTTTCGGTTCTGCTTCTAACTACGTATACCTGGGTAGCGCTGGGACGCCCCGTTGCTGGGGCAGCTATGCGCTGTATAAAATCAGTAAATAAATAAATAGCTGAGGACAAGCAGCAGGGAACGCTATACCTTAGTACTTCCTGAACCAGAACCCAGGAATTTCCAACCTCACAAAAGATTTGCTATTTGTCCAAGCAGTGTGCGAATTTCTAAAGTTGGCTTTTGCCAACTTCAATAATTTTTTATTTTTTTAAATTATTTTTTATTAGTTTATTTATAAAGCGTAATACAGGACAATCTCAAAACACAGTGTTGCATCATAACATTGACGAGTAGCGCACATGAAAATCAAAGAGCTACATGAAAATCTAGTACAGACAGATCAGCTGCAAAGCTAGATGACACATTGATTGAACACCCATATACTGTCCCATAACTCGGGACACAGTCTCCCCATTCTCCGCAGGGCGATGCCTAGGACACGCATAGTCAGGGGCCACCTGGTTCCGCGGGCTCAGCAACAGGAACGAGACAACATAAGATGTGCTATATAACGGCATTGGAAACAGGACGCTCCCGTGTGGTGCCATCAGTGTCGGTCTTGTCAGTCTCCCTAGTTGACCGGTATGTCAT
Source organism: Calotriton arnoldi (assembly GCA_963921515.1). NCBI lineage: Eukaryota > Metazoa > Chordata > Amphibia > Caudata > Salamandridae > Calotriton > Calotriton arnoldi. The sequence goes on from CAWUFW010009931.1 coordinate 22,814, forward strand.
GTAAAGTCCCCAAAAATTTTTGGGCCGACTCCGAGGGGGGAGGAGAACACTGAAGTTTTTAGTTTGGGTGCTGCAATACAGCATGTCATGCGACCACTGGGCCATGGTGGGCGTAGGACCACGTGACCAACCAATAGCCACTCTGCGCTTAGCTATTAACAGTCCCATGTCAACTAGGCGCCGCACTCCCCTGTCTGTTTAGAATATCCCAGGAGGGCTAGTGCAGGGTCCGGGGTTAGTGACACGTCAGTTATTTTACTTAGCTCTGTGAACACGGATCGCCAAAACGTGTAAATCCCTGGGCAGGACCAGGCCAGATGCAAAAAGTCCGCAAGTGACTCCTTGCATCTCTCACAGGCTGGGTTATCCCTTAACCCATACCTGTGAAGTCTCTCTGGCGTATAGTATACTCTGTTCAAGTATTTAAAATGGATCAGCCTATGTCTGCCGTTCAAGGAGACTCACCGAGTATTGGAACAACAATATGCCCAAATGGGGTCATCAATATCCTTCTGCAAGTCACGCTGCCAGGCTAGCCTCGCTTTGGTGTAATGGTGAACCCTGTGGGACTTGGACAATTTATATATATTAGAGACAATCTTACGGGGTGACTTCGCCTTAATGGTGTGGGTCAGTGCTAAGAGTTCCGGGGCTTCCTGAAGATCCTCCCCTAATATATTGAGTAGTTCGTGTCGCGTTCTATGGAATTGGAAGTGCGTTAGGAGTGTAGTAGAATCGGCCTGTTGCTCTATGTCTTCCCATTTTTTAGCTACACCATTTTAGAATAGATCACCCACAGTCTGGATTTTCAATGTGAAGAGCGCGCGCGTGACTCCTCTGTCCCTGCATGGGAGCAACCAGCGGCACCATTCAATTGGCATGGCTGGTGAGTACAGAATAGCTCCAGCCTGCAATTGTAATAGACGGTGCCAGGCGTGACGTGTGGCGTTAATGGAATCTAGGATCCCGGTTCTACGGTCCGTGGCGTCATATAAAGTGGCTGGCAGTGGCAGTGGGTCAGCCACAGTAGTTTCTATACGGAGATGCAGGGTATCCGGCGGGCCATGGAACCAATAGTAAGCTTGGGAACTCTGTGCCGCTCTATAATATAAATTTAAGTCTGGCGCGCCCAGCCCCCCTAAGTGATATGGCAATGTGAGCGTCTGCCATTTGACTCTCGCTTGTTTGCCCGCCCAGGCCAGTTTTACCAGCAAGGTTGTGACCCGGTGGAAAAAGGAGCTAGGAAGAACCATGGGGATGTTTGTGAATAGGAACAGGAACCGGGGTAGGACCACCATTTTCATGAGCGCAATTCTACCTAGCAGAGACGGGTAGCCTAATCCAGCTATCAATGTCATCCACAAGTCCACTGACCGCAACACCGTAATTCTCCCTGAACACCGTCTCCGAATCGGAATGCACACGGATGCCCAAATATCTAATCGCCTCCGTGGACCATTGTAGTGGATAGTCCAGCTCAATAGGTGTGGTGGCCGGCGTGAGTGGGAAAACAATAGACTTAGGCCAGTTGACTCGCAGTCCTGACAACGCGCCAAAATGCACCACCTCTCTTAATACCGAAGAGAGGTTACTTTCGGGATTGCGGACGTATAACAGCGTGTCATCTGCGTAGGTGGACACTATAAGCTCGTAGTTCGGGACTCTAAGGCCTTTATGGCTGTGATATTCTCGCAGTGCGCAAGCAAGGGGTTCGGCGACCAAAGCGTAGAAAATAGGAGACAACGGGCATCCCTGCCTCGTTCCTCTGGTAATGGCGATAGGGTCAGTCACCAGGTTCCCTATTTTGACTCTGGCTGTGGGAGAGTTGTATAGTACCCATAGCAGTTGAAGGAAGACTGGGCCCAATCCCATCTTGAGTAAGACTTGCCTCATAAAGGGCCATTCTACGGAATCAAAGGCTTTTTCCATGTCGAGAAATATGGCGACAGCCCTTGCCTCCGGGCGGGTGTGTTGTAAGGCACCAAACACAGTGCGGAGATTGTAGGTGAGGTTCCTGCCCGGAACAAACCCAGCCTATTCAGGGGCCACTAGCGTCTGAGCAAGGGGGACCAGCCGGTTAGCAAGGATTTTTGCAAACATTTTTGTGTCAACATTAAGGAGAGAAAGTGGGCGGTAAGATCCACACTCCTCCGGGGGCTTACCCGGCTTGAGGATGGTGGCAATAATAGCCTCCCCTTCAATAAGTTTTTAATAACAATTTCTGGAGAGCCTTATTAAACATATTTTTTTAAAAAATAATTCTCTCATAAAATAGCTTTTGCTGATTATACCTCTCTCAAAAACATGCTTTGCAGGACATTTCACCCATAATTAGTGTTTTGGAATGGTGACAGACATCAGTATTATAGTATGAAAAGGAATGGTTCTTCAAAATAAAAACATAGGGATTGATATCAATTCGTCTTTTAACAAACTACAGTGAACCAGTGGTGATATTCAATAAATGATTCCTTAGGCACTCAACCATGCAGCTTCCCTCGAAAGTAAGACACATATAACTGACATATTCACAAAGCATGCAGCCTTCAAAAATAATGAAAACTAGTTTGGCATGGAGACCTTCATTGAGAAAACCTAAGGATGTGATTTAGAGTTCAGCGGATGGTTACTCCGTCACAAACGTGTCTGCGTTGTTTGTGACGGAGTAACCCGTCCACCAAACTTAAACCAGGCCCTAAGTGACAACCAGTCACAGGTTCCTGTAATTCTTGGCTACTTAAGCACAGGACAGGCAAAACCATCGCTGTCTGAATAATAAGAAAAAACACAATTCAAACTTAAACACATTTGCTGTCAAAATTATAATTTTGCATGCTCCTGCCTACATCTGCACAACCCATGCCCTTATCCTAGACAAAACCTTAAGCAAACTGATTTTGTGCTTTATGAGGCCCATAGAGATCTCGTTGACAGTGATCTAGCATATGGTCCAAACTGTCCCTCATCAATTTGTTTCCCACCTGGATACAGTGGCATCTTTGAATGTGATTTTTAGCGTGGGGCACACAAGAGGCCACAGATAAAACTGGCAGGGTCACTCTATGGTCTGCGGAAGGGGAAAAGGAGAAAGGCCTTCGGAGTATCTCAATCACCCCCATTTTCCTCTTTATATCACGCTCTTCTTCAGTCTCTTTGTTAAACATTTACATTCTTTTTCTCCTCATTTTTTTAAAATACTCAATCTGCATAGCTCGCACCTCATCTCTTTCACCTCACTTGCACGTATTTCCTTGCATCTCCTTTACTTCACCAATCCCCCCACACAAGTCCATTCACCTGCATGCACTGCATTTTCCTTCACTTTCACCCTGTCAATATTTTGACTGCTTTGTGCCTCCTTCACACACTTTCTCATTAAAATCAGTTACAATTGCCACACCTGACCATAGCTCTGTAGAGAGGCCAAGGATTAGATGAGCCAAGCACCCTTATGACCCACTGATAGACGAATATATGACGTTACAACGCAAACAATTACAACGCATGCTTTTACAACGTGGTTTTTACATCACAACTACCATTACATCGCATGATTTTACAACGCATACCATTACAACACATTTTTAAAAACTACCATTACAACTCATTCCATTACAAAGCATACCATTACAACGCATACCATTACAACGCATAATACTTTTAGGGCAACAGTAGGGTAAGTGTTGGATAGTGTAGGGGTAAAAATTACTATTCCCACTCCAGGGAGTGCAACAGTAGGGTAAGTGTTGGATAGTGTAGGGGTAAAATTACTATTCCCATCTACCCCAAAACTCATACCCACCCTAAAACTAAAAAATCTCCATTACTTACCTTAGCTCTGTAGAGAGGCCAAGGATTAGATGAGCCAAGCACCCTTATGACCCACTGATAGACGAATATATGACGTTACAACGCAAACAATTACAACGCATGCTTTTACAACGTGGTTTTTACATCACAACTACCATTACATCGCATGATTGTCGGGCGACGTCGGCGTCGACACATCCAGGATCATGGTACTTTTGTTGAGCAGGCCAACCCTGGTCCCAGTAGCTGGCTTGTGCTCCATCACTGTTGGCCTGAACTTTTGACTTTGTCCCAGTCCAACGCGACCAGATATCCCGAGTGAGCTCTTATTGCTTCTAAGTGGTATTTTACAGTTTAATCTTTAAAAATCAATATCTCAAGTTCTTCTTATTGGATTTTTGTCATTTTGGTCTTGTTTTATTTATTAAAATATTCTCCGTTATTTTTTTAAACTAGTGTGGGATCTTTTTGTGTGGTGTTTTCACTGTTTCTACTGTTTGAAGTGTTGCACAAATACACATTGCTGTCAAGTTAAGCCAGATTTCCTTGTGCCAAGCTACCAAAGGGTGAGCACAGGTTAGTTTGGGGATTGCTGGTGCCTTACCCTTACTAGGATTGTGGTTTCTGCTTGACCAGGGCTCTCACCACAGTCAACTAGGAACCCAATTTCTAACAGTAAGTATAACATGAAATGCAAACAGGAACAACATTGCTGTTTTCAGGCAAACAGGGAAGTGCCTGTTTTGCTGGCAATGGCTGCCGCCAATGGTGGGGCACAAGGGGACCAGGACATTTACAGGTGGAGCACCCACCCCACCAGGCCCCTCACTAGCAACATCACTATCTGGGTATGTTTCACCAGGGGTGATGTGACACATTGAAAACCAGAGTTTGCTAGTTTATTGGACCAATCTACATTGTGTTAGTGCCTTGAAAGTAATGCATGTCATAGGCGCTGGAAGTAGGGTGCTGCAGCACCACCAAAATACCCATGTTAGAGTTCAGAAGGTGAATGAGCGATAAAGATGCCTTTAAATTTTATTTTAAACTTGTCACATTTAGTGTCCCTTCAAAGAGAAGTCAAATGTCAGGCTATGTCTTCTGACAAATTGCTGCTTATTCTTTTAACACAGAGACTGATGTTTAGCTTAAATGCTACGAGTAGGCCTGCAGCACTCATGGTGCCACCCACTAAGATAAGTAAGGCATGTCTCAGTCCTGCCACTGCAGCCTGTAATGCAGTTTTAAACTGCCATTTCGACCTGGGAAAATAAACGTTTTGCCAGGCCTAAACTTTACTTTTTAATATATATAAGTCATCCCTAAAGTAGGCCCCAAAGGTTCATAGAGCAGGGTGCAATGTATTTAAAAACGTAAGACATGTGGGTTTACGTTTTACATGTGCTAACAGGGAAAAACTCCTAAAGTCGTTTTTCATGGTGGTAAGGCCTATCTCTGCCATTGACTACCACTGGGTTACTTACTGCATTTAATAAGTGATAACTTTGGATTGGGAGCAGATAGAGATATGGTGTTTACACTCAAAAGAGTTATAATTAGAAATCTTCTTTATTGGTAAAGTTAGATTTTAAGTCACAATTCTGAAAATGCCACTTTAAGAGAGTTGTCAGTTTCTTGTCCTCACCATTTTTGCCTTCTGCCAGTGTTCTGGGTAACATGATTGTGAATGGCTCTGCTGTTGGGTCTTGTGTGTTCCCTTCCAGATAGTGACACAAAGGGAGCTTAGGTAGTGCTTAATTTGAGCTGGTGGTTTCCGATGGGGGCCACCAGCACTTATTTTTAGGGACCCGCACTTATTTGTCCACTCCAACTATTTACAGAGAGCGCCCAATGCAAAAACACACAATGGGGAAAGAGGGAGGAAGAGAAAGACGGAAAAACTGTCACAAAGGGAGAACACGCAGGAACCTGCAAGAGTGAGATAAAGGTGCAGGGAGTGTCTGATAGTGTATGGAAGAAGCCTGGATGGTTTTAAGACTGTCAGCCTTGGGTTTCAGTACACCGATGTTTAATTGCAATGACCGTGGGCTTCTGAGGAGAGGTTCGGACACCGGCACCCATTTTTTTACAAACTAAGCACTGGGCTTAGGTGTGGACAGGATAGGCCACCCAGTCAGGATAACTGCCCCACTTGCACTTCAAAGGACTTACACACACACACACACGCATGTACACACACACATGTAAACACACACACACACACACAATGCGGGGAGGTATAGGGAATCCCAGTACTTTAAAGGTTAATACGAGGTATAAATATTGGCCCTCCAGAGCCACCCATAAGAAGAACTCCTGGACCTGTGGACATTACAGAAGAAGGACTGACCTGCTGCTGCTAGAGACCTGCCCTGCTGCTTGAGAACTGACTTGCTCTCTGAGAAGGAAGATTGGACCTACTTACCTTCATCCCAGACTAACCTCAGTGACTCCAAGCGTCAGTTGGCTGACCTCCGTTTTGAGCTACAGGAACATAACAAGCTCCAGAGGACCTACAGACCTGATGCACTGGACCTGCATTGACCTGCAAGTGGACCTGCCTTAGTTCTGCTGGACTCTCCTGGAGTGAGTTCCTGATCCCCAAGAGGTGCCTTCTCGGGTCCTGAACCTTTGGCTGGCATCAGTTGAGCTCCTCCTAAGAAGGAAGGTGAACTCCTGAAATGTTGAGCTATTTGTGAATGCAAACGTGCCTGTTTGTGCCGAGACTCTACTGCTTGCGATGACTGCCAACGCGAAAATCCGATGAACTAGAGTCTTCATGCTAAGGGAAATGCCAGCTTCAACCAGCAACACAAGATCTGCACTGCGGTTTACAGCAACAACAGCCCACATTGACCACCAGCATGAAGTTGCAGAAACGACCGTCTGTGACGCCCGACCGAATCTTTGCGTACAGTGACGACCATCTGTGATGCCAGGACTGCTCTTCATGCCACAGTGACCACCATCCATGGCATCCTCCTTTGCGAACAAAACTCGTCGCAATGGAGTTTGAGAAGGTAACTCTTTCAGCAGGACTAATCTAGTACCTGTAATCGGTCGGCACTCCATCGCGTCTGCCTGAACTTTTGGTTTTCCCCTAGGGTTGCACGACCAGATGACCGCTAATTGCGCTTTGTGCTTTTAGGCGCTATGTCTACTTTAAACTTTAAAAGTGCATTTCTCTGGGTCTACTAATTGGATTTTTGTCATTCTGGTATCATTTTATTTAATAAAATCTACTCTATTTTTGTAAAATGGTTTGGAATTTTTCTTTTGGTTTTTTCACTTTATTACTGATTGTGTGCTGCATAAATACTTTACACAGTGCCTCAAAGTTAAGCCCGACTATGCCAATCTACTAGAGGGTTAACCAAAGGTTGATTTAGTTACTTTCGTGGTTCATCCCCACAAGGATTGTGGTTGTTGCCTGAAAGGATCTTCCATGCCCCCTCAACAAGTCACCCAATTTCTTACAAAAATCTACTGTCTGTAAATGACAGTGCACTATTACACCAAGCTTTAGTAATATATTTGCAACAGTGCACTCCAAAATGTACTATTGGCTACATACTACACCCTTACCACTCTCCTGCTGAATGGGCATGGCTCATTTGCTACACTTCTTTGTGAGAGTTTTGGATCTTTCACTATCTCGATGACTTCAGCAATATAGCATTGATGGAGGCACCCTCAATATGAAAATTGTTCCAGCACCACTGATGAAATTGAGACTGAAACTGAAAAAGAAACCATAACTTGGTGCACAAAATAGAGGAGATGTGATCACATTTTTTGTACATTCCACCTGTTGTGCCGTTGTATTAGACACTAATATTAAAAACGTGACCACACAAAAATTAGAGTGAAGACAAAATATGGTTGATCTGACAAAGTAAATGCCTTGGAAAGTGACAGGATTGAGCCAACTATGAAAGTGGAGCTTTTAAAGACAGTGCAGAGTCCAAAACAAACTAATAGGAATGGCAGGGATGGTCAGGGTGCAAAGAACAGATACTGAAGCTTGAACAGATCGTGAGGCAGAGGCTGAAAAAAAAAGATGTTCTAGTTGTGGAGGTTTTTATTTTTTACAGAAAAAAGCATCTGTCTTAGGAGGTGGACATCAGTTAGTGAGGACAACTCAAAAAGGAGCAATCATCAGAATACTGATGAGAATACTGATGGATGGAGCTCCTGGGGTGGTATTATAGAAAGTGCACTAATCGGTGCAACAGACCTGTGTGCTCAATTCTTAAGCCCCCCTGAGGGCACTTTGGCACTACATAAGGGGATGCAGACGCTTGCACGGCTCCTTCTGAAATATAGATCATGCTGGTGATACGTGTGCACCAGTGTAATCTCAAGGGAATGTTCTGTCATTTTCACTGAGCTGTGGCCCCACGCAAATGAGGGAATCCATACCTTTGTGCCAGTGCCATATACAGCTGCGGGCGCAGAGACAAAGAGGGTGTCAGGAGATTCTCTGACTGTGTGCCATATACAAGCGGCACACACTTAATGCGCCCCTTGGAAGGTATAAAAGATGGTCCATGGACCCGGCAGCTGCACAGATATACCTCTGGAGGTGGGTGCAGTCACTCACAGCATGCACCTGGTAGGAGATCTATGCCCCCTTCTAAAGTTAGGCCAGTTTCTTCCTGCACAGTGGAAGGAGGACCATTGGCTTCCAACAGCTGGTCCATTTTTCACCAATGTGTTCTTCCTAATGCATGTGAGGATTCACCGCTGCATTGGGAACAACACATTTGCAGTGATATGGTGCACTGTCCCAGTCTGTGCCAGGCGTACAAATGTAAGTGTCCACGATAGTGTAGATTGGTGCAGCGTCCATATACATAATATGGCCCAAGGTCTCCCATGTTATATGTGGTCCACATCTATCATCATATAGCATAACGTACACAAAGAAGAGATATAGCACATAATGGATCAACATCATCTGCACAACACTATGTACTTATATAAGCCACACATCTTTCCTACAATAGTGTGCACAAAGAGAGAATTCTGATCAATGGTTAGAGCGGCAGACCCTGATGCAGAGATCTGGCCCGGGACCAGGGTTCAATTCCCGCCTCGGCAGGTCTTGGGCTCAACTTCCTCGGACCTGATAATTCTCGCCTCGGTGCCTATTCTAATCATGGGTCCCACTCTGCAACTCTGGGCAATAGCTTGCTTAATCTCCACAACGGCCCCACCAGCGCTGGGATGCCTGGCTTCACCTTGGGGGTGCCCAGGAGTGGACATTTCACAGGGAAAAGCCAGGAAGGGTTCCACAGCGGTATGCGTTCAGCGCCAGGATGCCTCAGGGTAGCAGTGCGCTTTACAAGTACAAATTCATTCATTCATCAATCATTTAGCGCTTATTAAATATGCAACTAACTTCTTACTAAGTCACCCAGCATCAAATGCCCCCGCGAGCTACTTATTGCAAGATGCATCTGTCTCGCAAAGGGGATGTGCACTAAAGATACATAAATTGTTTTGGTATCAAACAGGCCCTGAACAAAAAGACTGGGTTTAAACATGTGCGAACGTCTGCCAGTTTTGAAAGAGGCTACCCATTGTGTTGGACATCTAAGGAGGTGGATTCTGTGACGACTGACAGCATCTTGTCGGTTCTTCAGAGGACTTTTTATGCCCACGATTAAATGGACTGATGTGGGCACGCTATTGGTTCACTCCTTCATAGGTGGTAGCCCATCCTTTGTGACCCTGTTTGTCCTGCGTCTTTAAAGGAAGCTTGCACAGGTGCTGAATTGTAACAGGCCCAAACTCTTTCAAATGAGGTAACATTGCTCTTAGTTTACATGAGCACTTGACCCATTCCCGCATATTTCATATTCTAGAAAGAACTATATACAAGCACACTTGCATAGACGTGTGTAATATGAATATGTGCCCCCTGCGGAAAAACAATACAAAATGCCATTTGTGTAAGGATCACATATTTTGTACAGTGGTCCCATATAACTTGACCTGTAAAATAACATATTTAGTTCACTACTTAACAACACATAGCATTCTATACCATATGCCATAACCCAAGCCACTGGAATTATGCGATTCTGAGGACGTGGCTTTTCTTCGCATAATTATTCATATGGCAAATGTGCCACATAATCCATAATCTGCTGCATAATCTTCAGATTTTAACAAAGAATAATTGTTTCTAGCTCAGTTGGATCAAAAGCAAGTAAAAACCGTGCAGCATTACGTTCACTCCCACTGGAAGGCTCTTTGAACATGTTAACTGGTCCTCTTTCAGTTGCCAATTTCTGTATTTGATTGTTAAACTGGTACTAATGAGGTGACATTTTTTGCCCAGACAGTTCTACCATTTGTAAAAATTACAAACTAATAAAGAAATACAATTAACAATTGTGCTGCTTTATGCCACACAATGTGGCTTTTCTTGCCGCATAATTTTGTCAACCCTGCTGCATAATTTGGTGCTCCCCTGACGCATAATGCCAGTGGGCCTGGCCATAACATAACTTTTTGCATTTACAACAATATATAAAAAAACACCTGTCACATGAAGCATGACATTACCTGGGGTGATGGGATAGGCTGCTCTTGCCTAGGAAGATGTGCTCATTTTAAGTTCATATGTTTTATTCAGAATCTTTGGCTGTTCCATGAATGCTCTGTGCAAACTTGCTGTCTTCCCGGGAGTGTGACCAGTGCTTAATTTGTAAAATATGAAGTGCAGGTGCTCAAATGTTTGTCGGAGGACACACCTACTTTTCTCTGGCTCCACCCACTTCCTCCACTGGCTCCACCCACTTACATTAGCTCCACTCCCATCTTCAACTGGCACTGCTAAAAGTCAGATGTAATATATACCTGATCTTTTAAAGCACAATTTTGGAATAAATTAGCTAAAATCACTAATGCATTGAAAAGGGACAATTTCAGTGCTGTATGTGCTGATTTGGGGAAAGGACAATACTGGGGTAGGGTATGCCATTTTTAACAGAGTCCATGAGTTCAAAGATACAACTTTTACATAGCTTATGTGGCAAAATAAACCAAAATTGTGTGAAAACACTCTAAACAGATAAACTGAATAAAATCATGCAATACACTTGAATGAGTCAGTCACTGTCCCTTCCAGTGGCCGAAGGGGTATGGGGTTATTCAGTATACCAGTGTAAGGTGTCAGTGCACTTTGCATCATACACACATTGCACAGATACAATCATACGTGTGTAAATCAGTATATAGGGAATGTTACATCAGACAGGACTACAAGGTATAGGAGTCACATGTCATCCATGATTGTAGGCAATATAGTTTAAGAGTTCTAAGTCCGGAAAAGTGCAAATTCAGAATTTAAAACAGAACAGCATTGTTAGGGGCTCTCTCCAATAAGAATTGATTTCTACCCAAATGAACCCTTTTTGCAAGATTAGGATAATGAAAGATTGGGCAAAAAAACATATAGCTCTAATATATAACTTGCAGTTTGCATGCAGCTCTTTGATGACAGTTAATAGCTTGCTGTTCTATGTTAGGATTTTAACTTACAAACTGCAAGTAACAAAAGGATCTCTCTGACAGAAGCAGTAACACACTGACCAATTTTACATTATATGCACTTTTTGATCTGCATGGTAAACGTTCTTTGCAGCAGGCATATCAACCCTCTGTACTACCTTACAAGCAGTCAAAACTTCCCCTAGACAAAACTACTATTTCTCTCCAGGAAGACGATTAATCACCAGTTATCTTGACATTTTAATTGATGCCTGAATATTACTGGATGCCAGGAACTCGGCAGCAGGTTCTTTTAAAACAAGAATATACTGGCAAACTGACGCCCCACAGTGTTACATGAAAGAATGAAACAGAGCTTCGCTGAGGGATCTGTGTTACATGGAAGAATGAAACAGAGATTGGAAGAGTGAAACAGAGCTTGGGTGAGGGGTCCATGTTACAAGGAAAAGTTAAAGAGAGCTAAGGTGAGGGATCTGTGTTACAAGGAAGAGTGAAACAAAGGTTAAGCATGGGATCTTTGTTACAAGGAAGACTGAAACAGAACTTGGGTGAGGGATTTGTCTTACATGGAAGAGTGAAGAGAGATTGGGTGAGAGATCTGTGTTACATGGAGTAAAGCAAAGTTGACAGATTTGTAAATAATTTAATAGAGAAAAAGCATGGCTCAGGAGTAAAGGCTTTTGGAAATACATAATGGTGCAAAAACAAAGGCGAGGACTTGGGGGTCCTGGACACACATTGTATGATGACGCCATCGCCATCGGTAGTAAAAGAAGTCGTGTGCCCTTGGTGGCCCTGAAGCAGTGATGGCAGAGTGTGCCCTTGTTGAACCTGGAACATTGATTTATGAATGGAAGCACTGGTGTCTCATTCATGGACAGAACAAGTAATCCGGCAATCACTGCAAAGGGTCAGAGGTGCTACATTGTACAGATTCATGAATAAATACTTGGTACACTATGACTCTGAGAATATTGGCACGTACAGAATGAGAAAGCGCTCAGTGTTAAGCATTGGAGGTTCTGGGTTCATTGCAATGCTTCTCATTCTTCCCTCGGATTGTCTGAGAATAGAGAGTTGGGTCGTGTCAACGTCAACTCACTTCCACTCAAGTGCTGGGTTAACCCTCTCTGCTTACCTTTGGTACTGGGCCCAGTCACAAGTAAGTCCAAGCCCCACCAAGGTCGCCGCGTTAAAATAATGCACGCAGTAATAATGGTGACTGTCACTGGACGCTGGTGACAGCTTCATTTGCCCTTCACTGTCCTCTCAGTCTGTGTGTTTTGTCTGATGATGGATTCCAATCCGAGGGTGGAGGGAGGCACGCACGGTGCGCAGCGGCACCCAAACAAAAAGCAGCGTTGGTTGGTTTGGCAATTGGCATGGGCCACGCCACCCACGGGCGGCATATTCGTGATCATGGTGGCATCACATGGCGGCTTATACGCTACTAGTAGTAGTAGTTACCTTTATCGTCCGTACGGTACATAATTTAACTTCTTCCGTACAGTTGCTACTGTTACAGTAACAGACAGTGCAGTCACAGTGTGTGTCGCTGTCAAGTAAAACTTAAGTTACCGGTTCGGGCCGGCACACTGACTGCAGTTCACAGCCTGCAGCCTTACTTAGGCTGCTGCGCAGCTTTATTTTAACTGATTAGGCCTGCCGCTGCCAGACCCTGCCTCACCTGGTGGCTGGTGCTGTTACTGGCGGCACTGGCCAGTAGTAGTACTCACTGCTGGCAGCGGCTACTTCTCCTCAACGCCAAGTCACCAATAGTCGCACCGCCATGCAACGTCGCCCGGCCTGACGGGTCGCGCTTGCTGGTGGCTCTCAGACTTTCACTTAGTGAAAAGTGAACGCTGCCAGCTGAACGGTTCTTGAACCACTGAACGGCCGTTGAACCACGATGAAGACTTGGTGGTGGGGTGAGGCCGCGGTTCGGGTATGCTGGGGTGTGGCACTGGCAATGCAGCGAATGCGCGCGCATTGCAATGTGAAAAGATCTGCGCGCGCTGCCTGCCGCGCACAGCCCCAACCCCCGCAGATTTTTAGAACCAAAATCCGGGCCGGCCCGCCGCAACATCAAACTAAGGCTAAGGGGCTGCGGGCCCGCCACGCCATCATCAACATATCAGTCGAATGAAATTCGAATCAAACAGTCAGCCCGCAACACACTGTCTTGACTGTGGGACCCGGACCAGTAAGTTGAGTGGAACAGACTGTGGGAGTCTGGGACTGACTGACTCACTCGGGACTCTGCCTTAGGCTGCTGCGCAGCTTCATTAACTGATTAGGCCGCGGCGCCTGCCAGGCCCTGCCTCACCTGATGCTGTTGTTGCAGTGCACTGCATTGCCTTAGGCTGCTGCGCAGCTTTATTATTTTAACTGATGATTAGGCCTACCACCAGGCCCTGCCTCACCTGGTGCTGTTCAAGCTGTTGTAACTGGTTACTCCTCAAGGCTCGCCTCAACGCCAACGTCGTCCAGGTCGCGCTCTCAGAGACTCAGTCTCAGAGTGACTGACTTTGAACGGCGGCGGCAGTTGAGAACCACAACCACGATGACTCGGTGCCGGTAGTGAGGTCCGGCCGTGCGGTGCGGGTATGCTGGGGCGTGGCAAAGCAGCAAATGCGCGCACAATCTGAAAAAATCTGCGCACGCTGCCTGCTGCCGCGCACAGCTCCAACCCCCGCAGAAGACCAAAATCCAGCCCTGCCCAACTCAGTGTCCCACCCACTGGGCCGGCAACACTGAGCCGCGGCCACTGGGCCGCCAGTGCCGCCCACTGCATCAACAACATTTAGATTGAGCAGTTGAGAACTGTCTTGAAGACGTGAAGAACAGAATCGGAGTCGCTCAGAAACAAGTTCAACATCAACAACAAGCATACACAGTACGTAACACTCTGTAACAGTAACAGCAGCACTTACAGTAGAGCAGCACTCACTCTGTGCCACTAATTACTATCAAATCAATTACGTGCACTCAATGCATGTAGACCCGGCCCTGATAATTAAGTGCCGGTGCTAAGCACCGGAAAGCACCGGCACAAATTAAGCACTGAGTGTGACTGAGTATCTTTGCTGGATCTCTGGCTGGAATTTTTGCTGCTTTGAGTTATCTACTTGTTGTCTCCCATGCACTGACCCTCTGGAGGAGCTTCACCTTTGCATGCATTAAATGGCCCGTTCACCACAAACTGACAGCAGACATGTGAGTGGTCCCTCTGGAATTACAGGAAAAGTGCTCTGGAAATCACCATAATAGCTCTAGCCCCGCTGACTCATCTACCGCCATTTTGCTTGTTGTATTGTGCCTTTGTTATACATAGCCTCTTCTGGAGCCTCCCTCCTGACATTTCAGCCTCACTCTCGTGCTTGGCACTGTTAAGCGAGGCCTCTGAAATGACTAGCTGAGCGCCTTGAAGTTTGCATTCTTGTATCTTCTTCATTGCCCTTTTTCATTCTTCCCCTGAGAAAGCTGTGCACCTGCCAATCTAAGTTTCTGTTTCTGTCACGAGTATTCACACTCGTAGCAATGTATGAAGAAATCCCTTAAAAGTCGTCAGAATTGCAGAAGGTTTAGCATTAGATGGTCACTACGATAGGCGGGAAAATATTATTTTGCTGTGCAACGCATTGGTGCATTTTTACTTGTTTTGCTGAATACACTTGTGCAGACTTCGGTTGGTGTGGGAGTATTTTGCCTCATCTCTGACACCTCAGAATCCCGTGTGCCTTCCTCTCACCAGGGATGCTATAGGCCATCTGCCTGGTTCAATGCTAGCAATTTCAAATTTGAGGACATGATATTTAACTTCCACATTAATTTCTGGAGTGTAGTGCTCCAGAAATTAATGTGATCAGTGTTTGGATAACTTAAAGTTATCCTAATTACTCCTTATCTCCTCTTATTCTTTCTATTAATTCAAAATGAGACATTCCGTAAACTTTTTGAAGCCCCTGGCTTTCTACACAGATGTCTTATGTGTTACTCCGCTACATGGTGTGGGTCCACCCCTACAACTTATAATATCCAGGGAACAGAGAGACTCTTCCTGCAACACAACCAGGAACCTGTCGATTGGCACAGGCAGGCAGGAGGCAAGCCCAGGATGGACTGACAGCATGTGGTACAGTGAGGATTATACAGGAGTGAAATATGACAAGGAGCACATGCCCTGAGTTCAGGTCTTTTAGAAGTTAGTGCGAGGCCTTGGGCCAAAACTTAGGGGGTCATTACGATGGCGGTCGGAAAACCTCCCCGACCGCCATGGTAGCGCCATGGTGCCCGCATGGTCCGCGGCATCACTGCCGGTCGAATTACGATGACCCGCGCTCGAAATCCGACCGCGGTGGTCGGATCGCGGGCCTTAACATTGCGGCGGTTGCTGCTACCCGCAGCACCGCCGCGATGTCCAAATGGGCATGTCCAGCATTTCCCTGCACTACGTGGCAGTCACTGCACAGTGCCTGCCACCTGGTACAGGGGAATTTTTGGGGGGGCCATGGGTACCCCCCCCAGTGCACCCTCACCCCCCCCCAAACATCGGGCCCCCGGAAGACAATCTCCGCATGCCTTTCCATGGCGGTCTGACCGCTGCGGAAAGGCTGGCTACCGCCGGCATCATAATCGTGCCGGCAGAGCCTGCTCTGCACCGCCACCATTATCCCGGTCCTTTTCCACCCGCCAGGCAGGAGTGCGGATGGCGAGCGGCGGAAAAGCGGCGGTCGGAATTTCCCACCGCCGCGGTCGCCACCGCCATCCTAATCGGACCGGCGGTTTTCTGGCTTGCGGTGCGGGCGGATCTCCACCGGCGGGCACTGCCGCCGGCCGGGCGGCCGACATCCGACCGCCATCGTAATAGGCCCCTTAATGCGGGGCCCTCTGGTTGCGTCTTCCATTTGGACTAGATGAGTTACGCAGCTCTCTGGTCTGAAACTCCTCTTGCTGCCACTTTGTGCCAACCGACCACTTCACGTCTTTGTCAAAAGAGAAATGTAAGTTCAAATGCTGCATTACCTTTGAAAACAATAAACAGACATGTTTATTTATTGTTTTTTTTACACTTCTGGGATATTTGGGCTTATATTTCTCCTTTGATAAGGAAAGAAAACAGCTGGCAAAAAGTGGCAGCTGGAGAAGGTTCTGTAGAGACAGCTGTTACTGGGATGGCAGAGGAGCAGTTGTCCATCGCCTCACGGTAAGGTGAACTCAACATGTGAGGTAAGGTGGATGGAAATTGCCTTATTGCCTTATCCTGGAGGGCAATGATGTCAAGTGCGGGCAATAACACTTAAATATTGACCTACACTTATATCAGCTCCACAATATCAAATACCAGCATATTCTCAAGGTAAGTGATGGGAAGCTAAGAATAGTAAAAATAAAATTCTCTATGAATGCATACCGTGACAACATGTCCATTCTGTGGCATCGATATATGTGCAGGTCAATATTCTTTACGTCGATATTGTCACCAACAACCCATGCCATCCTTTGTACATCAAGATCATACTGGATAGTTCCAGGTGGCAGCCCCGCCCTAAACTTGAAACATAGTCCAAAAATAAAGCAAAGGCAGCGGACCAAAAGGCTGCACCTGACCAGTTATTCCAAATAGTATTGTTAAGCATGCATATGTATAAATGTGTGCACACACTACAAGTACCTGCTGCCAAGGTGCATAAACCAAGAGATGGTTACAAATTGCAATAAGAAACGTAGAGATGCACCACAACAATAACCAACAATCAAAATTGTGATTCTTGTCTTTATTTTCTTTTTTTCTCTTTCTTTTTTCTTATAAAGTTTCACGTATAAGCAGTGAAGACAGCCAACGCGTTTCATCCATGAAATGGACTTCTTCAGGGCAAATGTGAACACAGAAGAGTCTCAGCCTATTAGAGACATCGCGGTGCGGATTCAAATTAGACCCTCGCAGTGGTGTACATCGTATTCAAGATTTTAAGTCACAACAACTATTCAAACATTGTCGTCCACAACATGGCGAGTATGTGCTGCAATGATAACAACCCAAATGGAGTCGTGCCAACAAGAGAATGAAAAGGGGGGCCAGTAAGCCCTACAAGCCACTCTGATTGCCGCCAACGTCAATCACGTTGGCTGTCTTCACTGCTTATACATGAAACTTTATAAAAAAAAGAAAGAGAAAAAAGAATATAAAGACAAGAATCACAATTTTGATTGTTGGTTATTGTTGTGGTGCCTCTCTACGTTTCATATCTAAACTTGAAACATATCAGTTCTACTATCTCAGGATTAAAATTCCCCACTGTGAAAAATCACTAGATTGCATGAATTGGGAGTATTTGCACAAAGTGTTTTTAATGTTTGCCCTGGGCCATTACTAGCTTAAATTGATTATTATATTTAAATCCGGTTCCCAAGGATCTGCATAAATGCGTTTTCTTCTGTATTTCTACTCGCCCCTCCACAAAGCCTTGGTGCAGAAGAGCCATCGGCTGCTTTGCTCTGCTTCTACTACGTTGAATACAAGGTGCTTAGGACTGTGATTCTACTCTCTGCAGATGGCATAGCCCTGTTTGCCCAAGGCCCTGACTGCAACGTGCCCCTTTTAATCCTGATATTTGTGAGCCCCAGGAGTTATCCCACCTCAATATCAACTGGGGGGAGTCCGAGCTTTTTCTGCTAAGTGGAAAAGGTGCGTGACTAATAGCGCCACCAAATATTACGCTTACCTCAAGAACTAGGTGTTGCCATTGTAATAACCTCCTGATCAGTGAGAATGATGGCACATGATCACAGATCTGAAGAGGAGGCTTGAAAGAATGATCTGGTTCCTGGTGCCCTTGGTTGGTACGGGATCATGTGTAAGATGGTACTCCTCCTGAAATTTTCAGACCTATTTCAAGTGATACCAATATTTCTCTGTGGAGCCTTCTTGTGAAGGATGTGTAGCTTCCTTGACAGCCTGGTATGAGTTGCATTGGTTTCTAATAAGGATTTATGCTATGGGTTCCATTCCCATCCCTGTTCTGAAACTTTATCACATGAGACAGAGCGGCCTTCTTGCAATGGATCTGCCTCCTTATAAGGAGGGGTGGGCGGAACTCGTGGAATTTGACTCAGTGGAATGCCGCAGAGTTACATAAAAACTCTGCAAAATTCCGCAGAGTTAAACCAATGGGCAGAAATTAGTACATTATGCTACTCGTGCTGTGATTTAGTGCCGGGAGTGTGCTCTGCACAGAAAAATCAGTGCAAACCGCACCATGTGGTGTGCGTGAGGGCACACTACTTGAGTTGCTTTTGCTACCGCTCAAGCAGATTTTCTACTCGAGTGGCAGCATTCGGTCCGTGAACGTTCGCGACCGCCCGCGTCAGAAAAATCTTGCCGGATGTTCTCCTAGCGTCCGGAAATCTCTCTAGGGGATGCCAAATCTCCATCACCGACTCACCTTCCTAGAGCCACATGCGAGAAAAAATTACGCCACCTGACAATTGGCAGAATGTGCTCGGAATGCCACGATACAGGAGTAACCCTGAGTCGCCAAAATTCTGCCAATTCTGCCAGCAGAACTGAATATTGTGCCTACTTCTACTTATAAGACTAGTTTGAGCAGCTCAGGTAAGGAGTTGCTTGATACTAACAAGGGCTTAGGTTATGGGTTTAATTGAAATCCCTGTTTTATAACTTTATTTCATGATAAAATAAACTCACATTTCATCACTGTGCATTAAAATGGAGCCTCCATACGTGGACATAGAACAGGACTTTATCTATCCACCATTTCTGACCACCAGACCTCTCTGGGATCTCATTACTTGTCCCCGGCATAAGTCCAGTTCGCTCTACTATAAGAGCTTGGGCCCTATTTAAGAATAACAGGTTTGGCTTGGGACTGAAGTTAATAAATGGGCCACCCTGTTTCCTGACCTTGTATTTCTTTGTCGAGAGCTAGTATGGGATCAATAATAGGCTATATATTTAACAGATATTTGAGAAAAATGTGCAGAAAATATTAACTTAATTCTCATTTGCAGCTGAGGATGAAAAAATGCGCAGAAAAATTGCACTTTACTGGACACTAACATGGTAGTTTCTGCTTTCAAGCATAGTGTGCCATTTGTCTTACCGCATTCAGTGGCGGCTGACAACTCTGAGAGAGGTGGAGTGGGCAAATTGGTGGGGGGTGGGAGCATTCACGAGCACTAGATAAAAGGCGCCTAGGAAATAAAATAAAAAATAGCTTACCTTGCTTGCTGCAGCCTGAACAATGACACGTGCTCCTGCTCCGGTCCTCTTCTTCTCTCCTCGAGGCTCCTGTCAACTCCCATAACTAATCCTGGTGCTGCTCTCATGCTGTTAACCAGCATAAGAGCGGCATCAGGATTGGATAGAGCGGGCTCTCTCAGCGCTCCTAAGAGCACTGGAGGCCTGTGCTTTCTCCAGCCCAGCTGGACAGCTGGGTTAGAGAAGTTTAAAATGTGCATGTCTGGCTGGCCGTCGCAAGAAGCCCGGCCAAAGAGACATGCGCACTTTAAACCTAACGTGCCCTGCCCATCACTGCTCTCTGCTGCTGCCAGTCAGCAGTGACCCCGCCCCTGTCCTGATGCTAGGCTTGGGACAGGGTGATTGAAAAATGAAATGGTAATAATAAAATGGTAATAAATGAACTTTATTACCATTTTATTTTTCATCTCTGGGGGTAATTTAGTTAGTGGGGCGATGGTCCTCCTCTCTAATGGAGGAGCCGCCGCATGCATTACAAAATGCAATAGGTGTGACCTTTCCCGACCCTCCCTCCAAAGCAAAGACGTACCCATTTTGATTTCAGAGGGAACGTATGGTGGACATGTATGTTAGCGTGCACATGTCATGTATGTCCACTTGCACCAATCCCGTTCTTCTCTGAGGCTTTAAGGCTTCCTTGCAGGTAGGCTTGATGGAAAGAGATGCCACTGGACGTGCAGCATGTGCAGGATGTTGTTTATGATCATCAGGCCCTCCCTCAAAGCCCAGGAAAGATGGTTTCGAAGAGAGGATCGAGTAAGCATGTAAACAATCGTATACATGCTGCAGAAACACTTGGTACTCTCTCCTAGTTACCCCTGTTTTAGCATGATGCCTGTCAAGCAAGGGTATATGTAGACACACAAACGTACACAACCAGGGCCGGACTGGCCATAGTGGGCATCAGGCGTTTCCCCTGGAGGCTGGAAGGGTGGGGGCCGGTTTTGGAGCGGTGGGTGCCAGTTTTGTTACTGGGGGCTGGTTTTGCAGTGGTGCTGCAATATAGGCCCGCAGTAACAAAAGCGGCAGTGCTTCACACTTGCACCCTCTGCCCATACTCACCCTGCCCGGTTGGGGGGGGCGGTCCAACAAAATTGCTAGGGCTGCTTTGAGTTCCCCGTCTGGCCCTGTACACAACACACACATGGTATGTGCGTGCTCCCCTCAGGAGTTGGATGTACAGCTAACTGCTATAATCATGCTTTCGCGGCGGAGAGAAGCAGCAGAAAGTGTGAAAACTAATGACAGGTGAAGCGGAGGTAGTTCCATGGCAGGACTGGGGAACCATAAGCAGCCCCGGCAATAATGCTCAAACCAGCCCAGCTCCATTCTTCTTCTAGCGCAATCTCGCTCTTTCCATCCACCCTTTCTCTCTCTCCCTTCTCCCTCTCTGACCGCTTTCACCCTACCCCCTCCCACTCTTACTTCCTGTCTTTCTCTTGAAACCCCGTGCCTGTTGCAAATAATGTCTGGGAGCTGGGGAAAGTGACAGAGGACCCGGAGTGGCCCTGGGCTTTCAGAATTAGCCTGTAAGGGCTCCTGCCTACCAGGAAAACACATGCACACACATCACGGCTTTCTCACAAACAGACACACAGCACAGCTTCCATTCACACATGCACACACAGCACAGCTTTCCCACAAACAGACACACAGGACAGCTTCCTAACACACGCACACACAGCACAGCTTTCTCACAACACACAGCACAGCTTTCTCACAAACAGACACACAGCACAGATCAATCAATCAATCAATCACAGAATTTGTAGAGCGCACTACTTACCCGTGAGGGTCTCAAGGCGCTGGGGAGAGGGATGGGGGGGGGGATGCTGCTACTGGTCGAACAGCCAGGTCTTGAGTAGCCTCCTGAAGGTCAGCAGGTCTTGGGTCTTTCGTAGGCTTAGTGGAAGGGTGTTCCAGGTCTTGGCGGCGAGGTGTGAGAAGGATCTGCCGCCGGTGGTTGTTCTTCGAATGCGGGGGACGGTGGCGAGGAGAGGTCGGCGGAGCGGAGCTGGCGGTTGGGGACGTAGAAGAAGAGTCGTCTGTTGAGGTAGGCTGGGCCAGTTTTGTGGAGTGCCTTGTGTGCGTGGGTGAGGAGCTTGAAGGTGATCCTCCTGTCGACGGGGAGCCAGTGCAGGTTCCTCAAGTGGGGGGTGATGTGGCTGTGGCGTGGTACGTCGAGGATCAGTCGTGCGGAGGCGTTTTGTATGCGTTGTAGTCGCTTGATGAGCTTGGCCGGGGCTCCCGCGTAGAGGGCGTTCCCATAGTCTAGTCTGCTACTGACGAGGGCCTGGGTGACTGTTCTTCTTGTGTCTGTCGGGATCCACCTGTAGATCTTGCGAAGCATGCGGAGGGTGTTGAAGCAGGAGGAGGAGACTGCGTTGACTTGCTTGGTCATGGAGAGCGTTGAGTCGAGGATGACTCCCAGGTTGCGTGCGTGGTCGGTGGGTGTCGGGGCTGCTCCCAGCGTCGTTGGCCACCAGGAGTCGTCCCAGGCTGAGGGGTTGGAGCCGAGGATGAGGACCTCCGTTTTGTCCGTGTTCAGCTTTAGTCGGCTGATCTTCATCCAATCGGCGACGGCCTTCATTCCGTCATGGAGTTTGGCTTTGGCGGCGAGGGGGTCCTTGGTGAGGGAGAGGATCAGTTGAGTGTCGTCGGCGTAGGAGATAATGTTGAGGTCGTGTTGTCTGGCGATGCGTGCGAGCGGGGCCATGTAGATGTTGAACAGTGTTGGGCTGGGGGACGATCCCTGGGGTACGCCGCAGATGATCTCGGAGGCTTCGGATCGGAAAGGTGGGAGGCGGACTCTCTGGGTTCTGCCGTCGAGGAAGGAGGTGGTCCATTCCAGGGCCTTGTCTCGGATCCCTGCGTCGTGGAGGCGTGCGCGTAGAGTGCGGTGGCAGACAGTGTCGAAGGCGGCGGAGAGATCCAGCAGGATGAGGGCTGCGGTCTCGCCATTGTCCAGCAGGATCCTGATGTCGTCGGAGGCGGCGATGAGGGCAGTCTCAGTGCTGTGGTTGCTGCGGAACCCTGATTGGGATGGGTCCAGGATGCTGTTTTCTTCGAGGTATCGGGTTAGCTGTTTGTTGACGATCTTCTCGATGACCTTGGCTGGGAACGGAAGCAGAGAGATGGGCCGGAAGTTCTTGAGGTCTCTCGGGTCCGCCTTGGGTTTTTGAGTAGGGCGTTGATCTCTGCGTGTTTCCAGCTCTCTGGGAAGGTCGCGGTCTCGAAGGAGAGGTTGATGATGTTGCACAGGTGGGGTGCGATGGAGCTGCTGGCTTTGTTGAAGATGTGGTGCGGGAAAGGGTCTGACGGGGAGCCGGAGTGTATTGTGCTCATGGTCTTGATGGTGTCCTCGATGTTCACGCTGGCCCAGGCTGGCAGGGGGTCGTGGTCGATGGTGTGTGGCGGGTCTGGTGTATCGATTTTAGTTGGGGTTGTCTGGGTGTTGAAGCTGTCGTGGATGTCGGCGATCTTGCGGTGAAAGAAGGTGGCGAGGGAATCGCACATGGGTTGCGACGGCGGGATGTCGTTGGTGTTGGAGCTGGGATTGGAGAGTTCCTTCACGATGTTGAAAAGCTCCTTGCTGTTGTGTGCGTTGTTGTCGAGGCGGTCTTTGAAGGAGATTCTCTTGGCGGACCTGATGAGGTGGTGGTGGTTACGGATGGCGTCTTTGTGGGCTGGGTGGCTGTCCGGTGTCTTATCGCTGTGCCATTTCTTCTCTAGTTTCCGGCAGGTACGCTTGGAAGCTAGGAGTTCTGAGGTGAACCAGCTGGCTCTTTTGGTGGTGTCGCTGTAGGTGAGCTTTTTCAGCGGGGCGAGGGTGTTGGCACAGTCGTCCATCCATCGTCTGAGGTTGCAGGCAGCGTCGTCGGTGTTGGATGGGTCGGAGGGAGGGCTGAGAGCGAGGGTTGCCCGGAGTTGGTCTTCGGTGACTTTGCTCCAGCAGCGGCGTGGGATCTGTTGGGTGCGGTGGTGTGTGGTGGGTTTCTGGAAGGTGAAATGGATGCAGCGGTGGTCGGTCCAGAGGAGTTCCGTGGTGTGGCTGAAGGAGACGTGGGAGCTTGAGGAGAAGATGGGGTCAAGCGTGTGGCCAGCGCAGTGGGTCGGTGTTGTGACGAGCTGGCTCAGGCCGAGGTTGGCGAGGCTGTCGATCAGGGTGGTGGAGTTGCTGTCGTTGTTGTTCTCCAGGTGAAAGTTCAGGTCTCCGAGGAGGATGTAGTCGGTAGAGGTCAGGGCGTGCGTGCTGATGATGTCGGCGATGGAGTCGCTGAACTGGGGTCGGGGCCCAGGGGGTCTGTAGACAAGGGTGCCTCTAAGGGTGGTGTTGGGGTCCGTGTGGATCTGGAAGTGCATGTGTTCGGCGGTGCTGAGAGTGTCGTCGGTGCTGGTCGAGACCCTGATGGTGTTCTTGTGGACGATGGCGATTCCTCCTCCTACTGCGTTGATGCGGTCTCTGCGGGTGATCTTATAGCCGTCTGGGATGGCTATGGCGATGTCGGGGCGGAGGAGTCGTTCATCCAGGTCTCTGTCAGGAAGGCGACGTCTGGTGATGATGTGTCGAGCAGGTCCCAGAGCTCGACGGCGTGTTTGCGTGCGGAGCGGGTGTTCAGTAGGATGCACCGGAGGTGGTTGAGGTCCTTCTTGGCGGGCGCCTCGGTGGCTCTGAGGCTGGTGTAGCTGCAGTTCCGGCAGCTGAAGGGACCATGGGTGCGTTTCGGGGCGGCCTTGAAGCAGTTGTGCGTCCGTCCGGGGTTGAGGGCGTGGAGTGTGGTGGCATCGTATCGGCGTCGGTCCTCGAGGCTGGAGCGGGGAGCGCGCGGTCCAGGGGTTCTGGCGCTGGGCGCGGTCCAGTCGCGGACGGGCGCAGACGGGCTTGCCTTAGGCGCGGCCGCTGCGCAGCGTCCGCTGCGCGGCCGCGCAGCGGCCCGCCATATATGGGGATGTGGGAGGGAGGAGCAGCTGGGAGGCGGGAGGTAGGGGCAGCGAATGGGCAGTCAGGGGGCGGGGCCGCAGGGGACGCAGCGGCGGGAATGGAGAGAGGCAGCGGGGGCACAGAAGGAAAAATGGGGAGAGAAAACAAACAGAGAAATACGGGCACAGTACAATGGGGCAGCGAGGGCACAGAAGGAAAAATGGGGAGAGAAAACAAGCAGATAAATACGGTCACAGTACAATGGGGCAGCGAGGGGCACAGAAGGAAAAATGGGGAGAGAAAACAAACAGAGAAATACGGGCACAGTACAATGGGGCAGCGAGGGGCACAGAAGGAAAAATGGGGAGAGAAAACAAGCAGAGAAATACGGGCACAGTACAATGGGGCAGCGAGGGGCACAGAAGGAAAAATGGGGAGAGAAAACAAACAGAGAAATACGGGCACAGTACAATGGGGCAGCGAGGGGCACAGAAGGAAAAATGGGGAGTGAAAACAAACAGAGAAATACGGGCACAGTACAATGGGGCAGCGAGGGGCACAGAAGGAGAAATGGGGAGAGAAAACAAACAGAGAAATACGGGCACAGTACAATGGGGCAGCTAGGGGCACAGAAGGAAAAATGGGGAGAGAAAACAAGCAGAGAAATACGGTCACAGTACAATGGGGCAGCGAGGGGCACAGAAGGAAAAATGGGGAGAGAAAACAAACAGAGAAATACGGGCACAGTACAATGGGGCAGCGAGGCGCACAGAAGGAAAAATGGGGAGAGAAAACAAACCGAGAAATACGGGCACAGTACAATGGGGCAGCGAGGGGCACAGAAGGAAAAATGGGGAGAGAAAACAAACCGAGAAATACGGGCACAGTACAATGGGGCAGCGAGGGGCACAGTAGGAAAAATGGGGAGAGAAAACAAACAGAGAAATACGGGCACAGTACAATGGGGCAGCGAGGGGCACAGAAGGAAAAATGGGGAGAGAAAACAAACAGAGAAATACGGGCACAGTACAATGGGGCAGCGAGGGGCACAGAAGGAAAAATGGGGAGAAGACAAACAGAGAAATACGGGCACAGTACAATGGGGCAGCGAGGGGCACAGAAGGAAAAATGGAGAGACAGAAAGCAAGAAATACGGGCACCGAGGCCACAAGCGGAGTGGCGAGCTTACCAGCAGCAGCAGCGGGCGGACAACACAGGCGGAGCTGTGTGGTGGGGGAGCGACCTACCTGGCAAGGTCAAGGGTCGCTCTCCTCACCGCGCAGCGGCCGCCATATATGGGGTGGTGGGAGGGAGGAGCAGCTGGGAGGTGGGAGGCAGGGGCAGCGAATAGGCAGTCAGGGGGGCGGGGCCGCAGGGGATGCAGCGGCGGGAATGGAGAGAGGCAGCGTGGGCACAGAAGGAAAAATGGGGAGAGAAAACAAACAGAGAAATACGGGCACAGTACAATGGGGCAGCGAGGGCACAGAAGGAAAAATGGGGAGAGAAAACAAGCAGATAAATACGGTCACAGTACAATGGGGCAGCGAGGGGCACAGAAGGAAAAATGGGGAGAGAAAACAAACAGAGAAATACGGGCACAGTACAATGGGGCAGCGAGGGGCAAAGAAGGAAAAATGGGGAGAGAAAACAAGCAGAGAAATACGGGCACAGTACAATGGGGCAGCGAGGGGCACAGAAGGAAAAATGGGGAGAGAAAACAAACAGAGAAATACGGTCACAGTACAATGGGGCAGCGAGGGGCACAGAAGGAAAAATGGGGAGAGAAAACAAACAGAGAAATACGGGCACAGTACAATGGGGCAGCGAGGGGCACAGAAGGAAAAATGGGGAGAGAAAACAAACAGAGAAATACGGGCACAGTACAATGGGGCAGCGAGGGGCACAGAAGGAAAAATGGGGAGAGAAAACAAGCAGAGAAATACGGTCACAGTACAATGGGGCAGCGAGGGGCACAGAAGGAAAAATGGGGAGAGAAAACAAACAGAGAAATACGGGCACAGTACAATGGGGCAGCGAGGGGCACAGAAGGAAAAATGGGGAGAAGACAAACAGAGAAATACGGGCACAGTACAATGGGGCAGCGAGGGGCACAGAAGGAAAAATGGGGAGAGAAAACAAACAGAGAAATACGGGCACAGTACAATGGGGCAGCGAGGGGCACAGAAGGAAAAATGGGAGAGAAAACAAACAGAAATACGGGCACAGTACAATGGGGCAGCGAGGGGCACAGAAGGAAAAATGGGGAGAGAAAACAAACAGAGAAATACGGGCACAGTACAATGGGGCAGCGAGGGGCACAGAAGGAAAAATGGGAGAGAAAACAAACAGAGAAATACGGGCACAGTACAATGGGGCAGCG
The DNA here is from genome assembly GCA_963921515.1 of Calotriton arnoldi. Taxonomy (NCBI): domain Eukaryota; kingdom Metazoa; phylum Chordata; class Amphibia; order Caudata; family Salamandridae; genus Calotriton; species Calotriton arnoldi. The sequence goes on from CAWUFW010009931.1 coordinate 49,730, forward strand.
AGGGGCACAGAAGGAAAAATGGGGAGAAGACAAACAGAGAAATACGGGCACAGTACAATGGGGCAGCGAGGGGCACAGAAGGAAAAATGGAGAGACAGAAAGCAAGAAATACGGGCACCGAGGCCACAAGCGGAGGGGCGAGCTTACCAGCAGCAGCAGCGGGCGGACAACACAGGCGGAGCTGTGTGGTGGGGGAGCGACCTACCTGGCAAGGTCAAGGCAAGGTCAAGGGTTCCTCACATTCACGCACAGCACCGCTTCCTAACAAAAACACAGTTTCCTAACACACACACAGCACAGCTTCCTAACACACGTTCACACACATCCCACCTTTCTCACAAACAGACGCACAGCTTGCTCACTAACACACACAGCACCGCTACCTAACACACACACACACAGCATAGCTTCCAAACACACATGAACACACAGCACACCTTTCTCACAAACAAACACACAGCACAGCTTCCTCACTAACACACACAGCACCGCTTCCTAACACACACACACCACAGCACAGCTTCCTAATACACATGCACACACAGCACAGCTTTCTTACAGACACACAGCACAGCTTCCTCACAAACATACACTCACGCAGCTTCCAAACACACACAGCACAGCTTCTTAACATGCATGCACACACAGCACAGTCTTCTCACAAACAGTCAAACACCACAGCCTTCTCACACACACAGCACAACTTCCACACACACACCACAGCTTCTTCACAAACGGGCACACACTGATCACTCCTGTAAAATAGACTGACTTTGTGCAGTGAGAGCGCAGGGAGAGATGCATGACAGTGGGTGAGAGGGAAGCAGACACTCATCAGCTTCCTTTTAAGTGCAGCCCTGAGCAGAGATGAAGGAGACGAGTGCTGTGGGAGGTAGACAGACCACAGCTTCCTGTAACGTGATTAGACTGTTGTCTGACAGCAGAGCTATCCCTGTGGTTCCACAGATCTTACAGGCTGTGACAGCAAAGCTACTTCTGGGGTGCAGGATCAGCCTGTGTCATACCTCTGACAGAAGAGCTGGCCTTCAAGTACTCGTCTGAGGAAATATCTGATCTCTGGGTTGAAAGAAGTGCCCTGTTGAAACAGTTGCCTCAGGGATGGACTGTGGAATAGCATTAAGAATGTCAGATTTGTAAAGGGAACAGCAAATGTGTCACAATGCAACTGATTAATTCCCAAGATATGCATGTTCCATACGTTTGAAGAAGCTGTTATAAGAAATGCGGGCCTCAACTTACACCTTAATAGGCATTTTGGACTCCCTCAGATTTCAGGAAGGGGTGAGAGCAGAGGTCCAAGTACATTAAAACAAGCATTTGCATAGCCAATAGGTCTCGCCTTTGGGACCTTATAAGTGTTTAGCCAGAGCTATTGGCTTTGCTAATGTCTTTAAGCTATGTTGTAGAGCATTGCAACTGCTGTGCAAAAGTTATTAAAAAAAGTGTTATAAGCATTTTTTTACCTTATATATAACCAAGAAGACATTATGTACAACTGAATAAACTGATTGAAAAATGAATTAACATAAAAAAATTCTTCTTGATCTTTTGTCCTTTCAATGCTGGCAACTTCTTCCTGCCTGTTCTAATGCTTGTTTGTTATAACTTTTTTTGTTATTTGGGGGGGGGGCATAAACAATGGAAGGGTGGAGGTTGGGAAATGGTACCTGAATGACAACACGAGCAGTGGACGGACACTAGGGTAGAATCAACAAATGACAGACTCAGAGACCAGTAAGAGGTGGTGCTAAGTGATGTTGAGGTGGTGGTGTGCTGGTGCAGAGGTGATGCTCAGGTGATCCCGAGTGACGCTGGTGTGGTGCTGAGTGATGCTGTGGTGCTGAGTCATGCTGAGGTGGTGATGCTGAGTTGGTGCTGTACTGAGGTGATGCTGCACTGATGCTGAGGTGATGCTGCACTGATGCGGAGGTGGTGCTGCCTTGATGCTGAAGTGGTGCTGCGTTGGTGCTGAATTGCTACTGAGGTGGGGTTGCACTGGTGCTGAAGTGGTGCTGCTCTGATGCTCAGTTGGTGCTGTGCTGGTGGTGGTGCACTGATGAGGAGGTGGTGCTGTGCTGATGCTGAGATGGTGCAGTGCTGATGTTGAGGTGGGGCTGTGGTGGTGCTCAGCTTATCCTAAGTGATGGTGGTACTGAGGTGGTATTGAGTGATGCTGAGGTGGTGCTGAGTCATGCTGAGGTGGTGGTGCTGCTCTGGTGCTCAGGTGGTGCTGAGTGATGCTTAGTTGGTGCTGTGTTGAGGTGATGCTGCGCTGATGCTGAAGTGGAGCTGTGGTGCAGAATTGCTGCTGAGTTGGGGTTGCACTGGTGCTGAGATGGGGCAGTGCTGGTGGTGGTGCACTGATGCGGAGGTGGTGGTGTACTGAGATGGTGATGTGCTGATGTTGAGTTGGTGTGAGTTGGTGCTGCACTGGTGGTGGTGCACAGATAAGGTGGTGCTGTGCTGATGATGAGGTGTTGCTGCATTGGTGGTGGTGCACTTAGGAGGTGGTGCTGTGCTGATGCTGAGATGGTGCTGTGCTGATGCTGAGATGGTGCTGTGGTGGTGTTGTGCTGAAGCTGAGGTGGTGCTGCACTGAGGTGGTGCTGTGTGATGCTGAGGAGATGTTGAGTGATACTGAGGTGGTGCTAGGGTAGTGGTGTGCTTGTGCAGAGGTGGTGCTCAGGTGGTGCTGTGTGATGCTGAGGTGGTACTGAGTGACACTTTGGTGGTGCAAGTTTCAAATCATAAAATGTCCCAAAAATGCTTAAAAGTGGAATTACAAGCCATTTGTTTCGGTGCCACGCAGTTTCTGTCATCAGCACCTCTCCTCCCTTCTTCCAAAAGAGCAGTTCAAACATGAATGGCAAAATATTCTAGTTTGCAAATGATTTCCACATAATTATGGCTCTGCCATATGTGCCACATAATACATCATCTGCTGCATAATCTGACGATTTTATCAAAAAAATTGTTTGTAGCTCAAAAGGATCAAAAGTTACTAAAAATGTAATTTGTGTTGCAAAGTGGAGGTCCCTTTGTAAAGGTTGACTGGTCACCTTTCTCACTGCTGCATTTCTATGTTACACTGATACAAACGAGGCAAAATCTTTGCAGAGACTGTTAGTATGTATAAAAATGTAAAAATAATAAAGTATAAGAAAATTTACCACATTATGCTGCAGCCTTTTTTTTTGCTGCATAATTTAGTCAACTTTGCTGCATAATTCCAGTGGCCCCAAAGCAGGCAGCACATGTTAAAAGTGCTTGTGCATGAGGCAGAGAGAGCGTGAAATTTGCTAACTTAGGGCCAGATGTACAACTGTTTTTTGTGGTCGCAAATGGGAAATCGGCCCCTTTGCGACTGCAAAAAAGGTTAGTGCAATGTACAAACACTATTTTGCCAGTCGGCGTTTTGCAAAATAGCGTTTGCGAGTCGCAATTAGGAAGGGGCATGCCAAGGGCGTCCCTTCCTAATAGTGGTTCACAGTGGTATGTGCCATTGTATTGCGGCCGCAAAACACTCGCAGTTTACCACCTACTTCAAGTAAGTGGTAAGCCACTCGCAAATGGGAAGGGGACCCCGGAGGACTCCTTCCCCTTTGTGAATGGGTTCAAAAATAATTTTTAAGCGCAGGCAGTGGTCCCAAGGACCACTGCCTGCTATTAAAAATGAAAAGAATACTTTTCATTTTATTATTTTTAAATGCATCCCGTTTTCCTTTATGGAAAACGGGCTGCATTTGAAAAAAAAAGTTGCTTTATTTACAAAGCAACCACAGACATGGGGGTCTACTGTCCCCAGCTGGCCACCATCCCTTTGTTTGCAGGCCATTCCTAATGGGGCCGCAAATTGCGATCTGCCTCATGAATATTAATGAGGCAGGTCATTTGCGAGCCTGTTAGGAATCGCATACAGTGTCTCAGACACTGTTTTACATTCCATTTTGTGAGTCGCAAAACATCGCAATTTGCGACTCTCAAAATCGAAGGGTCGTACATCTGGCCCTTAGTTTGGTGTGTGTGCAAATCCTGCATTGCCAATCCCTAGTGAGTTGCAGCTCATACTGCTGAAACAGGCCAATGGAGGTACCAATGGGTGAGGCAGACTGGCCTCAAGGGTCCTGTGACCTCAGTGACAGAGTTACTGTCACTCTAGGGTGTGCTGCTTCATAGGCCTGCCTGCAAGACTGGACAGTGGCGGCTCGCATAGGGCGTGCTGCGGGGCGGTGGGGCGGGGGAGGGGCAGGGTGGGGGGGTAGTAAACTTGGACATACGACAGAACAGAGGAACGTAATAATTACTTTCCTCCATTCCGTCGTATGTCTGAGTTTACTACCCCCACCCTGCCCCTCCCCTGCCCCGCCCGCCCCACCGCCCCGCAGCACGCCCTATGCGAGCCGCCACTGAGACTGGAGGTGAACTTCAGTATGGATTGTGGTGGACAGCCCTTCAAGGTTAACCTACACTTGCCACCACTAGTGTCCACCTGCTGGTGCGAAGACACCAGGGCTTCTAAGGTCTAGCGGGGCTTTCTAAGGTGTCAAGCATGTGAATGTGCTCCCTCAGGAGAGTGGTCTAGTGGACTGGTCATGAAGGCTAAACCTGGTTCCCCAGTTTCAAATTCGGCAGCTCTGGCCATAGTAACAGACCCTCTCCCCCACTGAACACCATACTGCCCCACGGAGAGAAACTTGTACTGACTTTAGCTATAACCCAGTTGTGCCTCGTTATAAACACTTGGATGTGACTCAATTCAAATGCACTAGACAATATGCAGACTGGGAAAAAAAGTAACAACATCCTGGAAAAAGCAAACACTCATAGGGAATGCAAGATTAAGTAAAGCATGTGAAATGTAAGCAGGAACAACATGGTTACCTTAACGCTTTTACACTCATTAAAACTAATTAAAATGTTTTTGCCTGAAAAGTTAAGGACATGACTATAGGGGCCAGAAGAGAATGTCCATTGCTTATATCCTTATAAAACATAAGCAGTATGGTTTAAAAAGACCACATCCCTGAACACAGAGCCCTGATACACATTTTATGAACTAAAATAAGGAAAACAGCTGATAAGGATCACATTAACATCAAGCAGGTATTTCAGTACCCCCAGGAATGGTGCACTTCCCCACCAGGGGAAAACAATGCTGTTCAAAGAAATACGAGAAAACGAAAGTAGAGCTTCTCTGGCAAAATCTTCAAAGTGGCTATTGTGTTTGGGTGTGAATAAAACCAATTTGCCACTATGCTTGCTACCAATCGGTCTTGCTTTATTTAGTTATCTATTTACTTTTCTTATTTTGAACTTTTTTCTCTCCCTCCCGAGGCTGCATTTTAGAATAGAAAAATGTCAGAAAAAGTCGACATTTCCAGTAAAAGTCTTTCTTCTTTTTTTGGATCCATTTCACAGGGGAACAAATAAATGAAAGGAGAGGAAAGAGAGAGACAGAGCCATTTCTTGAAGTGACCGTTATCAGCAAGTGAGGAGGAGCGAGACAAAGACAGAAAGAGAGGGAATAAGAGGAAGAAAGAGAAGGAGACGTGGACACTGTCCTTGTCTTCTCTGGCAGGAAGGAAGAGACAGGGTCCCTTCCCTTCTCTGTGTACCTCGCCCGTCCCTGAACGGACAAAAACAGCCGAGCCTTATCTATAGGCCTTGGCTATTTCTGCTGTCCTGGGACAAATTTTCACAATGAAAACGTAGGGGCTTGCCATGCCCTGCCGATCTTCCCCACTTCGACTGCTGCTTGTACCGTGCTGTTTTGCTTGTAAACTGGTTTCCTCCCTTCGGTAATAATCATGTTTTGACTGATAAGCAGGCAGCAGCACACTGTCATACTTTTCTAACTACACATATATAGGGCCAGATGTACGACCATTTTTGCATGCGCAAATGGGTTTGCGAACCCGTTTGCGCATGCAAAAACAGCATGGGGAATGTACAAACCCTATTTTGCGAGTCGCAATTTTTGCGACTCGCAAAATAGGAGTTTTGCGACTTCGCTATTAGGAAGGGGCGTTCCCTTCCTAATAGCGAGCGCAACCTATCTAAGAATGTTTTACGTCCGCAATTGCAGGCGCAAAACACTCGCAAATTACCACCCTCTTCGAGAGGGTGGTAATGGGATCATAAAGGGAAGGGGTCCCCAGGGGACCCCTTCTCCTTGCAAATGCGGGGGAATATTTTTTAAGGGCAGGCAGTGGTCCCAGGGACCACTACTTGCCCTTAAAAAATTAAACGAAAACGTTTCATTTTTTTCTTTTTTAAATGCATCCCGTTTTCCTTTAAGGAAAACGGGCTGCATTTGAAAAAAAGAAATGCTTTATTTAAAAGCAGTGCCAGACATGGTGGTCTGCTGAGCCCAGCAGGCCACCATACCTGGGAGGGCCTACAATTCCCAATGGGGTCGTAAATTGCGAGAGGCTCATTAATATTCATGAGCCTCTCTATTTGCAATCCCATTGGGAATCGCTAACAGTGTGAAAAACACTGTTGTACATTGGAAATAGCGCCTCGCAAATTGCGAGTCGCAAAAAACTCGCAATTTGGAGGTGCTATTTCCACGGTCGTACATCTGGCCCATAGTTCACATATTTTACATAAACCATCAGCGTAATTTATACGGTTATCAGCACTTCAGCTTTAAGTGTCAGTTATCAGGATTAATCTTCTTCTCTTCCCCCGGCGATGAAAAATGAAGTCTGAAAGAATGTTCATTAACTGCGCAGCATGTGTTGACTGGGCTGATTCGTTATCTGCCAAAGTGTGTTTCCTGGCTTCTGTCTCATCCTGAGACCTCTAGCACCCCAAACCATTGATCAAAGGGCACTCTTCTAATCCCACAGGGGTCCACCAATCACTAAAGCTTGTTCCCCCCTCATAACAGCTGTTTATTTACACCGTGGTATCAGGATGACATCACGAAATCGAGTTCGCTCAGTCCAGCAAGCATAAAAGGAAAGCCACTTTCAGCGTGCTCATGCCATTATCAAAAGATACAGGGTGTGCCGCAGTGGAGGGATGGTGTGTTGATGGAGCACAGTTTCAAATTCGGCAGCTCTGGCCATAGTAACAGACCCTCTCCCCCACTGAACACCATACTGCCCCACGGAGAGAAACTTGTACTGACTTTAGCTATAACCCAGTTGTGCCTCGTTATAAACACTTGGATGTGACTCAATTCAAATGCACTAGACAATATGCAGACTGGGAAAAAAAAGTAACAACATCCTGGAAAAAGCAAACACTCATAGGGAATGCAAGATTAAGTAAAGCATGTGAAATGTAAGCAGGAACAACATGGTTACCTTAACGCTTTTACACTCATTAAAACTAATTAAAATGTTTTTGCCTGAAAAGTTAAGGACATGACTATAGGGGCCAGAAGAGAATGTCCATTGCTTATATCCTTATAAAACATAAGCAGTATGGTTTAAAAGACCACATCCCTGAACACAGAGCCCTGATACACATTTTATGAACTAAAATAAGGAAAACAGCTGATAAGGATCACATTAACATCAAGCAGGTATTTCAGTACCCCCAGGAATGGTGCACTTCCCCACCAGGGGAAAACAATGCTGTTCAAAGAAATACGAGAAAACGAAAGTAGAGCTTCTCTGGCAAAATCTTCAAAGTGGCTATTGTGTTTGGGTGTGAATAAAACCAATTTGCCACTATGCTTGCTACCAATCGGTCTTGCTTTATTTAGTTATCTATTTACTTTTCTTATTTTGAACTTTTTTTCTCTCCCTCCCGAGGCTGCATTTTAGAATAGAAAAATGTCAGAAAAAGTCGACATTTCCAGTAAAAGTCTTTCTTCTTTTTTTGGATCCATTTCACAGGGGAACAAATAAATGAAAGGAGAGGAAAGAGAGAGACAAAGCCATTTCTTGAAGTGACCGTTATCAGCAAGTGAGGAGGAGCGAGACAAAGACAGAAAGAGAGGGAATAAGAGGAAGAAAGAGAAGGAGACGTGGACACTGTCCTTGTCTTCTCTGGCAGGAAGGAAGAGACAGGGTCCCTTCCCTTCTCTGTGTACCTCGCCCGTCCCTGAACGGACAAAAACAGCCGAGCCTTATCTATAGGCCTTGGCTATTTCTGCTGTCCTGGGACAAATTTTCACAATGAAAACGTAGGGGCTTGCCATGCCCTGCCGATCTTCCCCACTTCGACTGCTGCTTGTACCGTGCTGTTTTGCTTGTAAACTGGTTTCCCTCCCTTCGGTAATAATCATGTTTTGACTGATAAGCAGGCAGCAGCACACTGTCATACTTTTCTAACTACACATATATAGGGCCAGATGTACGACCATTTTTGCATGCGCAAATGGGTTTGCGAACCCGTTTGCGCATGCAAAAACTAGCATGGGGAATGTACAAACCCTATTTTGCGAGTCGCAATTTTTGCGACTCGCAAAATAGGGTTTTGCGACTCGCTATTAGGAAGGGGCGTTCCCTTCCTAATAGCGAGCGCAACCCTATCTAAGAATGTTTTACGTCCGCAATTGCAGGCGCAAAACACTCGCAAATTACTACCCTCTTCGAGAGGGTGGTAATGGGGTCGCAAAAGGGAAGGGGTCCCCAGGGGACCCCTTCTCCTTTGCAAATGCGGGGGAATATTTTTAAGGGCAGGCAGTGGTCCCAGGGACCACTACCTGCCCTTAAAAATTAAACGAAACGTTTCATTTTTTTCTTTTTAAATGCATCCCGTTTTCCTTTAAGGAAAACGGGCTGCATTTGAAAAAAAATGCTTTATTTAAAAGCAGTGCCAGACATGGTGGTCTGCTGAGCCCAGCAGGCCACCATACCTGGGAGGGCCTACAATTCCCAATGGGGTCGTAAATTGCGAGAGGCTCATTAATATTCATGAGCCTCTCTATTTGCAATCCCATTGGGAATCGCTAACAGTGTGAAAAACACTGTTGTACATTGGAAATAGCGCCTGCAAATTGCGAGTCGCAAAAACTCGCAATTTGGAGGTGCTATTTCCACGGTCGTACATCTGGCCCATAGTTCACATATTTTACATAAACCATCAGCGTAATTTATACGGTTATCAGCACTTCAGCTTTAAGTGTCAGTTATCGGGATTAATCTTCTTCTCTTCCCCGGCGATGAAAAATGAAGTCTGAAAGAATGTTCATTAACTGCGCAGCATGTGTTGACTGGGCTGATTCGTTATCTGCCAAAGTGTGTTTCCTGGCTTCTGTCTCATCCTGAGACCTCTAGCACCCCAAACCATTGATCAAAGGGCACTCTTCTAATCCCACAGGGGTCCACCAATCACTAAAGCTTGTTCCCCCTCATAACAGCTGTTTATTTACACCGTGGTATCAGGATGACATCACGAAATCGAGTTCGCTCAGTCCAGCAAGCATAAAAGGAAAGCCACTTTCAGCGTGCTCATGCCATTATCAAAAGATACAGGGTGTGCCGCAGTGGAGGGATGGTGTGTTGATGGAGCACAGGGTGTGTCATGGGTGAGCGGGGTGGCGTTGGTCTCTTTGGGAACTGTGTGCCCAAACAGGCATGCAGGGACTCAAAGCATGAGCGCTCGTGTTCAGTCCCAAAATGCATGTTAAAAAGGAGTGCACCACAAGTAGGAAATGCCTGAAGCGAAATGACCCTTGTAACACGGCCAGTCGAAATGGGCGTCACAAACACACCCAAAAAGAGGGACAAATGGTAAATTTCACCACACAAAAGAGAAGCAGTTAGAAAGGCACGGGAAGCACTAATCAAAAATGTTGGGCGTGGTCAAACTGCTCATACCGAATACAGCATGCCTCACACAGCAGCGCATGCATGCTGACTCTAGGCTCAACCTAAAAAGTATGGGTACTGTGTTGCTGTGTACAAAGTGAGCGCGATGAGTGAGAGTAGGGGCGGGTCAAAGGCGTGGCTAAAACAACAAACTATTCTATAACTTTTTCGGTCTTTCACCTTCAGGTAACTAAATATAATATAAGGCACAACTTAAATGAAAAACAAATGCAATTTGAGTTAATCAATGGGAAATGCACTATCGTGCATTAAGAAACCTCTATTAGTTAATGTGCTGAAGGGGGTTGTGTCTGAAACCAGAGAGCTGCATAGTTTAATCCTGGTTGGAACAGTGGAAAATAGGGACTTGTGAATGTTTAGAGCTACGAGGTCCCAGTCTGTGACAGAGCACTGTGAAAATGTAAATCATTATTTTAAGCTTGCATTACACACAGTATAAGATAGGCTGCTACAAAATGCACAAAAAGGTTTAAGATTAAAAAAAGTGTTCCACAGTACGGATTCTAGTAATATCCAGACTGTACATAGTTCACGTTTTTATAATTGTCCTTTAAAAGCATACACTTCACAGCTCATCTGGTAACTCCTTGCAATACTGCTTGAAAATAATAAATCTGCATCATCAGGAAGCTTCAAGTAACTCCATCAATTAGAGCCAATACTGGCTTCCAAGCATGCTTTACATGTGCAGATTGACCAGTTGTGCACATTTACATTTCTTGCAGGCAGCAGGAACCCTGGCAAGAAGGCTTGTTTAGCTGTCTGCCCCTCCCTCGGTTTCACAGCACAGGAAACTCCCTGCCTTACATTTTAGCTGAAGCATTTCAGCTCTGGGAACTAACTGTCCCATGACGGTTGTATTTTCACAAAAAGTAGGGGAACTGTTGTTATGCAATTAAAAAAGTATGGGCACGTCATACCACTCACATCCTGCCCACTTCGAAAACTAGGTCAGAGGGTTGCACAGCGAGTCAAAGAGCTGGTGAGGATTATAGAGGGAATTGTGTAGAGGCTCTGTTGTTTGACTGAGGAGTTTCAAAGTCTGCAGAGGGGCTCTGTGGGTCATGAAAATCCACCTACTGACGAGAATCATGCAGGGAGCCTGGTGTCCTCCTCCCCAAGTGAAAGCTGCCATAGAGGGGGGCTCTCATGTGCATCAAAGGAGGCACAGGGTTTTACAACTTAGTTCTGATGTTCATTAGAGAGATGAGGGCATGTGAAAATGGCTGAAGACTAGTGAGGGATGTGACGCAGATGAGTGAGGGTACAGGGGCAGAAAGAATGGAGGGCCAGCTGACCATATAGCTCACTGGCAGAGTGGTCTGCATCAGGGTTCTTTGAGGGCCAGCAGAGGAGGTGCAAGGGACTCTAATAGTTGACAGTGGGAGAGCAAGGGTTGATTGAACAGCTCTTATGTGTAAGGTCGTGGTTTGAGGTTTAGCAGCATGTTCCCCTTAACTCTTTTGGTTTCCTTCCCAACTCACTGTTACACATCACTGTGCGGGCACTCAACAACATTTCCCTGCAGCACCCTGTCCCACACATCTGCCCTGGTCAAGGTGTAACTCAAAATGTAGGGTCCTCCTGCAGAATGGGATGTGAGGGGCCTTATCTCTCCTATATCGTACAAATATTCTTTGGCCACTGACTGAATAGGGCCCCCTGAAGGGCTGAAGGCCCCTTGAGGGTTGGGTGTCTCACCGCAATGCAGGGGCTGCATGGACCTGTGTTACATCCCTCGTGTATCTTACCAGCTCTTCCAGGGCAACTTCACTTTAGGTGCTACTATTCCCCCTCCTTAGCATCACTAAAGACAAACAGGTTTCTTAATCCTTGTGATACACTATGGTGTGTGTGACCCAGCACAAAACTTCCCGCCACCATAGAACTGCATAGACCATGGCTAAGGCCTTTACAGAGCAGGCAAAACACACAACATGAAACCAATGTCATTCTTTAGTCTACATTTGCTTCAGTCTTTCTGTAGTTAATATCTAACTAATATCTATTATGTAAAGAAGCTTTCCATCAAACAAGCCTTCATAAGTCCTCGCGACCCCATCCCCCGGGTGCCTTTTTTGTTTGTAAGGCGAGGGGGATGGCACAAACCCTCTCCCGAGCCTTATCAGGCCCCGGGGACCCCATTCCCTGGGGCCATAGCCAATTAAAAAGGGGTAATTGGTGTGCAGCTCCCCTCCCTGAGCCTTCTTACGCCCCGGGGACCCCATCCCCCAGGGACAAGTAATTAATAAAGGGAGGAGGCATGCACCACCCCCTTCCTGAGCCTAATTAGGCTTCGGGGACCCCATCCCCTGGGGCTGAAATTTAAATAAAAGGGGAGGAGGGCCGTATTGCCTCCCTCGCCGAACCTTTATAGGCCCCAGGAACCCCATCCCATGGGGTGTACTTTTTTTAAGAGGGGCCGCACACCCTCCCCGATCCTATTTTGGCCCCGGTGACCCTATCCCCCAGGGCCCACATCAGTTATAGGTGGGTGCTCCGGTGCCCACACGGGGCACCCAGCAAGCACAATGTTGAGGGCCGTAAAGGGCCCCAGGATCCCGCAGCCTCAGCTCGTTCACCACATGGTGTGGGAGCCAGCACTGCTTCCACCCAGAGGGAGCAGATATTTATGCTGCTCCCTCAGGGCAGGAGCAATATGTTGTTTTGCTTCCCTGCCCACATCCGTGCGGGGTGGGAAATAGAATAGAAGTCTGCTTCTAGCCAGCGGGAGATTTAAAAATGCTCCCGCCAGACGGGAGCAAACACGTTTCCCTGCCTGCGCCGATGCAGGCTGGGAAACAACTACTGGACACAGTAAGTGAGCCAGCCCTGGGAGATTGGGCCCTCGAGCCATTAAAGGCTCACGATGGGGGCCGTGTGCCCCTTTCCCTTAATGATGAATGCAGCCCTAGCTGATGGGCTCCCCAGGGCTTATAATGGCTGGGGCGAGGGGGCCCACTGACGTCCCCTCCCGGAGATATATATATATACATAGATGTATATATAGATAGATAAATAGATATTTTTTTTTCTGCGGAGGGGGCTTTAATATATATTAATATATATTAAAGAAAATGGTGGTGACCATTTTCTTTTTTTTTTTGCTTTTGCCACGATCCCGTAGAAGTCCGGCGGGATCTCAGCAAAAACTAGTGATTTTTAAAATTTTTGACCTAGGGTGGTCCCTCTAGGTCCCCCATATGGAGCCTGGGGGGCAGGGTATCCTTACCTTGCCCCCTTATAACTTTTATTTTCTTTAAAATTTCAGGACAGGGGACTAAGTCCTGTAATGGCTGCCAGCAACATTTTTCTCATGTTGCCGGCAGCCAACCAGAGTGCTCGCACACTCAGGAGTCTGACTCCACAGGAGTGAGCAGTGTCATCTTAAGGATTTTGGGGGCCCCAGGCAAAACGTATTTTGGGGGCCCTTGATACAGAACAAATTTGGTTTTTATTAACCATTTCCTGCTAATTCAAGTCCACACACAAAATAATACTAAATTATATGCTAATTGTTTAAAAAGTTAATTCTCTCAGGGGTCCCTTGGAAGGTGGGGGCCCTGGGCAATTGCCCACTTTGCCATGTCTTAAAATGTCTCTGGGAGTGAGATGGCCCAAGTAAAATAAAGCTCCAGGGGCCAATCAAAATGCTCTGTTTTTAAATTGGTCGTCCCCTAAGGCTCTCGCGGACCCAACCTTCCAGGTATACAAATATTTTTAAACTTTTATTTCTCAAAAACTACTAAATGGATTTACACCAAATCACAGAAAGCACAATCTGCAGATTCAAGATCTAGCTTCCCGACAAATTTGGTGTAATTCCGTTCAGCAGTTTTTGCTGTAGTGTTTTTTAAAAAAGTTTATGGAAAAAGATTGGGGATTTTTTTGATTTGGGACGCCCCCATGTTTCTCAGCCCCAGCTTGATGGATCACACTGAAACTTTTCATGCACAAACTAGGCAAAAAGGAGCACTTTTTGGGAAGGTTTTGTGAAGATTTGTCAAATGGTGCCAAAGTTATTAGCAACACAAAAGTGCAGTTCCTATGGAAACGCTGACCTACCATATAACTATAGCAACACAAAAAGATGATGGACAGAATGCTGAACATTATCAAATATTCACCCCTAGTCACAGATTTGTGTTAAATCTATCTTTATTTTGCTCACCATGCCACTCCATGTGTTGCTAACATATAACTACCCCTAACCGCTCTGTGTGACTCATATGGTATTCCGGCGGTTGAAATTGCAATAAGTGAGGACAGATGGGTAGAACACTACTCTGCCTTATATAATGACAATAGCCAGGTCCAGTCAGAAGGGGATATGGAGATAGTTCCATCTGTCACCATTGCGAATGCTCATGCACAAACGTTTCCTCTAGATATCAGCTTCTCCTTAGAGGAGGTATTATGCGCTATTAATGCCAGCGCTGCTGGAAAAGCCCCGGGGTCGGACGGAGTTCCCGTAGATATGTATAAATCTAATCTTCTTTTATGGGCACCACTTCTAACTAATGTCCTAGCAATTTGTTGTCAGCAAGGCCTGATTCCCTCGTGGTCAGACTCAGTAGTGATCCCGATTTTTAAAAAGAGGGACCGAAATGACCCTTCATGTTACCGCCCAATTTCCCTTTTAGATTCCTTCCTTAAGGTGGTAGGACAGGTGGTGTTAAACAAGTTATAAACTTGGGCAGAGGATTCTGTAGTTTTATCAAAATTACAATATGGGGTTCGATCGGGTCTTGGGACCATAGAACAGGGACTAAATTTAAGTCTTATAATTAGTAAATATACACAGGCCAAGGATGAAAGACTTTTTTTTGGCATTCGTGGACCTTAGCTCCGCGTTTGACTGTGTGAAGCATGAAAGGTTGTGGTGCATTTTGGAGGAGATGGGTGTTGATTCCCCCCTTATACTTTTTATTAGAGAACTATATAAGGATGCCTGGGCAAGAGTTCGGTTTGGGAAGCAGGGTGCATGTACACCCAAGTTCCCAATCAGAAAGGGAGTGAGACAGGGCTGTGTGCTCGCCCTTTCCTTTTACTTTATATATAAATGGCCTGGGCCAATTTTTAATAGATAATTGTCAGGATCTTCTGAATATTAATAATTGTCCAGTTCCTGTTTTACTTTATGCAGATGATGCGGTTTTAATGGCACAAACTCCATTGGGGCTTCAACGAATTGTTACTAGTTTTGTCACTTTTATGAATTCCAGGGGTTTGAGTGTGAATATCACTAAAACCTATATTATGAGATATGGCAAGAAGAGTGCCAAATGTCGCAACATTTTTATCGATAAGAATAAAATTGAAAGTACTAATAAGTTTTCGTATCTAGGGATTAATTTTGACGATAAAGGGAGTTGGTATCCTGCAGTACAGGCTAGGAAATTGAGGTTTTCAAGGGCCATAGGCGCAGTGTTTAATTTTGCAAGAAAACTAGTCCCAGAATTGTTACAAATCAAAGTGTCTTTCGGCGGCCTTATATGGCTCAGGAATCTGGGGCTTTACGGATGTACAGCAATTACAAGTGATTGAAAACGCATTCTTTCGATATTTGTTAGCTGTTCCTAATTCTACTGCTAATTTTATTTGCCATTCGGAGCTGGGTATGTCTTTTATTTCGGACCTGATTAAAATTGAACCTATACTGTTATGGCATAAGGTTTGGGTAACACACGAGACTACTTTCAACCGTGATATTATCGAGGATTGCTTAAGGCTTGAGAAGGCCTCTCTCATTCCCTTGTTTAGGTATATTAAGCAATTATCGAGTAAAATGGGTCACCCGGAATACTATGAGAGACCAGATAGTTTGGGAGCCATTTTGAGAAAGTCACTGAAAATAGGCTGTCTTGCATTTTTACAATCTAAGAGATGGGACATGGAGAGTGCCAAGCCAACTGTTATGGCTAATCAGTTGACACTTTTGTGCTATGGCATTCAACCATACTTGGTTCAAGTGCTGGGAAGTTATGATCTAATGCTATTGACACGCTTTCGTTTGGGGATATTTCACAGACTCACTAGCTTCCCAGTTCTGAATGATTGGTGTAGGAATCTCGAATCATGCCGCTGTGATGATGTATCAAGCCAGTCTACGTTGCATATACTTTTATTTTGTAAATTTTATTCTAACCCCAGAAAAAGGTTTATACTACCCATTTTAAAAACTCTGGGTCTAAGACAATGTCGCGCAGCTTTTCTGATTCTACAAATCCTGGATAATGAAATGTTTACAAAGCCTGTTGTAACTTTTTTGAAAAATGTTATAAAGTTCAGGAAATCTATGTGTAACTAATATGTTGGTTTCCAATTTTATGTTCTGTTGTATTTATTTTAAGGTCATGTTCAATTGATTTTAAAACCTATATTATGAGATATGGCAAGAAGTGTGCCAAATGTCGCAACATTTTTATCGATAAGAATAAAATTGAAAGTACTAATAAGTTTTCGTATCTAGGGATTAATTTTGATGATAAAGGGAGTTGGTATCCTGCAGTACAGGCTACGAAATTGATGTTTTCAAGGGCCATAGGCGCAGTGATTAATTTTGCAAGAAAACTAGGCCGCAGACCAGTCCCAGAATTGTTACAAATTTACAAATCAAAGTGTCTTTCGGCGGCCTTATATGGCTCAGGAATCTGGGGCTTTACGGATGTACAGCAATTACAAGTGATTGAAAACGCCTTCTTTCGATATTTGTTAGCTGTTCCTAATTCTACTGCAAATTTTATTTGCCATTCGGAGCTGGGTATGTCTTTTATTTCGGACCTGATTAAAATTGAACCCATACTGTTATGGCATAAGGTTTGGGTAACACACAAGACTACTTTCAACCGTGATATTATTGAGGATTGCTTAAGGCTTAGAAGGCCTCTCTCATTCCCTGGTTTAGGTATATTAAGCAATTATCGAGTAAAATGGGTCACACGGAATACTATGAGAGACCAGATAGTTTGGGAGCCATTTTGAGAAAGTCACTGAAAATAGACTGTCTTGCATTTTTACAATCTAAGAGATGGGACATGGAGAGTGCCAAGCCAACTGTTATGGCTAATCAGTTGACACTTTTGTGCTATGGCATTCAACCATACTTGGTTCAAGTGCTGGGAAGTTATGATCGAATGCTATTGACACGCTTTCGTTTGGGGACATTTCACAGACTCACTAGCTTCCCAGTTCTGAATGATTGGTGTAGGAATCTCGAATCATGCCCCTGTGATGATGTATCAAGCCAGTCTACGTTGCATATACTTTTATTTTGTCAATTTTATTCTAACCCCAGAAAAAGGTTTATACTACCCATTTTAAAAACTCTGGGTCTAAGACAATGTCGCGCAGCTTTTCTGATTCTACAAATCCTGGATAATGAAATGTTTACAAAGCCTGTTGTAACTTTTTTGAAAAATGTTATAAAGTTCAGGAAATCTATGTGTAACTAATATGTTGGTTTCCAATTTTATGATCTGTTGTATTTATTTTAAGGTCATGTTCAATTGATTTTAATGTTTTTATGTAACTGTGTATTACACATGTGCTTTTATGGTTCATTTTTTAAATCGAATAAAGCTACTTTTTGACTTGACTTGATTTGACTCATATGGTAGCCCATTCATGGCTTCATGAACTTTGGAGAACTGTTTGAACTGTGTCATACAAGTGCTCTTAAGCAACTAATGTGTCCATGTTGTTCTTCCCTTGTAGACCATCTATACTGCGTATGTCATGCGGAGAATGTGAGCATGACGCAATGATATTGGAAAACAAGGAATTTGTTATACTGTAGTACTTCACTGATATGGCGGCCAAAAAGACTGTTTTTGATACCAGGATGGCACAGTCCTCTTTCTGATGTTAGTGGAGCATTTCTATGAGGACAGGTGAATGTTTGAAATTGAGCTTGCTTCGTTGATTGTGCAAATATTGAGGAAGGCATAAAGCCGAAATGTGTCTGGTTGCCAAAAGGACTTTATTACAAATTGAGGACCCCATGAGTGCCTTCTGTTCTTTGTGTTATGGATCCCATATGCGAGTCCACCATCACGTTGATGGCACCCGCCATAAGAGTTCAGCAACGCTGGTGAAACTAGTTAAGTGTGTATGTGTATATAAGTATATAAATACATATATATTTATATATATATTTTACCTATAACCTACTGGCGATAGTTAACCCTGCTCCCCATGGGAACAGTCCAGCCCAAACTGCCAGGCCAGGTCCTCCCTTGACCGAAAACAAGCATCCTGGGACCGGTTTCGGGGTATCACCCCTCATCAGCCAGGCTAGCTTGAGTCCAGTGGCATAGTGAGCACAGGACCCACAACTGAGCACACCCTTCCCACTTAGGGCAACTTTAGCAACACGAAGAGAGTATGGACAGAATGCTGAACATTGTCAAACATTCACCCCAGTCACAGATCTAGGTAAAATCCATTGTTTTCTTGCTCACCATGCCACCCCATATGTTGCTAACATATAACCACCCAATGGGGACTGCAACTAGGATATATATCTATATATATATCTGAAAACACCAGTCCCAAACAACGCGCTGATTTAGCACCACAGGGACACGGACACCAGAGATAAGTGCTTAATCCGTTTTTATTTCTCTTGACACGGCGGTATAATGCATTTCGGCCACCGCGGGTGGCCTTGCTCACATAATATATTTATATCTCTATATATATATCTATATATATATATATATATATATATATGTATATATATCTATCTATATATATATATGTGCTGCCGCCGGGCTGCGTGATTGCCGACAGTGCTCGTTGGCAGCGATTCATCGCGCGCAGCTATTAAATCACTTTTCCGGTTATCTCTCTTCAAGAAAACCACGGCACTCCAATGCTGAGTATGTATCCTCTTGGTTTATTAACTCAAAATGCGGAAATCACATTTGACTTCTGCATTTTGAGTTAATAAACCAAGAGGATACATACTCAGCATTGGAGTGCCGTGGTTTTCTTGAAGAGAGATAACCGAAAAGTGTGATCAAGGCCTCTTGAAGGCCGAAACGCGTCATGGCGGACATGAAGGGCACTTAAATAACAAATTAAAAACTTTGCCCCGAGTACTGGGTCTGTTTTCGTCTGTTTTGCTGAGGATTGCAGTGGCGAAGGCTATCGCATATATATATGTATATATATATGTGTATATATATATATGTGTATATATATATATATGTCCAAGCCAAACTGCCTTTACTCCACCGGTTCCTCGTCGGTATAAGCAGACACGGACCACGAGATAAGTGCAAATTGTTTATTTCATTTAGTGTCGGCCATTACGTGTTTCGGTCCAGCCGGACCCTGATCACATGACAACGCTAGTATTAGCTCCCCACCCATTTAAAGTGACTAGTGCATTACGTCATTGGTGCAATGGAGGTAGGCATAGAAAACATACTTTTAGATTTCTTCCTTCTTTTTGGAATTCACATGCCTAAATGCATTTAGTAAAAACCATGGACCATACTGCTTAAAAACGGATGGTTGACCTTATCTTTCCCATACAACGTTAAACATTTATAGATTCTTACTCACAATCTGTAATTTATGGATCTTCATGAAATATAAAAGAACAGTATTAAAAATATTAAAATACCATTTATAATAAATACAATACATTTCATGACCATAATTTCGAATAAATATATAAATATATAAATAAATATTCCTTTAAAATGTAAGAAAGGGAATTAGGCCTAATTTTTACAGAAATCGGTTTTGAATTCAAAATGTTCCCAAAATCATTTTATATTTGCATAAATGCTGCAATATAACCATATTTCATGATGGTCTGGGTCCGTATGTGTGCCCTGTCCTGGGCTCCCCCAGTCCTTACCTACCAACGCCTCCAATTGGTTTAATTAAAATACTAGTGATACCTACAAAAATATTTAAATATGTGTATATATGTATATATATTTTTGTTGTATTCTCTGTTGTATAATGATGATACAATAATACACTAGCGACCAATCAGCGTCTGATATAAGATATGACTGCTTTGAGAATATTGGAACTAATACCAACATTTCCAAACTGCACAATTATTTGTTTTATAGGCATGCATATCAACATCTCCTTAAAACTTAACAGTTTCATAAATATGTGTATAGTTGTGTGCACCAACAATATGCACTTTAATGTGAAGTCTTATCATTTTAGCTGTTAATAACAATGCATGTTTTCAAACAAGATCAGTTTGTCAATATAAGACTATAATTATGTTTTAATACATATAAATGTGAGATGTGATCGGTCTGTCTTTTAAAAACAACATAGAATCCCTCTTTAGTCTGTTTTCACTGCTGTCTATTTTGTTAATCAAGTGGGTTTCATTTATAAATTGCTGAGAACGCCGCAGCGTGTTGTATGTGATCAAGGCCATCTGTTGTGGCCGAAATGCGTCATAGACATGAGTGAGCAACAGCAATAAAACCATGCACTTTATTTCCTGGAGTCCGTGCCCGCTTCTTTGAAGTATCGGCATTTGGGATTGTTTTACAATATATATATATATATATATATATATATATATATATATATATATATATATATATATATATATATATATATATATATTTTCACTCCACAGCAGCCTAATTAAATCAGCCCCCTTTGCAGCAGCACAACCGAGAAGAGATAATCCAGGACTCTACAGGTCTTTTGACACACACGATGTCTTTTATTATCCAGTCAATGTGGTCTACAACAATTGCAGCAACGGACCACGACCGAAGTGTTTCGGCAACCGCCTTCAACTGATATGTATATATGTGTATATATATATATATTCACTGAAAAAACCATAGGTTTCAGACACGTTATAGTTAGAAATTAGCATTTAAAAAACCTTTGAAATTCACTGACAAAACCATAGGTTTTAGGGACAGTTATAGTTAGTTGGACATTTCACTCGTACAAAACCATAGAAATTCCCCCGTTATAGTTAGTTCAGCTAACTATAACTCGCACCCCACAATGCACTGCTGATGACGTCACATATTACATCACTCATGACATGGTCAGTGACATCACTGATGACATCACTGATGACATCATCCAGTGACTGTGTGTTTCTGTAAAGTTTAAATATGTTTAATATATATAGGGAAAGGCGTATTGAAGAATGAGTGGGTGTATAAGTGTCTGAATGGATGATTTAGTACGTGAGTGACTGACTCTACAAGTGAGTGATTAAATGTATCTTACTGAATGCATGGGTTAGTGACTAAACTGTGTGAATGTCTGTATCCGTCTGTCTGTTGGTTTGTAAGCGGCTGCATGGCTTTCTGAATAGCTACATGAGTGTCTACATGGGTTATTGATTGATTGTCTGAGTATCTGTATGGGTGCCTGAGTGTTTGTGTGGGTGGGGTGTGTGTGACTCTGTGCATAGATGTGTGAGTTGGTGATTCACTGGGTGCATGGTTTCAAGAGTGCATCTGTGATGGACTGTATGGGTGGGTGAGTGTGTGTATGGGTGTGTTAGTGATTGAATGTATATCTCAGTGGTACATGTGTGAGTAACTACATATGTGAAAGGCAGTATATATGTGTTTTGGAGTATATAAATGGCTATAAGTGAGAGTGTGTGATTGTGAGAGTGGCTGTATGGATGAGTGTGTACTTGTATCAGTGATTGTATAAGAGCGTAAGAATGTGCTAGTATTTGTATGAGTAAGTGAGCTGGTGTGTGTATAACTGTATAGGTGAGTAAATGGGTGTGTGATTAAGTTTTTGCATGACTGACTAGGTGTGTGAGTACCTCTATGGATGAGTGGCGGTGTGTGAGTGTTTATATAGGTGTATGAGTGCATATGATAGTCCTGTACTGAGTGACTAAGTATGAGTGACTGTACGGGTGAGTGAGTGGATGTGTGTGTAGACCTAAGAATCAGTGAGTGGGTATGTAGTTTTTGGTGTTGGAGTGTCTATGGTTTTGAGAATGGCAGTCTGTAATTTAGAGTGGGTGTATCAAAAGTTATATTAGGGTGTGAGAAGATGCATGAAATTATCACATGGATGATGTCATCAGTGATGTCATTTGAGATGTCATCAGTGATGTCATCAGTGATGTCACTGACCATGTCATGAGTGATATAATATGTGACGTCATCATGAGTGCATTGCGGGGCGCGAGTTATAGTTAGCTGAACTAACTATAACGGGGGAATTTCTATGGTTTTGTACGAGTGAAATGTCCAACTAACTATAACTGTCACTAAAACCTATGGTTTTTTCAGTGAATTTCAAAGGTTTTTTAAATGCTAATTTCTAACTATAACGTGTCTGAAACCTATGGTTTTTTCAGTGAATTTCAAAGATTTTTAAATGCTAATTTCTAACTATAACGTGCCTGAAACCTATGATTTTTTAAGTGAATTTCAAAGGTTTTTTTAAATGCTAGTATCTAACTATGCCTACAGAGGTAGGACATGTGAAGAAAGAAGAAAAAACGCACAGAAAGAAGCAAAAAATGTGCAGAAAGAACTAACAGAGGAGCAGAAAGAGGCCTTGTTGCAAAATCATCCTGTGCCCACAACTTTTTCAGACGGGTACTGGTGGTAACTGACTCTGACTAACCAGAGCCAGTGCTATGCTAAAAGACACTTAGAATACAGTGAAAACACCTACATACACTAGGGAACACTATGCGTTGGGGTACCCCTGTGATTAGCATGACCTCCTCTGCAAGTCCCTAGTACATAATAGGGCAGGGGGATTAAAACTACCTCTTAAAACGCGCTACAGGGCGCGTTTGCACAGTGGTGAAGGGAGGGGAGGCCTGAGGTGACATGTGTGCAAACGCACCCCGTGGCGCGTTTTAAGTTGCGGGATTAAGTCCCCTTGAATTCTGAGGGTCCCTGGGGCCCAACTAGCCCCCCAGGTACCTACAGTTAGGACCACAGAGCTGAGTTGCAGAGAGGCGTTCCGAGGCCACGCACCTTTTTTCACCTCTCTGCAACGCAACTCTGTTGTGCTTACTGAAGGTACCTGGTGGGCTAGTTGGCCCCAGGGTCCCTCAGGATTCAAAGGAATTAATTCCCCAACTTAAAACGCACCACAGGGCGTGTTTGCGCACATGTCACCTGAGGCCCCGCCCCTCCCTTCACCACTGTGCAAACGCGCCCCGTGGTGCGTTTTAAGTTGGGGGATTAGGTCACCTTGAATCCTGAGGGTCCCTGGGGCCCAACTAGCCCACTAAGTACTTCCAGTAAGCACCACAGGCCTGCGTTGCAACGCCTGTAACAAATTGTGCAGTTGTGTTTAGGTAGTGAAGAGGGTCGTGCTGGGGGTAGTGTTTTAGGGTTTAGGGTAGTGCAGTGGTGTTTGTGTAGTGTAGGGGGTCATGCTGGGGGTAGATTTAGGGTTTAGGGTAGTGCAGTGGTGTTTGGGTAGTGTAGGGAGTCGTGCTGGGGGAGTGTTTTAGGGTTTAGGGTAGTGCAGTGGTGTTTGGGTAGTGTAGGGGGTCGTGCTGGGGTAGTGATTTAGGGTAGTGCAGTGGTGTTTGGGTAGTGTACGGGGTACTGCTGGGGGTAGTGTTTTAGGGTTTTGGTTAGTGCAGTGGTGTTTGGGTAGTGTAGGGGTACTGCTGGGGGTAGTGTTTTAGGGTTTAGGGTAGTGCAGTGGTGTTTGTGTAGTGTAGGGGGTAGTGTTTTAGGGTTTAGGATAGTGCAGTGGTGTTTGTGTAGTGTAGGAGGTCGTGTTTTAGGGTTTAGGGTAGTGCAGTGGTCTTTGGGTAGGGTAGGGAGTCGTGCGGGGGTAGTGTTTTAGGGTTTAGGGTAGTGTAGGGGGTCATGCGGGGGTAGTGTTTTAGGGATTAGGGTAGTGCATTGGTGTTTGGGTAGTGTAGGGGGTCATGCGGGGGTAGTGTTTTAGGGTTTAGGGCAGTGCAGTGGTGTTTGGGTAGTGTAGGGGGTCGTGCTGGGGGAGTGTTTTAGGGTTTAGGGCAGTGCAGTGGTGTTCGGGTAGTGTAGGGGGTCGTGCTGGGGGAGTGTTTTAGGGTTTAGGGCAGTGCAGTGGTGTTCGGGTAGTGTAGGGGGTCGTGCTGGGGGAGTGTTTGAGGGTTTAGGGCAGTGCAGTCGTGTTCGGATAGTGTAGGGGGTTGTGCTGGGGGTAGTATTTTAGGGTTTAGGGTAGTGCAGTGGTGTTCGGGCAGTGTAGGGGGCGGTGCAGGGGTGGTGTTTCAGGGTTTAGGGCAGTGCAGTGGTGTTCGGGCAGTGTAGGGGGTGCTGCAGGGGGTGGTGTTTCAGGGTTTAGGGCAGTGCAGTGGTGTTCGGGCAGTGTAGGGGGTCATGCAGGGGGTGGTGTTTCAGGGTTTAGGGCAGTGCAGTGGTTTTCGGGCAGTGTAGGCGGTCATGCAGGGGGTGGTGTTTCAGGGTTTAGGGCAGTACAGTGGTGTTCGGGCAGTGTAGGGGGTCGTGCTGGGGCTGGTGTTTCAGGGTTTAGGGCAGTGCAGTGGTGTTCGGGCAGTGTAGGTGGTCGTGCTGGGGCTGGTGTTTCAGGGTTTAGGGCAGTGCAGTGGTGTTCGGGCAATGTAGGGGGTCATGCTGGGGCTGGTGTTTCAGGGTTTAGGGCAGTGCACTGGTGTTCGGGCAGTGTAGGGGGTCTTGCTGGGGCTGGTGTTTCAGAGTCTAGGGCAGTGCAGTGGTGTTCGGGCAGTGTAGGGGGTCTTGCTGGGGCTGGTGTTTCAGGGTTTAGGGCAGTGCAGTGGTGTTCGGGCAGTGTAGGGGGTCGTGCTGGGGGTGGTGTTTCAGGGTTTAGGGCAGTGCAGTGGTGTTTGGGCAGTGTAGGGGGTCATGCTGGGGCTAGTGTTTCAGGATTTAGGGCAGAGCAATGGTGTTCAGGCAGTGTAGGGGTTTTGCTGGAGGTGGTGTTTCAGGGTTTAGGGCAGTGCAGTGGTGTTCGTGCAGTGTAGGGGTGGTGTTTCAGCGTTTAGGGCAGTGGTGTTCAGGCAGTGTAGTGGGTCTTGCTGGGGTTGATGTTTCAGGGTTTAGGGCAGTGCAGTGGTGTTCGGGCAGTGTAGGGGGTCATGCTGGGGGTGGTGTTTCAGGGTTTAGGGCAGTGCAGTGGTGTTCCGGCAGTGTAGGAGGTCGTGCAGGGGTGGTGTTTCAGGGTTTAGGGCAGTGCAGTGGTGTTCGGGCAGTGTAGGGGGTCGTGCTGGGGGTGGTGTTTCAGGGTTTAGGGCAGTGCAGTGGTGTTCGGGCAGTGTAGGGTGTCGTGCTGAGGGGTGGTGTTTCAGGGTTTAGGGCAGTGCAGTGGTGTTCGGGCAGTGTAGGGGGTCGTGCAGGGGGTGGTGTTTCAGGGTTTAGGGCAGTGCAGTGGTGTTTGGGCAGTGTAGGGGGTCGTGCAGGGGGTGGTGTTTCAGGGTTTAGGGCAGTGCAGTGGTGTTCGGCCAGTGTAGGTGGTCTTGCTGGGGGTGGTGTTTCAGGCTTTAGTGCAGTGGTGTTCGGGCAGTGTAGGGGGTCTTGCTGGGGGTGGTGTTTCAGGGTTTAGGGCAGTGCAGTGGTGTTCGGGCAGTGTAGGGGGTCTTGCTGGGGCTGGTGTTTCAGGGTTTAGGGCAGTGCAGTGGTGTTTGGGCAGTGTAGGGGGTCGTGCTGGGGCTGGTGTTTGAGGGTTTAGGGTAGTGCAGTTGTGTTCGGGCAGTGTAGGGGGTAGTGCTGGAGCTGGTGTTTCAGGGTTTAGGGCAGTGCAGTGGTTTTCGGGCAGTGTAGGCGGTCGTGCTGGGGCTGGTGTTTCAGGGTTTAGGGCAGTGCAGTGGTGTTCGGGCAGTGTACGGGGTTGTGCTGGGGCTGGTGTTTCAGGGTTTAGGGCAGTGCAGTGGTGTTCGGGCAGTGTAGGGGGTCGTGCTGGGGGTGGTGTTTCAGGGTTTAGGGCAGTGCAGTGGTGTTCGGGCAGTGTAGGGGGTCGTGCTGGGGCTGGTGTTTCATGGTTTAGGGCAGTGCAGTGGTGTTCGGGCAGTGTAGGGGGTCATGCTGGGGGTGGTGTTTCAGGGTTTAGGGCAGTGCAGTGGTGTTCGGGCAGTGTAGGGGGTCATGCTGGGGGTGGTGTTTCAGGGTTTAGGGCAGTGCAGTGGTGTACGGGCAGTGTAGGGGTCTTGCTGGGGGTGGTGTTTCAGGGTTTAAGGCAGTGGTGTTCGGGCAGTGTAGGGGTCTTGCTGGGGGTAGTGTTTCAGGGTTTAGGGCAGTGCAGTGGTGTTCGTGCAGTGTAGGGGGTCGTGCTGGGGGTGGTGTTTCAGGGTTTAGGGCAGTGCAGTAGTGTTCGGGCAGTGTAGGGGATCGTGCAGGGGGTGGTGTTTCAGGGTTTAGGGCAGTGCAGTGGTGTTCGGGCAGTGTAGGGGGTCGTGCTGGGGGTGGTGTTTCAGGGTTTAGGGCAGTGCAGTGGTGTTCGGGCAGTGTAGGGGGTCGTGCTGGGGGTGGTGTTTCAGGGTTTAGGGCAGTGCAGTGGTGTACGGGCAGTGTAGGGGGTCTTGCTGGGGGTGGTGTTTCAGGGTTTAAGGCAGTGGTGTTCGGGCAGTGTAGGGGGTCTTGCTGGGGGTAGTGTTTCAGGGTTTAGGGCAGTGCAGTGGTGTTCGTGCAGTGTAGGGGGTCGTGCTGGGGGTGGTGTTTCAGGGTTTAGGGCAGTGCAGTAGTGTTCGGGCAGTGTAGGGGATCGTGCAGGGGTGGTGTTTCAGGGTTTAGGGCAGTGCAGTGGTGTTCGGGCAGTGTAGGGGGTCATGCTGGGGGTGGTGTTTCAGGGTTTAGGGCAGTGCAGTGGTGTTCAGGCAGTGTAGGGGGTCGTGCAGGGGTGGTGTTTCAGGGTTTAGGGCAGTGCAGTGGTGTTCGGGCAGTGTAGGGGTCGTGCTGGGGCTGGTGTTTCAGGGTTTAGGGCAGTGCAGTGGTGTTCGGGCAGTGTAGGGGGTCTTGCTGGGGGTGGTGTTTCAGGGTTTAGGGCAGTGGTGTTCGGGCAGTGTAGGGGGTCTTGCTGGGGGTAGTGTTTCAGGGTTTAGGGCAGTGCAGTGGTGTTCGGGCAGTGTAGGGTGTCGTGCTGAGGGGTGGTGTTTCAGGGTTTAGGGCAGTGCAGTGGTGTTCGGGCAGTGTAGGGGATCGTGCAGGGGGTGGTGTTTCAGGGTTTAGGGCAGTGCAGTGGTGTTCGGGCAGTGTAGGGGGTCGTGCTGGGGGTGGTGTTTCAGGGTTTAGGGCAGTGCAGTGGTGTTCGGGCAGTGTAGGGGGTCGTGCTGGGGGTGGTGTTTCAGGGTTTAGGGCAGTGCAGTGGTGTACGGGCAGTGTAGGGGGTCTTGCTGGGGGTGGTGTTTCAGGGTTTAAGGCAGTGGTGTTCGGGCAGTGTAGGGGGTCTTGCTGGGGGTAGTGTTTCAGGGTTTAGGGCAGTGCAGTGGTGTTCGTGCAGTGTAGGGGGTCGTGCTGGGGGTGGTGTTTCAGGGTTTAGGGCAGTGCAGTAGTGTTCGGGCAGTGTAGGGGATCGTGCAGGGGGTGGTGTTTCAGGGTTTAGGGCAGTGCAGTGGTGTTCGGGCAGTGTAGGGGGTCATGCTGGGGGTGGTGTTTCAGGGTTTAGGGCAGTGCAGTGGTGTTCAGGCAGTGTAGGGGGTCGTGCAGGGGGTGGTGTTTCAGGGTTTAGGGCAGTGCAGTGGTGTTCGGGCAGTGTAGGGGTCGTGCTGGGGCTGGTGTTTCAGGGTTTAGGGCAGTGCAGTGGTGTTCGGGCAGTGTAGGGGGTCTTGCTGGGGGTGGTGTTTCAGGGTTTAGGGCAGTGGTGTTCGGGCAGTGTAGGGGGTCTTGCTGGGGGTAGTGTTTCAGGGTTTAGGGCAGTGCAGTGGTGTTCGGGCAGTGTAGGGTGTCGTGCTGAGGGGTGGTGTTTCAGGGTTTAGGGCAGTGCAGTGGTGTTCGGGCAGTGTAGGGGGTCGAGCAGGCGGTGGTGTTTCAGGGTTTAGGGCAGTGCAGTGGTGTTTGGGCAGTGTAGGGGGTCATGCAGGGGGTGGTGTTTCAGGGTTTAGGGCAGTGCAGTGGTGTTCGGCCAGTGTAGGTGGTCTTGCTGGGGGTGGTGTTTCAGGCTTTAGTGCAGTGGTGTTCGGGCAGTGTAGGGGGTCTTGCTGGGGGTGGTGTTTCAGGGTTTAGGGCAGTGCAGTGGTGTTCGGGCAGTGTAGGGGGTCTTGCTGGGGCTGGTGTTTCAGGGTTTAGGGCAGTGCAGTGGTGTTTGGGCAGTGTAGGGGGTCGTGCTGGGGATGGTGTTTGAGGGTTTAGGGTAGTGCAGTTGTGTTCGGGCAGTGTAGGGGTCGTGCTGGGGCTGGTGTTTCAGGGTTTAGGGCAGTGCAGTGGTTTTCGGGCAGTGTAGGCGGTCGTGCTGGGGCTGGTGTTTCAGGGTTTAGGGCAGTGCAGTGGTGTTCGGGCAGTGTACGGGGTCGTGCTGGGGCTGGTGTTTCAGGGTTTAGGGCAGTGCAGTGGTGTTCGGGCAGTGTAGGGGGTCATGCTGGGGGTGGTGTTTCAGGGTTTAGGGCAGTGCAGTGGTGTTCGGGCAGTGTAGGGGGTCGTGCTGGGGCTGGTGTTTCATGGTTTAGGGCAGTGCAGTGGTGTTCGGGCAGTGTAGGGGGTCATGCTGGGGGTGGTGTTTCAGGGTTTAGGGCAGTGCAGTGGTGTTCGGGCAGTGTAGGGGGTCATGCTGGGGGTGGTGTTTCAGGGTTTAGGGCAGTGCAGTGGTGTACGGGCAGTGTAGGGGGTCTTGCTGGGGGTGGTGTTTCAGGGTTTAGGGCAGTGGTGTTCGGGCAGTGTAGAGGGTCTTGCTGGGGGTAGTGTTTCGGGGTTTAGGGCAGTGCAGTGGTGTTCGTGCAGTGTAGGGGGTCGTGCTGGGGTGGTGTTTCAGGGTTTAGGGCAGTGCAGTAGTGTTCGGGCAGTGTAGGGGATCGTGCAGGGGGTGGTGTTTCAGGGTTTAGGGCAGTGCAGTGGTGTTCGGGCAGTGTAGGGGGTCGTGCTGGGGGTGGTGTTTCAGGGTTTAGGGCAGTGCAGTGGTGTTCGGGCAGTGTAGGGGGTCGTGCAGGGGTGGTGTATCAGGGTTTAGGGCAGTGCAGTGGTGTTCGGGCTGTGTAGGGGTCGTGCTGGGGCTGGTGTTTCAGGGTTTAGGGCAGTGCAGTGGTGTTCGGGCAGTGTAGGGGGTCTTGCTGGGGGTGGTGTTTCAGGGTTTAGGGCAGTGGTGTTCGGGCAGTGTAGGGGGTCTTGCTGGGGGTGGTGTTTCAGGGTTTAGGGCAGTGCAGTGGTGTTTGGGCAGTGTAGGGGTTCTTGCTGGGGGTAGTGTTTCAGGGTTTAGGGCAGTGCAGTGGTGTTCGTGCAGTGTAGGGGTCGTGCTGGGGATGGTGTTTTAGGGTTTAGGGCAGTGCAGTAGTGTTCGGGCAGTGTAGGGGTCGTGCAGGTGGTGGTGTTTCAGGGTTTAGGGCAGTGCAGTGGTGTTTGGGCAGTGTAGGGGTCCTGCTGGGGGTGGTGTTTCAGGGTTTTGGGCAGTGCAGTGGTGTTTGGGCAGTGTAGGGGGTCGTGCTGGGGGTGGTGTTTCAGGGTTTAGGGCAGTGGTGTTCGGGCAGTGTAGGGGGTCTTGCTGGGGGTGATGTTTCAGGGTTTAGGGCAGTGCAGTGGTGTTCGGGCAGTGTAGGAGGTCTTGCTGGGGGTAGTGTTTCAGGGTTTAGGGCAGTGCAGTGGTGTTTGGGCAGTGTAGGGGTCATGCTGGGGGTGGTGTTTCAGGGTTTAGGGCAGTGCAGTGGTGTTCGGGCAGTATAGGGGTCGTGAAAGGGTGGTGTTTCAGGGTTTAGGGCAGTGCAGTGGTGTTCGGGCAGTGTAGGGGGTCATGCTAGGGTATGTGTTTCAGGGTTTAGGGCAGTGCAGTGGTGTTCGGGTAGTGTAGGGGGTCGTGCAGGGGCTGGTGTTTCAGGGTTTAGGGCAGTGCAGTGGTGTTCGGGCAGTGTAGGGGGTCGTGCTGGGGGTAGTGTTTTAGGGTTTAGGGTAGTGCAGTGGTGCTTGTGTAGTGTAGGGGGTCGTGCTGGGGGTCGTGTTTTAGGGTTTAGGGTAGTGCAGTGGTGTTTGTGTAGTGTAGGGGGTCATGTTTTAGGGTAGTGCAGTGGTGTTTGGGTAGTGTAGGGGGTCGTGCTGGGGGTAGTGTTTTAGGATTTAGGTTAGTGCAGTGGTGTTTGGGTAGTGTAGGGGGTCGTGCTGGGGGTAGTGTTTTAGGGTTTAAGGTAGTGCAGTGGTGTTTGTGTAGTGTAGGGGGTCGTGCTGGGGGCAGTGTTTTAGGGTTTAGGGTAGTGCAGTGGTGCTTGTGTAGTGTAGGGGGTCGTGCTGGGGGTAGTGTTTTAGGGTTTAGGGTAGTGCAGTGGTGTATGTGTAGTGTAGGGGGACATGTTTTAGGGTAGTGCAGTGGTGTTTGGGTAGTGTAGGGGGTCGTGCTGGGGGTAGTGTTTTAGGATTTAGGTTAGTGCAGTGGTGTTGGGGTAGTGTTTTAGGGTT
The DNA here is from genome assembly GCA_963921515.1 of Calotriton arnoldi. Lineage (NCBI taxonomy): Eukaryota > Metazoa > Chordata > Amphibia > Caudata > Salamandridae > Calotriton > Calotriton arnoldi. Next base: position 80,058 of record CAWUFW010009931.1, read on the forward strand.
TAGGGTAGTGCAGTGGTGTTTGTGTAGTGTAGGGGTCATGCTGGGGGTAGTGTTTTAGGGTTTAGGATAGTGCAGTGGTGCTTGTGTAGTGTAGGGGGTCATGCTGGGGTAGTGTTTTAGGGTTTAGGGTAGTGCAGTGGTGTTTTTGTAGTGTAGGGGGTCATGTTTTAAGATGCAACGCTCCAATACCTGACCAGTCTGCACTACATAAAACTGCAAAAAACTAAAAATAAAAAGTGTTTTGCACACTTTTGTCATTGGGCTATATGTGGGCTACATCTGGGTAATATTTGTGCTACATTTGGGCTCTTTTTTCACTGGTGGCCATCTTGGAAGACTTCTTTGTTATGAAGTTTCCTAATTTCCTCATTTACTGCAGTCTCCTCAGTAGGAAATGCTTTCAGTTTTTTACTTTGATTCCATCAAGAAGGCATTCAGATGTGTCACACATTTGCCATAAATTCAGAATGTTATTACTCTAGTTGTTCATTAGATCACTGTAGTAAACTGCTGCTCACCAAGGAGTTAACTGGAAGTCTACTGCTGGTATTGAAAGTTATTGTTTCAGTCTGCATGTCAGAATTTTCTAATGAAATAGAAGAGGATTTGAGATCTCACTTAAAACATGCACTAAATTTTCTTTTTGCAGCACTAACCATAATTTCTATGGCAAAATGAACCCCCTCATTTTGTTCCTTTTTAAATTAAATGTTTTAAGTGTTACCAGTTTATTCCAATCAAGATGGCTTCAGGTGTGCCATACTTTTGTCATAAGTAAGGCTGTTAGCACTCTAGTTGTTCTTTAGAACACTCTGGGAAGCTGCAGTAGAACACAAAGGCATCAACTGACAGGCTGCTCCTGTTGAAATATAACAGGAAGATATTTGAGATCTCACTTAAAACATGTCCTAATTTTTCTTTCTACAGCACTAACCATAATTTCTATGGCAAAATGAACCCCCTCATTTTGTTCCTTTTTAAATTAAATGTTTTAAGTGTTACCAGTTTATTCCAATCAAGATGGCTTCAGGTGTGCCATACTTTTGTCATAAGTAAGACTGTTAGCGCTCTAGTTGTTCTTTAGAACACTCTGGGAAGCTGCAGTAGAACACAAAGGCATCAACTGACAGGCTGCTCCTGTTGAAATATAACAGGAAGATATTTGAGATCACACTTGAAACATGTCCTAATTTTTCTTTCCAGAGCACTAACCATAATTTCTATGACAAAATGAACCCCATCATTTTGTTCCTTTTTAAATTAAATGTTTTAAGTGTTACCAGTTTATTCCAATCAAGATAGCTTCAGGTGTGCCATACTTTTGTCATAAGTAAGGCTGTTAGCACTCTAGTTGTTCTTTAGAACACTCTGGGAAGCTGCAGTAGAACACAAAGGAATCAACTGACAGTCTCTGCCCTTGTTGGATGTACATGTTTTACTGAGAATGTCAGACTTCATTCTCACATGACTGAGAAAGATAATGTGAATTTACAGAAAATATGCTCTCATTTTAGCTTCTGGGGCACCTTCCAAAACTGTATGGGACAAGCATGTGAAAATAGTTTTCTCTCAAACATGATTCATGATATCCCAGCAGAAGGTTTTTCACAGGGTAAAATCACCTTAGAACACACCACAATTCCTGAAATTAGTATGGTACCATCAACAAATGAATTCTAATGTAACTAAAGTCTGTTATCACCCTTTATAGTTCTCCTTTTGGTAACCCTCAAAATCTTCGATTCACTACAATGCATTTCAATGGGGTACTATCATTTATATTGGTCCCAAGATGGCTGCCAGCAATTCCAGGATGAAGTGCTGACAGCCAATCAGATCTCACGATGACATGTGTGGTTAGGCTCCGCCCAGATATAAATGTGTTTTTACTTTTGATTTTCTCAGCAACTACTGAACGGATTTACACCATTTAACAAAAAAGTGTTCTTTTGAACCAAGAACTACCTCTTTGCCAAATTTGGTGTAATTCCGTTCAGCAGTTCGGGCTGTAGCCTTGCATAAAGTTTCCTATGGGAAATTGATTTTTTGACTCTTATTTTTTTAATTTCTCCGCAACTACTGAACGGATTTACACCATTTAACAAAAAGGGTTCTTTCTGAACCAAGAACTACCTCTTTGCCAAATTTGGTGTAATTCCGTTCAGCAGTTCGGGCTGTAGCTGTGTCTAAAGTTTCCTATGGGAAAATGAATGGGGAAAACACGTTTTGGGACCCCCCTTTTTCTCGGCCCCCGCTTGACGAATCACCCTGAGACTTTCAGGGTAGGAGCGGACCGGAGCGGGCCATAAAGTTTGAAAATTTCGCGAAGATTCGTCAACCGACACAAGAGTTATTTCAAATAGAATGTCGCGGATTTCCTATGGAAAATAGGTCCTAACTATAATTATCTACTGGCGACCGCCAGTAGATAATATATATATATACCTTACAAAACAAGTTGTTTTACCTTATCTTGCACAATATGGTTAATCAACTGTAAAAGGCAGTAAAAGGTTTTTTATGCATTAATTCTTTTTATTATGACGGTAGTTACTTATAAAGATGCATTTTACATCTAAAAATGCAAAAGATATTCATTCATTAGCACTTTACATTATGGACGCTGCTTTGAATTTAAATTGCACTTTATATTATGGAGGTAGTTAATTATGAAATGCACTTTACATCTAAGATGCGAAAAATACTCATGCATTAGCACTTTATACTGTAGATGCTGCTAAGAAAGCAAATGGCCCTTTATATTTAACATGCAAGCACTTAGGTACTTAATGAGTCCAGCCAAGCATCTTATGAAAAACAACTTATGTGAATTTTCTTTGTAAATTATGCATTTCGAATATTTGAATATGTTGCTAAGAACCCATCTCTCCACCTAAAAATACACTTTATGTTAGAATAGATGGCCTTATTTCTTATATATAGAACAAGGTGGCTATTTAACAATTAAGTAAGCACTAGCACTTTATATCAGTATAATATATTGATATATACCTGAAGAACTATAGAAACATAGAAACAATTTTGAAAATTTGTGTACTTTACAATCTGAACCTTAGAAATATTCTCAAATCCTCTATGTCTCTATATGATTGCACATATATTTGCGATTCTCCTCCACAGCTCTCTCTTTCTTACCTGATCAGATGATACCATTATTCCTTTCTGTTATTAAAATGTAGAATTAAGAAAATATTGAAATTTTAAGAGTTGCCGTTCATATAAGTACTTTGCCTTGATCAGTACAAGATACAGCTTAGTTTAAGAAATAATGTCAACAAAGAGAAAAAACCAACAATTAACAATTATGTATTTTACAGTACTTGACAATGGATAGATAATATGTGGTTCAGTTGTTTTTTGTGAACAAAGTTAAGTAGAAAAAGAAAAAAGAGGAAAAGAAACAGGCTTTGGGCATTTTAAAAACAGACGTTCTAGACCACATAAAAATGGTCCTGTTGAAGGCTACCGCCGAAACGCGTAGACTATCTCTGTAAATACAGCACAAATGGTGAAATAAATTGAGAATTGAGCCCTGTGGTGCCGCTTAGTTCTTTCACTGCATCGAGAACAGCAGGAACAACTTATGGACGTAGATATATATATGTATATGTATATATATATGTATGTATATGTATATATATATGTATGTATATGTATATATATGTATGTATATATATATATATATATATATATATATATATATATATATGTATATATATATATATATATATGTCCCAAAGTTGCCCAGAAAATGAAGCCGCACACCGCTGAAAAGGTAGGTAACAAGCCTTTATTTCTCAAGCATATTGGTTCCCCTCTGGAAAATCAATCCTTTGGCCTGATGCGTTTCAATGCTTTTGTGCATCTCTTCAGAGTCTTTTTAGGCATTTTTAACCCTCCAGACTACATTCCCCAGCATGCAGTGTTGAAAGTAAACGTGATGTCACGAGCACACCGGAGGCTAATTGAAATAAATTTTGCATTGCAGAAGGAGTGTAGCGGCGGAGAATTCCTTCCCCATGTCGGCCTCTGAAGAGATGCACAAAAGCATTGAAACGCGTCAGGCCAAAGAATTGATTTTCCAGAGGGGAACCAATATGCTTGAGAAATAAAGGCTTGTTACCTACCTTTTCAGCGGTGTGCGGCTTCATTTTCTGGGCAACTTTGGGACATGTTTACACGGTGGCCCCGGCCGTGGAAGCGACGCACCTCCTGCAAAGCAAAGAAAGGACCGGCCGGGGGGTAACGTCCCCTCTGCATCGGTGCTGAAGGTTCATGAATAAGGCATATTGTACCCTGTCTGGGGCCCACTGGAGGGCTAGTTTAATGTATCCTGGATTAGGCATGGGGACTGGACCCACTGGAGGGTTAAAAAAGCCTAAAAAGTCTACATTCCCCAGCATGCAGTGTTGAAAGTAAACGTGATGTCACGAGCACACCGGAGGCTAATTGAATAATATATATATATGTATATATATATATATATGTATATATATATATATATGTATATATATGTATATATGTATATATATCAGCACCAAAGTCCCGTAGTGTCGGCACCCAGCAAGGAACACACGGGCACAAACCACAGCAGCAGATGTCATCAGAAGTTTATTTCATGCCGAAGATGGTCCACATTACGCGTTTCGGCTGCCGACCTGCGGCCTTGATCACATAACGGCGCTACGTGCAAGTAGCAACTTTAATAGGCAGGTAAGTGACGTGGGTTGCAAAAGTGTAGTAAAACGTACAAGTGAGAGTGCCTTACGGTAGTACATAGTATACATACATAATGACAGTGCAAAAAAAATGTTTACTGCTGTTTGTGAAAGCTGAGAGGCAGGTAATGGCGCGAACTGGTTTACTGTGATGCCCAATAGACATAGTAGAGGTATGTCAGTAAAAGGATATGGAATAAAGGGAGCACAAACAATGATTCAAACAGACTGCTATGGGAAAAAATGTATAGTTGTTTAACTGAAGCAGAAAGGGAATCAAAGTGGGAGCCGAAAATTAGCCATATGAAAAAGGAACAGTACTATAAAGGGAATTGAACAAAAGACCGATGCTCACTGCAAAATACAGCATGTCACAGGGTATTCCCAAAAGTAAGTGCCCAAATGACCGCATGGAGCGAGGTCATGACAAGAATATACTGGGCGGGCAAAGGGTTCTGTATACAAATCTATAATGGATAAGATCAGTGTCTACTCCTATGTCAAAAATAATATTGCAGGTAATCAATCCTTGGTAGGGCATCAACAGTACAATTATGAAAATCAAATAAGGACTACTCTGTGGCAAGAGCATAGTTACGTCACCTAGAATACACACATAGATAAACCAAAAAATCAAGGAGTATATTGTGTGTGTAGCCAATAATGCCTCAAGAGTTACCGCAAGGAGAGTGGTAAGTACAATGGTGGAAAATAGTGCGACACAGTAAATTGTGACAGTAGTGTAAGATGCGCAGTAAAAAATAAAGTCTCCTGCAAAGCAAAGAAAGGACCGGCCGGGGGGTAACGTCCCCTCTGCATCGGCGCTGAAGGTTCATGAATAAGGCATATTGTACCCTGTCTGGGGCCCACTGGAGGGCTAGTTTAATGTATCCTGGATTAGGCATGGGGACTGGACCCACTGGAGGGTTAAAAATGCCTAAAAAGACTACATTTCCCAGCATGCAGTGTTGAAAGTAAACGTGATGTCACGAGCCCACCGGAGGCTAATTGAATAATATATATATATATATATATATATATATATATATATATATATGTATATATATGTATATGTGTATATATGTATATATATGTATATGTGTATATATGTATATATATGTATATATATGTATATGTATATATATGTATATATATATGTATATATATATATATGTATATATATATGTATGTGTATATATATATGTATGTATATGTACATATATGTATATATGTGTATATATGTATGTGTATGTATGTAAATGTTAATATATATGTATATATGCATGTGTGTATATATATATATGTGATCATCAATAAGGCTGACAAGGGTGGCAACATAGTGTTATGGCCTAAAGGACAATACTTGGAAGAAGCTGCACGTCATCTCAACGATAAGGATTGTTACAGAAAAGCCAACTTTATTGAACTAAGACTAATCAAAGAAAATGTGTTTAAGGAATTGGCACAGTGGAAACGCACTGGTCTTTTGACAAAAAATGAATTCTGTTTTATAAAGAATGATTTTCCGATAATTCCAACTCTGTATTTGATACCTAAGATCCACAAAAATGTAACACCAGTACCAGGGAGACCGATAATTTCAGCCAGGAAAAGTCTCCTTGAACCTATGTCTAAATACGTAGACTATTTCTTACAGGAGTTTGTGGTAGGTCTCCCTTCATACATTAGAGACACCAGTCATTGTTTATCCAAATTACAGTCTGTGGAATGGGAAAGTGACTGTCTCTTAATAGTGATGGACATCAGCTCACTTTATACCAGCATCAATCATACTAAGGGGATCGAAGCAGTTCAGCATTATTTGAGTAAACGGAATATACAATTCTTTGAACACAACAAAATGGTTTTAAAAATGATTGAGATTTGCCTTACACATAACTATTTTATGTTTAATAAGGAGGTATATCAACAGCTGCGAGGAGTGGCGATGGGGGCATGCTTCTCTCCCAGCTATGCGTGTTTGCACGTTGGTTGGTGGGAGGAGCATGTCCTCAAGACCCTCCACAGTGACATTTTTGACAATCATGTACTCCATTGGTGGAGGTTTATTGACGATGTCTGTTTAATTTGGAAGGGCTCCATGGAATAGGCCCCTAAATTTGTAGAGACCATCAACAACAACATGTTAAATTTGTATTTTACTGCGGCTATAAGCAATGAGAGTGTGCAGTTCCTAGATGTTGAGATTTACATTAAAAATAACTCCATCCATACTAAACTATATAGGAAAAAAACTGCAGGTAATTCTATACTCCATGCGAGCAGTGCCCATCCTAATCATTTGATCCGTAGCATTCCCTATGGGGAATTTTTAAGAATTCGGCGCATTTGCAGTTTGGAAGAAGACCTAAATACCTGTCAGACAGAAGCATTACAGAGATTTATAGCCAGGGGCTACAAAATGGCAGATCTTAAATTAGCACTGGAGAGAGCTAACAGGTACAGCAGGGAAGAATGTCTAGCTGTAATTACCACCGAAGTATTACCTGAGCATACTAATGCATCTGAGCACACTGTAGAATCTATGAGCCCAATAAGACTCATTACTACTTTTAGCCGGCAAGAGAGACAGGTACGAAAGATTTTATATAAAAACTGGCCTATAATATTGTCAGATATAACTATGGCACAAATGGTACCAGAGCTTCCCTCTCTAACTTTTAGACGAGCACCATCTATGAGGGATGCTCTAGTAAAATCCAGTCCTGAGGTCAATGCATCGAAAACCTGGTTGTCGGCAAGACCAGGATTCTACAAATGTAGCTCATGCCGAGCATGCAAATTTGGTAAAAATATCACCACGTTTATTACTGCTTTTGATTCTAAGCCAGTAAAAATACAAAGCCACTACACTTGTAGAACTGACTTTGCAGTGTATATATTGGAATGCTCGTGTCATCTGAAGTATGTGGGGAGTACTAAATTACAGGTTTTTAACAGAATACTCCAACACCTTAGAGCAATAGTCAACTCCGATCCAAACTATCCAGTGGCTCGCCACTTCCAACTAGTTCACCACAATAACTTAAAGGATCTGAGTTACTCTGTAATAGGCTCTGTACCTAAATCTATCAGAGGTGGTAATCGAGAAAAAGATTAAGGCAGTTAGAATCGGAGTTCATCATGTTGTTGGACACCAAGATGCCAAATGGCCTTAATACAGGGGAAGATCTACACAATTTTTTATAAAGTACTTATCTGGTGTCCAACATGTCATGGATGATGCAATACATTATGGTGATTTTATGACTCAATCTTTCATTTTATTTTTACCGGATTTTAACCAGGCTGTGCCTAGTTTTTATCTGGTTTTTTGCAAGTGAGGGATGAGTTTTAGCCATTTATATTTGTATGCAATGTAGCTCTATTCTTTTTGTTTTGTTTTGTTTAGTTTTATACTCTGGTTTCACAGTGCCATCTAATTAGGTGTTTATTCGATTTTTAACCTGTTTTTAACAGATGGTACAAGGTTCACAGCCAGTATTAAGATGAATGAAAGAATTGTTTTTTCCTGCTGACTAATTAGTACTGTACTGATAGGTCAATGTACAACGTATTGATGATTCCTCTGCAGGTTTCTGCATCTAAATTGAAAGAGTAAGTGCACTTGCACTTCAGTCAAAACATATGGCCCTTTTGTATAAACATGAAATTAATATTTAATTGTTGAATGTCAGGTTAAGTATGCACTTGCACTTTATTCAGTTATGATTTGGGCATCAGTTTAGGTCATTTTTAAACACGATTGTATAAATATGTATATAGGTGGCACAATTAAGTAACATTTTATATATTTTTAAGCATATACATTTTGGATGTTTTCATGCATTACAATTGATTACCATAGTACCATGATATAAGTGATCACTTAGAAAGTACCGTGTGGTATCAGTGATACGTACTTAAAGAGGTTGTAGAGAATGAAGTTGGCAAAAGAATTATGCTTTTTATAGTATTTATTGCCAGTTAATGATGACCTCTAACGTGGTTATGTAATTATTTATTTATGTATTTTTATATTTATATATTTTGATATTGATGAATAACATAAGATATTGTAATGCTTTTAAATATTTCTTCTATGTTTATTGCTGGTTAGGTTTGATGGGATTGTATTTCTTATTGGTCACTACACTATATAATGAGTCTGATTGGTCAAGCGCGTCATGTGATCAAGACCGCAGTAACGCGGTCGAAACGCGTCAGGCTGAGCACTCGCTATGATAATTTTTAATATGCACTAATTTGGCAAATAAAGCACAGCATCGTAAATCCACTTCGTGGTCTGTACCTGTTCTTGTTGCTGAGGAGGAAGGCAACGCATGGATTTTGAGTATCCTGTTTAATTGTGACGAAGTTCGGCTGTCTTCGTCTTTACAGACCCTCCCGCCATTGTGAGGTTGACCGGCAATACAGCTGACATCGCGGATGCGATCTTGTTTGGAACCCGGAAGGAGTACTAGCCAGGTCAGCCCCCCGTGGTCTGCAATATCGGACAAGAGAACGCAGACTCGCGCAGGATTTTCTACGGGCACCAGAGCAGTCGGAGGACGCCGAGGAGTCCTTTTGAATCTTTGCGCGGTAAGCGGTTCGGCATTTCGATTAAAGACAGTGCGGGTGGTTGGGATAGTGGATACTATTACAGTGCTGGACTCGTCAATAGCAGAAAACGAGTATTTTCCTAAACTTAAAAGTGCATAACTCAATAATTGCCAAGCATTCTATATAATGACAACAGCGGACGCGCTGCGGGACCGAGAAGCCGTAGCTGATGCCCTATTCGAAAACATACCAGAGACTGATGCAGCACAGAGGGCCCAAAATGTGAATGCAAACACCAACAATGATGTTAAGACTCTTTTAAAAAAAACTGGAAAAACTGTTACGTAATGAATTAACAAAATGGTGGGAAAAGAAATCATTACAAAAATACAAAGAAGCAGGAAGGGTCCCACGAGGATTGAGGGTAATGATTGCTCCATCCTTTGAAAACCCCAATCCTATGATGTTGAAGGAGTGGGCAACAAACAATCTTGAGGCTTCGATGAATATGGTGTCAATATTAATAAAGTATGCCGAAATTGACAGAATGGACATTTTAAAACAAATTGAATCAGTGAACGATCTGCTGGAGGCTAATGAAATGAAGGAACAGATTAAAAAAGGACGAGAAGAAATAGAAGTCCGTTTAAGGAAACACGAGGAGACGATCAAAGCCAGGAAAATCTTTAAATTTGCTAGAGATAAGTGTGATTACGAAACGGGGAGAATCTTCACTTTCTCTAAAAAATTCGACAATGTGAAGAGACAAGCACTTACTAACAAAATCCCGTCTCTAGCATCTCCGGTTGTTGTAGATTCGTCTGTCTCAGAAATCAGTTCAGCAAGCAGCGGAAATGAATCTGATAATGATAGTGCGACCAACTTTGCACAGTTGCCTACTAAATTTACTCCAGTGAAGAATTGAATTTTTTACTGGAGGACCGCCGTCAAACCCTGCGACCATGCAATCCTGCAAAACAACAAATAAGCGGAGAAACCAGCACAGGAGAGAAAGGCGGAAATGCAGGAAACAGCGGCAGAGGCAGGGGCAGGCGAGCCAAGAAATGGCCCCAGCAATAAATGAAACGGACAATACGGTAATTAATTTATCGGATACCGTTTTATCTAAAGCAGAACTACAACTACTGGCCCTTGGACTTTCCTTTTGTCCAACTAACAGCTTCAAATATACACAAACAAGAGTGGATGTATTCAAATGTATTCGCAAATTAAAACTGCGCAAGCATTTCCAATTGCAGAAAGCTACTAATTCAGCAGCAATTATTGTCCAAACTGCCAATCCATCGTCAATTTTACAAGTTTCAGATATCACTACGCTTAGATCTATGCAGTCCTTAGCTGATGATGTAATAAGTACACCGGGATCCACACAAGATGAACTCTATGCGTTGGGAGTGACATGCAATAGTCCTGCAAACAGTCCATTTCATCCAGTGTCCACCTTTATACCTATCATGCCTAAGGACGCAATCGATGTGTTCAGCGACTGCGTCATCGATGATCTGAAAAAATTGAATATAAAAACTCTACAGAGGAATAAAAAAAGAAGACATCAGGAGATACAATATTCTAATCTCATACGAAAATTGCAGAGTGAAGAAAATGTGATCATCAATAAGGCTGACAAGGGTGGCAACATAGTGTTATGGCCTAAAGGACAATACTTGGAAGAAGCTGCACGTCATCTCAACGATAAGGATTGTTACAGAAAAGCCAACTTTATTGAACTAAGACAAATCAAAGAAAATGTGTTTAAGGAATTGGCACAGTGGAAACGCACTGGCCTTTTGACAAAAAATGAATTCTGTTTTTTAAAGAATGATTTTCCGATAATTCCAACTCTGTATTTGATACCTAAGATCCACAAAAATGTAACACCAGTACCAGGGAGACCGATAATTTCAGCCAGGAAAAGTCTCCTTGAACCTATGTCTAAATACGTAGACTATTTCTTACAGGAGTTTGTGGTAGGTCTCCTTCATACATTAGAGACACCAGTCATTTTTTATCCAAATTACAGTCTGTGGAAAGTGACTCTCTCTTAATAGTGATGGACATCAGCTCACTTTATACCAGCATCAATCATACTAAGGGGATCGAAGCAGTTCAGCATTATTTGAGTAAACGGGATATACAATTCTTTGAACACAACAAAATGGTTTTAAAAATTATTGAGATTTGCCTTACACATAACTATATTATGTTTAATAAGGAGGTATATCAACAGCTGCGAGGAGTGGCGATGGGGGCATGCTTCTCTCCCAGCTATGCGTGTTTGCACGTTGGTTGGTGGGAGGAGCATGTCCTCAAGACCCTCCACAGTGACATTTTTGACAATCATGTACTCCATTGGTGGAGGTTTATTGACGATGTCTGTTTAATTTGGAAGGGCTCCATGGAATCGGCCACTAAATTTGTAGAGACCATCAACAACAACATGTTAAATTTGTATTTTACTGCGTCTATAAGCAATGAGAGTGTGCAGTTCCTAGATGTTGAGATTTACATTAAAAATAACTCCATCCATACTAAACTATATAGGAAAAAAACTGCAGGTAATTCTATACTCCATGCGAGCAGTGCCCATCCTAATCATTTGATCTGTAGCATTCCCTATGGGGAATTTTTAAGAATTCGGCGCATTTGCAGTTTGGAAGAAGACCTAAATACCTGTCAGACAGAAGCATTACAGAGATTTATAGCCAGGGGCTACAAAATGGCAGATCTTAAATTAGCACTGGAGAGAGCTAACAGGTACAGCAGGGAAGAATGTCTAGCTGTAATTACCACCGAAGTATTACATGAGCATACTAATGCATCTGAGCACACTGTAGAATCTATGAGCCCAATAAGACTAATTACTACTTTTAGCCGGCAAGAGAGGCAGGTACGAAAGATTTTATATAAAAACTGGCCTATAATATTGTCAGATATAACTATGGCACAAATGGTACCAGAGCTTCCCTCTCTAACTTTTAGGCGAGCACCATCTATGAGGGATGCTCTAGTAAAATCCAGTCCTGAGGTCAATGCATCGAAAACCTGGTTGTCGGCAAGACCAGGATTCTACAAATGTAGCTCATGCTGAGCATGCAAATTTGGTAAAAATATCACCACGTTTATTACTGCTTTTGATTCTAAGCCAGTAAAAATACAAAGCCACTACACTTGTAGAACTGACTTTGCAGTGTATATATTGGAATGCTCGTGTCATCTGAAGTATGTGGGGAGTACTAAATTACAGGTTTTTAACAGAATACTCCAACACCTTAGAGCAATAGTCAACTCCGATCCAAACTATCCAGTGGCTCGCCACTTCCAACTAGTTCACCACAATAACTTAAAGGTTCTGAGTTACTCTGTAATAGGCTCTGTACCTAAATCTATCAGAGGTGGTAATCGAGAAAAAGATTAAGGCAGTTAGAATCGGAGTTCATCATGTTGTTGGACACCAAGATGCCAAATGGCCTTAATACAGGGAAGATCTACACAATTTTTTATAAAGTACTTATCTGGTGTCCAACATGTCATGGATGATGCAATACATTATGGTGATTTTATGACTCAATCTTTCATTTTATTTTTACTGGATTTTAACCAGGCTGTGCCTAGTGTTTATCTGGTTTTATGCAAGTGAGGGATGAGTTTTAGCCATTTATATTTGTATGCAATGTAGCTCTATTCTTTTTGTTTTGTTTTGTTTAGTTTTATACTCTGGTTTCACAGTGCCATCTAATTAGGTGTTTATTCGATTTTTATACTGTTTTTAACAGATGGTACAAGGTTCACAGCCAGTATTAAGATGAATGAAAGAATTGTTTTTTCCTGCTGACTAATTAGTACTGTACTGATAGGTCAATGTACAACGTATTGATGATTCCTCTGCAGGTTTCTGCATCTACATTGAAAGAGTAAGTGCACTTGCACTTCAGTCAAAACATATGGCCCTTTTGTATAAACATGAAATTAATATTTAATTGTTGAATGTCAGGTTAAGTATGCACTTGCACTTTATTCAGTTACGATTTGGGCATCAGTTTAGGTCATTTTTAAACACGATTGTATAAATATTATGTATATAGGTGGCACAATTAAGTAACATTTTATATATTTTTAAGCATATACATTTTGGATGTTTTCATGCATTACAATTGATTACCATAGTACCATGATATAAGTGATCACTTAGAAAGTACTGTGTGGTATCAGTGATACGTACTTAAAGAGGTTGTAGAGAATGAAGTTGGCAAAAGAATTATGCTTTTTATAGTATTTATTGCCAGTTAATGATGACCTCTAACGTGGTTATGTAATTATTTATTTATGTATTTTTATATTTATATATTTTGATATTGATGAATAACATAAGATATTGTAATGCTTTTAAATATTTCTTCTATGTTTATTGCTGGTTAGGTTTGATGGGATTGTAATTCTTATTGGTCACTACACTATATAATGAGTCTGATTGGTCAAGCGCGTCATGTGATCAAGACCGCAGTAACGCGGTCGAAACGCGTCAGGCTGAGCACTCGCTATGATAATTTTTAATATGCACTAATTTGGCAAATAAAGCACAGCATCGTAAATCCACTTCGTGGTCTGTACCTGTTCTTGTTGCTGAGGAGGAAGGCAACGCATGGATTTTGAGTATCCTATATATATATATATATATATATATATATATATATATATATATATATATATATATATATATATATATATATATATATATATATATATATATATATGCTCCAGGTTTCACCCAACACTGACGAACTCAAGGAGGGTGCTTTCTCCTGCAAACGTGAGGGTGAGTCACGTACAAATATTCCAGCTCCAAAAAACAGGCACAGAGCACTCACAGGACATTAGTTGTTTTATTTTGAACAAATGCATTTCGGCACACTGCCTTCTTCAGTGCTCATTTCAAATGCCTTAAATTGCTTCACGGGTAATTTCATTGGAGGAATGCGTAGAATAGACAACAATGAAGGACTGACAAAGTTCTTGGTGCAAATACCGATGTTGTGGCCGCCATGTCTGCATGTACATCCACTACTTCAAGCCTTTCAGTAATCATTTCGTTTTACCATTATTATGAAGTTCTTATAGTCTCTCATAGACAATGCAGCATTTGGTCTTGCATAGAATAAAAACGAAACTTTTTTTCTAATGTACCTTTCATGCAGACATCTCCTTGAAGTCCTTAGTAAAATAACAGCCTCCGTGCCCCACACAGACTGGTGCCATATTGACAGTCTGTTAGAAGGTGGTTCTGACACTCTGGGCCGCCCGGAGTTTTCGCTTTTTGAGCACCTATTTGGTGAGCTTTTACTGGGGGAGAGCCTCATAAGTTGGGACTCACCCCCAGTGAACTCATGGTGAAAGAACCTGCATGTGGATTTTACTGGTGTCCCCCTAGCCTGACTAGGCCGCTGCGCAGCAGCTAGAGTAAGGGGTACCGGGCTGGTTACATGCAGACACCTGTGTATATGCGTGTGCACACGTGTAGGGGCTGCGCAGGGGAGATTCCTGGCGTGCGCAGCCCAGGAGCAGATACAAAGTGAATGGTGTGGCAGGACTTATGCAGAATTGGGTGGTGACATGGAATAGGCTTTATACACTGGGAAGAAACATGCCAGGGAAAGTCAGTGTGTTTGACTGTGTTTTTCACTTCATTATTCCCCTATGGGGAAGTGGAGCCCATGGGCTAGTGTCACTTTCCTAAGGCCTACAAATTCCAGACACGCACTAAACTCCACTGTAACGGGTGTGAGAAGAAGTATTCTGCAGAGTCCAAAGTCATATTTGTACTGCTTTTGGGTCATCCATAAGTGTCATATTTCTCTGAGTCAGCTCATAACCAGAACCTGGCTGGGGTCTGGCCGTGGCAGGTTAGATTAATTACCTTTCTTCCCAGAGCGAAGATCTTCCCTCCAAGGAGAGAAGATGGGTGGAGCTGCAGGCTAATCCATCAGTAGCTGTCACTGGGTGCCAAATGCAAAAACAACAATTGATGGACAGAATGCAGAACAATGTCATACATTCACCCCAGTACAAAGATCTGGGCCTAACTCCATCGTTTTTTGCTCACCATGCCATTCCAGTTTGGACCCAGCCATATGCAAATCAGTCTTGACCCTGCGCCCAATGGGAACAGTCCAGCCCGAACTGCCAGGCCAGGTCCTCCCTGGACTGGAAACAAGCATCCTAGGACCGGTTTCGGGCTTTCAGCCCTCATCAGCCAGGATAGCTTGACTCCAGTGGCATGGAGAGCACGGGACCCACGTCTGGGCATACCCGTCCCACTCGGGGTGACAAATGCAAAAACAACAATTGATGGACAGAATGCAGAACAATGTCATACATTCACCCCAGTACAAAGATCTGGGCCTAACTCCATCGTTTTTTTGCTCATCATGCCATTCCAGTTTGGACCCAGCCATATGCAAATCAGTCTTGACCCTGCGCCCAATGAGAACAGTCCAGCCCGAACTGCCAGGCCAGGTCCTCCCTGGACTGGAAACAAGCATCCTAGGACCGGTTTCGGGCTTTCAGCCCTCATCAGCCAGGATAGCTTGACTCCAGTGGCATGGAGAGCACGGGACCCACGTCTGGGCATACCCGTCCCACTCGGGGTGACAAATGCAAAAACAACAATTGATGGACAGAATGCAGAACAATGTTATACATTCACCCCAGTACAAAGATCTGGGCCTAACTCCATCGGTTTTTTGCTCACCATGCCATTCCAGTTTGGACCCAGCCATATGCAAATCAGTCTTGACCCTGCGCCCAATGGGAACAGTCCAGCCCGAACTGCCAGGCCAGGTCCACCCTGGACTGGAAACAAGCATCCTAGGACCGGTTTCGGGCTTTCAGCCCTCATCAGCCAGGATAGCTTGACTCCAGTGGCATGGAGAGCACGGGACCCACGTCTGGGCATACCCGTCCCACTCGGGGTGACAAATGCAAAAACAACAATTGATGGACAGAATGCAGAACAATGTCATACATTCACCCCAGTACAAAGATCTGGGCCTAACTCCATCGTTTTTGCTCACCATGCCATTCCAGTTTGGACCCAGCCATATGCAAATCAGTCTTGACCCTGCGCCCAATGGGAACAGTCCAGCCCGAACTGCCAGGCCAGGTCCTCCCTGCACTGGAAACAAGCATCCTAGGACCGGTTTCGGGCTTTCAGCCCTCATCAGCCAGGATAGCTTGACTCCAGTGGCATGGAGAGCACGGGACCCACGTCTGGGCATACCCGTCCCACTCGGGGTGACAAATGCAAAAACAACAATTGATGGACAGAATGCAGAACAATGTCATACATTCACCCCAGTACAAAGATCTGGGCCTAACTCCATAGTGTGCACAAAGAGAGAATTCTGATCAATCATTTAGCGCTTATTAAATATGCAACTAACTTCTTACTAAGTCACCCAGCATCAAATGCCCCTGCGAGCTACTTATTGCAAGATGCATCTGTCTTGCAATGGGGATGTGCACTAAAGATACATAAATTGTTTTGGTATCAAACAGGCCCTGAATAAAAAGACTGGGTTTAAACATGTGCGAACGTTGGCCAGTTTTGAAAGAGGCTACCCATTGTGTTGGACATCTAAGGAGGTGGATTCTGTGACGACTGACAGCATCTTGTTGGTTCTTCAGAGGACTTTTTATGCCCACGATTAAATGGACTGATGTGGGCACGCTATTGGTTCACTCCTTCATAGGTGGTAGCCCATCCTTTGTGACCCTGTTTGTCCTGCGTCTTTAAAGGAAGCTTGCACAGGTGCTGAATTGTAACAGGCCCAAACTCTTTCAAATGAGGTAACATTGCTCTTAGTTTACATGAGCACTTGACCCATTCCCGCATATTTCATATTCTAGAAAGGACTATATACAAGCACACTTGCATAGACGTGTGTAATATGAATATGTGCCCCCTGCGGAAAAACAATACAAAATGCCATTTGTGTAAGGATCACATATTTTGTACAGTGGTCCAATATAACTTGACCTGTAAAATAACATATTTAGTTCACTACTTAACAACACATAGCATTCTATACCATATGCCATAACCCAAGCCACTGGAATTATGCGATTCTGAGGACGTGGCTTTTCTTCGCATAATTATGCATATGACAAATGTGCCACATAATCCATAATCTGCTGCATAATCTTCAGATTTTAACAAAGAATAATTGTTTCTAGCTCAGTTGGATCAAAAGCAAGTAAAAACCGTGCAGCATTACGTTCACTCCCACTGGAAGGCTCTTTGAACATGTTAACTGGTCCTCTTTCAGTTGCCAATTTCTGTATTTGATTGTTAAACTGGTACTAATGAGGTGAAATTTTTGCCCAGACAGTTCTACCATTTGTAAAAATTACAAACTAATAAAGAAATACAATTAACAATTGTGCTGCTTTATGCCACACAATGTGGCTTTTCTTGCCGCATAATTTTGTCAACCCTGCTGCATAATTTGGTGCTCCCCTGATGCATAATGCCAGTGGGCCTGGTCATAACATAACTTTTTGCATATACAACAATATATAAAAAACACCCGTCACATGAAGCATGACATTACCTGGGGTGATGGGATAGGCTGCTCTTGCCTAGGAAGATGTGCTCATTTTAAGTTCATATGTTTTATTCAGAATCTTTGGCTGTTCCATGAATACTCTGTGCAAACTTGCTGGCTTCCCGGGAGTGTGACTGAGTATCTTTGCTGGATCTCTGGCTGGAATTTTTGCTACTTTGAGTTATCTACTTGTTGTCTCCCATGCACTGACCCTCTGGAGGAGCTTCACCTTTGCATGCATTAAATGGCCAGTTCACCACAAACTGACAGCGGACATGTGAGTGGTCCCTCTGGAGTTACAGGAAAAGTGCTCTGGAAATCACCATAATAGCTCTAGCCCCGCTGACTCATCTACCGCCATTTTGCTTGTTGTATTGTGCCTTTGTTATACATAGCCTCTTCTGGAGCCTCCCTCCTGACATTTCAGCCTCACTCTCGTGCTTGGCACTGTTAAGCGAGGCCTCTGAAATGACTAGCTGAGCGCCTTGAAGTTTGCATTCTTGTATCTTCTTCATTGCCCTTTTTAGGTCTCGCCTAGCGATGCAGCGTCATGCGCTGCACGCTAAGCGAGATCTATTGTTGTCGACTTGCTTTCGAAGGGGGACAGGAAATGTGCACGCGCACAAAGGACTGCAGTTGTGCACGCGTACGGCGGCATTAGCACAACTGCAAGGACATGAGATGTGCACGCGTACATGTCGCGGCGTTTAAGCAGAATGCTTTCGCTTTCTCTCCCGTCCTTTCTGTTGCCGTCATGTGTTGACGTCCAGTTCTCGCCCTCCTCCCGATGTCCGCGTTCCTTCCGAGCGCGACTACACCCCCTGGGGCAGACACATGCTGCACACAGGGTGCATTCACGCTACCCCCTTGCACCCGGCATGTAATGCACTGCACTTTTAACAGCGCGTGTGCATACTCACCTCCTCCAGCGCCCCTTAGCACTGTATGCCCAGTAGGCGCTTTACAGCACTGTGCGCTCTATCGCACTTTGCTCCAGCGGCACTACCCGTACTGCACCCCCACTGTCACGAGACCATGGACGGACTCACCTAGGGTGTCAGCCAGCACGCAGTGCAGAGGCAGCACGCCCAGCACCAAGCAGGAGCCCCGGCCTGCTTCCTGGCTACCCGGAAGCAGAAGCATGTTCCTCAAGCGTCGGTCCCTTCCTCCTCTCCCAGGCTCCTCCAGTGTTAACTTTCAGCCGGCCCTCCGCTCCTGCTCCCGTCAGTGTCCATCCTTGCCCGCTGCTGCCTCCTTCCAAGTGAGACTGACGGGCGGCCGAGGTGGCAGCGGGGCAGGCCAGTCCCGCCTCTCACCCGGGTGCTGCGGGAGTTCCTCTCTGGGCTCCCCGTTTGCTGTCATCCAGGAGTAGCGCAGACTTCCAGCACTTTCTGTGGCTCCTCCTATCGCACTGTGGGCGGGAAACAAAAACACGGAGGCCGGCTCATTTCATGGCGCACGCTCCTCGCAGCCTTGTCACTCGCGCACCACTCGCGGGCTTGTGTGTGCACCACTAGCGGGACGCTGCTTTCTGATGGCGCCTGCTCCTCACAGGTATCTCGCGGGCCAGGAGATGTGCACACCCGGACAGGAGATGTGCACGCGTACGGCGTCTAGTGCCAAGAGACAAGCGTGCAAGCCACAGCAACAGAGATAGCTCACGGGCACACATACCTGCGGCAGGACTGTGGCCACGCTGGGACATCCGGCGGTGAGTTTGTTTCAATTTTCTTAATTGATTTTTTTTGCGGAGCGTGTGCGCAGTGCGCATCCCCACCCGGCTACCATGGCTTAAAGTCGGGGTTGCGTCCACATCCACATCCTGTGATTCTGGGCAAATCACTTAATCTCCCCGTGCCTGAATCTGTAATGTAAATACGGTGCTCATGTAAAGCGCTCCAATACCTTCGGGTCAAGTTCGCGCTACATAAATATGCAACAAAACAAAAAAACACGTGGTTTTCTGGTGCCAGCAATCGGTTTGTTGAAATAGGTGTGCAGGTGTTACGATACTTTGAGAGAAAAGTAGTGTGCTTTTACGAGGCATATTGCACAGTAATGGACATTCGCAGCATTGCCTGGGTATTTTTTATGCAACACGTTGGTGGAAAGGAAAGTGTCAGTCATTATTTACAAAAGGCGGAACAGTGCCCGAATTATGGCTTTGGTTCTCTGAAAGAATAATACATCTGAAGAATCGTTCTGTCAGGGTAAAAGGCACAAGCCCACAACAGTACCACATCAGTTTCCCGCACTTAAGAAGTGGCCAAAAGGGTTAATGTAGGGCACTCGCCTAATGTTATGTGCTCCCCCCCGCCCCCCTAAAACTAATGTTTGGAACAGGGGGTACACACAATATATTCTGTTTAGGCAGCGCGTAGAATAATTAAAAGGACGTTTTCAAATGGGGATGAAAATAACTTTGGTTCAGCATTAAAGATTGTTTTTTTTTTTTTTTAGAGGTCAGTATGGCCAAACAAAATGAAATTCGGATAGGATGGCTGTGACAATCCAATGAGATTTTCAACATGGTAAATATATTTTTTTATATTACAAGGAAACGATCTTAAAAAATGCCTATTTCTCCTCACGTTTACTAAAGCATAGCATGAGTACATCAACACGAAGCTCTCTCTAGGGTGCTATGTATTTATTTTTTTTAATTGAAAACGGCACAGTTGGCACTGCTCCGAACTAGAACTTTCTTGCTGCTTGCTAAAAGACTGCCCTGCGACGTAGTGAAAGATATAAAGGGATTAATGTGGCTTGCGCATTTTCCAGTGTACTTCCGGAGACCATCCAGCGAGCGTTCTTTGATTGTTTCTGGAGCTTTAGAGAGCGCTCATTTGTGACCTTTAGGGACACTTTATGGCACTAAGCTGCCGCAGGAGAGGTACGGGTTGTGGTTCAGTGCCAGTGTTTAGGGACATGCTGGGCTGCCAGCTTGAAGTGCTATAAAGAAATAAGCCATTTTCTAGCTGTATGAAACTCCTCCCAGGCATGTGCTGGTCCATGTTTCTTTGCTCCTTCCCGGTCAGCTCATTGCAGCTCCCATGGCAAGCGAGATGGGTGCCGGGGTTGGTGCCAACGGTGCCCACCAGTAATCACTTGCTTTCTCAAACTTAGCTCTCAAAGATCGTACTGCCTTTAAAGCACACGTTCTGCAGACAGGTGTGTGAAGCAAACTTTTCACAAGGTTGCCCTGAATAATTACATATTTTGTTAATTGGTTAGCTGTTTGTGTGAAATTCACAACAGTCTTTTAAATGTTTCACACTTTTGGCTTCTTTGAACTGTTACCTTCCTGCTCCTCCTCTCGCTATGCACTGGTCCACCTCTAGCCCCCCCCTCCCCAGGTGCTCTTCCCACTCGCCCCTCTCTCTCGTACCATATCTTACACCTTCTCTCGCTCTCTCACACACACTTTCCACCTCTCTCATGTGGTGCACTTCAGGTCTTCGAGCACAGCTTCTTTCCTGTGCCTTTCCAAGCTTTACCTCCTTCAAACCCGCCCTCTCCTCCTCTTCTTGTGGTGTCTACTGCATACACAGGCGCTCCTTCTTTATGCGTCTGTGGCCTGCTCTCCACCTCTTTATTTCTTTCTCACACTCTTTCTGCTCCTCCATCTGCAGTTCATTCACCACTTCATGCGCAAACTACCTATCCTCTCTATCTTCCTTTCTAACTATTCTGTGCAGCTCTCACCCCTATCTATTCACCATGCCACATAATTCCACTACACAAATCCACTACTCACAACACAATTCCATCACACTTAATTCCACAACTAACAATTCCAATCCAACACACATGATTCCACTCCACTCCAAACCAAAACACATAGGTGTAAGTTATTGTCATTTACAACGCCAATAGCTCAAACTTTTATAAATGCGAGACCTATTGCATTGCAAATGCTTGTTCATTCTTCCCCTGAGAAAGCTGTGCACCTACCAATCTAAGTTTCTGTTTCTGTCACGAGTATTCACACTCGTAGCAATGTATGAAGAAATCCCTTAAAAGTCGTCAGAATTGCAGAAGGTTTAGCATTAGATGGTCACTACGATAGGCGGGAAAATATTATTTTGCTTTGCAAAGCATTGGTGCATTTTTACTTGTTTTGCTGACTACACTTGTGCAGACTTCGGTAGGTGTGGGAGTATTTTGCCTCATCTCTGACACCTCAGAATCCCGTGTGCCTTCCTCTCACCAGGGATGCTATAGGCCATCTGCCTGGTTCAATGCTAGCAATTTCAAATTTGAGGACATGATATTTAACTTCCACATTAATTTCTGGAGTGTAGTGCTCCAGAAATTAATGTGATCAGTGTTTGGATAACTTAAAGTTATCCTAATTACTCCTTATCTCCTCTTATTCTTTCTATTAATTCAAAATGAGACATTCACGCAAACTTTTTGAAGCCCCTGGCTTTCTACACAGATGTCTTATGTGTTACTCCGCTACATGGTGTGGGTCCACCCCTACAACTTATAATATCCAGGGAACAGAGAGACTCTTCCTGCAACACAACCAGGAACCTGTCGATTGGCACAGGCAGGCAGGAGGCAAGCCCAGGATGGACTGACAGCATGTGGTACAGTGAGGATTATACAGGAGTGAAATATGACAAGGAGCACATGCCCTGAGTTCAGGTCTTTTAGAAGTTAGTGCGAGGCCTTGGGCCAAAACTTAGGGGGTCATTACGATGGCGGTCGGAAAACCTCCCTGACCGCCATGGTAGCAGGAAAAGACTGCCCGCATGGTCTGCGGCATCACCGCCGGTCGAATTACGATGACCCGCGCTCGAAATCCGACCGCGGCGGTCGGATCGCGGGCCTTAACATTGCGGCGGTTGCTGCTACCAGCAGCACCGCCGCGATGTCCAAATGGGCATGTCCAGCATTTCCCTGCACTACGTGGCAGTCACTGCACAGTGCCTGCCATCTGGTACAGGGGAATTTCGGGGGGGACCATGGGTACCCCCCCAGTGCACCCTCACCCCCCCAAACACCGGGGGCCCGCCACGGGCCCCCGGAAGACAATCTCCGCATGCCTTTCCATGGCGGTCTGACCGCTGCGGAAAGGCTGGCTACCGCCAGCATCATAATCGTGCCGGCGGAGCCTGCTCTGCACCGCCACCATTATCCCGCTCCTTTTCCGCCCGCCAGGCAGGAGTGCAAATGGCGAGCGGCGGAAAAGCGGCGGTCGGAATTTCCCACCGCCGCAGTCGCCACCGCCATCCTAATCAGACCGGCGGTTTTCTGGCTTGCGGTGCGGGCGGATCTCCACCGCCGGTCCGGTGGGCACACCGGTCCTGCGGGCACCGCCGCCGGCCGGGCGGTCGACATCCGACCGCCATCGTAATAGGCCCCTTAATGCGGGGCCCTCTGGATGCGTCTTCCATTTCGGCTAGATGAGTTACGCAGCTCTCTGGTCTGAAACTCCTCTTGCTGCCACTTTGTGCCAACCGACCACTTCACGTCTTTGTCAAAAGAGAAATGTAAGTTCAAATGCTGCATTACCTTAGAAAACAATAAACAGACATGTTTATTTATTGTTTTTTTTACACTTCTGGGATATTTGGGCTTATATTTCTCCTTTGATAAGGAAAGAAAACAGCTGGCAAAAAGTGGCAGCTGGAGAAGGTTCTGTAGAGACAGCTGTTACTGGGATGGCAAAGGAGCAGTTGTCCATCCCCTCATGGTAAGGTGAACTCAACATGTGGGGTAAGGTGGATGGAAATTGCCTTATTGCCTTATCCTGGAGGGCAATGATGTCAAGTGCGGGCAATAACACTTAAATATTGACCTACACTTATATCAGCTCCACAATATCAAATACCAGCATATTCTCAAGGTAAGTGATGAGAAGCTAAGAATAGTAAAAATAAAATTCTCTATGAATGCATACCGTGACAACATGTCCATTCTGTGGCATCGATATATGTGCAGGTCAATATTCTTGACGTCGATATTGTCACCAACAACCCATGCCATCCTTTGTACATCAAGATCATACTGGATAGTTCCAGGTGGCAGCCCCGCCCTAAACTTGAAACATAGTCCAAAATAAAGCAAAGGCAGCGGACCAAAAAGGCTGCACCTGACTCGTTATTCCAAATAGTATTGTTAAGCATGCATATGTATAAATGTGTGCACACACTACAAGTACCTGCTGCCAAGGTGCATGAACCAAGAGATGGTTACAAATTGCAATAAGAAACGTAGAGATGCACCACAACAATAACCAACAATCAAAATTGTGATTCTTGTCTTTATTTTCTTTTTTTCTCTTTCTTTTTTCTTATAAAGTTTCACGTATAAGCAGTGAAGACAGCCAACGCGTTTCATCCATGACATGGATTTCTTCAGGGCAAATGTGAACACAGAAGAGTCTCAGCCTATTAGAGACATTGCGGTGCGGATTCAAATTAGACCCTCGCAGTGGTGTACATCGTATTCAAGATTTTAAGTCACAGCAACTATTCAAACATTGTCGTCCACAACATGGCGAGTATGTGCTGCAATGATAACAACCCAAATGGAGTCGTGCCAACAAGAGAATGAAAAGGGGGGCCAGTAAGCCCTACAAGCCACTCTGATTGCCGCCAACGTCAATCACGTTGGCTGTCTTCACTGCTTATACATGAAACTTTATAAAAAAAAGAAAGAGAAAAAAGAATATAAAGACAAGAATCACAATTTTGATTGTTGGTTATTGTTGTGGTGCCTCTTTACGTTTCATATCTAAACTTGAAACATATCAGTTCTACTATCTCAGGATTAAAATTCCCCACTGTGAAAAATCATTAGATTGCATGAATTGGGAGTATTTGCACAAAGTGTTTTTAATGTTTGCCCTGGGCCATTACTAGCTTAAATTGATTATTATATTTAAATCCGGTTCCCAAGGATCTGCATAAATGCGTTTTCTTCTGTATTTCTACTCGCCCCTCCACAAAGCCTTGGTGCAGAGCCATTGGCTGCTTTGCTCTGCTTCTACCACGTTGAATACAAGGTGCTTAGGACTGTGATTCTACTCTCTGCAGATGGCATAGCCCTGTTTGCCTAAGGCCCTGACTGCAACGTGCCCCTTTTAATCCTGATATTTGTGAGCCCCGGGAGTTATCCCACCTCAATATCAACTGGGGGGAGTCCGAGCTTTTTCTGCTAAGTGGAAAAGGTGCGTGACTAATAGCGCCACCCAATATTACGCTTACGCTTACCTCAAGAACTAGGTGTTGCCATTGTAATAACCTCCTGATCAGTAAGAATGATGGCACATGATCACAGATCTGAAGAGGAGGCTTGAAAGAATGATCTGGTTCCTGGTGCCCTTGGTTGGTACGGGATCATGTGTAAGATGGTACTCCTCCTGAAATTTTCAGACCAATTTCAAGTGATACCAATATATCTCTGTGGAGCCTTCTTGTGAAGGATGTGTAGCTTCCTTGACAGCCTGGTATGAGTTGCATTGGTTTCTAATAAGGATTTATGCTATGGGTTCCATTCCCATCCCTGTTCTGAAACTTTATCACATGAGACAGAGGGGCCTTCTTGCAATGGATCTGCCTCCTTATAAGGAGGGGTGGGTGGAACTCGTGGAATTTGACTCAGTGGAATGCCGCAGAGTTACATAAAAACTCTGCAAAATTCCGCAGAGTTAAACCAATGGGCAGAAATTAGTACATTGTGCTACTCGTGCTGTGATTTAGTGCCGGGAGTGTGCTCTGCACAGAAAAATCAGTGCAAACCGCACCATGTGGTGTGCGAGAGGGCACACTACTTGAGTTGCTTTTGCTGCCGCTCAAGCAGATTTTCTACTCGAGTGGCAGCCTTCGGTCCGTGAACGTTCGCGACCGCCCGCGTCAGAAAAATCTTGCCGGATGTCCTCCTAGCGTCCGGAAATCACTCTAGGGGATGCCAAATCTCCATCACCGACTCACCTTCCTAGAGCCACATGCGAGAAAAAATTATGCCACCTGACAATTGGCAGAATGTGCTCGGAATGCCACGATACAGGAGTAACCCTGAGTCGCCAAAATTCTGCCAATTCTGCCAGCAGAACTGAATATTGTGCCTACTTCTACTTATAAGACTAGTTGGAGCAGCTCAGGTAAGGAGTTGCTTGATACTAACAAGGGCTTAGGTTATGGGTTTAATTGAAATCCCTGTTTTATAACTTTATTTCATGATAAAATAAACTCACATTTCATCACTGTGCATTAAAATGGAGCCTCCATACGTGGACATAGAACAGGACTTTATCTATCCACCATTTCTGACCACCAGACCTCGCTGGGATCTCCTTACTTGTCCCCGGCATAAGTCCAGTTCGCTCTACTATAAGAGCTTGGGCCCTATTTAAGAATAACAGGTTTGGCTTGGGATTGAAGTTAATAAATGGGCCACCCTGTTTCCTGACCTTGTATTTCTTTGTCGAGAGCTAGTATGGGATCAATAATAGGCTATATATTTAACAGATATTTAAGAAAAATGTGCAGAAAATATTAACTTAATTCTCATGTGCAGCTGAGGATGAAAAAATGCGCAGAAAAATTGCACTTTACTGGACACTAACATGGTAGTTTCTGCTTTCAAGCACAGTGTGCCATTTGTCTTACCGCATTCAGTGGCGGCTAACAACTCTGAGAGAGGTGGAGTGGGCAAATTGGTGGGGGGTGGGAGCATTCACGAGCGCTAGATAAAAGGCGCCTAGGAAATAAAATAAAAAATAGCTTACCTTGCTTGCTGCAGCCTGAACAATGACACGTGCTCCTGCTCCGGTCCTCTTCTTCTTTCCTCGAGGCTCCTGTCAACTCCCATAACTAATCCTGGTGCTGCTCTCATGCTGTTAACCAGCATAAGAGCAGCATCAGGATTGGATAGAGCGGGCTCTCTCAGCGCTCCTAAGAGCACTGGAGGCCTTTGCTTTCTCTAACCCAGCTGTCTAAGACAGCTGGGTTAGGGAAGTTTAAAATGTGCATGTCTGGCTGGCCGTCGCAAGAAGCCCGGCCAAAGAGACATGCGCACTTTAAACCTAACGTGTCCTGCCCATCACTGCTCTCTGCTGCTGCCAGTCAGCAGTGACCCCGCCCCTGTCCTGATGCTAGGCTTGGGACAGGGTGATTGAAAAATAAAATGGTAATAATAAAATGGTAACAAATGAACTTTATTACCATTTTATTTTTCATCTCTGGGGGTAATTTAGTTAGTGGGGCGATGGTCCTCCTCTCTAATGGAGGAGCCGCCGCATGCATTACAAAATGCAATAGGTGTGACCTTTCCCGACCCTCCCTCCAAAGCAAAGACGTACCCATTTTGATTTCAGAGGGAACGTATGCTGGACATGTATGTTAGCGTGCACATGTCATGTATGTCCACTTGCACCAATCCCGTTCTTCTCTGAGGCTTTAAGGCTTCCTTGCAGGTAGGCTTGATGGAGAGAGGTGCCACTGGATGTGCAGCATGTGCACGATGTTGTTTATGATCATCAGGCCTTCCCTCAAAGCCCAGGAAAGATGGTTTCGAAGAGAGGATCGAGTAAGCATGTAAACAATCGTATACATGCTGCAGAAACACTTGGTACTCTCTCCTAGTTACCCCTGGCTTAGCATGATGCCTGTCTAGCAAGGGTATATGTAGACACACAAACGTACACAACCAGGGCCGGACTGGCCGTAGTGGGCATCAGGCGTTTCCCCGGGAGGCTGGAAGGGTGGGGGCCGGTTTTGGAGCGGTGGGTGCCAGTTTTGTTACTGGGGGCTGGTTTTGCAGTGGTGCTGCAATATAGGCCCGCAGTAGCAAAAGCGGCAGTGCTTCACACTTGCACCCTCTGCCCATACTCACCCTGCCCGGTTGGGGGGGCAGTCCAACAAAATTGCTAGGGCTGCTGTGAGTTCCCAGTCTGGCCCTGTACACAACACACACAGATAGGCAGACACACACACGGTATGTGCGTGCTCCCCTCAGGAGTTGGATGTATAGCTATAACAGGGGCGTAACACAGGCCCCGCATCCCCCGTGGTGCGGGGGGGCTGCCCATCTGCAGGGGGCTCTGGATGAAATCGGGAGCGGGGGCCCCTCCGTGTACATTGCAGGGGGGCCCCTTAAACATTCGTTATGCCACTGAGCAATAATCATGCTTTCGCGGCGGAGAGAAGTGTAGAAGCAGCAGAAAGTGTGAAAACTAATGACAGGTGAAGCGGAGGTAGTTCCATGGCAGGACTGGGGAACCATAAGCAGCCCCGGCAATAATGCTCAAACCAGCCCAGCTCCATTCTTCTTCTAGCGCAATCTCGCTCTTTCCATCCACCCTTTCTCTCTCTCCCTTCTCCCTCTCTGACCGCTTTCACCCTACCCCCTCCCCACTCTTACTTCCTCTCTTTCTCTTGAAACTCCCGTGCCTGTTGCAAATAATGTCTGGGAGCTGGGGAAAGTGACAGAGGACCCGGAGCGGCCCTGCGCTTTCAGAATTAGCCTGTAAGGGCTCCTGCCCACCAGGAAAACACATGCACACACATCACGGCTTTCTCACAAACAGACACAGCACAGCTTCCATACACACAGCACAGCTTCCTAACACACATGCACACAGAGCACAGCTTTCTCACAAACAGACACACAGGACAGCTTCCTAACACACACACACAGCACGGCTTTCTCACAACACACAGCACAGCTTTCTCACAAACAGACACACAGCACAGATTCCTCACATTCATGCACATCACCGCTTCCTAACAAAAACACAGTTTCCTAACACACACACAGCACAGCTTCCTAACACACGTTCACACACATCCCACCTTTCTCACAAACAGACGCACAGCACAGCTTGCTCACTAACACACACAGCACCGCTACCTAACACACACACACACACAGCACAGCTTCCAAACACACATGAACACACAGCACACCTTTCTCACAAATAAACACATAGCACAGCTTCCTCACTAACACACACAGCACCGCTTCCTAACACACACACACCACAGCACAGCTTCCTAATACACATGCACACACAGCACAGCTTTCTCACAGACACACAGCACAGCTTCCTCACAAACATACACTCACGTAGCTTCCAAACACACACAGCACAGCTTCTTAACATGCATGCACACACAGCACAGTCTTCTCACAAACAGTCAAACACCACAGCCTTCTCACACACACAGCACAACTTCCACACACACACCACAGCTTCTTCACAAACAGGCACACACTGATCACTCCTGTAAAATAGACTGACTTTGTGCAGTGAGAGCGCAGGGAGAGATGCATGACAGTGGGTGAGAGGGAAGCAGACACTCATCAGCTTCCTTTTAAGTGCAGCCCTGAGCAGGGATGAAGGAGACGAGTGCTGTGGGAGGTAGACAGACCACAGCTTCCTGTAACGTGATTAGACTGTTGTCTGACAGCAGAGCTATCCCTGTGGTTCCACAGATCTTACAGGCTGTGACAGCAAAGCTACTTCTGGGGTGCAGAGATCAGCCTGTGTCAGACCTCTGACAGAAGAGCTGGCCTTCAAGTACTCGTCTGAGGAAATATCTGATCTCTGGGTTGAAAGAAGTGCCCTGTTGAAACAGTTGCCTCAGGGATGGACTGTGGAATAGCATTAAGCATGTCAGATTTGTAAAGGGAACAGCAAATGTGTCACAATGCAACTGATTAATTCCCAAGATATGCATGTTCCATACGTTTGAAGAAGCTGTTATAAGAAATGCGGGCCTCAACTTACACCTTAATAGGCATTTTGGACTCCCTCTGATAAATAAAACATAGTAAGGCGAAAATCAGCTTTTATGTAAAACTCTTCAATTATTATGATGGACTACATGTGGGTTAGGTGGTTAAATAAATAAAGTTCAAGTCTGGCAGAGGTGTTTAAGAACGAGCAAAGGTTCTGATGGCTGCAAGAGGATCCCTGAGGGCTTGTCTGTGGCAGGCCGAGATACTCAGATTTCAGGAAGGGGTGAGAGCAGAGGTCCAAGTACATTAAAACAAGCATTTACATAGCCAATAGGTCTCGCCTTTGGGACCTTATAAGTGTTTAGCCAGAGCTATTGGCTTTGCTAATGTCTTTAAGCTATGTTGTAGAGCATTGCAACTGCTGTGCAAAAGTTATTAAAAAAAAGTGTTATAAGCATTTTTGTTACCTTATATATAACCAAGAAGACATTATGTACAACTGAATGAACTGATTGAAAAATGAATTAACATAAAAAATGTCTTCTTGTTTTTTTGTCCTTTCAATGCTGGCAACTTCTTCCTGCCTGTTCTAATGCTTGTTTGTTATAGCTTTTTTTGTTATTGGGGGGGCATAAACAATGGAAGGGTGGAGGTTGGGAAATGGTGCCTGAATGACCACACGAGCAGTGGACGGACACTAGGGTAGAATCAACAGATGACAGACTCAGAGACCAGTAAGAGGTGGTGCTAAGTGATGTTGAGGTGGTGGTGTGCTGGTGCAGAGGTGATGCTCAGGTGATCCCGAGTGACGCTGAGGTGGTGCTGAGTCATGCTGAGGTGGTGGTGTTGCACCGGTGCTCAGGTGATGCTGAGTTGGTGCTGTACTGAGGTGATGCTGCACTGATGCTGAGGTGATGCTGCACTGATGCGGAGGTGGTGCTGCCTTGATGCTGAAGTGGTGCTGCGTTGGTGCTGAATTGCTACTGAGGTGGGGTTGCACTGGTGCTGAAGTGGTGCTGCTCTGATGCTCAGTTGGTGCTGCGCTGGTGGTGGTGCACTGATGAGGAGGTGGTGCTGTGCTGATGCTGAGATGGTGCAGTGCTGATGTTGAGGTGGTGCTCAGCTTATCCTAAGTGATGGTGGTACTGAGTGATACTGAGGTGGTATTGAGTGATGCTGAGGTGGTGCTGAGTCATGCTGAGGTGGTGGTGCTGCTCTGGTGCTCAGGTGGTGCTGAGTGATGCTTAGTTGGTGCTGTGTTGAGGTGATGCTGCGCTGATGCTGAAGTGGAGCTGTGGTGCAGAATTGCTGCTGAGTTGGGGTTGCACTGGTGCTGAGATGGGGCAGTGCTGGTGGTGGTGCACTGATGCGGAGGTGGTGGTGTACTGAGATGGTGGTGTGCTGATGTTGAGTTGGTGTGAGTTGGTGCTGCACTGGTGGTGGTGCACAGATAAGGTGGTGCTGTGCTGATGATGAGGTGTTGCTGCATTGGTGGTGGTGCACTTAGGAGGTGGTGCTGTGCTGATGCTGAGATGGTGCTGTGCTGATGCTGAGATGGTGCTGTGGTGGTGTTGTGCTGAAGCTGAGGTGGTGCTGCGCTGAGGTGGTGCTGTGTGATGCTGAGGAGATGTTGAGTGATACTGAGGTGGTGCTAGGGTAGTGGTGTGCTTGTGCAGAGGTGGTGCTGTGTGATGCTGAGGTGGTACTGAGTGACGCTTCGGTGGTGCAAGTTTCAAATCATAAAATGTCCCAAAAATGCTTAAAAGTGGAATTACAAGCCATTTGTTTCGGTGCCACGCAGTTTCTGTCATCAGCACCTCTCCTCCCTTCTTCCAAAAGAGCAGTTCAAACATGAATGGCAAAATATCCTAATTTGCAAATGATTTCCACATAATTATGGCTCTGCCATATGTGCCACATAATACATCATCTGCTGCATAATCTGACGATTTTATCAAAAAAATTGTTTGTAGCTCAAAAGGATCAAAAGTTACTAAAAAATTTAATTTGTGTTGCAAAGTGGAGGTCCCTTTGTAAAGGTCGACTGGTCACCTTTCTCACTGCTGCATTTCTATGTTACACTGATACAAACGAGGCAAAATCTTTGCAGAGACTGTTAGTATGTATAAAAATGTAAAAATAATAAAGTATAAGAAAATTTACCACATTATGCTGCAGCCTTTTTTTTTGCTGCATAATTTAGTCAACTTTGCTGCATAATTCCAGTGGCCCCAAAGCAGGCAGCACATGTTAAAAGTGCTTGTGCATGAGGCAGAGAGAGCGTGAAATTTGCTAACTTAGGGCCAGATGTACAACTCTTTTTTGTGGTCGCAAATGGGAAATCGGCCCCTTTGCGACTGCAAAAAAGGTTAGTGCAATGTACAAACACTATTTTGCCAGTCAGCGTTTTGCAAAATAGCGTTTGCGAGTCGCAATTAGGAAGGGGCATGCCAAGGGCGTCCCTTCCTAATAGTGGTTCACAATGGTATGTGCCATTGTATTGCGGCCGCAAAACACTCGCAGTTTACCACCTACTTCAAGTAAGTGGTAAGCCACTCGCAAATGGGAAGGGGACCCCGGAGGACTCCTTCCCCTTTGTGAATGGGTGCAAAAATAATTTTTAAGCGCAGGCAGTGGTCCCAAGGACCACTGCCTGCCCTTAAAAAATGAAAAGAATACTTTTCATTTTATTATTTTTAAATGCATCCCATTTTCCTTTATGGAAAACGGGCTGCATTTGAAAAAAAAATGTTGCTTTATTTACAAAGCAACCACAGACATGGGGGTCTACTGTCCCCAGCAGGCCACCATCCCTTTGTTTGCAGGCCATTCCTAATGGGGCCGCAAATTGCGATCTGCCTCATGAATATTAATGAGGCAGGTCATTTGCGAGCCTGTTAGGAATCGCATACAGTGTCTCAGACACTGTTTTACATTCCATTTTGTGAGTCGCAAAACATCGCAATTTGCGACTCTCAAAATCGAAGGGTCGTACATCTGGCCCTTAGTTTGGTGTGTGTTCAAATCCTGCATTGCCAATCCCTAGTGAGTTGCAGCTCATACTGCTGAAACAGGCCAATGGAGGTACCAATGGGTGAGGCAGACTGGCCTCAAGGGTCCTGTGACCTCAGTGACAGAGTTACTGTCACTCTAGGGTGTGCTGCTTCATAGGCCTGCCTGCAAGACTGGACAGTGACGGCTCGCATAGGGCGTGCTGCGGGCGGTGGGGCGGGGAGGGGCAGGGTGGGGGGTAGTAAGCTCGGACATACGACGGAACAGAGGAACGTAATAATTACTTTCCTCCATTCCGTCGTATGTCCGAGTTTACTACCCCCCACCCTGCCCCTCCCCTGCCCCGCCCCACCGCCCCGCAGCACGCCCTATGCGAGCCGCCACTGAGACTGGAGGTGAACTTCAGTATGGATTGTGGTGGACAGCCCTTCAAGGTTAACCTACACTTGCCACCACTAGTGTCCACCTGCTGGTGCGAAGACACCAGGGCTTCTAAGGTCTAGCGGGGCTTTCTAAGGTGTCAAGGATGTGAATGTGCTCCCTCAGGAGAGTGGTCTAGTGGACTGGTCATGAAGGCTAAACCTGGTTCCCCAGTTCCAAATTCGGCAGCTCTGGCCATAGTAACAGACCCTCTCCCCCACTGAACACCATACTGCCCCACGGATAGAAACTTGTACTGACTTTAGCTATAACCCAGTTGTGCCTCGTTATAAACACTTGGATGTGACTCAATTCAAATGCACTAGACAATATGCAGACTGGGAAAAAAAAGTAACAACATCCTGGAAAAAGCAAACACTCATAGGGAATGCAAGATTAAGTAAAGCATGTGAAATGTAAGCAGGAACAACATGGTTACCTTAACGCTTTTACACTCATTAAAACTAATTAAAATGTTTTTGCCTGAAAAGTTAAGGACATGACTATAGGGGCCCGAAGGGAATGTCCATTGCTTATATCCTTATAAAACATAAGCAGTATGGTTTAAAAAGACCACATCCCTGAACACAGAGCCCTGATACACATTTTATGAACTAAAATAAGGAAAACAGCTGATAAGGATCACATTAACATCAAGCAGGTATTTCAGTACCCCTAGGAATGGTGCACTTCCACACCAGGGGAAAACAATGCTGTTCAAAGAAATACGAGAAAACGAAAGTAGAGCTTCACTGGCAAAATCTTCAAAGTGGCTATTGTGTTTGGGTGTGAATAAAACCAATTTGCCACTCTGCTTGCTACCAATCTGTCTTGCTTTATTTAGTTATCTATTTACTTTTCTTATTTTGAACTTTTTTTCTCTCCCTCCCGAGGCTGCATTTTAGAATAGAAAAATGTCAGAAAAAGTCGACATTTCCAGTAAAAGTCTTTCTTCTTTTTTTAATCCATTTCACAGGGGAACAAATAAATGAAAGGAGAGGAAAGAGAGAGACAAAGCCATTTCTTGAAGTGACCGTTATCAGCAAGTGAGGAGGAGCGAGACAAAGACAGAAAGAGAGGGAATAAGAGGAAGAAAGAGAAGGAGACGTGGACACTGTCCTTGTCTTCTCTGACAGGAAGGAAGAGACAGGGTCCTTTCCCTTCTCTGTGTACCTCGCCCGTCCCTGAACGGACAAAAACAGCCGAGCCTTATCTATAGGCCTTGGCTATTTCTGCTGTCCTGGGACAAATTTTCACAATGAAAACGTAGGGGCTTGCCATGCCCTGCCGATCTTGCCCACTTCGACTGCTGCTTGTACCGTGCTGTTTTGCTTGTAAACTGGTTTCCCTCCCTACGGTAATAATCATGTTTTGACTGATAAGCAGGCAGCAGCACACTGTCATACTTTTCTAACTACACATATATAGGGCCAGATGTACGACCATTTTTGCATGCGCAAACGGGTTTGCGAACCCGTTTGCGCATGCAAAAACAGCATGGGGAATGTACAAACCCTATTTTGCGACTCGCAATTTTTAGCGACTCGCAGAATAGGGTTTTGCGACTCGCTATTAGGAAGGGGCGATCCCTTCCTAATAGCGAGCGCAACCCTATGTAAGAATGTTTTACGTCCGCAATTGCGGGCGCAAAACACTCGCAAATTACCACCCTCTTCGAGAGGGTGGTAATGGGGTCGCAAAAGGGAAGGGGTCCCCAGGGGACCCCTTCTCCTTTGCAAATGCGGGGGAAATATTTTTTAAGGGCAGGCAGTGGTCCCAGGGACCACTACCTGCCCTTAAAAAATTAAACGAAAACGTTTCATTTTTTTCTTTTTTAAATGCATCCCGTTTTCCTTTAAGAAAAACGGGCTGCATTTGAAAAAAAAATGCTTTATTTAAAAGCAGTCCCAGACATGGTGGTCTGCTGAGCCCAGCAGGCCACCATACCTGGGAGGGCCTACCATTCCCAATGGGGTCGCAAATTGCGAGAGGCTCATTAATATTCATGAGCCTCTCTATTTGCAATCCCATTGGGAATCGCTAACAGTGTGAAAAACACTGTTGTACATTGGAAATAGCGCCTCGCAAATTGCGAGTCGCAAAAAACTCGCAATTTGCGAGGCGCTATTTCCACGGTCGTACATCTGGCCCATAGTTCACATATTTTACATAAACCATCAGCGTAATTTATACGGTTATCAACACTTCAGCTTTAAGTGTCAGTTATCGGGATTAATCTTCTTCTCTTCCCCCGGCGATGAAAAATTAAGTCTGAAAGAATGTTCATTAACTGCGCAGCATGTGTTGACTGGGCTGATTCGTTATCTGCCAAAGTGTGTTTCCTGGCTTCTGTCTCATCCTGAGACCTCTAGCACCCCAAACCATTGATCAAAGGGCACTCTTCTAATCCCACAGGGGTCCACCAATCACTAAAGCTTGTTCCCCCCTCACAACAGCTGTTTATTTAAACCGTGGTATCAGGATGACATCACGAAATCGAGTTCGCTCAGTCCAGCAAGCATAAAAGGAAAGCCACTTTCAGAGTGCTCATGCCATTATCAAAAGATACAGGGTGTGCCGCAGTGGAGGGATGGTGTGTTGGTGGAGCACAGGGTGTGTCATGGGTGAGCGGGGTGGCGTTGGTCTCTTTGGGAACTGTGTGCCCAAACAGGCATGCAGGGACTCAAAGCATGAGCGCTCGTGTTCACTCCCAAAATGCATGTTAAAAAGGAGTGCACCGCAAGTAGGAAATGCCTGAAGCGAAATGACCCTTGTAACAGGGCCAGTCGAAATGGGCGTCACAAACACATCCAAAAAGAGGGACAAATGGCAAATTTCACCACACAAAAGAGAAGCAGTTAGAAAGGCACGGGAAAGCACTAATCAAAAATGTTGGGCGTGGTCAAACTGCTCATACCGAATACAGCATGCCTCACAGAGTAGCGCATGCATGCTGACTCTAGACTCAACCTAAAAAGTATGGGTACTGTGTTGCTGTGTGCAAAGTGAGCGCGATGAGCGAGAGTAGGGGCGGGGCGGGTCAAAGGCGTGGCTAAAACAACAAACTATTCTATAACTTTTTCGGTCTTTCACCTTCAGGTAACTAAATATAATATAAGGCACAACTTAAATGAAAAACAAATGCAATTTGAGTTAATCAATGGGAAATGCACTATCGTGCATTAAGAAACCTCTATTAGTTAATGTGCTGAAGGGGGTTGTGTCTGAAACCAGAGAGCTGCATAGTTTAATCCTGGTTGGAACAGTGGAAAATAGGGACTTGTGAATGTTTAGAGCTACAAGGTCCCAGTCTGTGACTGAGAGCACTGTGAAAATGTAAATCATTATTTTAAGCTTGCATTACACACAGTATAAGATAGGCTGCTACAAAATGCACAAAAAGGTTTAAGATTAAAAAGTGTTCCACAGTACGGATTCTAGTAATATCCAGACTGTACATAGTTCACATTTTTTATAATTGTCCTTTAAAAGCATACACTTCACAGCTCATCTGGTAACCCCCTTGCAATACCGCTTGAAAATAATAAATCTGCATCATCAGGAAGCTTCAAGTAACTCCATCAATTAGAGCCAATACTGGCTTCCAAGCATGCTTTACATTTGCAGATTGACCAGTTGTGCACATTTACATTTCTTGCAGGCAGCAGGAACCCTGGCAAGAAGGCTTGTTTAGCTGTCTGCCACTCCCTCGGTTTCACAGCACAGGAAACTCCCTGCCTTACATTTTAGCTGAAGCATTTCAGCTCTGGGAACTAACTGTCCCATGACGGTTGTATTTTCACAAAAAGTAGGGGAACTGTTTTTATGCAATTAAAAAAGTATGGGCACGTCATACCACTCACATCCTGCCCACTTCGAAAACTAGGTCAGAGGGTTGCACAGCGAGTCAAAGAGCTGGTGAGGATTATAGAGGGAATTGTGTAGAGGCTCTGTTGTTTGACTGAGGAGTTTCAAAGTCTGCAGAGGGGCTCTGTGGGTCATGAAAATCCACCTACTGACGAGAATCACGCAGGGAGCCTGGTGTCCTCCTCCCCAAGTGAAAGCTGCCATAGAGGGGGGCTCTCATGTGCATCAAAGGAGGCACAGGGTTTTACAACTTAGTTCTGATGTTCATTAGAGAGATGAGGGCATGTGAAAATGGCTGAAGACTAGCGAGGGATGTGACGCAGATGAGTGAGGGTACAGGGGCAGAAAGAATGGAGGGCCAGCTGAGCATATAGCTCACTGGCAGAGTGGTCTGCATCAGGGTTGCTTTGAAGGCCAGCAGAGGAGGTGCAAAGGACTCTAATAGTTGACAGTGGGAGAGCAAGGGTTGATTGAACAGCTCTTATGTGTAAGGTCGTGGTTTGAGGTTTAGCAGCATGTTCCCCTTAACTCTTTTGGTTTCCTTCCCACCTCACTGTCACACATCACTGTGCGGGCACTCAACAACATTTCCCTGCAGCACCCTGTCCCACACATCTGCCCTGGTCAAGGTGTAACTCAAAATGTAGGGTCCTCCTGCAGAATGGGATGTGAGGGGCCTTATCTCTCCTGTATCGTACAAATATTCTTTGGCCACTGACTGAATAGGGGCCCCCTGAAGGGCTGAAGGCCCCTTGAGGGTTGGGTGTCTCACCGCAATGCAGGGGCTGCATGGACCTGTGTTACGTCCCTCGTGTATCTTACCAGCTCTTCTAGGGCAACTTCACTTTAGGTGCTACTATTCCCCCTCCTTAGCATCACTAAAGACAAACAGGTTTCTTAATCCTTGTGATACACTATAGTGTGTGTGACCCAGCACAAAACTGCCCGCCACCATAGAACTGCATAGACCATGGCTAAGGCCTTTACAGAGCAGGCAAAACACACAACATGAAACCAATGGCATTCTTTAGTCTACATTTGCTTCAGTCTTTCTGTAGTTAATATCTAACTAATATCTATTATGTAAAGAAGCTTTCCATCGAACAAGCCTTCATAAGTCCCCCTGCCTGCACCGATGCAGGCTGGGAAACAACTACTGGACACAGTAAGTGAGCCAGCCCTGGGAGATTGGGCCCTCGAGCCATTAAAGGCTCACGATGGGGGCCGTGTTCCCCTTTCCCTTAATGATCAATGCAGCCCTAGCTGATGGGCTCCCCAGGGCTTATAATGGCTGGGACGAGGGGGCCCACTGACGTCC
This sequence comes from Calotriton arnoldi, assembly GCA_963921515.1. NCBI lineage: Eukaryota > Metazoa > Chordata > Amphibia > Caudata > Salamandridae > Calotriton > Calotriton arnoldi. The sequence goes on from CAWUFW010009931.1 coordinate 118,295, forward strand.
CCTCCCCGGAGATATATATATATACATAGATGTATATATAGATAGATATATAGATATTTTTTTTTCTGCGGAGGGGGCTTTAATATATATTAATATATATTAAAGAAAATGGTGGCGACCATTTTCTTTTTTTTTTTGCTTTTGCCACGATCCCGAAGAAGTCCGGCGGGATCTCAGCAAAAACTAGTGATTTTTTAAATTTTTGACCCAGGGTGGTCCCTCTAGGTCCCCCATATGGAGCCTGGGGGGCAGGGTATCCTTACCTTGCCCCCTTATAACTTTTATTTTCTTTAAAATTTCAGGACAGGGGACTAAGTCCCCGAACCCTGTAATGGCTGTCAGCAACATTTTTCTCATGTTGCCGGCAGCCAACCAGAGTGCTCGCACACTCAGGAGTCTGACTCCACAGGAGTGAGCAGTGTCATCTTAAGGATTTTGGGGGCCCCAGGCAAAACGGATTTTGGGGGCCCTTGATACAGAACAAATTTGGTTTTTATTAACCATTTCCTGCTAATTCAAGTCCACACGCAAAATAATACTAAATTATATGTTAATTGTTTAAAAAGTTAATTCTCCCAGGGGTCCCTTGGAAGGTGGGGGCCCTGGGCAATTGCCCACTTTGCCCATGTCTTAAAATGTCTCTGGGAGTGAGATGGCCCAAGTAAAATAAAGCTCCAGGGGCCAATCCAAATGCGCTGTTTTTAAATTGGTCGTCCCCTAAGGCTCTCGCGGACCCAACCTTCCAGATATACAAATATTTTTAAACTTTTATTTCTCAAAAACTACTAAATGGATTTACACCAAATGCAGATTCAAGATCTAACTTCCCGACAAATTTGGTGTAATTCCGTTCAGCAGTTTTTGCTGTAGTGTTTTTTAAAAAAGTTTATGGAAAATGATTGGGGATTTTTTTGATTTGGGACGCCCCCATGTTTCTCAGCCCCTGCTTGATGGATCACACTGAAACTTTTCATGCACAAACTAGGCAAAAAGGAGCCCTTTTTTGGAAGGTTTTGTGAAGATTTGTCAAATGGTGCCAAAGTTATTAGCAACACAATAGTGCAGTTCCTATGAAAACGCTGACCTACCATATAACTATAGCAACACAAAAAGATGATGGACAGAATGCTGAACATTATCAAACATTCACCCCTAGTCACAGATTTGTGTTAAATCTATCTTTATTTTGCTCACCATGCCACTCCATGTGTTGCTAACATATAACTACCCCTAATCGCTCTGTGTGACTCATATGGTACTCCGTCGGTTGAAATTGCAATAAGTGAGGACAGATGGGTAGAACACTACTCTGCCTTATATAATGACAATAGCCAGGTCCAGTCAGAAGGGGATATGGAGATAGTTCCATCTGTCACCATTGCGAATGCTCATGCACAAACGTTTCCTCTAGATATCAGCTTCTCCCTAGAGGAGGTATTATGCGCTATTAATGCCAGCGCTGCTGGAAAAGCCCCGGGGCCGGACGGAGTTCCCGTAGATATGTATAAATCTAATCTTCTTTTAAGGGCACCACTTCTAACTAATGTCCTAGCAATTTGTTGTCAGCAAGGCCTGATTCCCTCGTGGTCAGACTCAGTAGTGATCCCGATTTTTAAAAAGGGGGACCGAAATGACCCTTCATGTTACCGCCCAATTTCCCTTTTAGATTCCTTCCTTAAGGTGGTAGGACGGGTGGTGTTAAACAAGTTAAAACTTGGGCAGAGGATTCTGTAGTTTTATCAAAATTACAATATGGGGTTCGATCGGGTCTTGGGACCATAGAACAGGGCTAAATTTAAGTCTTATAATTAGTAAATATACACAGGCCAAGGATGAAAGACTTTTTTTTGGCATTCGTGGACCTTAGCTCCGTGTTTGACTGTGTGAAGCATGAAAGGTTGTGGTGCATTTTGGAGGAGATGGATGTTGATTCCCCCCTTATACTTTTTATTAGAGAACTATATAAGGATGCCGGGGCAAGAGTTCGGTTTGGGAAGCAGGGTGCATGTACACCCAAGTTCCCAATCAGAAAGGGAGTGAGACAGGGCTGTGTGCTCGCCCCTTTCCTTTTACTTTATATATAAATGGCCTGGGCCAATTTTTAATAGATAATTGTCAGGATCTTCCGAATATTAATAATTGTCCAGTTCCTGTTTTACTTTATGCAGATGATGCAGTTTTAATGACACGAACTCCATTGGGGCTTCAACGAATTGTTACTAGTTTTGTCACTTTTATGAATTCCAGGGGTTTGAGTGTGAATATCACTAAAACCTATATTATGAGATATGGCAAGAAGTGTGCCAAATGTCGCAACATTTTTATCGATAAGAATAAAATTGAAAGTACTAATAAGTTTTCGTATCTAGGGATTAATTTTGATGATAAAGGGAGTTGGTATCCTGCAGTACAGGCTAGGAAATTGATGTTTTCAAGGGCCATAGGCGCAGTGATTAATTTTGCAAGAAAACTAGGCCGCAGACCAGTCCCAGAATTGTTACAAATTTACAAATCAAAGTGTCTTTCGGCGGCCTTATATGGCTCAGGAATCTGGGGCTTTACGGATGTACAGCAATTACAAGTGATTGAAAACGCCTTCTTTCGATATTTGTTAGCTGTTCCTAATTCTACTGCAAATTTTATTTGCCATTCGGAGCTGGGTATGTCTTTTATTTCGGACCTGATTAAAATTGAACCCATACTGTTATGGCATAAGGTTTGGGTAACACACAAGACTACTTTCAACCGTGATATTATTGAGGATTGCTTAAGGCTTAGAAGGCCTCTCTCATTCCCTGGTTTAGGTATATTAAGCAATTATCGAGTAAAATGGGTCACCCGGAATACTATGAGAGACAGATAGTTTGGGAGCCATTTCGAGAAAGTCACTGAAAATAGACTGTCTTGCATTTTTACAATCTAAGAGATGGAACATGGAGAGTGCCAAGCCAATTGTTATGGCTAATCAGTTGACACTTTCGTGCTATGGCATTCAACCATACTTGGTTCAAGTGCTGGGAAGTTATGATCGAATGCTATTGAAACGCTTTCGTTTGGGGATATTTCACAGACTCACTAGCTTCCCAGTTCTGAATGATTGGTGTAGGAATCTCGAATCATGCCCTTGTGATGATGTATCAAGCCAGTCTACGTTGCATATACTTTTATTTTGTAAATTTTATTCTAACCCCAGAAAAATGTTTATACTACCCATTTTAAAAACTCTGGGTCTAAGACAATGTCGCGCAGCTTTTCTGATTCTACAAATCCTGGATAATGAAATGTTTACAAAGCCTGTTGTAACTTTTTTGAAAAATGTTATAAAGTTCAGGAAATCTATGTGTAACTAATATGTTGGTTTCCAATTTTATGATCTGTTGTATTTATTTTAAGGTCATGTTCAATTGATTTTTAATGTTTTTATGTAACTGTGTATTACATATGTGCTTTTATGGTTCATTTTTTAAATCGAATAAAGCTACTTTTTGACTTGACTTGATTTGACTCATATGGTAGCCCATTCATGGCTTCATGAACTTTGGAGAACTGTTTGAACTGTGTCATACAAGTGCTCTTAAGCAACTAATGTGTCCATGTTGTTCTTCCCTTGTAGACCATCTATACTGCGTATGTCATGCGGAGAATGTGAGCATGACGCAATGATATTGGAAAACATGGAATTTGTTATACTGTAGTACTTCACTGATATGGCAGCCAAAAAGACTGTTTTTGATACCAGGATGGCACAGTCCTCTTTCTGATGTTAGTGGAGCATTTCTATGAGGACAGGTGAATGTTTGAAATTGAGCTTGCTTCGTTGATTGTGCAAATATTGAGGAAGGCATAAAGCCGAAATGTGTCTGGTTGCCAAAATGACTTTATTACAAATTGAGGACCCCATGAGTGCCTTCTGTTCTTTGTGATATGGATCCCATATGCGAGTCCACCATCACGTTGATGGCACCCGCCATAAGAGTTCAGCAACGCTGGTGAAACTAGTTAAGTGTGTATGTGTATATAAGTATATAAATACATATATATTTATATATATATTTTACCTATAACCTACTGGCGATAGTTAACCCTGCTCCCCATGGGAACAGTCCAGCCCAAACTGCCAGGCCAGGTCCTCCCTTGACCGAAAACAAGCATCCTGGGACCGGTTTCGGGGTATCACCCCTCATCAGCCAGGCTAGCTTGAGTCCAGTGGCATAGTGAGCACAGGACCCACAACTGAGCACACCCTTCCCACTTAGGGCAACTTTAGCAACACGAAGAGAGTATGGACAGAATGCTGAACATTGTCAAACATTCACCCCAGTCACAGATCTAGGTAAAATCCATTGTTTTCTTGCTCACCATGCCACCCCATATGTTGCTAACATATAACCACCCAATGGGGACTGCAACTAGGATATATATCTATATATATTTATATCTGAAAACACCAGTCCCAAACAACGCGCTGATTTAGCACCACAGGGACACGGACACCAGAGATAAGTGCTTAATCCGTTTTTATTTCTCTTGACACGGCGGTATAATGCATTTCGGCCACCGCGGGTGGCCTTGCTCACATAATATATTTATATATATATATATATATATATATATATATATATGTATATATATCTATATATATCTATCTATATATATATACGTGCTGACGCTGGGCTGCGTGATTGCCGACAGTGCTCGTTGGCAGCGATTCATCGCGCGCAGCTATTAAATCACTTTTCCGGTTATCTCTCTTCAAGAAAACCACGGCACTCCAATGCTGAGTATGTATCCTCTTGGTTTATTAACTCAAAATGCGGAAATCACATTTGACTTCTGCATTTTGAGTTAATAAACCAAGAGGATACATACTCAGCATTGGAGTGCCGTGGTTTTCTTGAAGAGAGATAACCGGAAAAGTGTGATCAAGGCCTCCTGAAGGCCGAAACGCGTCATGGCGGACACGATGGGCACTTAAATAACAAATTAAAAACTTTGCACCGAGTACTGGGTCTGTTTTTGTCTGTTTTGCTGAGGATTGCAGTGGCGAAGGCTATCGCATATATATATGTATATATATATGTGTGTATATATATGTGTATATATGTATATATATTTTTGTTGTATTCTCTGTTGTGTAATGATGATATAATAATACACTAGCGACCAATCAGCGTCTGATATAAGATATCACCGCTTTGAGAATATTGGAACTAATACCAACATTTCCAAACTGCACAATTATTTGTTTTATAGGCATGTATATCAACATCTCCTTAAAACTTAACAGTTTCATAAATATGTGTATAGTTGTGTGTACCAACAATATGCACTTTAATGTGAAGTCTTATCATTTTAGCTGTTAATAACAATGCATGTTTTCAAACAAGATCAGTTTGTCAATATAAGACTATAATTATGTTTTAATACATATAAATGTGAGATGTGATCGGTCTGTCTTTTAAAAACAACATAGAATCCCTCTTTAGTCTGTTTTCACTGCTGTCTATTTTGTTAATCAAGTGGGTTTCATTTATAAATTGCTGAGAACGCCGCAGCGTGTTGTATGTGATCAAGGCCATCTGTTGTGGCCGAAATGCGTCATAGACATGAGTGAGCAACAGCAATAAAACCATGCACTTTATTTCCTGGAGTCCGTGCCCGCTTCTTTGAAGTATCGGCATTTGGGATTGTTTTACAATATATATATATATTCACTCCACAGCAGCCTAATTAAATCAGCCCCCTTTGCAGCAGCACAACCGAGAAGAGATAATCCAGGACTCTACAGGTCTTTTGACACACACAATGTCTTTTATTATCCAGTCAATGTGGTCTACAACAATTACAGCAACGGACCACGACCGACGTGTTTCGGCAACCGCCTTCAACTGATATGTATATAAGTGTGTATATATATATATATATATATATATATATATATATATATATATATATACCTTACAAAACAAGTTGTTTTACCTTATCTTGCACAATATGGTTAATCAACTGTAAAAGGCAGTAAAAGGTTTTTTATGCATTAATACTTTTTATTATGACGGTAGTTACTTATAAAGATGCATTTTACATCTAAAAATGCAAAAGATATTAATTCATTAGCACTTTACATTATGGACGCTGCTTTGAATTTAAATTGCACTTTACATTATGGAGGTAGTTAATTATGAAATGCACTTTACATCTAAGATGCGAAAAATACTCATGCATTAGCACTTTATACTGTAGATGCTGCTAAGAAAGCAAATGGCCCTTTATATTTAACATGCAAGCACTTAGGTACTTAATGGGTCCAGCCAAGCATCTTATGAAAAACAACTTATGTGAATTTTCTTTGTAAATTATGCATTTCGAATATTTGAATATGTTGCTAAGAACCCATCTCTCCACCTAAAAATACACTTTATGTTAGAATAGATGGCCTTATTTCCTATGTATAGAACAAGATGGCTATTTAACAATTAAGTAAGCACTAGCACTTTATATCAGTATAATATATTGATATATACCTGAAGAACTATAGAAACATATGGGCCGATTATGATGGCGGTCGGAAAACCATTCCGCCCGCCGTGTCAATGGGAAAAGACCGCCCGCATGGGCTGCGGCACCACCGCCGATCACATTACGATGCACCGCCGGAAAAATATGACCGCCGCGGTCGGAACCCAAGAAACACCGGCGGCGCACGTGCAGAAAATGCAAAATACCCTCCACGGCGGTCGGATTCACTGCGGAAAGCTCACAACCCGCCGATACACAAGCGGAATTTCCATGAGTGCAATTATGATCTTACCACAGTGCCTGCGGTACGACCGCTTGTTTCCGACCGCCGCGATTGACAGCAATGATGAATGGGAGAGCTGGAGGAATGACCATTGCAGTCCGACCGCAGTGTCCGCGCGGAAATAGTAATGGCGGTCGAAAGCAACTACACCACAAAACCACCAAATGTGGCTGTGTATCTGGCTCAGCCAATAAGAAACAGCCAACACACCCCATTGACACATGCCCCTGGCAAAAAGAACTACAAATCCCAGCCCAACACAGACAACACACCTGACATGAATACTCAGTTTGGACCCACCCACATAGCAGACCATAAAACCAGCCCCTGAATGACCACAATTCTTTGCACAACTCCAGAACTGAAGGGCCCAACAATATCACACAAAGGATAGGCAACCCTGCACACATCACACCATCACAAACACACACACATCATCACCACCACCTGTACACCTGCACTCTTAACCACTCAGCACATCACACACCATGGCACATAAGATGCCCAAATTCACTGATGGTGAGTTGTCAGTCATGGTGGATGAGATAATAAGAGTTGAGCCATATATTTTAGGAAGCAGGGTCCAACAGACCCCAGCAGCCAGGCAAAATCAAATGTGGCAAAGGATAGTTGACAGAGTCAATGCTGTAGGGCAAGTTCCACGCAACAGGAAGGAGATCAGGAAGAGGTGGACTGACCTCAAGAGCAAGGTCAAGGAGAAGAACAGCAAGAACTGTGAGCTGGCAAACCGGACTGGCAGTGGCCCTCCCATTCCACCAAGAACATTCAACGCATGGGAGGAGAAGGTGCTTGGCATACTGCACCCAGAGAGTTGCACTGGAATTGAGGGGGAATGGAGGCTGGTAAGTACCAACAAAAGTCTGCCATAACACTGCTATGTAGTAGCTTGCACAACTAAAAAGCACCACCTCCTAGGCCCAAATGTACTCATGTCCACCACACTCCCCCCAAACAGGTCTCACAGATCCCACAATAACTCCCTCTCATTCACCACAAAGGTACATAACAATATTTACATGGGGGCACATGTACAGGCAGCCAGCACTACAACACCCAACAGGCCCCCTTGTCCCACAGCTCAGCAGGATGGAGCATCCCCCACACCCTCAAGCATGGGGCAGCCATTTCCCTCCAATGTGTAACTTTACAGGTAGGTAGCCATCTCAACAGGGAGGGGTCTTTGTGGCTGGCAAGTCTGCACTACAACTCCCAACAGGCCCCCTTGTCCCACAGCTCAGCAGGATGGAGCATTCCCCACACCCCCAAGCATGGGGCAGCCATTTCCCTCCAATGTGTAACTTTACAGGTAGGTAGCCATCTCAACAGGGAGGGGTCTTTGTGGCTGGGAAGTCTGCACTACAACTCCCAACAGGCCCCCTTGTCCCACAGCTCAGCAGGATGGAGCATTCCCCACACCCACAAGCATGGGGCAGCCATCGCATTGCTCTCCCAAAACTTACACGTAGGTAGGTACTGCATGTACCCCGCCATCCTTATCTAAATGCATGTAGCCACATAACCACATCAGCACTAACATGTCAGCCAACTTGGCATAGTTTTCAATGCCACATCCAGTGTGCAGACATCTAAGTGCACGTAACTGTCACATATTTTGAACTCATACTCACCAAGTCACAAGTGAAACAAATGCATCCCATAATTGTGCACAGCAGAGAATGCAATGTGGAAGTGACATGGTGTCTGAGCATGAACGCCCATCTCAACACCAAACATGCATGGTCTACATGGAAAAAAAGGAAAGTACATGTGATTCCAAAGCTATGTATAACATGACAATGGTTCCTTCTAGCTCTGTTGAAATAGATATCATGAACAGCTAAATGAAAAGACGCACAACAGAAAATTGATGTCACGCAATTAGGTAGATGAGGACATGTCCGTGTATTTACACTATCTGTACACTGCACCAAGTTTCAAGTCCCAACGGACACCATGGACTAATAAGGTATGTACCTCAACGTCATGTCATGGTGCACAGCATATAGCAGGCATACAAAGTCATTGCATTGTAAAGTGTGTGTTGTATCAAATGTCTCAAACAATTGTCTAACAACAAGCTTGTTGCGTGCAACTCAATTAACATATCACCTCTGTTCAACAGGAGATCAACAACTAACTGCAGAGGATGACACCAACATGCGGAGCCAGTCTCCCCCCCTGGAACGTGGACTCTCAGATGCAGATTCCCCAACATTCTCGGATGAGGATTCTCAAGCTGGCCCCTCTGGTGTGGCAGGGACTAACATGTCTCAAGCCCTCATTGTCCCCACCACCACCACCACCACCATGGCAAGAACAACCGTGCTGCCCCCATCCACTACAAACTGTGTGGCCTCCACCACCACCACCACGGCAAGAACAACCGTGCTGCCCCCTGCCACTACAACCTGTGTGGGCTCCACCACCACCACCATGGCAAGAACAACTGTGCTGCCCCCTGCCACTACGACCTGTGTGGCCTCCACCACCACCATCACCACTGCTGCCTGCAACACACGCCCTGCCACGGTGGTTACCAACACCACCACACAATCACAGCATGCCAGGGAGAGTGTGCCAGTGCGTCGGGGGACTATGCCACAGGTCCGTGTCAGGAGGGCTGGTGGGAGTACAACTGGGGCAGAGACACAGGAGGACAATGACCCTGAATCCCTGGCCACCATTGCAAGAGTCCTTGGTGCCTACCAAGAGAACCATGGAGTAATGGGCCAGCTTGATGAAGATATGCATGAGATCCGCCTGCTGCAGCAGTCCATGGACACACGGATGGGCCAACTTGTCGACCTTGTTGGCCAGCTAGTGGGTGTTTTGAGGGACAGACTCCCAGCCCCAAGTGCAGCTCCACCCCCCTCCAGTGGATTGCCTCCTGTGTAGCCCAACATTCCAGCTGCAGCCACAGAGAGGGGTGTGCAGGAGGAGAGTGAGTTCTCAGACACCACTGACCCTGCAGCAGATGCCCCCCCTCCCAAACGCACCAGGGGCCGTCCGAGAATCCACAGGGGAGGATTTGGTGGCAGGCCACCATACCAACGCCACTCACAGAGCCAGCCATGATGGTATCTTGTTGTTCCCCTTTGCATTGACTATGTTGACTATTTTTGCCCACTTTGCCATGTTGATGGCCTGAGTCTGTTGGACTGTGTGACTTCAGCTTTGTGGTGACTACACTATTTGTCTCAACTACCATGACTGACAACTCATTTATTCACTGTTCACATTTATGTACATATCCCCATCACTTGCACAAAAACTAATTCCAAATAAACACTCTTCACATACCTATGTCTGTGTGAGCTACATGTTTATTCCAGTATGTACAATGGCAAATCAGATTTCAATGTTCCAACAGCTGTGAAGCAGAGGAGGCATTCAGAGGGTGAATGAACCTAGAAAGACACAAGATAATGACATTTACTTATCAGGTGACGCCTTCACGGCAGAAATACAACACTAGGCATCAAGGTACAAAAACAAGCACCCATAGCAATGGTCAACAACCTCAACATACACATGATGTACCTGGATACAAACACCCTGTGCCACACACATCACCCCTCATCACACACACAACAGCCAGCAGTTAAAATGATCTATGCCTTGATAGTAACATCCAAGCAAACACACAATGTCACTTGTCTACAAAGTCACTTACATTCAAGGGAAGTAGTTGGCAATGTGCTGTTGACGCAGGTCAACACCTTCCTCTTCACCACTATCGTCCACACTGGAAGTGTGTGGGTGTGCAGGAGGGGGCATCTGCTGCTCATCGTCATCCATGATCAGCGGAACGGCTTTGCGCAAGGCAAGGTTGTATAGCATGCAGCATGCTACAACTATCCGGCACACCTTTCGTGGGGAATACAACAGTGCACCTCCGCTCTTGTCCAGGCACCGGAATCGGGACTTCAGGAGGCCAAAGGTACGCTCCACCACACGTCGTGTCCTACCATGTGCCTCGTTGTAGCTGACTTCACCCGGGGTACTTGGATTCCGCAGTGGGCTCAGCAACCACGGCCTGTTGGGATACGCTGAGTCACCTAGGTGTGACATACACAGAGAAATGTTGTGATACAAACAGTTGACGAGAACAGCATGTCACACACAGCACACTACTTGACTCAGTGTACTCACCTACAAGCCATGCACGCTCTGGATGTAGATTTTCCATCAGCCGGGGTACAATGCTGTTCCGCAGGATGTAGGAGTCATGGGCGGAGCCAGCAAATCGCGCACAAACATGGCTGATGATCATATCAGCTTGGCATACCACCTGCACATTTATGGAATGATAGTACTTCCTGTTCCTATACACCTGCTCACGTGCCTGTGGTGGGACAAGGGCAATGTGTGTGCCGTCAATGGAACCAACTACATGAGGAATGTGGCCAAGGGCATAAAAACCAGCCTTCACAGCAGGCAAATCTGCTGTATTTGGGAATCGTATGTATTGGTCCTTGTATAGCATCATTGCGGACACCACATCCCAGAGCACCATGCTGAATGTTGGTTGCGACATCCCACCGGCGGTGGCCACCGTGTATTGGAAAGAGCCCATAGCGAAAAAATGCAGCGCTGCCATGATCTTCACTGTTGGGGATAGGGCAGTTGGATATGTTCGTTGAGGCCTCAGATGGGGCTCCAACTGAGCACACAGCTCTTGCAGTGTAACGCGATCCAGACAAAATTTGCTGATGATGTCCACATCCTCCATGTCCGCCAGGACTGTGAAAGGCCGGTGCACATTTGGTCGTCGCCTACATGAAATGGGAGAGGACTAATGTTATTCAAATTACACAATGAGATGTGTCCGACTTCTCACATCTTGACTCACGCAGCAGAAACAATGAACGTACTCCAACAATTGCTGAATCCACAACTCAGATGCAGAGACACCTTCACCACATGCGTGTTTACAAGGGGTCATGTTGTACATACTGACTACCAGAAAAACATATTCAGAGGTTGTGAATGGTACACCAATACATCTGGTGGCCCCAGGCCTAGGAGTAGGTGACACAGCAGAGGTATGAGACAGCAACACTGCTGACTCATATGTAGCTGCATTACCTGCCACACCTTCTTGCTTAAGTTGCACAGACCACTAGTTATCATCACAATGTGCACAGTGTGTGTAATCTGATCACATATCCTACTTAAATCAGCTATGGGCACAGTAACATACCACCATTATGTGTTCAGGCAATCAGTACTGTTGTTTGATTAGCCATCTCACACATTAAGTTGATCCCAAAGATGAGACAACATCATAAAACCAATAGATGTACATCAACACACATATCATAGGTGACGTGAGTAAGTGCATGTCAATGCATGTCACATTTTCCACAGACATAGCATGTGTAGGCATCAGTGAGTTTAATGTCACACCAGCATTCATTGTACAAAACAAGTGCAGTAAGACACTATGGAGGCATAGTGTTCAATTGTTAAATTTGACCATTGCCATTGCTAGTGCATAATGTGTCCATAACCGCGGTAGGCGTGTACCGCCACCGTGGGGCAGCTCATTGGCCACACTTGAAAGATGCAGCATAGCGGTAGCGACCGCCTGTCCCCCGCGGTGTGACACCACCAATGCCATTGCAGCCAATGGGACCTGCGGTCGCGGTAGTGAAATGCTACTTTGGAAACCACGGTAGGCGTGTCCCGCCACCGCGGGGCAGCTCATTGGCCACACTTGAAAGATGCAACATAGCGGTAGCGACCGCCTGTCCTCCGCGGTGTGACACCACCAATGCCATTGCAGCCAATGGGACCCACGGTCGCGGTAGTGAAATGCTACTTTGGAAACCGCGGTAGGCGTGCACCGCCACCGCGGGGCCGCTCATTGGCCACACTTGAAAGATGCAGCATAGCGGTAGCGACCACCTGTCCCCCGCGGTGTGACACCACCAATGCCATTGCAGCCAATGGGACCTGCGGTCGCGGTAGTGAAATGCTACTTTGGAAACCGCGGTAGGTGTGCACCGCCACCGTGGGGCCGCTCATTGGCCACACTTGAAAGATGCAACATAGCGGTAGCGACCGCCTGTCCTCCGCGGTGTGACACCACCAATGCCATTGCAGCCAATGGGAACCACGATCGCGGTAGTGAAATGCTACTTTGGAAACCGCGTGAGGAGTGCACCGCCACCGCGGGGCCGCTCATTGGCCACACTTGAAAGATGCAGCATAGCGGTAGCGACCGCCTGTCCCCCGCGGTGTGACACCACCAATGCCATTGCAGCCAATGGGACCCGCGGTCGCGGTAGTGAAATGCTACTTTGGAAACCACGGTAGGCGTGCACCACCGCCGCGGGGCAGCTCATTGGCCACACTTGAAAGATGCAACATAGCGGTAGCGACCGCCTGTCCTCTGTGGTGTGACACCACCAATGCCATTGCAGCCAATGGGACCTGCGGTCGCGGTAGGGAAATACTACTTTGGAAACCGCGGTAGGCGTGCACCGCCACCGCGTGGCCGCTCATTGGCCACACTTGAAAGATGCAGCATAGCGGTAGCGACTGCCTGTCCCCCGCGGTGTGACACCACCAATGCCATTGCAGCCAATGGGACCCGCGATCGCGGTAGTGAAATGCTACTTTGGAAACCGCGGTAGGCGTGCACCGCCACCATGGGGCCGCTCATTGGCCACACTTGAAAGATGCAACATAGCGGTAGCGACCGCCTGTCCTCCGCGGTGTGACACCACCAATGCCATTGCAGCCAATGGGAACCGCGATCGCGGTAGTGAAATGCTACTTTGGAAACCGCAGTAGGAGTGCACCGCCACCGCAGGGCCGCTCATTGGCCACAATTGAAAGAAGCCAGCCAGGTGGACCAATTGCAGCAGCTGCCTGCCACTGATACCAACCCAGGGGCCTATAAATCTCTGTGGGAGAGCCACACATTTCACAATCATTCAGACACTGCTGACTGCCATTCCGCTACAACTGCATATTTTGCTGTATCCTGGACCCAGTGATGGCGAGAACAGAGAATGTCAGGGCCCGTCCCTTCACTACAGAGGAGCTGGAGCTTCTGATGGACGAGGTCCTTGCACAGTATGGGAGGCTTTTTGGTGCACCAGATGTACTGGTAAGTGTCCCTGATTCCAAGTGTGAGAGTGATCAAAATGATACCATGATGTTGCTGTGCAGTAGTATGTGCCTGTGAGTGCAAGTCGATGTACAGGCATCCTAATAGTTAACATGGCATGCTCCATACATGTTCTGTGGGAATTGACTTTGATTATGTGTAGAAAATGGACACTCCTACAGCCATTCTTGCACAAACTTAATGAACATGTTGGGCTGAGACTAGGTGATGTAAATGTGTGTTACACTGCCATGCATGCTAACTTCATGTCAATGGTGTCTGTAGGCTTATTTCCACACCTACATAAGTTGATTGTAGGTAGGGGGAGACATGCATTGTTTAAACAGCCACACAGATATGATGGTGTTCTGAAACAGCACAAGTCGGGACAGATTTTTACTGTGCCATGTTATGTGACTGTCCACTCACTCTTCACAACCTCATATGTGACTGTTGAAATGTATATTGGAATGGAGCACTAACTTATGTGTGTTGAATATTTCTTAAGTGCACTATGTTGATGTGAGCATCATGCACAATAGTCCTATGCATGAGTGGAACCCACTTGATGTTAATGCAACTATGACACTTCACATCAATGTAAGTAGTAGATGTCATCCTTACATTGATTTGAACATGTGTTCAGTCTCGCATGTGTTGGCACTTTTCACCCTCTCATGCTGTACATCCATGTGATTTATCTGAGGGACCATGTTGAGCCGCACTGTGAGTTCCTCTGGCCTGCACAGACACTGTCCAATGTTACTCTGAGCCATGCCTAACTGGACTGAGTCAAACATGTGTTTAGTCCACACACCTAATACTCACTGAGCCATCATAGTCCTGAGAATTGCACAATCGAGGACTTAACATTGTGAGAAGGGCGTGATAAATCAGATTATGTCACAATATGTTTCCTGAAAAATGCATTGAGCCATTCACAGGCCAAGGGCATCGTGGGGTGTGTAGTGGTGGACACAGTGAGTCTGCCACTACACTTCATTATTACTGTATTGCATGTCATGCTCACTCACATACTGCATCACAGATGAGGGCCTTCTGCACATGGCTGTCTGTGCTGCCATTGTGCATGTGTATGAGATGGCCATGTACTGTGTGCCAAGCCATACATGCATTCATTTCTATGTAGTATTGTAATGAACATGTACTATGTGTCATGCTGTATGGCCTCTGATGAAGATGTAGCGATTTGTGTGCCATGCATTTATGTTCTCCTGTGCTGACACACAGTGTGAATGACACAGGGTCTCTGATACTTCCTTTTCTTGTCTCCTATGCCTGCAGCTGAAGGTCCACCAGCGTAAGGCCACATGGAAGAACATTGCACGGAAGGTGCGGACTCTGGGTGTATCCAACAGACGGCACACACACTGCCACAAGAGGTGGGACGACATCTCCCGTCTGAGCAGGACCGTGGCAGAGATGACGGTGGGGCTGGTCCCTCGCAGTGGCAGGTTGGCGCGCCGAACCATGACTCCACTAATGTCCCGCATCTTGTCTGTGACACAGCCAGAGCCGTATGAACGTTTGAGGGCAAAACCAAAGGGGATGATGGACGGAGTGTTGAACATTGCAAGCACTCACCCCCAGTCAACTGATCTGGGTTTAATCCATCATCATTCTTTAGCTCACTCCGCCACCCCAGTTCAGACATGGCATTATGCAAATCAGTCTGACCATGTGCCTCATGGGAACAGTCCAGTCCGAACTGCCAAGCCATGTCTTCCCTGGACCGGAAACAAGCATCCTGGGACCGGTTTCTGGCTTACAGCCGTCATCAGCCAGGCTATCTTGAATCCAGTGGCAAAGTGAGCAAGGGACCCACGTCTGGGCATACCCTGCCAACTTAGGGCGAACATAGCAAAACCAAAGGGGATGATGGACGGAGTGTTGAACATTGCAAGCACTCACCCCCAGTCAACTGATCTGGGTTTAATCCATCATCATTCTTTAGCTCACTCCGCCACCCCAGTTCAGACATGGCATTATGCAAATCAGTCTGACCCTGTGCCTCATGGGAACAGTCCAGTCCGAACTGCCAAGCCATGTCTTCCCTGGACCGGAAACAAGCATCCTGGGACCGGTTTCTGGCTTACAGCCGTCATCAGCCAGGCTATCTTGAATCCAGTGGCAAAGTGAGCAAGGGACCCACGTCTGGGCATACCCTGCCAACTTAGGGCGAACATAGCAAAACCAAAGGGGATGATGGACGGAGTGTTGAACATTGCAAGCACTCACCCCCAGTCAACTGATCTGGGTTTAATCCATCATCATTCTTTAGCTCACTCCGCCACCCCAGTTCAGACATGGCATTATGCAAATCAGTCTGACCCTGTGCCTCATGGGAACAGTCCAGCCCGAACTGCCAAGCCATGTCTTCCCTGGACCGGAAACAAGCATCCTGGGACCGGTTTCTGGCGTTTGAGGGACCATCAGCAGGGAGTAAGTGGTGAGTATTCTGCGTAGGCTGACTTTTGGTGTGAGTGACTGCATGAATGGCGAACAGGAGCCATTGCTGATCTTGCTGCTGTGTACATTTTTAGGAACTACTTCTCAGTGGCCTGTGTGTTCAGTGCAGGTGTCATGTATTTTCCCATAGATGGACTTGATCATGTGTTTCATACAATGGCCCTTGACATTGCATGATGAGATGTGGCCTTATGACATCTTCTGCATTCTGGGTGTCATGGACATCACCAGGCAGTGTACAGCAGTGTGCATCATGTCAGTGTGCATTTAACGATGTGTGCACTGCAGGACTTGTAAATGGTGTGAAGTACACATCTGACACCAACGTGCATCAGTTTGCAAGATGAATTGCTCACCTTGTCAGACATCAGTAGCTCATGGACATTATTAAGTAGAAATTTGAATCTGTATCTGTGTTGTCCCCTTACAGTGACTCCATATGTGACAGAGGCAACATGCTGAGATGTATGCCTCTCTCACATACAGGCACGTGGGTATGCTTGTAGAGATGTTTAGGTTACATTACAAGGAGGCAGGGACCTGCTATTTGCCGGTGTGAACCTCACATGGCTCATTGATGTAAACAATGCATATTTCCATGCATCTTCTGTGTTCAGCATGATTGTTGCACATGCAGACTGCACAGGGTGTTGTGCAACTTGGGGTTGTCATTAACTAGTCTAGTTCTGTGCTTGCATTTGCTGTTTGTGTGTATGGCACTGTACTGAACCTATGTCTCTGTCCATTGCAGCATCTACCGAGTGCACGGAAGGCCATGATACGGACACCAGTGATGAAGCATGTGGCACGCATGATAGCCATGAGATCACTGACACTGATGTGACCAGCGCCTCGGAGGGGGACAGGAGTGTCCTTGAGGACTCACGCGCAGAAAGCACAACCTCAACATCATGGGACTCCAGTGGGGAGTCAGCGACAATGGTGGTCACAGGGAGTGACAATGCTGCCTCTTCCTCCACCACACATCGGCCAGTGCCCACCATCCCGGCTACTACCACTAGTGCTGTCCGTGCCCGCAGGGCTGTTAAGGGTAGAGTCACCTTCACCCCAGGCACCGCTGCCCCTGCCCCTGTCTCCCCTGCTGCCCTCAGTGTTGAGGCGGTAGAACTCTTGTGCCAGCTGTGTGTGGGTCAGACAGCTCTCCTAAATGCTTTCCAGGATCAGGACAAGAAGTTGGGACAGGTTCTGGCATTTATGGAGAGCATTCATTCGGACGTGGGTGGGCTACACAGGACTGTCCAGGGTTTGTCCTCCACCGTGACGGCAGCCATTCAGCTATCACAGCATCCAAGTCCAGCCCCAATGCCTTCACCAACCACCCTGCCAGTGGCAACCCCTGAGGGGAGTGACCACACAACTGAGCCCTCAGGCCCCGAGTCGTCGACACCCAGCACACGACAGCAGCGCTCCAAGCGTGCAAGACCACAGACACCATCCCCAAAAAGTGACACAGGCACACAGGGACGCAAAGAAAAAAGCCCTTCACATGACACTCAGGGGCATCAGGCAAAGAAGCAGGCCTCTAGCTCACGGTCCACAAGATTGCAACCATCACAAGAGACTCCCATCCACACAACTGCTCCAAGTGACAGACAAACAGTTGGCATGCCTGCTGTGGTGCTGGTGGCGCTGAAGGGAAAGCCCACAAAGCAACCTAAGACTGCTTCACCCAGGACCTCTACTCCCACCCACACCCCTGTGAAGCGTGGTCAGGAGAGCAATGTGAGTGGTTCACCAGGGCCACAGGGGATGGAGGGCAAAAGGCAAGCAAAAAGCAAGGCTAAGTCCATATCCAGCAAATCCCCACAAGGAGGGCCACCTGCACCTGTCGCACCTTTGGTGGAGAGGGACTCTGTTGTGCCAGCCACACTTCCCACTACTCCCAAGACACTTCTGCAATATCGGATACCCAAGAAGTGTAGAGGCAGCCCTCAACATTCACCCTCACCCACTGTGTCTCACAGCAGCATCTCTCCGCCTCCACGTGCCACCATGCCACCCGGTCTGAGCAGCCCTACACCTGCCACAGCCACTACAGCCTCTGTGTCTCATGGCAGCATCTCTCCGCCTCCACGTGCCAACATGCCACCCAGTACAAGCAGGCCTACACCTGGCACAGCCACTACTGCCTCTGTGTCTCACGGCAGCATCTCTCCGCCTCCACGTGCCACCATGCCACCCAGTCCAAGCAGGCCTACACCTGCCACAGCCACTACTGCCTCTGTGTCTCACGGCAGTATCTCTCCGCATCCACGTGCCACCATGCCACCCGGTCCAAGCAGGCCTACACCTGCCACAGCCACTACTGCCTCTGTGTCTCACGGCAGCATCTCTCCGCCTCCACGTGCCACCATGCCACCCAGTACAAGCAGGCCTACACCTGCCACAGCCACTACTGCCTGTGTGTCTCACGGCAGCATCTCTCCGCCTCCATGTGCCACCATGCCACCCAGTACAAGCAGGCCTACACCTGCCACAGCCACTACTGCCTGTGTGTCTCACGGCAGCATCTCTCCGCCTCCACGTGCCACCATGCCACCTGGTCCAAGCAGCCCTACGCCTGCCACATCCACTGCTGACTCTGACTCTGATGATCCTCTCTCTCCCAGGTCCAGTTCCACCAGTGGCCACGACAATCAGCCACCTCCCAGTCCAACTGACAGGCAAGTCTGAGGCACAGACCCCCTCCCATACCCATCTCTCCCACAGCGGTGCCTGGACTGAGCTTTGATAGCCCCGGTGCTTTGTTCATTCACATGGCAGTGTACGGTGTTCCACATTCACTGTAAACATTTTCATGCACACATGTGCATTGTTTGGACTGTGGACTGGCCAATGGCCTTTTATTTGTTTGAAATTTTGTGAGTTTCAGGATATTTTGCAATAAACACTGTTACTCCTGTTGTATCGTTTGTTACTCCCCATGCTTAATTAAACATTTTGATGTGTGGGTATGGATGAATGTGCCACATGCTCTGCATGGCACTTCCACATTGCCATTTACTTCATTCACTTTGTCATTGTTTGGCAAACGTAACACACACTTTTGGTCTGCTTGACTCTGAGGTTTGGGGGTGCAATGATGTTTGTGGGTGTTGATGTACTCTTGCAATCATCATTTGCTTTTGATTTCAGTATGATTGTACACATGTCATGTTAGGGGGCTATACCACAACAGAGGTGAATTCTACACACAGTCTAAATTGCGGGGTGTCCAAGGTTGGTGATGTCTGTGTGATGTGTTTGGATGTGTGCACAGCAGTGTGTGTGTGGTAATCTTGTGAAGGCCTGTCTTCGTACTCACATGGGTATATTTGGATGTGTGAAGTTGAGTGGTCACACAGTGTGCTTGGCCTGTCCTTGTCAGTGGTGTTGAGGTGTATGTGGCCCTGTACATGCCAACTACAAACGTGTATGTTCCAGGTGGGGTTTGCCCCTCATACTCATCTTGGCAGTGGCAGGAAGGGGGTTTCACACCACAAGCACCTTTTTGGCATTACTTTGCAGGTGGGGTTTGCCCCCTAATACTCATCTTGGCAGTGGCAGGAAGGGGGTTTCACACCACAAGCACCTTTTTGGCATTACTTTGCAGGTGGGGTTTGCCCCCTAATACTCATCTTGGTAGTGGCAGGAAGGGGGTTTCACACCACAAGCACCTTTTTGGCATTACTTTGCAGGTGGGGATTGCCCCCTAATACTCATCTTGGCAGTGGCAGGAAGGGGGTTTCACACCACAGGCAGCTTTTTGGCATTACTTTGCAGGTGGGATTTACCCCCTAATACTCATCTTGGCAGTGGCAGGAAGGGGGTTTCACACCACAGGCAGCTTTTTGGCATTACTTTGCAGGTGGGGTTTGCCCCCTAATACTCATCTTGGCAGTGGCAGGAAGGGGGTTTCTCACCACAAGCACCTTTTTGGCATACTATGCAGGTGTTGTTTTGCCACAATACACCTATGAACTTGTTCACATACATCACTATCCCTGAATATCAGATGGGCACACATTTTGATGTTGAACAGGGTGGGATGGTAGGAGCTGTGATGGTATCAGGTAATGTCAGCTGCTACCAACAGAGGCACACAATGTACATTTGGGCCAGGGCCAACACAATCCTTACACGTCCCTGTGACTGCCCATGGGTGCCACTGGCCCTGCCTACTGGATTGTGCGGAACATTTCCTGTGTCTTCACCGCTGCGGTGACGTGACCGGGAAGATGCGGTGATGACCTTGTTGATGGATGACCCCGATGCGGAGGTGTGGCATTGACGTACCTGCGGTGTTGTCGACGGCGGCGGCGTCTTTGTTGATCGCGGATCAGGAACAGCAGCGGTAGGGCTTGTAGAGCAGGATCCATTGCGGTAGCGAACGCGTGGAGTTGTGTGTTATTGCCGTTTTCCTCCGCAGTATTGCTTCCGCTGTGTTTCAATGGGTGGTTTCTCCGTTGCGGTCCGAATGCCTATTTGAGGCATTGTGATTCGGACGGCGGTCTACACGTCATTCTGCACGGCGATCTCCCGCTATTGGCTACGTCCGCCCTCGTCTCGGAACCAAGGTACTGGCGGTACTAAAAACACTGCGGCGGTAGGGATTTGGCCTATGTCTGCCCATCGTAATATGGCGGTCGGGGATTCGCGACCGTGGTTGGCAAAACAGCACCCGCCAGGCCGGCGGAAGCCACCGCCGGCCCGGCGGTGCCAATCCGCCCGCCATCGTAATCGGCCCCAATGAAACAATTTTGAAAATTTGAGTACTTTACAATCTGAACCTTAGAAATATTCTCAATTTCTCTATGTCTCTATATGATTGCACATATATTTGCGATTCTCCTCCACAGCTCTCTCTTTCTTACCTGATCAGATGATACCATTATTCCTTTCTGTTATTAAAATGTAGAATTAAGAAAATATTGAAATTTTAAGAGTTGCCGTTCATATACGTACTTTGCCTTGATCAGTACAAGATACAGCTTAGTTTAAGAAATAATGTCAACAAAGAGAAAAAAACAACAATTAACAATTATGTATTTTACAGTACTTGACAATGGATAGATAATATGTGGTTCAGTTGTTTTTTGTGAACAAAGTTAAGTAGAAAAAGAAAAAAAGAGGAAAAGAAACAGGCTTTGGGCATTTTAAAAACAGACGTTCTAGACCACATAAAAATGGTCCTGTTGAAGGCTACCGCCGTAACGCGTAGACTATCTCTGTAAATACTGCACAAATGGTGAAATAAATTGAGAATTGAGCCCTGTGGTGCCGCTTAGTTCTTTCACTGCATCGAGAACAGCAGGAACAACTTATGGACGTAGATATATATATGTATATGTATGTATATGTATATATATATATATGTATGTATGTATATGTATTATCTACTGGCGGTCGCCAGTAGATAGTTATAGTTAGGACCTATTTTCCATAGGAAATCCGCGACATTCTATTTGAAATAACTCTTGCGTCGGTTGACGAATCTTCGCGAAAATTTCAAACTTTATGGCCCGCTCCGGTCCGCTCCTACCCTGAAAGTCTCAGGATGATTCGTCAAGCGGGGCCGAGAAAAAAGGGGGTCCCAAAACGTGTTTTCCCCATTCATTTTCCCATAGGAAACTTTAGACACGGCTACAGCCCGAACTGCTGAACGGAATTACACCAAATTTGGCAAAGAGGTAGTTCTTGGTTAAGAAAGAACCCTTTTTGTTAAATGGTGTAAATCCGTTCAGTAGTTGTGGAGAAATTAAAAAAATAAGAGTCAAAAAATCAATTTCCCATAGGAAACTTTATGCAAGGCTACAGCCCGAACTGCTGATCGGAATTACACCAAATTTGGCAAAGAGGTAGTTCTTGGTTCAAAAAGAACCCTTTTTGTTAAATGGTGTAAATCCGTTCAGTAGTTGCTGAGAAAATCAAAAGTAAAAACACATATATATCTGGGCGGAGCCTAACCACACATGTCATCGTGAGATCTGATTGGCTGTCAGCACTTCATCCTGGAATTGCTGGCAGCCATCTTGGGACCAATATAAATGATAGTACCCCATTGAAATGCATTGTAGTGAATCGAAGATTTTGAGGGTTACCAAAAGGAGAACTATAAAGGGTGATAACAGACTTTAGTTACATTAGAATTCATTTGTTGATGGTACCATACTAATTTCAGGAATTGTGGTGTGTTCTAAGGTGATTTTACCCTGTGAAAAACCTTCTGCTGGGATATCATGAATCATGTTTGAGAGAAAACTATTTTCACATGCTTGTCCCATACAGTTTTGGAAGGTGCCCCAGAAGCTAAAATGAGAGCATATTTTCTGTAAATTCACATTATCTTTCTCAGTCATGTGAGAATGAAGTCTGACATTCTCAGTAAAACATGTACATCCAACAAGGGCAGAGACTGTCAGTTGATTCCTTTGTGTTCTACTGCAGCTTCCCAGAGTGTTCTAAAGAACAACTAGAGTGCTAACAGCCTTACTTATGACAAAAGTATGGCACACCTGAAGCCATCTTGATTGGAATAAACTGGTAACACTTAAAACATTTAATTTAAAAAGGAACAAAATGATGGGGTTCATTTTGTCATAGAAATTATGGTTAGTGCTCTGGAAAGAAAAATTAGGACATGTTTCAAGTGTGATCTCAAATATCTTCCTGTTATATTTCAACAGGAGCAGCCTGTCAGTTGATGCCTTTGTGTTCTACTGCAGCTTCCCAGAGTGTTCTAAAGAACAACTAGAGCGCTAACAGTCTTACTTATGACAAAAGTATGGCACACCTGAAGCCATCTTGATTGGAATAAACTGGTAACACTTAAAACATTTAATTTAAAAAGGAACAAAATGAGGGGGTTCATTTTGCCATAGAAATTATGGTTAGTGCTGTAGAAAGAAAAATTAGGACATGTTTTAAGTGAGATCTCAAATATCTTCCTGTTATATTTCAACAGGAGCAGCCTGTCAGTTGATGCCTTTGTGTTCTACTGCAGCTTCCCAGAGTGTTCTAAAGAACAACTAGAGTGCTAACAGCCTTACTTATGACAAAAGTATGGCACACCTGAAGCCATCTTGATTGGAATAAACTGGTAACACTTAAAACATTTAAAAAGGAACAAAATGAGGGGGTTCATTTTGCCATAGAAATTATGGTTAGTGCTGCAAAAAGAAAATTTAGTGCATGTTTTAAGTGAGATCTCAAATCCTCTTCTATTTCATTAGAAAATTCTGACATGCAGACTGAAACAATCACTTTCAATACCAGCAGTAGACTTCCAGTTAACTCCTTGGTGAGCAGTAGCTTTACTACAGTGATCTAATGAACAACTAGAGTAATAACATTCTGAATTTATGGCAAATGTATGACACATCTGAATGCCTTCTTGATGGAATCAAAGTAAAAAACTGAAAGCATTTCCTACTGAGGAGACTGCAGTAAATGAGGAAATTAGGAAACTTCATAACAAAGAAGTCTTCCAAGATGGCCACCAGTGAAAAAAGAGCCCAAATGTAGCACAAATATTACCCAGATGTAGCCCACATATAGCCCAATGACAAAAGTGTGCAAAACACTTTTTATTTTTAGTTTTTTTGCAGTTTTATGTAGTGCAGACTGGTCAGGTATTGGAGCGTTGCATCTTAAAACATGACCCCCTACACTACAAAAACACCACTGCACTACCCTAAACCCTAAAACACTACCCCAGCACGACCCCCTACACTACACAAGCACCACTGCACTATCCTAAACCCTAAAACACTACCCCCAGCATGACCCCTACACTACACAAACACCACTGCACTACCCTAAACCCTAAAACACTACCCCAACACCACTGCACTAACCTAAATCCTAAAACACTACCACCAGCACGACCCCCTACACTACCCAAACACCACTGCACTACCCTAAAACATGACCCCCTACACTACACAAACACCACTGCACTACCCTAAACCCTAAAACACTACCCCCAGCACGACCCCCTACACTACACAAGCACCACTGCACTACCCTAAACCCTAAAACACTGCCCCCAGCACGACCCCCTACACTACACAAACACCACTGCACTACCTTAAACCCTAAAACACTACCCCCAGCACGACCCCCTACACTACCCAAACACCACTGCACTAACCTAAATCCTAAAACACTACCCCCAGCACGACCCCCTACACTACCCAAACACCACTGCACTACCCTAAAACATGACCCC
Organism: Calotriton arnoldi; assembly: GCA_963921515.1. Taxonomy (NCBI): domain Eukaryota; kingdom Metazoa; phylum Chordata; class Amphibia; order Caudata; family Salamandridae; genus Calotriton; species Calotriton arnoldi. The sequence continues at coordinate 142,958 of CAWUFW010009931.1, forward strand.
CTACACTACACAAACACCACTGCACTACCCTAAACCCTAAAACACTACCCCCAGCACGACCCCCTACACTACACAAGCACCACTGCACTACCCTAAACCCTAAAACACTACCCCCAGCACGACCCCCTACACTGCCCGAACACCACTGCACTGCCCTAAACCCTGAAACACCAGCCCCTGCACGACCCCCTACACTGCCCGAACACCACTGCACTGCCCTAAACCCAGAAACACATACCCTAGCATGACCCCCTACACTGCCCGAACACCACTGCACTGCCCTAAACCCTGAAACACCACCCCTTCACGACCCCCTACACTGCCCGAACACCACTGCACTGCCCTAAACCCTGAAACACCACCCCCAGCATGACCCCTACACTGCCCAAACACCACTGCACTGCCCTAAACCCTGAAACACTACCCCCAGCAAGACCTCCTACACTGCCCGAACACCACTGCACTGCCCTAAACCCTGAAACATCACCCCCAGCAAGACCCCCTACACTGCCCGAACACCACTGCCCTAAACCCTGAAACACCACCCCCAGCACGACCCCCTACACTGCCCGAACACCACTGCACTGCCCTAAACCCTGAAACACCACCCCCAGCACGACCCCTACACTGCCCAAACACCACTGCACTGCCCTAAACCCTGAAACACCACCCCCTGCACGACCCCCTACACTGCCCGAACACTACTGCACTGCCCTAAACCCTGAAACACCATCCCCAGCACGACCCCCTACACTGCACGAACACCACTGCACTGCCCTAAACCCTGAAACACTACCCCCAGCAAGACCCCCTACACTGCCCGAACACCACTGCCCTAAACCCTGAAACACCACCCCCAGCAAGACACCCTACACTGCCCGAACACCACTGCACTGCCCTAAACCCTGAAAGACCAGCCCCAGCACGACCCCTACACTGCCCGAACACCACTGCACTGCCCTAAACCCTGAAACACCACCCCCTGCACCACCCCCTACACTGCCCGAACACCACTGCACTGCCCTAAACCCTGAAACACCACCCCCAGCACGACCCCCTACACTGCCCGAACACCACTGCACTGCCCTAAACCCTGAAACACCACCCCCTGCACGATCCCCTACACTGCCCGAACACTACAGCACTACCCTAAACCCTGAAACACCACCCCCAGCACGACCCCCTACACTGCACGAACACCACTGCACTGCCCTAAACCCCGAAACACTACCCCCAGCAAGACCCCCTACACTGCCCGAACACCACTGCCCTAAACCCTGAAACACCACCCCCAGCAAGACCCCCTACACTGCCCGTACACCACTGCACTGCCTTAAACCCTGAAACACCACCCCCAGCATGACCCCCTACACTGCCCGAACACCACTGCACTGCCCTAAACCCTGAAACACCACCCCCAGCATGACCCCCTACACTGCCCGAACACCACTGCACTGCCCTAAACCATGAAACACCAGCCCCAGCACGACCCCCTACACTGCCCGAACACCACTGCACTGCCCTAAACCCTGAAACACCACCCCCAGCACGACCCCCTACACTGCCCGAACACCACTGCACTGCCCTAAACCCTGAAACACCAGCCCCAGCACGACCCCGTACACTGCCCGAACACCACTGCACTGCCCTAAACCCTGAAACACCACCCCCAGCACGACCCCCTACACTGCCCAAACACCACTGCACTGCCCTAAACCCTGAAACACCACCCCCTGCACGACCCCCTACACTGCCCGAACACTACTGCACTGCCCTAAACCCTGAAACACCATCCCCAGCACGACCCCCTACACTGCACGAACACCACTGCACTGCCCTAAACCCTGAAACACTACCCCCAGCAAGACCCCCTACACTGCCCGAACACCACTGCACTGCCCTAAACCCTGAAACACCACCCCCAGCAAGACCCCCTACACTGCCCGAACACCACTGCCCTAAACCCTGAAACACCACCCCCAGCAAGACACCCTACACTGCCCGAACACCACTGCACTGCCCTAAACCCTGAAACACCAGCCCCAGCACGACCCCTACACTGCCCGAACACCACTGCACTGCCCTAAACCCTGAAACACCACCCCCTGCACCACCCCCTACGCTGCCCGAACACCACTGCACTGCCCTAAACCCTGAAACACCACCCCAGCACGACCCCCTACACTGCCCGAACACCACTGCACTGCCCTAAACCCTGAAACACCACCCCTGCACGATCCCCTACACTGCCCGAACACTACTGCACTGCCCTAAACCCTGAAACACCACCCCCAGCACGACCCCCTACACTGCACGAACACCACTGCACTGCCCTAAACCCCGAAACATACCCCCAGCAAGACCCCCTACACTGCCTGAACACCACTGCCCTAAACCCTGAAACACCACCCCCAGCAAGACCCCCTACACTGCCCGTACACCACTGCACTGCCTTAAACCCTGAAACACCACCCCCAGCATGACCCCCTACACTGCCCGAACACCACTGCACTGCCCTAAACCCTGAAACACCACCCCCAGCATGACCCCCTACACTGCCCAAACACCACTGCACTGCCCTAAAACATTAAACACCAGCCCCAGCACGACCCCCTACACTGCCCGAACACCACTGCACTGCCCTAAACCCTGAAACACCACCCCCAGCACGACCCCCTACACTGCCCGAACACCACTGCACTGCCCTAAACCCTGAAACACCAGCCCCAGCACGACCCCCTACACTGCACGAACACCACTGCACTGCCCTAAACCCTGAAACACTACCCCCAGCAAGACCCCCTACACTGCCCGAACACCACTGCCCTAAACCCTGAAACACCACCCCCAGCAAGACACCCTACACTGCCCGAACACCACTGCACTGCCCTAAACCATGAAAGACCAGCCCCAGCACGACCCCTACACTGCCCGAACACCACTGCACTGCCCTAAACCCTGAAACACCACCCCCTGCACCACCCCCTACACTGCCCGAACACCACTGCACTGCCCTAAACCCTGAAACACCACCCCCTGCACGATCCCCTACACTGCCCGAACACTACAGCACTACCCTAAACCCTGAAACACCACCCCCAGCACGACCCCCTACACTGCACGAACACCACTGCACTGCCCTAAACCCCGAAACACTACCCCCAGCAAGACCCCCTACACTGCCCGAACACCACTGCCCTAAACCCTGAAACACCACCCCCAGCAAGACCCCCTACACTGCCCGTACACCACTGCACTGCCTTAAACCCTGAAACACCACCCCCAGCATGACCCCCTACACTGCCCGAACACCACTGCACTGCCCTAAACCCTGAAACACCATCCCCAGCACGACCGCCTACACTGCCCGAAAACCACTGCACTGCCCTAAACCCTGAAACACCAGCCCCAGCACGACCCCCTACACTGCCCGAACACAACTGCACTACCCTAAACCCTCAAACACCAGCCCCAGCACGACCCCCTACACTGCCCAAACACCACTGCACTGCCCTAAACCCTGAAACACCAGCCCCAGCAAGACCCCCTACACTGCCCGAACACCACTGCACTGCCCTAAACTGTGAAACACCACCCCCAGCAAGACCCCCTACACTGCCCGAACACCACTGCACTAAACCCTGAAACACCACCCCCAGCAAGACCACCTACACTGGCCGAACACCACTGCACTGCCCTAAACCCTGAAACACCACCCCCTGCACGACCCCCTACACTGCCCAAACACCACTGCACTGCCCTAAACCCTGAAACACCACCCCCTGCACGACCCCCTACACTGCCCGAACACCACTGCACTGCCCTAAACCCTGAAACACCACCCCTCAGCACGACACCCTACACTGCCCGAACACCACTGCACTGCCCTAAACCCTGAAACACCACCCCCAGCACGACCCCCTACACTGCCCGAACACCACTGCACTGCCCTAAACCCTGAAACACCACCCCCTGCACGACCTCCTACACTGCCGGAACACCACTGCACTGCCCTAAACCCTGAAACACCACCCCCAGCACGACCCCCTACACTGCCCAAACACCACTGCACTGCCCTAAACCCTGAAACATCAACCCCAGCAAGACCCCCTACACTGCCTGAACACCACTGCCCTAAACCCTGAAACACCACCCCCTACACTGCACGAACACCACTGCACTGCCCTAAACCCTGAAACACCACCTCCAGCAAAACCCCCTACACTGCCTGAACTCCATTGCTCTGCCCTAAATCCTGAAACACTAGCCCCAGCATGACCCCCTACACTGCCCAAACACCACTGCACTGCCCTAAACCCTGAAACACCACCCCCAGCACGACCCCCTACACTGCCCGAACACCACTGCACTGCCCTAAACCCTGAAACACCAGCCACAGCAAGACCCCCTACACTGCCCGAACACCACTGCACTGCCCTAGACTCTGAAACACTAGCCCCAGCAAGACCCCCTACACTGCCCGAACACCACTGCACTGCCCTAAACCCTGAAACACCAGCCCCAGCATGACCCCTACACTGCCCGAACACCACTGCACTGCCCTAAACCCTGAAACACCAGCCCCAGCACGACCACCTACACTGCCCGAACACCACTGCACTGCCCTAAACCCTGAAACACCAGCCCCAGCACGACCCCCTACACTGCCCGAACACCACTGCACTGCCCTAAACCCTGAAACACCACCCCCTGCATGACCGCCTACACTGCCCGAAAACCACTGCACTGCCCTAAACCCTGAAACACCACCCCCTGCATGACCGCCTACACTGCCCGAAAACCACTGCACTGCCCTAAACCCTGAAACACCACCCCCTGCAGCACCCCCTGTTGTAATTTGGCAGCATTTAAGTTAAGCATTAGCTGAAGACAGCCTGTATTTAGAGGCTAAATTGTCCGCTTTGTGGAATCCATTTTGTATTTCTGCCAGCCATTTTGGCTGCCATGTGCTACCATGTGCTCGCCATGTGCTCTGTCCTACCTTCCTGTCAACTGCTCTTGAAATCTGCCTAGAGACAAGTTATATTTAGTTCCTCTTGCTTTGCACATGCTCAGTTGAGCTTGCAGCTGTTCCGAGTTTATAAATGTCAGGATGTGTCTACTAAAAGTAGAAACTGTTAGCTCCACCCACTTGTCGACTGTGCATTCTCTGTATGACCTTATATGTACCTAAAACCAGCATTTGTGTTAGTACCGCCTTCATTTGAGCCCCTGTGTGGGTATAAAAGGACCAGGATCCTTCCATTCAGTGTGCTACTTCATGCATTACTGAAGGGTGATGTGTGTGAATGTAGCTCCACCTCATGAGGTTTAATAAACTCTGTCTTTTCTATTTCCAGTTTCTGTGCCAACTTCTTCCTAAGTGTCTGAGGACTCTGTGCAGAGAAGGGAGAACCCCTAAGCACTGGTAGGCCTTGCTGAGGCTCACTACAACAAATTGGCGCTTCCAACGTGGGACTCATCAGCGACTCGGATGCCCGAAGGACTGGTCGCGACGAAGGATTGGAATCTCGCTTTTGGACGCGATCGCTGCCTGAGGAGACCAGAGTCTTGGCACCCACGGCGTTTTTCCTTTCTTTCTGATCTGACCAACCCAGCGGCGCCGGTCCTTGACTGAGATCTCTTTTGTTGATTCGCCGTGCAGTGACCATTTGGTCGATTTGAGAACTTGGCAGTTGGAACCTGGACACCATTTGATTGGTAAGAGCCGTTTTGCGGCACTTGCTGTTGGTTTGATGCCTTTGATTGGTAAGGTAGTTTTAGTAACACTTACTGTGGCTTTGTTTGTATGATTGGCCAATTTTGGAATCTGTTTTGTAATTATATATGTATTGCAATACATATAGGCAGGTAATGAGGAGAATTTTCTCTATTTAAAATTGTTTGAACAGCGCAACGTACGAAAAGTACCTTAAGCGCTACTTTGATTATAATACTGCATCTTTTGCACTATTTTTTGGCATGCCTGTTTTCAGCACACTTCGTAGGATGTGTTGCTTTTGTAGTGGTACCAATTTGAGACTTGACTGAAGCACAACCAGCTCCCCCGGAGGGGACGCCTAATAGGGATATGTATATTAAGTATGGTATTTCTTCTATAATGTACTGCACGTTATGGAACAAATATACTAGTAAAGATCCTGAGTTGCGTTGGCCTATGTATGGGTCATTTGATTTGCGAAAAATTCAGTATGTGGAACAATGTATGTTTAAACGAAAGACTAGGCAAGATATGTTTGATTGTGTGCGAATGTGGGAGAAAGAAGTGCGTGAGCGAATGAAGCGTGAGCAAGCCTTGATTGACAAAGAACAGCGAAAGACCATTTATGCGAAAGCATTAGAGTTAAAAAACAAGGAGATGAGAGAAATTAAAGAGAGGGAAGATAGGTAACGCCATTTACAGGTGACTGGCCAATACGCTGTTAGGCAGCCCCTTTATCCTATCCTTAATAAACCGCAAGATGATTTCTTGTTATTAGATCGTTCTCCACCTCCGTATATTTTTTCTTCTGCTCCTCATGAGTCAGATGAGGACTCTTTTTCAGACCAGGACAAAGCTCGAGAAACTCGTTCCATGTTATCTGCTGAGCGTGCATCTGACATCAGATCTACTGCGCGTAAAGCCGTTCGTAGTACTACCAGTGCTTCTGAACTTTTAGATAGTATAAAAGGATGGCAGGAAAGGGAGCAAATATATTTTACCGATACATTTGCTGCAGAGGTTATTGAACGATTTAGGAAGTATTCGGTAGAAATGGAGCCCGATGATGTAGCAACTGATTGTAAACGATTACGTGACGGTCTTTTTGTCTTCTCCCAGGTGGCTGACACAATCAGACGCTTGGTTAAACTGCGTGTTGAAGCAGCCCGTTTGCAAGAGGAGAAAAAGGCAGCAGAAGCAGCTGCACTAGCATCTCAGATCAGCATGGCACAAACTTCTACTCCTGAAACAGATAAGAATGCTGTAATTCATGTGAAACCCATGCGGGAAGCCGCGCCTTTATATGTTCCTCCTAAAGGAACGGGTACAGAGGATGATAAGACTTCTCTTAATGCGAAAGGGTACTTTATTTATAATTGGGTTTACACTCCTTGGAATAGAGCAGATGTTATGGCCCTTAAAAATGCATTGCCTGACCCGCGAAAGAATCCAGCAGCCTTTTATGAGGAAGTTGAGGGTGCAATCAGCTCTTGTACTATGACTTTGTCGGATATTGATTTGTTTTTTGGATTAATATTACCACCTGATATGTGGAGAACTGTGCGCAAAATAGATGATAATGCGACATTTGGAGCATTGTGGAAAGATTTAGAGCGGTTAGATGAAGATAGAGAACCTGCACAGAAACCGTGTCAGTTAATTTTAAATCTTCCGGCAGCTATATTAGTTAAGTTAAAGACGATCATTCCCCCTAAAAAGATAGATTGGACAGTGCTAGCGTCTTGCAAGCAAAAGGTAGATGAATCAGTTTCTGACTTCTTCACACGCTTTGAAGAAGCATTTCACGATTTTAGTGGCCAGTCATTGACAGATGACACGGGTAGGCATCTGTTTGTCGATAAATATGTCGCAAACCTTTTGCCAGGAATAGCTAGTCGCTTAAAGGCCAGTGAGAGTTCATGGACTACATCTTCTCCAGTTTCTTTTTTAACTATGGCCCAGTATTATGAGCGGCAAGAATTAGAAGCCAAAGGTAATGAGGACAAAAAGTCTAAAGAGTTGAAAACAAAGGTTATGTTGGCTCAAGCTTATGGTCCGCCTTCTAGAGATAATGATAGAGGTGGACGTGGATCTTATGGTTCGTCCTTTCCTTCCTCTGCCCGTTCGAATTTGTCTGTTGATCAGTGTGCGTACTGCAAAAAATTTGGACATTGGCTTTCTGATTGTCCAGTGCTGTGTGCTCAGCAGAATCTACGTGGTCGGGGACAAATGAGAAATCGTTCAGGATATCAAGGGCCTAGAGGAAGCGCGAATGATCGTGCTCGGTTTGATGCTAATACACGTGGGCAGAATGGGTTTAACACTTTTGATAGAAGGAACCAATATCAAATGTCTGACTATGTGCCCTCTGATTTTCAAGATTCTGCTAATGCATAGGATTGCCTAGGATGGGGTAAGGAATCAGTTGAAGTTCCAGTAGATCAGAGGGGTCCCTATGTTACAGCACATGTTTTGGGTTCTACTGATCAGTTTCTGGTTGATACAGGAGCTACTCGTAGCGCCTTGTCTAAACAATTGGTTCCAAGGGCTCCCCTGTCTGGCTTAACCATTACATCGATAGGTTTCGATGGAACACCTTCCCTTAGCCCATTGTCACAACCACTTGCATTCAATGTTGATAAGTTTACTGCTCCATGTCAGTTTTTGCTTTCTCCAAACACACCAGACAATATTGTGGGTCTTGATATGCTTAAATATTTCAGGGCTACGATAAGGTGTTCTCCGGAAGGAGTACGGGTTATTTTGAATGACAACTACCCTGTGATTGAGAGATCTTGTATTGTTAAAGAGGACATTGCACTAGCCTCACTCCCTAGTACTTTGTGGGCTACTTCGGATACTGATGTAGGGCAAATGGTTATTCCACCAGTACATATTAGTGTCAAGGAGGGCGCTTTATTGCCAAGACTGCCTCAGTATAAAATTTCTCGAGAAGGAGAAGAAGCACTCACACGTATTGTACATGATTTAATTAAGGTGGGGGTTGTGGAAGAAGTTCATTACAATATTTGCAATAGTCCGATTCTTCCCATTTTGAAAAAAGATACTGACACTAGGATTTATAGATTTATTATCGATTTGAGAGAAGTCAACAAGATTGTAGTACCACAGTACCCTGTAGTCTCTGACATAACGACATTGCTTACCCTGGTCCCTCCAACAGCAACTACATTTTCTGTAATTGATCTGAAGAACGCTTTCTTCTCGATTCCTATTCATCCTGATAGCCGATATTTGTTCGGTTTCACTTTGAATAATAGATCATACAGATTTTGTAGAGTTCCTCAAGGCTATACTGAGAGTCCTAGTATTTACAGTCAAGCATTAAAAAGACAGCTAGATTCCTTTACCTTGTCTAAAGGAGTGGCTCTCATACAATATGTCGATGACATCTTGTTGGCAGCCGATACACCTGAGCAGTGTGAGAAATGCACTTTGTCTTTGCTTTCTTTTCTTGCTACACACCACCATAAAGTATCACGAAAGAAATTGCAATATTGTAGACCGAAGGTGACCTATTTAGGACACCTTCTGTCTAAGGAGGGCCGTGCACTGACACCAGATCGCATTCAAGCAATTTTAGACACCCCAGTACCTTCCACGCAGAAAGATGTCCGTGCATTCATTGGTCTGACTTCGTTTTGCAGGCAATGGATATTGGGTTTTTCACACATTGTTAAACCCTTGCTAGCACTTTTGACTAAAAACACTCCGATCCCCCTTCCATGGACAGATGAATGTCAAAATGCTTTTTGTCAGTTGAGACAAGCTCTTTGCTCTGCACCAGTGTTAGGCACACCAGATTACACGAAGGCTTTTACACTCTATGTACATGAGAAAGAAGGATGTGCATTGTCAGTTTTAGTACAGACACACGGGGACAAACAGCGTCCTTGCGCATACCTTTCTGCAGTTCTTGACCCTGTTGCTCGTGCATTACCTGGGTGCTTCCGTTCAGTTGCAGCGACGGCTGTGTCCATACGTCAGAGTGAAGGGATAGTTTTGTCACACAAACTGTTGGTGCTAGTACCCCATGCAGTAGATGCCCTTTTGAATCAGACTAAGACTCAGCACTTAACTAGTGCTCGTTTGACAGGATACGAATTGACACTGCTAGCACCTCATATTACCTTGAAAAGATGTGCGACACTGAACCCAGCCACTTTGTTGCCATATCCTGCGACTCAGTCTCAGTCAAAGGAGCCTCACGATTGTATATTCCTTACTGAGGAACAGACAAAGGGTCGCATCGATTTGCAAGATACGCCCCTTCCAGATGTAGATGGGGAACTGTGGGTTGATGGGTCCTGTCTGAAGTTACCAGATGGCACGACTTCAGCTGCTTATGCAATTACCACGCTTGAGACAGTAGTGGAAACAGCTCGCATACCTCAGAAGTCAGCTCAAGCAGCTGAACTAATAGCTTTGACACGAGCGTGTGAGCTTAGCACTGACTTGTGTGTGAACATTTACACGGATAGCCGCTATGCTTTTGGAGTGGTTCATGATTTTGGCCTACTCTGGAAGGAAAGAGGCTTTCTTACATCCCATGGGATGCAGATAATGCACGGAGAGTTAGTGCATAATCTCTTGACTGCACTTACATACCCAAAGAGAGTTGCTATTATGAAGTGTAGCGCACACAAGAAAGTGACTGACAAAATAGGACAAGGCAATGCCTTTGCAGACCGCGTAGCCCGTGAGACTGCGATGCAGCGAAGCACTACACCCATGTACGTAGTGAAATCACAAGCTGAGCGTTGGCATGATGCTAGAGAGGAAGTATTGGATATACAGAGATCTGCTTCTGTGGAAGAGCTTGAGCAATGGTCTAAAGAAGGAATATTAGATGATGAGGGTTGTTGGCGTAACAAAGAAATGAATAAGTGGAAATTGCCTGCGGCCTATTTACAACCTATGGTTCAAATGGCACATGGGCTGGCACATGTTGGAGCTCTAGCAATAACTAAATTGCTTACACAAGTTTGGGAGCATCCTGAAATTGCTAGCACAGCCAAAAGGGTAGTACAGTCCTGTTTGATCTGTTGGCAGTATAATCCTGGAAAAGGGACACGAACTCCTACAGGAGGGTTTGCTACACCAACCGCACCTTTTGAAGTTTTGCAGATGGATTACATCCAACTCGAACGCTGCAATAATCTGAAATATGTCCTAGTGGTGGTATGTGCCTTTAGCAAATGGATAGAGGCATACCCTACGAAGGATAATACTGCTCTCACCACAGCAAAGGTGCTTCTAAAGGAGTTTTTCCCTAGATACGGTGTTTGTAAACTTTTGTGGAGTGACAATGGACCTCATTTTATTGGGCAAGTTGTTGAGCATGTCCTGAAAGGATTAGGGATCAAACAGAAATTCCATACAGTTTTCCACCCGCAATCAGCAGGATTGGTGGAAAGGTATAACGCTACTTTAAAATCAAAGTTGGCGAAAATACTGGCTTCCACGTCCCTAAAGTGGCCAGATGCACTACCTTTGGCATTACTATCCATAAGATCGGTGCCACATTCACGATCAGGTCTTACCCCCTATGAGGTGGTGTTTGGGAGACCGATGAACATTTGGGGAATTCCTAAGCCACGCCCCATACATGATGTTCCTTGTGTTCTGATGAATGATTATTTGGCACAGTTAACTGACAGTTTGATTTCTATTCATCAACAGGTTCGAGAAGCTCTTCCTGACAGATCTACAGGTGAGGCCCACGAACTCCGTCCTGGTGACCATGTAATGGTCAAGGTCTTCGACAGATCGAACAGCTTGGAGCCAAGGTGGCGAGGACCAGAGCAGGTGCTCCTTGCGACAAGGACAGCAGTTCGAGTGACAAACAGAAAGAATTGGATCCACAGCACACACTGCAAACGTGTGTCGCCTGCCTTGGTGGAACCTGCTGTGTTGACCGACCATCGAGAGATTCTGGAGACGGAGAAAGGCCAAGCTATCTCACCTGACGAATCTGCGGAAGTCTTCCCGGACCACACGATCACTGGAGTATCCAGATATCAATTGAGACCGAGGAAAGGATCTGCAGTTTTGAAAAAGACTGGTTGAGCTACCACCCTGGGTTAGTGAAACGGAGAGCCATTGTGGCAAGGGGAGGGGGATCAGCCCTGTATTAGTGTAGTGACACCTACTTTGGCCCATGGTGAAGAAATCAGCGGCTGCCCAGGGAGAAGAGCTCCAACGACTGTTTTCAACAAGTTTTCAGAAAGATCAATCATTACTGCTGCTAAATTGAAAAAACAAATCATTTGTGCTGTAGGGTTTGTTGTTGCTATGGTGGCTATGGCAGCAATTACGTGGTACATCGAGAAGGTGGCTCCTGTTCGACATCTTTTTGTTGCCACTACGCCAGTACCCGTGGAACACCACTACTTTACTCTTCCTTACCATGAGCAAAAGCATCGACAATCTTACCTGAACAATACTTTTATCCAGATGTTGCACCATACTCACAATGCTACAAATACTACCAACTGTTGGGTGTGTGGGATGATACCTGCACATCAAAAGAAAGGAGGAACACCTTTTATTCCTCTTCCATTTTCTCACAATGGTTCTTGTCAAGCTTGGTATGCGCTCTTGTTTACATATGGAAAGCCTTCAGTAGGTGGGATTATTTTTCAACTTAATAAAGTATGTTATCAAAATAAAGAAGGTTATCCACAAGCCAAAGGGACTAAATGGGAATGGGAAGAGTATCAACCGGACAATATTTCAACACCATATGTTTTCACAAATGTGAGAATAATAAAGAACATTGGACCTTTTGTGATTTCTGTGACAAAAGCTAAAGCAGATTTGTGTATTTGTAGTGTTGGAAGAATTCCAGTGGGGAGGAGCGAGTGTACTGTAATCCTGACCATTGAAGGTGCCAATAAGAGCACTTTCACAGCCTCGCATAACACGTATTTTGTGTGCGGAAATAACGGATATTATCAATTACCTGTTGGGTGGTCAGGAATCTGTTATGTATCTTTTCTGTTGCCCCCTGTGTTTCTGGCACCTGCATTGTATCATCGTGATTTTAAACTGTACAATGACATTTCCAAAAACAGAAATAAGAGGACAATAAGTATGGATGAAGTTGACCAAACCGACACTACCCTACAACAATATGTTGATTTCAACTTGGGCTTATTTTTCTTTGTGGGTGCTGCATTAAACAGCAGGAAAATCCGACGACTGACTCGTGTTGTGGAAGCTGTTACTAATCAGACAGCTATGGCACTTGGGAACATTACAGAAGAACTACAGATTGCAAGGATTGTAGCACTCCAGAATAGGATGGTGCTAGACGTGATTTTGGCTGATCGAGGTGGTGCATGTCGCATCATCGGTAGCAGCTGTTGTGTATTCATACCAGATCACTCACCTTCAGTATATGACGCAATATCAAAATTGCATAAGATTGCTGCAGAAATTCATCCAGAGACTGGAACTTGGACTTTTGCTGGATGGTTTTGGACTCTTGTTTCTGCTTGGGGCTGGAAGCTACTGACTATCCTGTGTGTAATAATTGTAATATTTTTTACATGCTGCATATGTATCCAATGTGGTCCAATGCTTTGCTCCATTTGCATCTCTGCTTGTATACCTGCCAGAGGGAACATTGCTGAAACAAAGGCCCAACAAATGTTGAATAAAGAGGTGGCCGAAATAATGTTAATAGATGTACGGGATGAATATCTAGATTACCCCAGATAAACGAATGTCTTCAGCCAATGCTGAAAGGGTCGTCTGTTGTAATTTGGCAGCATTTAAGTTAAGCATTAGCTGAACACAGCCTGTATTTAGAGGCTAAATTGTCCGCTTTGTGGAATCCATTTTGTATTTCTGGCAGCCATTTTGGCTGCCATGTGCTACCATGTGCTCGCCATGTGCTCTGTCCTACCTTCCTGTCAACTGCTCTTGAAATCTGCCTAGAGACAAGTTATATTTAGTTCCTCTTGCTTTGCACATGCTCAGTTGAGCTTGCAGCTGTTCCGAGTTTATAAATGTCAGGATGTGTCTACTAAAAGTAGAAACTGTTAGCTCCACCCACTTGTCGACTGTGCATTCTCAGTATGACCTTATATGTACCTAAAACCAGCATTTGTGTTAGTACCGCCTTCATTTGAGCCCCTGTGTGGGTATAAAAGGACCAGGATCCTTCCATTCAGTGTGCTACTTCATGCATTACTGAAGGGTGATGTGTGTGAATGTAGCTCCACCTCATGAAGTTTAATAAACTCTGTCTTTTCTATTTCCAGTTTCTGTGCCAACTTCTTCCTAAGTGTCTGAGGACTCTGTGCAGAGAAGGGAGAACCCCTAAGCACTGGTAGGCCTTGCTGAGGCTCACTACAGCACCCCTACACTGCCCTAACACCACTGCACTGCCCTAAACCCTGAAACACCACCCCCTGCACCGCCCCCTACACTGCCCGAACACCACTGCACTACCCTAAACCCTAAAATACTACCCCCAGCACAACCCCCTACACTACCCGAACACGACTGCACTGCCCTAAACCCTCAAACACTCCCCCCAGCACGACCCCCTACACTACCCGAACACCACTGCACTGCCCTAAACCCTAAAACACTGCCCCCAGCACGACCCCCTACACTACCCGAACACCACTGCACTGCCCTAAACCTAAAACACTCCCCCAGCACGACCCCCTACACTACCCAAACACCACTGCACTGCCCTAAACCCTAAAACACTACCCCCCGCATGACCCCCTACACTACCCAAACACCAATGCACTACCCTAATCCCTAAAACACTACCCCCGCATGACCCCCTACACTACCCTAAACCCTAAAACACAACCCCCCGACTCCCTACACTACCCAAAGACCACTGCACTACCCTAAACCCTAAAACACGACCTCCTACACTACACAAACACCACTGCACTACCCTAAACCCTAAAACACTACCCCCAGCAGTACCCCTACACTACCCAAACACCACTGCACTAACCAAAACCCTAAAACACTACCCCCAGCAGTACCCCCTACACTACCCAAACACCACTGCACTACCCTAAATCACTACCCCCAGCACGACCCCCTACACTACCCAAACACCACTGCACTACCCTAAACCCTAAAACACTCCCCCAGCACGACTCCCTACACTACCCAAACACCACTGCACTATCTTAAACCCTAAATCTACCCCCAGCATGACCCCCTACACTACACAAACACCACTGCACTACCCTAAACCCTAAAACACTACCCCTAGCACGACCCTCTTCACTACCTAAACACAACTGCACAATTTGTTACAGGCGTTGCAACGCAGGCCTGTGGTGCTTACTGGAAGTACCTAGTGGGCTAGTTGGGCCCCAGGGACCCTCAGGATTCAAGGTGACCTAATCCCCCAACTTAAAACGCACCACGGGGCGCGTTTGCACAGTGGTGAAGGGAGGGGGCGGGGCCTCAGGTGACATGTGCGCAAACACGCCCTGTGGTGCGTTTTAAGTTGGGGAATTAATTCCCTTTGAATCCTGAGGGACCCTGGGGGCCAACTAGCCCACCAGGTACCTTCAGTAAGCACAACAGAGTTGCGTTGCAGAGAGGTGAAAAAAGGTGCGTGGCCTCGGAACGCCTCTCTGCAACTCAGCTCTGTGGTCCTAACTGTAGGTACCTGGGGGGCTAGTTGGGCCCCAGGGACCCTCAGAATTCAAGGGGACTTAATCCCGCAACTTAAAACGCGCCACGGGGTGCGTTTGCACACATGTCACCTCAGGCCCCCTCCCTTCACCACTGTGCAAACGCGCCCTGTAGCGCGTTTTAAGAGGTAGTTTTAATCCCCCTGCCCTATTATGTACTAGGGACTTGCAGAGGAGGTCATGCTAATCACAGGGGTACCCCAACGCATAGTGTTCCCTAGTGTATGTAGGTGTTTTCACTGTATTCTAAGTGTCTTTTAGCATAGCACTGGCTCTGGTTAGTCAGAGTCAGTTACCACCAGTACCCGTCTGAAAAAGTTGTGGGCACAGGATGATTTTGCAACAAGGCCTCTTTCTGCTCCTCTGTTGGTTCTTTCTGCACATCTTTTGCTTCTTTCTGTGCGTTTTTTCTTCTTTCTTCACATGTCCTACCTCTGTAGGCATAGTTAGAAACTAGCATTTAAAAAAACCTTTGAAATTCACTTAAAAAATCATAGGTTTCAGGCACGTTATAGTTAGAGATTAGCATTTAAAAAACCTTTGAAATTCACTGAAAAAACCATAGGTTTCAGACACGTTATAGTTAGAAATTAGCATTTAAAAAACCTTTGAAATTCACTGAAAAAACCATAGGTTTTAGGGACAGTTATAGTTAGTTGGACATTTCACTCGTACAAAACCATATAAATTCCCCCGTTATAGTTAGTTCAGCTAACTATAACTCGCGCCCCCGCAATGCACTGCTGATGACGTCACATATTACATCACTCATGACATGGTCAGTGACATCACTGATGACATCACTGATGACATCTCAAATGACATCACTGATGACATCATCCATGTGATAATTTCATGCATCTTCTCACACCCTAATATAACTTTTGATACACCCACTCTAAATTACAGACTGCCATTCTCAAAACCATAGACACTCCAACACCAAAAACTACATACCCACTCACTGATTCTTAGGTCTACACACACATCCACTCACTCACCCGTACAGTCACTCATACTTAGTCACTCAGTACAGGACTATCATATGCACTCATACACCTATATAAACACTCACACACCGCCACTCATCCATAGAGGTACTCACACACCTAGTCAGTCATGCAAAAAACTTAATCACACACCCATTTACTCACCTATACAGTTATACACACACCAGCTCACTTACTCATACAAATACTAGCACATTCTTACGCTCTTATACAATCACTGATACAAGTACACACTCATCCATACAGCCACTCTCACAATCACACACTCTCACTTATAGCCATTTATATACTCCAAAACACATATATACTGCCTTTCACATATGTAGTTACTCACACATGTACCACTGAGATATACATTCAATCACTAACACACCCATACACACACTCACCCACCCATACAGTCCATCACAGATGCACTCTTGAAACCATGCACCCAGTGAATCACCAACTCACACATCTATGCACAGAGTCACACACACCCCACCCACACAAACACTCAGGCACCCATACAGATACTCAGACAATCAATCAATAACCCATGTAGACAATCATGTAGCTATTCAGAAAGCCATGCAGCCGCTTACAAACCAACAGACAGACGGATACAGACATTCACACAGTTTAGTCACTAACCCATGCATTCAGTAAGATACATTTAATCACTCACTTGTAGAGTCAGTCACGCACGTACTAAATCATCCATTCAGACACTTATACACCCACTCATTCTTCAATACGCCTTTCCCTATATATATTAAACATATTTAAACTTTACAGAAACACACAGTCACTGGATGATGTCATCAGTGATGTCATCAGTGATGTCATTTGAGATGTCATCAGTGATGTCACTGACCATGTCATGAGTGATGTAATATGTGACGTCATCAGCAGTGCATTGCGGGGGCGCGAGTTATAGTTAGCTGAACTATCTATAACGGGGGAATTTCTATGGTTTTGTACGAGTGAAATGTCCAACTAACTATAACTGTCCCTAAAACCTATGGTTTTTTCAGTGAATTTCAAAGGTTTTTTAAATGCTAATTTCTAACTATAACGTGTCTGAAACCTATGGTTTTTTCAGTGAATATATATATATATATGTATGTATGTATATGTATATATGTATATATGTATATATATATATGTATGTATGTATATGTACATATATGTATATGTATATATGTATATATGTATGTATGTATATATGTATATATGTATATATGTGTATATATATGTATATATGTATATATATGTATGTAAATGTTAATATATATGTATATATGTGTGTGTGTATATATATATATATATATATATATATATATATATATATATATATATATATATATATATAATGCTCCAGGTTTCACCCAACACTGACGAACTCAAGACGGGTGCTTTCTCCTGCAAACGTGAGGGTGAGTCACGTACAAATATTCCAGCTCCAAAAAACAGGCACAGAGCACTCACAGGACATTAGTTGTTTTATTTAGAACAAATGCATTTCGGCACACTGCCTTCTTCAGTGCTCATTTCAAATGCCATCAAGATAACACAGATTTAAATTGCTTCACGGGTAATTTCATTGGAGGAATGCGTAGAATAGACAACAATGAAGGACTGACAAAGTTCTTGGTGCAAATACCGATGTTGTGGCCGCCATGTCTGCATGTACATCCACTACTTCAAGCCTTTCAGTAATCATTTCGTTTTACCATTATTATGAAGTTCTTATAGTCTCTCATAGACAATGCAGCATTTGGTCTTGCATAGAATAAAAACGAAACTTTTTTTCTAATGTACCTTTCATGCAGACATCTCCTTGAAGTCCTTAGTAAAATAACAGCCTCCGTGCCCCACACAGACTGGTGCCATATTGACAGTCTGTTAGAAGGTGGTTCTGACACTCTGGGCCGCCCGGATTTTTCGCTTTTTGAGCACCTATTTGGTGAGCTTTTACTGGGGGAGAGCCTCATAAGTTGGGACTCACCCCCAGTGAACTCATGGTGAAAGAGACTGCATGTGGATTTTACTGGTGTCCCCCTAGCCTGACTAGGCCGCTGCGCAGCAGCTAGAGTAAGGGGCACCGGGCTGGTTACATGCAGACACCTGTGTATATGCGTGTGCACACTTGTAGGGGCTGCGCAGGGGAGATTCCTGGCGTGCGCAGCCCAGGAGCAGATACAAAGTGAATGGTGTGGCAGGACTTATGCAGAATTGGGTGGTGACATGGAATAGGCTTTATATACTGGGAAGAAACATGCCAGGGAAAGTCAGTGTGTTTGACTGTGTTTTTCACTTCATTATTCCCCTATGGGGAAGTGGAGCCCATGGGCTAGTGTCACTTTCCTAAGGCCTACAAATTCCAGACACGCACTAAAGTCCACTGTAACGGGTGTGAGAAGAAGTAGTCTGCAGAGTCCAAAGTCATATTTGTACTGCTTTTGGGTCATCCAGAAGTGTCATATTTCTCTGAGTCAGCTCATAACCAGAACCTGGCTGGGGTCTGGCCCTGGCAGGTTAGATTAATGACCTTTCTTCCCAGAGCGAAGATCTTCCCTCCAAGGAGAGAAGATGGGTGAAGCTGCAGGCTAATCCATCAGCAGCTGTCACTGGGTGCCAGGCACCAAGCTGCATGAAGAGGAAGGCAGCTCTGGGGGGAAGGGGCTTTCAGAGACCGCGAAGATGCCAGCTGGGGAGCGCCGCGCCGTCGCGCTCCCCGTGAAAATGCCCTGAAAGGGGGCCAGGGTGAGCGCCGTTGCACCCCCCGCGGAAGAGCCGAGGTTGGGGAGTGCCGTCGCGCTCCCCGAGAAGGAGTGCCTGGGGGCCCGGGCCCACATCTCTGGGCCCCGACATGAAGAATAGTCGGGGAGCGCCGTCGCGCTCCCCGTGAAGATGTCCCCCGCCGACGCTGGATGCGGGGGGAGCGCCGTCTTGCCCCCCGAAGAGGTTCGGGGGCCCGGGATCCCATCACCGGGCCCCGAGTGCAGGAAGGAGGAGGGGGGAGTGCCGTTGCACTCCCCCGCGGCCTCGCTGGGCCGGTAGCAGTCTCCGTGTCCGCCCGCGCGGGCAGACCAGAAGAGAAGTGCTGGTTCCCACGGCAGCACGCGAGGGTGCTGGCCGGGCAGGGAGCCGGCGGGGGCAGCCGGGGGTGGGCTCCCCAGGCTGCCCTCCAACATGGAGGCATGTGGGGGTCCCGGGTGGGGCCGGAACCCCGAAAACCGAAGAGGAGGCGCCAGGGGCCCGGGTGGGACCGGGCCCCAAACACAGGCAAGAGCAGCCGGGGGTGGGCTCCCCGAGCTGCAGGACTCACCTGGGGGTCCGGGTGGGACCGGGCCCCCCACCGAGGCCGGCAGAAGCGGCGTGAGGCCGGCGGTGGCATCGCGGCTCTCCCCAGCACAGCGGGAGAGCCGCTAATATAATATTCAAGGAAAGGAGCCTAAAGCGCCCCATAATGCCTTGCAAGGCATGGGGAAATCCATCATTTTTGGTGCCTGGTGGCCCCCAGAGGAGGGGGGTCACCCTCATTTGTGAAAGAGTTGCAGGGGGAGCTGCAGGAGCAACGCAGCCTCCCCCAGCACGAAGAGGAGTCCCTCCCTAAGTCTCCTGGGGACTTGAAAAGGATAACCCCTCAAGGGCTCAGCCAGTATTTTAACACCTTCTGGGCTGGAACTTTTGTTCTACAGCTGAGGGTGTATGGAGAAGTGCTTCAAGGAGTGAAGGGCTGAGTTGGGGATGTCTAGAGAAGGGCATCCCCTGGAGGTGAAGAGGTGTAATTGCACCAGAAGTGCATTTACTATGGTTATTTCTTTTAGAGGGACTGATGGTCACATGTGTAATGTGAAGTACCTGTGTAAGGTGATGTCATAAGTAAAGTGGGGTTATGTTGCCAGACATTCCTCCTAGGGCAGTGGTCTTCAAACTTTTTGATGCCGAGACCCCCAATCAAAAAATTTTAGGCGTAAGGACCCCCTCTCGACAAAAACTTCTAGAACCTGGTAGTCCTTATCATTGACAACCATAAGTGTTCTCTAGAGAAACGGTTTATCTGTGGTTGCACCTCGTTAGTACC
This sequence comes from Calotriton arnoldi, assembly GCA_963921515.1. Classification (NCBI taxonomy): domain Eukaryota; kingdom Metazoa; phylum Chordata; class Amphibia; order Caudata; family Salamandridae; genus Calotriton; species Calotriton arnoldi. The sequence goes on from CAWUFW010009931.1 coordinate 163,469, forward strand.
AGTTTAACACCCAAATATAGCAATATGCAACAAAAAGATGACCAGTACAGCTTTACAGAGGGCCTTCTACAGAGCGGCAACACCTGTTGCTGCCTTTTAGTAACTTTTAAACCTTTTGAGTAAATAAAAATTTTTGTTGTTAAAATCAGCAGGTTATGCGGCAGATGATGGATTGTGGCAAATGCAGCAAATCTATAATTATGCTAAAATCGCTGCTGCCGCACAATCACATAATTCCAGTGGCCCTTGGTATAATAGCTGTAATGCATGGGGTGCAACTTTATTGCACGGCATTAGAGGAAAATCATACTATATTTCATGGGATGCTGGCAGCTTGGCATTTACACCTGCATGTAACTGGAGGTAGCTGAACATCATTCATCATAATTAAAACATATGTACGTTTTTTAAGTCTTTCACCGTCAGGTAGCTACATATAAAATAACGGGCAGCTTCAATGAATAATGAATACATTTTAAAAAGTTGTTACTCAGTGGGAAATGCACTATAATAAATTATGAAACCTCTATTAGTTAATGCACTGCAAAAGTCTATGTGAAACCAGAGAGCCACAGAATTAGCTTGTGGTTGGTGCAGTGTAGAATTGTGACTTGTGTATTTTTAGTGCTATGAGGTCACAGCCTGTGAAAAGAAAGCACTGTGAATATGTAAGTCATTATTTTACCTGCATTACACACAGTATAAGATAGGACGCTACAAAATGCGCAAAATGTTTTACGATAAAATGGTGCTTCCAAAATATACGGGCTGCTTCCAAAATATAGGGGCTCATTTATAAGCCCTTTGCGCTGCCGGTGCGCCATTTTTTATGACGCTCTGGTTGCGCAGAGAGCAGACCCATATCTACGAGGCCACGCAAAGCCACTTTGCGTGGCTTTTAATGGCCTCCTAGATATGCTGTAAGGCAATGCAGCACATGTTGGTGCATTGCTTTACACTGCATAAGGGGGGCGCATTCCAGGGGCGTTGCGGTGAGTTTTCCCATGGGTTTTGACACATTCCCAGATTTACAAGGATCTGTAAACCTGAGGATGCGTCAAAACTGTACGCTGCCCCAGGGGATGTGTAGCGAGGAGAAATATCTTTATTTCTCCTCAATTGTTTCCTCTTTCTATGTGTAGCACACATAGAAAGAGGAAAAGGCCTCCATGGGTTGTTTTTGCGCAGGAAGGCGTGCCTTCTTGCACAAAAACAATCCTGCCAACACTGCAGACACCTTTGCACCATGGTGCAAGGGTGCCTGCGTTGGCGCTAGGCACCAAATTGTGTGCTGGCAGAAAGGACAGGAGTGCACCTTATCTTATTAATACAGTCCATTCCAGCCCTTTTGAATTGGCATAGGGCAGCGGAGCAAAAATACTTGCGGAGCTACGCTACACCAGTTCATTGTAAACGAGACCAATAGATTTTAGTAAAATCCAGACCCTATGTAATGCAATTTTTTTACATAACTGTCCTTCAACACATTTCTCAGGTATAGTAAGCGCAAAGTAAAAACAATGACAATTAAAAGCAAGCACTTCACAGGTCAGTAAACTCTGTGCACTGGCACTCAAAAAGCTTCAAGTGATTTGACCAATTAACTGCAACAGCACTCTCCTGAGAAATCAAAGCCAGACAGACAGCTAAATACACCTTTCTGCCAGTGTGAGGCTGGCCTGAAAGAAATGCAAATGTGCACAACGAGTTAATCTGCAAATCCTTTACATTTGCAGATTAACTCGTTGTGCAGCACATTTGAATTTCTTTCAGACCAGCAACACACTGGTAGAAAGGCATGTTTAGCTGTCTGTCTGGCTTCCATTTCCCAGCACAGGAGAGTCCCTGAATAACACCCCAGGGAAAACATTTTAACTACCGGTGACCGTCTGCAATGTTTTCTTTTACCAAATGAAGAGCGCGACCCCCTTCCCATGCCTCCACGGCCCCCCTGGGGGTCGCGCCCCACAGATTGAAGACCTCTGTCCTAGGGTGTCTGGCTGTATATGCGTAATCCTGTGATTTCATCTGTGATGCCTTTAGGGGCTGTAATTGCAATGCATTCTAATGATCCACAAATGTGATGAGTACTGTCATTCTAGAGTGATGCTTAAACATGTATTCTTGCTGCTGCGCTTAAGTGAAGAACAACCCAGACTGTTAGCCCTGAAGATGTAAGGGTGCATACTGTATGGACAATATGAGATGCTCAGTCAGGGTTATGTGTCACCAGGGCAGGTGTACCTATTTTTAATGCTCGTTGAGATAATGGGGTGGGTCGCCACTGGGATGGTGCCAGTGCGCAGGGCCCTCGCTCCAGGTTATGTTCAACTACCTGCATTGGGGGCAAGATGATGTGCATACATGGGAGTGGTGGTACTAGACCCCACCCCCCTGCGGGAGGGGTGGAGATGTTATGCAATGTCACAAAGTAATTCCAACAGCTTATGTATATTTGTAAATTGGTGCATAGTATTGAGTAGTGTGTGTGTTTAATAAATGTACTCTTACTTTTATAAAGCAAAGTACAGACTGGACAATCAATTATTGAGTGTTATCTCTGCGCAGCTGCAAATGGCGATTACTAGCCCACACCACCTCCCTTGAGTAAGCCTCAGACTGCTCTGCAACGCTACCCTCTGAGAGTCAGGCGCTACAATTGGGTGTTTGGTTCCCAGTGAAGGATAAATGTAGTCATGTTATTTGTGCAGGCCTCACAGATACTGCCTCGTTTTCCAACACAGTCTCTCTGTCCCTCGCCGCTACCGTGGTTTTAAATAGCACACATTCCTACAGGTTGTAGTCTGTATGACTGCAATCCATCAGTTAAATAACTGACAACCATTCAGGTCGGTAGGGTAGTATTTCACTTCAGCCACGGCGGTTCTGGCAGTAATTCAATAAAATGCTCCAGGTTTCACCCAACACTGCCGAACTCAAGAGCATTGTATTGCTTTCCTACCGACCTGAATGGTTGTCAGTTATTTAACTGATGGATTGCTGTCATACAGACTACAACCTGTAGGAATGTGTGCTATTTAAAACCACGGTAGCGGCGAGGGACAGAGAGACTGTCAATTTGGCACCAGTCTGTGTGGGGCACAGAGGCTGTTATTTTACTAAGGACTTCAAGGAGATGTCTGCATGAAAGGTACATTGGAAAAAAAGTTTCGTTTTTATTCTATGCAAGACCAAATGCTGCACTGTCTATGATAGACTATAAGAACTTCCTAATAATGGTAAAACGAAATGATTACTGAAAGGTTTGAAGTAGTGGATGTACATGCAGACATGGCGGCCACAACATCGGTATTTGCACCAAGAACTTTGTCAGTCCTTCGTTGTTGTCTATTCTATGCATTCCTCCAATGAAATTACCCGTGAAGCAATTTAAATCTGTGTTATCTTGATGGCATTTGAAATGAGCACTGAAGAAGGCAGTGAGCCGAAATGCATTTGCTCAAAATAAAAGAACTAATGTCCCGTGAGTGCTCTGTGCCTGTTTTTTGGAGCTGGAACATATATATCTATACTTTAGCCGCAATAAACACATCTTGAAACTACCTCTCTAAAGTGCAGGCATTACTCGCAGCGAGAGTGCTTCAAAAATGTGTATATATTTATATATATATTTAGGTATTGGATTCAACTCAGCCCGCCTCTACGAGTGAGATATGCAGGGGCTGCTGTGAAATGCAGCTCGTAACTTTGCGAGGAACAGGTCACATTGCTTTCCTGTTTACAGCCTGGCGGACACTCATCTCTACAAGGCTGGAACGTATACGGGGGCCGAAGGAAGCGCTTTTTGATATTTCATCATTCAGGACTTTCCAAACCGGCCACGTTGTGCTTTGTCCTGCCCAGCATCATTCTATCTGGATGGAATTACCAACACACTCCCCATGCAACATCGGTCCCGGCAAGGTGATTTCTGGGAGTTGCAGTGTTTACAACACTGCTTCTGATGGGCAGACATGTGATCTTGGACTATATGCGCTCCCGCCAATGGGAGGGTGCAGGACTCTACAAAAGCGAGGGTGGGGCAGCACCGTGAATAAACAGAGGCATCAAGAAGGCTGTTGTAAGCCGAAATGCATTATGCCAGTATGCTGTTTAAATAAAGCGCTTCTGAGGCAATTCCCCGTGTGGCCTCTTCCTTTCGGTATCGGAGGGGTGGTTTGGATATATATATATATATATATATCCTATTGGCGGTCCTAAGTAGGTTGTTATAGCTAGGACCAAAGTTTCCATAGGAAAAGCGCCACTTGACGAGTCTTCATAATGTTTTCACAAAACCTCCCCTTTTTAGTTCAGCTGCTGTGTTGAAAGTTTCGAGGTGATCTGTCAAGTGGGGACCGAGAAAAAAGGGGGGTCTCAAAACGCGTTTTCCCCATGTTATGTCCATGGGAATGTTTCATTTTCTGGACATGACTACAGCCCGAACCACTGAACGGAATTACACCAAATTTGGCAGAAAGCTAGATGTTGGTCCAGAAAGCGTGCTTTTTGTGATTTGGTGTAAATACGTTCAGTAGTTTCAGAGATTTTAAGTTGAAAAAATATAGATATTTGGGAGCCCAACAGCCTACTGAAACGCTACTTCATTTTGATTGGCTGCCAACACTTCAACCAGGAAGTGTTGGCAGCCATCTTGGGACTTCTTTGAACCAAGTCCCACAAAAAATGTAAAAAACAAAAAGAAAAGGGGGCAGGGTAGAAACACCCTGACCCACCTTTAAAAAATAATTAGTCTGGATCCGCGGAGCTGGAGAAAAATCTTTAAAAAAAACTGAAGAGTGGGCACCCGCCCTTTGTTATTATTTGGCCCCTGGGTGGGCCAGGTCCCGGGGGCATTGTTTTAATAAGAGAGGGGGGCACATGGGCCCCCCTCCTAGGGCCTAATATTGCCCGGGGACCACCACCTCCCCAGGGCTTATGTTTTTATAAATGGGGTGGGGGGCTCTTGGACCCCCAGCCCTGTGAACCGCCACCTCCCCGGGGCTTTATTTTAATTTGATGCATGCGGGGTGCATTGACCCCCTCTCCCCCCACAGCCCCGAGGGCTGCCACCTCCCCAGGGCTTTAAGAAAAAAGAATGCAGGGGCAGCGCTGCCCCGTACAGCCCGGGGACCTCCACCTCTCCAGGGCAAATATAAAGAAAGGAGGGGGGCCATATAGCCCCCCTCATGGAGCCCTAGATGGCCCTGGGGACCGCCAGCCCCCAGGGCCGGCGCCTGCAATGTCCCAGGGTGCCCACCCCCTGGACATTGCTGTTTGCTATGGCTTGGCCGTAGCATGGCTCCTGCCAAACCATAGCAGACACTGCTCCACTTCGTTCAAGCGAGAACATGTAAAATGCTCTCGCTTGCACAAAGCGGAGCAGAATTGCTTTTGGACAGAGGGAGCTGCATGTTACCAGCTCCCTCTGTCCAAAAGCAATGCCGGTTCCTGCAGGATGCTGGGAGCCAGCTGGGACCGCTGAATGGGACCAGGGCACCCAGTAGAGAGGCCAGGCCCCAGAGGATGGGATCCCCGGGGCCAAAATCAGCCCAGGAGGGGGGCCGCGGCTCCCCTCCCTTTTAAAAAAAAAAAGATAAAAGAAAAAAAGGGGGGCAGACCCCAAGGCATAGAGTCCCCGCGGCCGGAATTGGCCTGGGAGGGGAGCGGCATAGCCCCCTTCCCATTATTTATAAAAAAAAATAAAGGCCAGGCCCTGGGGATGGGGTCCCTGGGGCCAAAATCGGTCCGGGAGGGGGGCCCCCCTCACCCATTGAAAAAAAGCCTGGTCCTACGGGATGGGATCCCCAGGGTGTAAAATGGTCCAGGGAAGGAGGGCCATGCAGGACCCCTTACAAAAATATCTTTTTTTTTTTTTAAAACCTCAGGCGAGTCACCGGAGGCCACGCCCCTTTCACCACCACTCTGCAAACACTCCTCCTGGCACACTGCCAGTTGGGGGATTAAGTCCCCTTGGATGCTGAGGGTCCTTGGGGTCCAGGAACCCCTTCTGTTACCTCTAGTAAGTCCCAGACAGCAGATTGCTGAGAGGAATTGGAGACCACACCCTTTTTCTCCACCACTCCTCAAATGCGCCTCCTGGCGCGCTGCTGGTTGGAGAATGAATTCCACTTTACTCCTGAAGGCCTCAGGACTAAAGTGGACTTCTTCCCCCAACCAGAAGTGCGCCAGGAGGCACATTTTCAGAGTGTTTGAGAAAGGGGGTGTGGTCTCCTACAAACTCTTAGCAATCCAGCTGTGTACTAGCATGTCTCTAAGTGAGGTATTTCTTTGGTAGGTGATCATCAGGCATTCACTTACTCACTTAACAGGAGGGGTAGTTGGCCCCCAAGGACCCTCAAGAACCAAGGGGATTTCATCTCCCAACTAGTAGTGCACCAGGAGGTGCATTTGTAGAGTGGTGGCCACCGAAAACCTCTCCCCAATCCCACTGTGTGGGACTTACTGGAGGTAACAGGTAAGGGCAGGTGAAGCTGGCGTAGTGCCTCTACGTGGAGTTCCACGGAGTTTGAAAAAACACTGTGGAACTCCGCTCCGCTCCCTCCCCCCCTCCCAAATGAATTAAAAATTAAAAAAGAAGGCACTTACCTGCGTAGCTGCCTCCTCCTCTGCCTAGCCGCTCTCCTTCCTGCTCCTCGCCGTCCTTCTTCTATGAAAAAACTCCTACGTTGTACGTCTTGCGCATGCGCACAGGCAAACGTACATCGTAGGCCACTATTCCAAAAATAGTGGCCTACTTTGCCTAGTTCTGCATGGAAAGTTTTGAGGTGATTCGTCAAGCGGGAGCTGAGAAAAAGGGCGGGTCTAAAAACAATATTTCCCCTTGAAATGTCTATGGGGATTTTGCAGTTTTTAGACACAGTTACAGGCCAAATCTCAGAACCGATTTACACCAAATGTGGCAGAAAGCTAGCTCTTGAACCAGAAAGAGCCCTTTTTGTAGCTTGCTGCAAAACTGTTTAGTAGTTTTGGAGTTATTAAAGGAATAAAAATGTGTATATCTAGGGACGCGTATCCTCCTCAAATTCGCGTGTACCAGCGGATCCAATTATATGTTACTTTAAATTAAAAAAAACATTAAATTCACTGAAAAAAACAAAGGTTACAGGGATGTTATAGTCAGATTTGCATTCTACCCACACAAAACCATAGGAATTCAGCAGTTATAGTATTACCTATAGTTATATTTATCTGAAGAAACTATAACTTGTGGAGTTAAGTAACTTTAGGCCATGAGTTTTAGTTTCTTAACATAAGTACACCTATGAGTATAACTATAACTGCTGAATTTCTATGGTTTCGTGTGGGTAAAACGTGAACATAACTATACCATCCCTGTAACCTTTGTTTTTTTCTGTGAATATATATATATATATAGTGTTTTCCAATCGCCCTAAAGCTTGGGAAGGCACTCGGCGGGACACCTGCCATCTGGCTTCATCCTCCACTCTCCTCGTCGTACCGACAAATATTACTCAGCGCCTTACGCGTTTCAATGCAACAGCATCTTAGTCATAGGCTTGCTTTTGGAAGGTTACAGGAAATGCTCTTTCTTTTATTTTCATTTTTCACATGATTACACGCCCGTAGTGGGCTTCGCAAAGTGTCTTACTTGTTCTGTGCATGATGGGATGTGTAGTCCCTTGTGAGCATACATTGTTCCCTTGGTAGGGTCCTGTGACATTTCTTTCATTACCAACTTGTAGACCTTAGTAGGCTTCGGTACGGCGTGAAGAGTTCACTTTTTCAGGTATCCAGTGCTTTTTTCGACAGGAATGGTTCCTTACACAGCCCCTCTTATTGTGAACAGGTGGTGCTCCTCCCCTACGACGGGAGCCGCCACGAATATTTTGTTTTCCAATCGCCCTAAAGCTTGGGAAGGCACTCGGCGGGACACCTGTAATCTGGCTTCATCCTCCACTCTCCTCGTCGTACCGACAAATATTCCTCAGCGCCTTACGTGTTTCAATGCAACAGCATCTTAGTCATAGGCTTGCTTTTGGAAGGTTACAGGAAATGCTCTTTCTTTTATTTTCATTGTTCACATGATTACACGCCCATAGTGGGCTTGGCAAAGTGTCTTACTTGTTCTGTGCATGATGGGATATGTAGTCCCTTGTGAGCATACATAATGTTCCCTTGGTAGGGTCCTGTGACATTTCTTTCATTACCAGCTTGTAGACCTTAGTAGGCTTCGGTACGGCGTGAAGTGTTCAATTTTTTAGGTATCCAGCGCTTTTTTCGTCAGGAATGGTTCCTTACACAGCCCCTCTAATTGTGAAGAAGTGGTGCTCCTCCCCTACGACGGGGGCCGCCGCGAATATTTTGTTTTCCAATCGCCCTAAAGCTTGGGAAGGCACTCGGCGGGACACCTGCCATCTGGCTTCATCCTCCACTCTCCTCGTCGTACCGACAAATATTCCTCAGCGCCTTACGCGTTTCAATGCAACAGCATCTTAGTCATAGGCTTGCTTTTGGAAGGTTACAATAAATGCTCTTTCTTTTATTTTCATTGTTCACATGATTACACGCCCATAGTGGGCTTGGCAAAGTGTTTTACTTGTTCTGTGCATGATGGGATATGTAGTCCCTTGTGAGCATACATTGTTCCCTTGGTAGGGTCCTGTGACATTTCTTTCATTACCGGTTTGTAGACCTTAGTAGGCTTCGGTACAGCGTGAAGAGTTCAATTTTTCAGGTATCCAGCGCTTTTTTCGTCAGGAATGGTTCCTTACACAGCCCCTCTAATTGTGAAGAGGTGGTGCTCCTCCCCTACGACGGGGGCCACCGCGAATATTTTGTTTTCCAATCGCCCTAAAGCTTGGGAAGGCACTCGGCGGGACACCTGCCATCTGGCTTCATCCTCCACTCTCCTCGTCGTACCGACAAATATTCCTCAGCGCCTTACGCGTTTCAATGCAACAGCATCTTAGTCATAGGCTTGCTTTTGGAAGGTTACAGGAAATGCTCTTTCTTTTATTTTCATTGTTCACATGATTACACGCCCATAGTGGGCTTGGCAAAGTGTCTTACTTGTTCTGTGCATGATGGGATATCCTCGCTTCGTTGTTAATTGGCCCCCGGGTGGGCCAAGTCCCGGGGGCATGCGGGGGTTTGTAAATTTATGTATGGGGGGGCCTCTAAGGCCCCCCCAAGCCCAGGGGACTGCCACCCCCCGGGGCTTTAAAAAAATGGTGCTGGAGGGCTCTCGGCCCTCCCGCAGCCCCGGGGACCGCCACCCCCCAGGGCTTCTTTTTTTTATAATTAAATTACCTGTGTGGGGGGGCTCGAGCCCCCCCACACGCCCCGGGGACCGCCACCTCCCCGGGGCTCTAACAATTTGAATGTGGGGGTCCGTTTCGGACCCCCGAGCCCCGGGGACCACCACCTCCCCGGGGCTGTGCACACGAAGGGAGGGGGGCCGAGCGGCCCCCCTCCTGGAGCCAGTGATGGCCCTGGGGACCACCACCCCCCAGGGCTGGCTCCTGCAGTGTCCCGGGGTGCTCTCTCTTCCAAAAACCAAAGACGATTGCTTTTCCAACTGCTGACTGCTGAACTTTGGCTGCGCTACAAAATCTAACAGGGGTCATTTGTTATATTTATGGTAGTCCTGAAGATGGTCTCATGGACAAATGCATAGAGACCAAAACGTCGACACTCACACTCTCTTCTGGAAAATAATGTACAATGAGAAGAAGTGTTTACAATAGTGGCATTGAAGGATCATACAATTGTATCTATTTTCCTCGTGTTACATTGTTTATATAACTGTGTAGTACCCTTGATAAATTTCAAAAGATAAAAATTTGTTTTCTATATATACCCGTGTTTTGAATATTCATTGTTCCATGATTGATTCATTGGTCCTTATGTTTTTTCAAGGAACAAAATTATTATTTTTTAGATAAAAGATGTTTGAATAACATTTCTGTGGCAAGTTTATCAACAATTCTTGCAGCTAAAAAATATTTATCAAAAGCAATAGAACAGAGTATTTCAAACAAATCCCTTGAAGGCGTTGTTTACCCGTTTATTTGAATTGCCCAAGCCCTCAAGGGTAGATTGGGTTTCCCATTATATTGAATTATTTTCCACACGGGGAGCTGCATCTTAGCAGCTCCCCATGTGGAAAAGCAATGCCGGCTCCCGAGGGACGTGGGGAGCCGGCGGGACCGTGGGGGGATTGGGGACCCCCCCACGGTCCCCAACGGAGAGGGCCAGCCCCGGGGGATGGGGTCCCCGGGGCTACAAGTGGCCCGGGAGGGGGGCCATGCGGCCCCCCTCCCCAAAATTAAATAAAAAAATTAAAAAAATTAAAAAAATTAAAAACACCAAAGGCCGGCCCCGGGGGATGGGGTCCCCGGGGACATAAGTGGCCTGAGGAGGGGGGCAACGCAGCCCCCCTCCATAAGTTAAAAAAAAAAGAAAAAAGAAGGCCATGCCCCGGGGGATGGGGTCCCCGGGGCCGATTAAGGCCTCGGGAGGGGGGCCACGCGGCCCCCTTCCAAATTTGGTTTGTTTTAAAAAAAATATTAGGGGGCAGGCCCTGGGGGATGGGGTCCCCAGGGCTAATAAATTAGAAAAATAAGGGGGGCCACACAGCCCCCCTTCTTAAAAATAAAATAAAAAAAGACCGGCATCGTGCCGGAGGCCACGCCCCCTCCTTGCAGCACTCTGCAAACGCGCCCCCTGGCGCGTTTGCAGATGGGGAACGAATTCCCCTTGAATACTGGGGGTCCGTGGGGGCCAACTAGCCCACCAGGAACCTCCAGTATGCGCCAGGGGGCTGCGTTGCAGAGAGGTGTACAGAGGCCACGCCCCTTTTTACACCTCTCTGCAACGCAGCTCTGTGGCGCTTTTTGGAGGTACATGGTGGGCTAGTTGGACTCCAGGGACCCTCAGGATTCAAGGGGACTTAATCCCCCTACTTAAAACGCACCACAGGGCGTGTTTGCACAGTGGTGAAGGGAGGGGGCGGGGCTTCAGGTGACATGTGTGCAAACAGGCCCCGTGGCGCATTTTAAGATGGGGAATTAAATCCCCTTCAATCTTGAGGGTCCCTGGGGGCCAAATAGCCCACCAGGTACCTCCAGAAAGCGCCACAGAGCTGCGTTGCAGAGAGGTGTAAAAAGGGGCGTTGCCTCTGAACACCTCTCTGTAACGCAGCTCCCTGGTGCATACTGGAGGTACAGGGTGGGCTATTTGGACCCCAGGGACCCTCATGATTCAAGGGGACTTAATCCCCCAACTTAAAACGCGCCACGGGGCGCGTTTGCACAGTGGTGAAGGGAGGGGGTGGGGCTTGAGGTGACATGTGTGCAAACAGGCCCCGTGGCGTCTTTTAAGTTGGGGGATTAAGTCCCCTTCAATCCTGAGGGTCCCTGGAGTCCAACTAGCCCACCAGGTACCTTCAGTAAGCACAATAGAGTTGCGTTGCAGAGAGGTGAAAAAAGGTGCGTGGCCTCGGAACGCCTCTCTGCAACTCAGCTCTGTGGTCCTAACTGTAGGTACCTGGGGGGCTAGTTGGGCCCCAGGGACACTCAGTATTCAAGGGGACTTAATCCCGCAACTTAAAACGTGCCACGGGGCGCGTTTGCACACATGTCACCTCAGGACCCCCCTCTCTTCACCACTGTGCAAACGCGCCCTGTAGCGCGTTTTAAGAGGTTGTTTTAATCTCCCTGCCCTATTATGTACTAGGGACTTACAGAGGAGGTCATGCTAATTACAGGGGTACCCCAACGCATAGTGTTCCCTAGTGTATGTAGGTGTTTTCACTGTATTCTAAGTGTCTTTTAGCATAGCACTGGCTCTGGTTACTCAGAGTCAGTTACCACCAGTACACGTCGGAAAAAGTTGTGGGCACAGGATGATTTTGGAACAAGGCCTCTTTCTGCTCCTCTGTTGGTTCTTTCTGCACATCTTTTGCTTCTTCCTGCACTTTTCTTCGTCTTTGTGGACTTCTGTTGCTTCTTTCTGCATTTCTTTTGCTTCTTTCTGTGCATTTTTTCTTCTTTCTTCACATGTCCTACCTCTGTAGGCATAGTTACAAACTAACATTTAAAAAACCTTTGAAATTCACTTAAAAAACCATAGGTTTCAGGCACGTTATAGTTAGAAATTAGCATTTAAAAAACCTTTGAAATTCACTGAAAAAACCATAGGTTTCAGGCACGTTATAGTTAGAAATTAGCATTTAAAAAACCTTTGAAATTCACTGAAAAAACCATAGGTTTTAGGGACAGTTATAGTTAGTTGGACATTGCACTCGTACAAAACCAGTGAAATTCCCCCGTTATAGTTAGTTCAGCTAACTATAACTCGCGCCCCCGCAATGCACTGCTGATGACGTCACATATTACATCACTCATGACATGGTCAGTGACATCACTGATGACATCACTGATGACATCTCAATTGACATCACTGATGACATCATCCATGTGATAATTTGATGCATCTTCTCACACCCTAATATAACCTTTGATACACCCACTCTAAACTACAGACTGCCATTCTCAAAACCATACACACTCCAACACCAATAACTACATACCCACTCACTGATTCTTAGGTCTACACACACATCCACTGACTCACCAGTACAGTCACTCATACTTATGGTCACTCAGTACAGGACTATCATATGCACTCATACACCTACATAGACACTCACACACCGCCACTCATCCATAGAGGTACTCACACACCTAGTCAGTCATGCAAATAATTAATCACACTGCCATTTACTCACCTATACAGTGATACACACACCAGCTCACTTACTCATACAAATACTAGCACATTCTTACGCTCTTATACAATCACTGCTACAAGCACACACGCATCCATACAGCCACTCTCACAATCACACACTCTCACTTATGCCTTTTAAATACTCTAACACACATATATACTGCCTTTTACATATGTCGTTACTCACACATGTACCACTGAGATATACATTCACTCACTAACACACCGATACACACACTCACCCACCCAAGCAGTCCATCACAGATGCACTCTTCAAATCATGCACCCAGTGAATCACCCACTCACACATCTATGTACAGAGTCACACACACCCCACCCACACAAACACTCAGGCACCCATACAGATACTCAGACAACCAATCAATAACCCATATAGACACTCATGTAGCTATTCGCACACCAACAGACAAATGGATACAGACATTCACACAGTTTAGTCAGTAACCCATGCATTCAGTAAGATACGTTTAATCACTCACTTGGAGAGTCAGTCACGCACCTACTCAATCATCCATTGAGACACTTATACACCCAGTCATTCTTCAATACGCCTTTGCCTATATATATTAAACATATTTAAACTTTACAGAAACACACAGTCACTGCATGATGTCATCAGTGATGTCATCAGTGATGTCACTGACCATGTCATGAGTGATGTAATATGTGACGTCATCAGCAGTGCATTGCGGGCGCGAGTTATAGTTAGCTGAACTAACTATAACGGGGGAATTTCATGGGTTTTGTACGTGTGCAATATCCAACTAACTATAACTGTCCCTAAAACCTATGGTTTTTTCAGTGAATATATATATATATATATATAAATATATATCTGCAGTTGCAACCCACAGATTATGATTGGCTGTCCAATATCAAAACACAATACTTAAGAGGTTGGCTTATGGTTACTTCCCATCTAACACCTCTTTTCAACACTTACATGCATCTTCTGGCTCACATCCATGAACTTGTCACCTCTAAACTGGACTACGCCAACAGCCTCTACCTGGACTTGCCTGTTGGCTGCAGATTATACAGAATGCTGATGCTCGCCTGATCCTTAAGATTCCAATGCGACAATCGGTGTCTGTACATCTTCACCAGCTTCACTAGCTCCCTGTGAGCAGTTGCCTTAAATTCAAAGTGCTTATTTTCCCTTACAGAGCATTGGAAAACAAGGGACCCCTGTACTTGAGACATATACATAAGCCCTACTTCCAGAGCAGATTCCTCAGGTCCAGCTCCCAGAGGATTTGCATGTCTCGAGGATCCATAGGGTCAAATGAGGTGGGAGGTGTTTCACCCTCCTGACGGCTAAGTTTTGGAATACGCTTCCGCTCCAGCCTTTGCATTGCGTCCTCAGAATAAATCTCCAGGAAAGGCCTCAAAACCCACCTGTTTAATGTTTAACTCTTTTTTGTTTCTTTAGGGCAGTCCTACTGTTAGCTCCAGGGCGCTTCCTTGGAAGTAGCTGCGCGCTCTACAAATGCCTTTTATTATTAATAATATTTTCATTATTTTTATTACTATTGTTACTACATCAGAATCATTGTCTATTCCAGATGTGTTTGTTGATAAAACTCAGATCCATCTTTGACTGGAGAATGGAACTGACAACCATGACAACAGCATCATGTTCTCAAAACATGTCTACTTCTAGATGCAGGAAACCCTACCATATTTGAGTGAAGTATATCATACCTTATGGATGGCGATATCACTGATACAGAAAATCAAGAACTTTGTTTCCTGTTCATTATGGATCTCTCCCCACACGTAAATGCCATTGTCAAAAACCCAAGTCTTTGACACTTGAAAATGTGGTTGTCTTTCTCCTTCAGTCCTTTAGTAAGAGTGGCCCTGACATATGGGGCCTTCAGCCTTGATATACCTCTCACTATTCTTCCCTGAATGTGTCTGAATCTGTCAACAGAGAGAGCGTTCAGTGACAGCAATGTAGGCCCCATGCTATCTCCATCTTTTGTGCTTCTGCCCAAGCTTAGAGGATACCCGGGGCATAGAAGGTTCTTTGATAAGCTTGGACACCACTAGATTAGAGTACACTTTGTCCATTGTTGACAGAGGTGTTACTCCATATTAAGTAATATGTATCTGTTTTAAATGGCCCTTTCTGCAGGGTCACCCCAAACCTTTTGACTTCCTCCGCCTCTTTTTCTGACTTTGTTTTTGCTGACATTAGAACTCTTAGCACTTAACCACCGTTAACCAGTGCTAAAGTTCATGTAAATCTCCTCTAAACATGGTAACATTGCCTTATACCCAATTGGCATATTTAATTTACATGTAAGTCCTTAGTAAAGTGCACTAGATGTGCCCAGGACCTGTAAATTAAACGCTACTAGTCGGCCTGCAGCACTACTTGTGCCACCCACTTAAGTAGCACCTTAACCATATCTCAGGCCTGCCATAGCAGAGCCTGTGTGTGCAATTTAAAACTGCCATGTCGACTTGGCAAGTTAAACCTCTTGCCAGGCCTAAACCTTCCTTTTTAATACATATAAGTCACCCCTAGGGTAGGCTCTGGACAGCCCAGATGGCAGAGTGCAATGTATTGAAAAAGTAGGACATGAACATTTTAGTTTTACTTGTCCTTGTAGTGAAAAACTCTTGAATTAGTTTTCACTACTGCATGGCCTATCTCTCCCATTGGATAACATCGGGACTACAAGTTTGGTATCACTGAACTCACAATTTAAAATCACAACTCATGGTGAAGTTGGATTTTAAATTCCAGTTTAGTAATTGAAACTTTTAGAAAGTTGGAATTTACTTACCATTTGGTGCCTTCTGTCTGTCTCTGGAATACACATCTGGGGTGGTTGACAGCTGGCTTCCTGCATTCCCTCTAGACAGTCACCTGCATGCATGTGGTCATCTGCATGCAGACGGGCCATCCTGAGCAGGATAGGAGGGAGGAGCTGACACACCTGAAACGGCTGTGTCCTGTCCCCACACAAAGGATTGATTACCCCCCTGTTGTGTGTCTGGAGTCAGGACAGCAAGGGAGAACCTCTGTGCACTTCAAAGCTTTCTTTGAAGTCTCCCCCACTTCAAAGACACCACTGGGTATAAGTACTGGATCTCTGGTACTACCAAATCAGTAGATTCTGGACCTGTGACTACTCTGCCTTGAACAACTGCTGTGTTGCTGAAAGGACTGCTGCTTTGCTGAACTCTGCCTTGCTGTACTCTTGTCTTGCTAAGCTGCCCTGCTGTCTGATGTTCTCATGCCTGGGGTAGAAGGACTTGAACCCAGATTGAACTCCAAGGGCTTGCCTCCTGTTCCCAAGTCTCAGGGATATCAAAGAGTTGAACCACCTGCATCTGGACCTGGACTCTGTAAGCTGTGAGTCTGCCCTGCCAAGTAGTGCCACCCCAGTCTTGGACCTTTGGAAGTGAGTCCTAAGGTGCTCTACATCCAGAATCCAGCCATACTCATTGTAACCAGGGCATCATCGCCTTTGCGTGAGTCGGAACCAGCGCATCCTCGTTGTTGCATGGAGTGGACCTGGCGCATCACCCTCAGAACCAGGGCATCGCAGTCGGCATTAACGCATCACCAACTGCAGGAGCAGCAGCTGCAATGGCATCCAGAACCAGTGCTTGCACTCGGAACCAACGCATTGCCACAGTTGCGTGGAGGAAATTAATGCATCTCGTCTACTGCATGGCTCAACATCGATGCATTGCCTCGGCTGCACCTTGCATCCTCATCGACGACGACGCACCCCGAATCAAGGTAATTTGATTCAGCGGGCCCAAGTGGGTCCCTGTATCCAGCCCACGCTCCAACGCGATCGGCCTGAACTTTTGACTATGCCCTGGTCTAGAGCGACCAGATAACCAATTTAAGCGCTTATTGCTTCTAAGTACTATTTTGAAATTTATTCTTTTACATTTTATATCTTGACTTCTACACATTGTATCTTTGTCATTTTGGTCCTGTTTTATTTATAAAATCATAATCTATTTTTCTAACCTGGTGTGGAGTCTTTTTGTGGCATTTTCACTGTGTTATTGTATGAAGTGATGCACAAATACTTTTCACATTGCCTCTTCAGTTAAGCCTGACTGCTCTGTGCAAATCTAACAGAGGGTGAGCACAGGATAATGTAGGTTGTGTTCTGCCAACCAGATACCCAGTTTCTAATAGTATGTTTAATACTGCCTGTCTTTCCCTTTTTTTAAACATGGTAACTTTGTTTAGCTTCTGTTATGGATGCCTCAAGCATACACATCATATCATGAGTATGGAGTGGCAAGCTTCTAAAAATGTATCTAGATGCAAGTCCATCTACCTACAAATTATTCTTCTGTTTGCTTGAGGTACTGAAAAAGTGTTGGAGCTTGATCTATTAGGCCTGAGGCATATGAAAGAAAATTGCCCCCTTTTCCCATCACTTGACTGTGAAGGCTGTGATTTCCTCCAAAGTAACAAAACCACTAATCACAAATTGAGAATAGTTTTGCCTGTAAATTGTTTTCAACTCTTTCCCACCCATTTCTCATGCAAAAATAAAAATAAACCCTGATCACATACTCTGTGGAAGTGCTTGCTTTCAGTCACATCGTTCAGAGAAGCCAACACTATGTATTTTTAGAAAAATGAATAACTGCAGGCGACTTGTACTCAAGCTAGGTGTTGTAGAGTGCCTTTTGTATACAACAAAGTGGAATGCATATCAGACTTCTGTCCTGCTGTCATTTTAAATAGTGCGGCTCATTTTCCAAACTTTACCTTTTAAAAAGTATACATATATTAAGTTGTCCCATGCCGGGTGTGGATTTCTGCCATCAATTTGACCAATGAGTCTAATACTGCATTTATAATAGAAAATATACACTGAGTGTATTAGAAAAAGCATTGGATGACTTTCCTTCATAAAGGACAGTGTGAGATACTCAGTATGAATTTGTGCCTTTAAAAGCACAGTGAGGCAGGAACATTGGGAATATTTAGAACAAAAGTGAAATCATGCATAGAGTTGTAGGATCTCCATCAAGGCACCTTTAGGAAACACATGGCAAATCTTGCTTTTCTAGGCCTATTATACTAACACCCATTGATAATAACTGTAAGGTAACAAACTCATCTCTCATGAGGGATCCAGTGTGGAAAAAGTCAACTCTATTGTCTTTCTTCCAGATTGCTGATAGTTTGATGTTGCCTAAGGCTGTTATTCCATACTTCTGCTCTCCGATACTCTGCATCTTTCCCCTGAGGCAACGCCTTATGTAATCAATTTTAAAGATGTACTGTGCTTGCAGGATGCTCAAGTTGAGAGAGTGGGTTGAACTTAAAAACAAGGTGGTGCACTGGTTGGACTTAAGGATTGGTGGCTCACAGCAATTTTCACAACATCATCAAGGTGAGAAGAGTAAAATGGGTAGGTCCCCGCCCTAAGTCCTGTACAGGTGATCGTATTGTTATGAACTTTCGGTCTTCGTTTATGGTTGGAAATATATTGACTGCGATCAATGGTTTAACTTCTAAACCAGGTTCTATAATTCCTAAGGCTGAGTCTGCTTGAGGACTGATTGGTTTGAGAAGCCAGAGCAGACTTGATAGTCTGTTGGTATTCCCCCGCACCACATCAATCTACTTGCAGGGGTCTGAGTATATGTCTGGCCATGAAGCTCCAAACTGCAAATGATGAATTTGGCTTTGTGGAATGTCGCTGGGGTAGGTACTAAGCTGTAGAACCCTAATTAGCCTAATTTTGTTAAGAATGGAAATGTTATTTGTCTCCATTAGACATGGATTACATATAGTTTTCATGTCAATGGGTATCCTCCTTTTCCTCAACTACCTTACCATTCCTGCAGGGCAGGCTAGGGGGGTTTGGATATCTTGGTATCAGTGCTAATCCCTGGGAAAGTACGCAAATTCTGGTCTAATTCTCTGTTATATCAGATGTTTTGGCTAGTCTTTTAGTTCAGGAAGTGCTGATTTTATCTGTTCTTTGAATAAAGATATGGTTAACTTCTTAGCAAGTAAAAACCAAGATATTTCAATATTGTGGGAGGGGTTTTAATGCTCAGCCAAACAGGTGTGTAGAATGATGAATGTTAAGGGAGAAGATATGTTGCAGTTTACACATGATCAATATGGCGTAGCACTAAACAACTTTATATGAAACATAATCTTGTCTTTGCCCAGGAATTCAGTCCTATGCAAAATCAATCACCCATTGTGCCTAGATTTTGAGGCCCAGAGAAGTTTAACACCATAGACTTTATCTTATTTTCTCAAAAGTCTTATTGGGTTTCTTCTGTTTTTGAAATCATTCCACATTGCCTGAGAGATGATCACAGCACTTCCATGAAGTTTTGGTATTTTTGCAACCGGTTGTGCAGAACATTAAGATTATGGAGGCATTTGTGACCGTTCTTTAAATATTTTGTATTGAATTTTCACGCATGAATATGCAACACAACATGCAAACAACAATGTCAAGAAGCAAGTTGTTGAGCTATCATCATAGTCTCTATCAATCCAGGTGGCTCAGGTATGAGTTCAGGGTGCATCCAAATGCAAACAAGCATAGCAGAATTAAACACTTCCCCTTCAATTCCCTGTGAGTCTCTAAATTCCCTCCCGGCCTAATATCCACACCTACAGTCAATCACTCGTACGGGCCACCTCGTTCATCGCATCCTACATGTCCCAGATCTTTTCAAACTTAGAAGGGCATCCCCATACCTAATACACCAGTCCATCACCCTACTGCACCAATCCATGTTGTTCTCTCATTTCTGCATGGACGGCAGCCTTTCCCACCCTCAATATTTAATTAAGTCCCTTTGGGCCACCATCAAGGCAACATTACAAAAAAAGAGGGAATATCATTTGAGGGATTGTTCTCTCCAGATACCCAGGAACACCAACTGCAGGGTGAAAGTCACCTAACTGCCCAGCACAGTGGAAAGTCTTCGGGCTACTTTACTCCAATAGACCTGGACTCTCTGACATTCCCATATTGTGTGGAGTAGGGTACCTTTCTGCCACATCCCCATAGGTACGGTTCATTCTTAGTTCTCCCCATTTGAAAATAACCGGGTTCTGGCATAATATTCCCTGTGGAGTAGCTTCAGTTGGATCAGCCTGAAACCTGCTCTAATTGCTATTTCTTCTGGGTACAGCATGCCATCCCCCAGTCATCATATTCAGTTTACCAAGGTCACCCTCCCATTTATCCCTCAGAGTGTCTAGCGGTGAAAGACAATTTTGCAGGAGAGTGGAGTATATCTGAGATACCGCATGTTGTATTTTGTGCTCCCAGTGTTCTATACTCCAGTGGGAAGTCATCCACTACTTCAGTCAAGTGGTCTCTATACCATCATAGTATATGTTGCGTTTGCAGATACCTTAAAAACTGACTTCCTGTCAGTTCATATTCTGCCTGTAGATCAGTTAATGGAATCACTTCTCCATCCTGTCACGTCTCCTAGTTTGGAGATGCCTAGTACGTGCCATATTTTTGTAGCCCTCTATCTCTTGCAGACCACTCAAGTGGTGTGAGTCCCACAAGGGGGTTTCCAGCATCAGTTTGGCACTCCAGTCCAAGGCATTGGTTGCCCGCCTCCAGATCTTCACGACAACGCCGGTTGGGGGGGGCGTAAGGAAGCCAGGCTCCTCCCTCTGTAAACACTAATGAAAAAAGGAGCAAAAGAGGGAACTAATAACCAGGATGCCCTCCACTCATAAGCTTCACAACAAAAAAGCCGAGTTATTAAGACACATATCTCTAATTTCCATTAAATGGGTATCATATCTCACTCCTTGGTAAGGCTACGCTCATTTATTTAGTCATGCCCACCCGTATGTGTTAATCATTACCAAAATATCACCAACCACCCATATTAGGTCACCGGCCCATCAGCCAATGGCCTCAAAATTGGGCACATTAACATTTATAATGAAAAAATGTAAAGAAAAAATGTGAGGTGAGTCAGAAAGTGCCTCACGTAAGCACCATCCATGGAGCTACTGGTTGTACTCACCAGTTTGCTCACTCTGTCATCATCTGCACTTTCTTGACAGAAATAGAATATACCGTAACTCAAAAAACTAATGTGATGAAAAAAAGGTGTATAAATGCAGGTGATATCCATCCACCATCTAAGCCCCATAATGTAACAAAAGGTGAATACCTCAAGCTCTTTAATAGAGGTGTGAACATCTATCCCACATATTTTAATTTTTAACTAGTGTTCACACTCAATTTAAAAACATGGCATGTATTGACCATTTTTAACCTGAACAGACGACATGTTTCATTGCCCTACAAATTTGTGGCAATTTCATCAGGGCATGGGGACACATCTCCACCTCAACAAAATGCACTGGACCAAGTGGTTGCCAGGTGGACTCCTACCAGCAACTCTCTCGGGGAGGACCCGAAGGATACTACCCCCCACAACTCAGTGCAGCCAAAAACACCACCGGGCCGGGTGCTCGCATATCGATGCTCCATCTGAAAAGCCTTCAAACATACCCCTCTGGGTCTATTACCCACTGGTCCGCCATCAACAATTGTTCCTGCAGCGTAGAGAAGGACCAGTTGTTCGATTACCCACAACTGTGCAGCAAGGTAGTAAAGTTGGACGATTGGGAGTGCAATCCCCCCCCTCCGTGTTCCACCTTGTCAAGATGGCTAGGGCGATCCTGGGTGCCCCCCCCCTCCCTTCCCGGAGTTATGTGCGTTTCACCCCATCTACAGTTTGGAGAAAGCTATCCAGGACCTCGTAGGGAGTATTTTGCAGCACATACAGAAATTTAGACGGGTAAATCGTTGTGATTGGTCTGAGCGCCGTGGTGCGGCGCTCAGCCAGGTACTGGGAGCCTTGGCATGTTCTCCACGCAGGCTGTAATGCAGCCTGTGTGGAAAAATGCAAAGTGTGCATGGCGGTTTGGCCGGCCTGAGACAGCCGGCCAAACAGTCATGTACACTGATAACAGTGCATACCTGTTATCCCCATGGCCCCGCCCCAAGGCTCCAGGACACAAAATAAAATGATAATAAAGCACAGTTTATCATCGTTTTATTTCTCTTTTCTTTGGGCTGCTGGAAGGGGGGCACAACGCTCTTCCGCCATAGCGGAGGAGCCGCTGCTGCTGGACTGTTCCCATGAGGAACAGGGTCAAGACTGATTTGCATATGGCTGGGTCTAAACTGGGGTGGCATGCTGAGCAAAAGGACAATGGATTTAAACCCAGATCTCTTGACAGGGGTGAATGTTTTGATTTGTTCCGCATTCAGTCCACCAATTGTGTGTCTTTTGTATAGTAGGGGCAACACCTTCATCTGCTTCTTTAGAAAGAGGATACTGCTTCACTCTAGGTAAGATAGCACCTTCCTTTAATGTAATTCTGAATGGTGTAGCAGTACGGATGAGGCCTACATCATCAATCAATCAATCAATCAATCAGGGAATTGTAAGCGCGCTACTCACCCATGAGGGTCTCAAGGCGCTGAGGGGGGGGGGTCCGCAGATCTGTTTAGCTGAAGAGCCAGGTCTTGAGGGTCTTCCTGAAGGTGTTCAGTGAGGGGGCGCGTCTGATGTCTGCCGGTAGCTCGTTCCAGGTCTTGGCTGCAATGTGAGAGAAGGATATTCCGCCTGCTCTGGCTCTGTGGATGCACGGGGTTTCGGCCAGTGCGAGGTTGGAAGATCGGAGGTTTCTTTTGGCTACGTGGAAGTTGATTCTGTCGTTGAGGTATTTGGGTCCGTTGTTGTGTAGGCATTTGTAGGAGTGAGTGAGGATTTTGAAAGTGACTCTTTTCTCCACAGGGAGCCAGTGGAGACTTCGTAGGTGTTGGCTGATGTGTTCGTGTCGGGGGATGCCGAGGACGAGTCTGACGGCGGTGTTCTGTATTGTCTGGAGTTTGTGGAGTAGGGACTTGTTGATGCCGGCTTAGAGTGCGTTTCCATAGTCCAGTCTGCTGGTGATGAGTGCGTGGGTGAGTGTCTTCCTTGACTCAGGGGGGATCCACTTGAAGGTCTTGCGGAGGATGCGGAGGGTGTTGAAGCAGCTGGAGGTGACGGCATTGACCTGTCGGTTCATGGTGAGTGATGAGTCGAGTACGATGCCGAGGTTCTTGGCGTGGTCTGACAGGGTAGGTGGGCTTCCGAGGGCAGTCGGCCACCAGGTGCTGTCCCATGCAGAAGGGGTGGTACCGAGGACGGGGACTTCTGTCTTCTCGGCGTTGAGCTTCAGGCAGCTGTTGGTCATCCAGACTGCAACGTCTTGCATTCCTTTCTGGAAGTTGAGTTTGGCAGTGGTGGGGTCTTTGGTGAGGGTGAGGATGAGCTGGGTGTCGTCGGCGTAGGATACGATGTTGAGGCCGTGTTGTCGGACGATGGCTGCGAGGGGGCCATGTAAATGTTGAAGAGGGTGGGGCTCAGTGATGAACCCTGTGGGACTCCGCAGGTGATTTTCGTGGGGTCGGAGAGGAAGGGTGGGAGTCTGATCCTTTGGCTTCTTCCGGTGAGGAATGATCGGATCCAGTCCAGGGCTGTTCCTTGTATGCCTGAGTCGTGTAGTCTGGCGACTAGTGTGCGGTGGGAGACGGTGTCGAAGGCCGCTGATAGGTCGAGTAGGATGAGGGCTGCGGAGTGGCCTTGGTCCAGGAGGGTGCGGATGTCGTCTGTGGCGGCGAGTAGGGCAGTCTCTGTGCTGTGGTTGCTTCGGAATCCGGATTGGGATGGGTCGAGGACGGCGTTCTCTTCAATGAATCGTGTCAGTTTCCTGTTGACTGTTTTCTCTGCAACTTTGGCTGCAAAGGGGAGGAGCGAGATGGGCCGATAGTTCTTGAGGTCGGTGGGGTCAGCTGTGGTCTTCTTGAGCAGGGGTCTGACTTCTGCGTACTTCTAGTCATCTGGGAAGGTGCCTGTTTTGAAGGTGGTGTTGATGGTGCGTTGTAGTTCGGGTGCGATGGCGGCCGCGGCTCTGTGGTAGATGTGAGGGGAGCAGGGGTCGGTGGTGGCACCCGAGTGGATGCTTTTCATGGTCGAGGCGGTCTCTTCGGCCGTGATCAGTGTCCAGTTGGAGATGGTGGGCTGGCTGGTGTTTCTGGGGGGCGGGGGGCCGTCTGTGGCGCCTGGTGGATGGTCGATGAAGTTGTCATAGAGGTTTTTGATCTTGAGGTGGAAATAGGTTCCAAGCTTGTCACAGAGGTCTTGGGATGGGGTGATGTCTGTGGCTTCGCTGCGTGGGTTGGTGAATTCTTGAATGACACTGAAAAGTTCCTTGGAGTTGGTGTAGTTGGCCAGGATTTTGTTGTGGATGAAGTTCCTCTTGGTGGCTCTGATCTGGTTGTGGTAGTCCGTCATGGCGTTCTTGTAGGTGGTGTGGTTTTCGGTTGGCTTGGTGTTTCTCCAGTTCTTCTCCAGGCATCTGCAGGTGCGTCTGGCTTCTTGGAGAGCGGTAGTGAACCAGGCGGCTTTCCTGGGGCGTTGTCTGTCGGGGTTGCGTAGCGGGGCGTGCTCGTCTGCGCAGTTGGAGATCCAGGTGTGGAGTTCTCTGGCTGCGTAGTTTGCGTCGGGTGCCCAGGTGTGGTTGTCTAGGGTGAGGGTGGAGTTAAGTTGCTCGTCGGTAACCTTGCTCCAGTTCCTTCGAGGTGGGCGTGGGGCTGGTTTGGGTGCCTTGGGTTTGTTGATGGCGAAGTGTACGCAGTGGTGGTCGGTCCATGGCGGCTGCGTTGTGGCTGAATTGGACGCTGTTTCCTGCCGCGAAGATGGGGTCGAGGGTGTGTCCTGCTCTGTGAGTCGGTGTGTTGACGAGTTGTTTAAGTCCGATGCTGGCGAGGTTGTCACGAAGGATAGTGGAGTTGGGGTCGCTGGGGTTGTCGAGGTGGAAGTTCAGGTCTCCAATGAGTATGTAGTTTGTTGAGGCGATGGCGTGGGCTGCGATGAAGTCGGTGATGGTGGTGGCGAAGGGTGTTCGGGGGCCGGGGGGTCTGTAGATGAGGGTTCCTCGGAGTGTGGCTTTGGGGGTGGTCTGGATTTGGAAGTGCAGGTGTTCGGCGGAGGGGAAGGTTTTGCTGGAGGTGGTGAGGCGGAGGGTGCTCTTGTGTGCGATGGCGAGGCCCCCTCCTGGGTGGTTGGGGCGGTCTTTCCTCTGGATCTTGTATCCGTCTGGGATGGCGGTGCTGATGTCAGGGGCGGAGGATGCGTTGGTCCAGGTCTCCGTGAAGAAGGCGATGTCGGGCGAGAGAGAGTTGAGTAGGTTCCAGATTTCCATAGCGTGTTTGTGTACGGAGCGTACGTTGAGGAGGATGCATTTTAGGGTGTCGCCAGTGCTGGCGTCGGTGGTGTTGGAGGCCGGGGTGGTGGTGAGGGTCTGGCGGCAGTGGAGGCAGGAGAACTGGCCGTGGGTTGTGTTCGGCGAGGCCTGTTGGCATTCTCTAAGTCTTCCAGGGTTGAGTGCGAGGAGGGTGGTGGTGTCGTAGCGATGGGTAGTGGGAGGTCCAGGGTTCCTGGCCGCGGTCGGGTCGCGGACGGGCGCCGACGGGCTTGCCTTTGGCGTGCCGGCGGCGCACCCGCTGCACGCGTCCGCTGCGTGACCATTAAGTAGGGGAGGTGGGAGGGAGGAGAGGCTTGGAGGCGGGAGCGGAGGAATTCCGGGGGGGAATTCTGGGGGGGAGGGGCCGCAGGGGCAGCAGCGGCGAAAGGAACAGGCAGGCACGAGAAAATAAAAACAGTGGTGGAATTAGAGCAAGACACAGATGGGCACAATAACAGTGGCACAACAGGGAAAAATTAAGAAAAAAAACGGCTGAGAAAGGTTACGGTGGTTGCAGTCTGGTCCCAGTTGGAGCAGGCAGCAGGCGCAGGAGCGGGCAGCAGCCTCGAACCTCCCAAGGAGGAGGTCGGGGTCTGGATGCAAGAGACGGCACAGCGGAGCTGCGGGGAGAGGGTGGACCTAGACCGAGGGTCATGGGGACCCTTAGTCCACAAAGTGTCTGGTACTTGGGACAAATCTGCTTCCCTTGCAGAATCAAATGCTCTACCTAGTGTGGGTGTCTTTACTGCCAATATTGTCCTCAATGGTATGTCATCCTGAAAGGTTACAACTGTTTTCTTGGAATCATCATCATCAAATGTTGGTCATCCAATATCTCTCTAACCGTTTTTCCTGGCTCAATGAATATAGCTCATGGCCACAAGACATGGTTATGGTCACTGACTATCATAGTGCCATAAGTTGGTGTTGTCTTTAAAGCCTCTATTTGCAATATTAACTCCGTATGAGGCATCCAAGAATCCTATCCTTGTTGCCGGAAAAGGAATTCTTTTGGCAGCTGAACCTCCCTTCCCAGTAACTCTGGTGTCTCTGCTATGATTGTATACACTGCTATTATGAATGCCTCCATATCAGCAGGTTGTGCTCTGATCTTATTTCCAGTAGAGTAATTTACTGTTACTGCCATGATTCTGGAAGGTGAAACTCCAATGGTAGAACAAATCATAGTACCATCAGACTCAAAATGAATGGTCATATTTAACTTGACCATGAGATCTCTCCCTTGCTGGGACAGCTGTAGAAAACAGTAAACAGACATCAATGTACCTCCCTCCTACTTCCATCAACACTGGTTTAGTAAATAGAACCTTCATTACTTCCCCAGAGAATCCTTGTGTGTCCATTGATCTATTAGAGATTGTAAAGTCTCCCTCTCTAATACAGGATCGAGTTGCTTATGTATCTAAAAGGAATGCATACCTCTTGTTATTGATAACTACCATCACAGTGGGTTCCTCATCTGGCCTATGCGTCACTGATAATACTAGACACAAAGAAATACTCTGTGGGCACCCTCATTGGGTATATCCTGCCACAGAATTCATCTGGAAAGGATTTCCTCCTCTCACAATTATGCCTCCCTGTCCACTTTGAGGTGGAAGTGGAACCATCATTGGGGTGCTTGGTAACTTTGCTGTTGCGGCACCAGGTGTGCTTGAGGCATTACTGGTTGATGCGCATTTTGGAGTTGTGTCTGAGGCAGATATAGGATTTGCAGGTTTGACTGTGGCTGTACTGCTGTTTCCTGGCTGATTATAAACTCCTATCCTTCCATTTTGCTAATCAGATTTCTTAGTTCTGCAGTCTCTCAATGTCCATCTCTCTGACAATAATGACATACTTGATCCATCTTCTGGGGACCTATCCTACTTCTTAATATTCCTCCTCGTCCTTCTCTACTACTTCCCTGTGCCGTTATACTATTCTGTTGCTGTGGGTACTGTTGTTGGGTGGTCCCTGGGACCGATCCTACAGACACTGCAGTCATGTGAGTGATGACTACCACTACTGCTCCTTCCACTGCTCCTTTCTTTACCAACTTTTGCTGTACTAACTATGCTGCTGCTTTTTCTGTCACCTCCTGCTTGTTTCTTTCTTTCTCCTGCTTTTTCTTTCAAAAATGGATTATGTGTGCTCGTATCTCTGTCCAGGGCTTGGCCTCCAATGCCATTATGTTATCTAGGTTATCATGCACATCAGAGGGTAACCCTTTCTTTATAATAAAATAACACAGCATTTCCGCCTGTTACTTCTCAACCCTGACTTACTTCTTGGGTCCATTTTTCCTTCATTCTACTAAGAAACTGAGCGGGGTCCTCATTTGGCTGCATTGACTGAGCCATGAGTGAGTCAATGTCTGGCCTATCAGGATGCACTTTTCTCAGCTGATCCCAAACTACTGTCCTAACCAAGATAAAGGGGGATCCACCATATCCAGTCTCAGTGCAGGTAACATTTCTTATTCCAGCTTTCGGAAAGACAGTGTCTGTTTCATCTCCTATAAGAGACTAAGAAGACTCTTTATATCTCATACAGCCAAGGTGATTCCTGCAGTTTGCTTTTCAAAAGCTCTGATCCATTTTCCTGCTCCCTCTGTAAGCAGCGGTAACACTTTCCTGAGATTCTCCCTGTCCATTTGTGGCCAAGGAACATAATGAGGTGCCCCAGGTCCCTTGCATATCAGGGGCCTCTGATATTTGGTAATTGCAGAATGTTGGGGATTGTGCTGGCTAGCATATGTTTGCCACATGCGCAAAGATTTCCGCATTTTTGGATAATCCCAGTCTGGATCTCCCTCACCATAAAGAGTGTAATCCTCAGCATTCCCCATATCGCTTGGATCAAAGGACACTTCATGTGGCCATGAACTTATCTGTGGAGCTAACTGTTGTAATTACTGACCTTCATTGGATAAGTCCATCTCACCTTTCCTTTTGTCACCTTTTGGAACATTCCCTGTTTCCTCTCAACTGTCAGATGTTATGTTATGTTATAACAATTTGTAAAGCTCACTAATACCCTTAGGTGTCTAGGCGCTTATGGTCCGCATACTGTGAGAGGGAAGCAAATTTTTAAAAAGCCAAGTCTTAAGGTGTTTCCTAAATTGAAACAGGGATGGGATTTTCCTGAGAAAAAGTGGCAGAGAGTTCCATATCCTGATAGTACTATGTCTGAAACTCCTCCCACCCCAGTTCATCCTTTTAACTCTGGAGGTGGGCATTAGAAAAGCATTGGCCGAACGCAGTGATCTGCTAGGAGAGTACCAACTAAAAGCGTGCCAAAGAAATTGTGGACCTTCTCTGTAAAGTGTCTTGTGTGCGATACAAAGTGCCTTGAATTTCACGCGCTGGCCGACTGGCAGCCAATGTAACTCTTGAATCCCAGCCCTAATGGACTGGTGTTTAGGGACATCTAGCACTAATCTGGCAGCGGCATTCTGTACCGATTGTAATCTTCTGAGTTGATTGGACTGTAAGTTAATATATAAGGCATTACAGTAGTCCAACTTTGATAAAACCAGGGAGGTTAAAACTGTTTTTCTGGTCTTTTTAGGAATGAACGGAAGAATTTTACGCACGGTTCTAATAGTAAAAAATGCAGAAGACACCACCTTTGAAATCTGAGATTTAAAATTAAGCTTCTCATCTATTATGACCCCCAGATTTTTAGCTTTTACTACCGGTGTAGGAAGGGGGCCCAGAGTACTTGGCCACCAAACTGGTGACCATAGAGGAAAAAGCTTTCCAAATAGCACCACCTCGGTTTTACTTGAGTTTAACTTCAAGCAATGCCTACTCATCCAATTGCTTAAGGAGACCATACAATCATGAAGTTTGATGGAATAGTTAACATCCTTGTCTATCGTTGAAATAACCAATTGGGTGTCGTCGGCATACGAGGTCAGGATTAGATCAAAACTTCTGATCAAAGGTGCTAATTCGGACACATAGATATTAAAAAGCGTAGGGCTCAGTGAAGAGCCCTGCGGTACCCCACAAGGCAGGATAAAAGGTGCAGATTTAAAATCGCCTAATTGCACTGTCTGAGTTCTATCTGCTAAAAAGGATGTTAAAAGCGAAAGGGCCTTTCCTCCCAAACCTATAGTCTTTAAACGTTCTATCAGGAAGGTGTGGTCCACGGTATCAAATGCTGCGGACAGGTCAAGGAGGATAAGAGCCGCTGACCCTCCGCCATCTAATGCGGAGCGAATTTCCTCCGTGGTCTTTATCAGAGCTGTCTCAGTGCTGTGACATGACCTAAATCCAAACTGACTGTGGTCTAAAATGTGGTTTTCTAGAATGTAAGTGGAAAGTTCTACATTTACAATTTTTTCCAGAATTTTCGCAGGAAGCGGGAGCCTCGCAATAGGTCGATAGTTGGCCGGATCCGTTATATCTAGATTGTTTTTTTTTAATAATGGTAAAATGCAGGCCTGTTTCCACAGTGTTGGAAATATTCCTTGTAAAAGCATCTGATTGAAAATGCCAGATAGCTGAGGACAAATAAGATGGCTAATATTATGGAGAACCCTCGGAGGACAGGGATCATCCGGAGAGCCAGATTTAGTCCTTGAAAGAAGGGTAGCAATTTGCACTGGGGAGGTAGGGGTAAAGTTTAAGAGAGGCGTAACGGTCCTAGCTTCCTGTTCTGTAACATTAGTGTTTGTTGTATGCAGGGCAAATTGATCATAAATTTGATCAACCTTTGATTTAAAAGCCTGAGCCAGTGTGTTACAGAAATATTGATTGCAGTTGGCAGCGTCATCCTTTTTAACAGTTGTCATATTGTTTATGACCTTAAAAAGTTCCTTGCTTGAATTGCCCGCCATCTCTATTTTCAGCGTATAATATTGGCTCTTCTCAGTAATTATTTTTTTCTTATAATCAGCTAACATTCGTTTATATTGCTCTTTCTCAGCTGCATCATAGTTTTTATGCCAGGTTCTTTCTTGCCTCCTAAAGGCTTGTTTATCAGTTCTAAGAGCTTCGGAAAACCATGGTGCAGATGGAGTCTTTCTATTTTTATTAGCCACCATGACAGGTGCTAGTTTAGCAAAATTGGATTCCAGCCACGAAGTATAACTTCTAGCTGATACCTCTACTTCCAACTCCAGATCTGGTAGGATTTGCACTAGCTGGCTTTCCAGCACGCCTAAATCAATATTGTGCCACGCTCTCCTGCAGAGCTTAGTGCTCGCCATATTAGTTGCCTTGGATCCGGGCAAGTCATAACGGAATAGAACAGCGTGGTGATCAGACCACGTGAGAGGAAGGACGGATGTGATAGAGATGGCTGGATTATTAGTAAACACTCCATCCAGGGTATGTCCTGCTTGATGCGTGGGGCCTTGGACTAGCTGTTGGAGTCCTAAATCCGATGTAATATCGAGAAGCTCCTGAGTCTCTTTATCAGCTAGTGTTTCCAAGTGGAAGTTCATATCACCCAACATGGTGAAACATCTAGATTGAATACCCAGTTCTAACAAAGGAGATAAGTTATTAAAAAAACGACTTCTAGAGCCTGGTGGGTGATAAATTAATAATCCTTTAAATGTTTCTTGTTCAGATGCACTAATTTTAAAAAGAAGGGCCTCGCAATCCGAAGCGGGTAGTATTGAGCAGTGGGAAATAAGTTCATTCCTATGAATTATTGCAAGGCCTCCGCCTTTTTTTATGGGTCTATCGTACCTAAAAACTTTATAACCACACGGCACAGCAATATTAAAATCTGGGTCGGATGTTTCTTCGCCCCAGGTTTCCGTAACAAACATGACATCCAGCTTGTTATCAGTAATAAAATCTGAAATCTCATATTTATGCTTAATCAATGACCTAGCATTGATGAGCACTAGCTGAAGTTCTGAGTTCCGTATGCTAACATTGGTCAAATTTCTGTCAGATTTCAGCGTCTCCTGGCAGCTCTTATGATTTTTACTAAAGCATTCTGGACATTGGGGATTTTTTGATCCAAGCAACTCTTCACAAGTAAATTGATGGCATCTCTTGCCCCTAGGCTGACCAAGCGCACAAAGGCTCTCCCTTGAGTAGATTATTCTAGGTTTACATTTGGTATTTGGGCCAGGAATCCTGGCCCTAGGCCCGGTCCAGGCGCGGACGGGCGCAGACGGGCTTGCCTTAGGCGTGCCTTTGGCGCGCCAGCGGCACGCCCGCTGTGCACGTCCGCTGCGCGTGCGCTCCCGCTCGCACCTAAATAGGTGCTCCTGGAGCCTAGAGCGCTGACCGGGCAAAAGTGACGCCCTGGAAGTGTACAAACTGTGGTCTTCCCTCCGCATCAAACGGCTGACGCCGCGGCGGACCGGGGAAGACTAGGACTAATGTGCAAAATGGCAAAGGTGAGGGAACCAGAAAGTGCAAGGTGCGCAAATCAAGTTAAAAACACATTAAAGTTAAAAAATAATTAAGAACAATCCTAGTTAAAAATGAGGCAGGCTACCCAAACGCGGCAATAATGCGGGCGGAAAAGGCAGCAATAACACCTAATGGCTGAATCAACACTTAGCGTCCCAGCAGAACGGACCGCTGAGCGTGCGCTCCAGCTCGCACCTAAATAGTGATGAATATTCCAAAGCTGACTTCAGCTAACTGGAACCTTGTGATGGTGTTAGAAGCATAATGAAGGTCTCCTGTTTGAATCTCTGCTTGTTCACTTTGTAACACTAACCTTCCAGTCCATTCTACCAAATTTTCTATGTATGGCACAACACTGTACCCATGGATGTCAGTGAATCTTTTTTTCAGTGTCCGAGACCGTAGGTGTCATCTGGGCCAAGATTGCCTCTATGTCCACCACTCTGGCCACACGTTTCCTGTGATCCGCTAGAAGGTTGCCCAAGTCAAGCACTACTGTGTCAATTTTATTTCTCAGTGCCTATTTGGTGTTTCTTATGGCTGCCAGAATTGGTCAATCAATCAATCAATCAGGGGTTTGTTAAAGCGCGACTACTCACCCGTAAGGGTCTCAAGGCGCTAGCGGTGGGGGTGGGGGTGCAGGTTCCATTCCATCAAGGAGGGGGTCTGTCGAAGAGCCAGGTTTTGAGGTTTCTTGCGAAGATGGGGAGCGATGTTGTCTGTCTGAGGTGGAGCGGAAGGGCGTTCCATGCTTAGGACGCGAGGAAGGAGAAGGAGCGTCCTCCCAATCTGGTCTTTCTGGTGCGGGGGACCACGGCGTAGGAGAGCTGGGCTGATCGTAGGGTCCTTTGGGGTGCGTGGAATTTGAGTCGGCTGTTCAGGTATGCTGGTCCGGTGCCGTGGAGGGCCTTGTGTGCGTGGGTGAGCATCTTGAAGGTGATTCTCGCCTCGACGGGGAGCCAGTGGAGTGTGCGCAGGTGCTGGGAGATGTGGCAGTGTTTTGGCAGGTTGAGGACCAGTCTTGCGGCGGCGTTCTGGATGTTCTGTAGCTTGCGGGTGAGGTTTTTGTTTATTCCGGCATAGAGTGCGTTGCCGTAGTCGAGTCTGCTGGTGACCAGGGCGTGAGTGACGGTCTTTCGGTGTTCAAGGGGGATCCATTTGAAGGTCTTACGAAGGAGGCGGAGGGTGTGGAAACAGGAAGACGAGACAGTTGATCTGGCGGTCCATTTTGAGCTCGGAGTCCAGGATGATTCCCAGGTTGCGTGCGTGGTCCGTGGGGGTTGGCGGGTTTCCGAGGGCGGGGGGCCACCAGGTGTCGCTCCAGATGTCGGGGTTTGGGCCCATGATGAGTACTTCTGTTTTGTTGGTGTTTAGTTGTAGGCAGCTGTTTTTCATCCATTTGGCGACGGCTTCCATGCCTTCTCGAAAGTTGTGTCTGGCGGTGTTGGGCTCGTTGGATAGGGAGAGGATGAGCTGGGTGTCGTCTGCGTATGACACGATGTTGAGTCCGTAGGTTCTGACGATGGGGGGGAGTGGAGCCATGTAGACGTTGAAGAGCGTCGGGCTGAGGGAGGAGCCCTGGGGGACTCCGCAGGTGGTAGGTGTGGGGTCCGAGAGGAAAGGGGGGAGTCTGACCCACTGCGTCCTGCCGGAGAGGAAGGAGCGGATCCAGTCGAGGGCTTTGTCCTGGATTCCTGCGTCGTAGAGTCCGTGGTGCAGTGTGGACCTCTAGTCCCTGGCTTGGAGGAACCTCATCCGCATACCGGGCAGCCTCCCTGGTACATCTGTGGCTAGGCCCATTTTCTCTGCCTTGGTGCATATCATTGCATCATGGATGAGCAGCCAAACTCATTACCCCAAAGCCATTGGTGTTGGCAGTCGTTGGATTCATAGCAACCGGGAGTCCATCCGGTGTATCTCACATTCCCTTAAGGGGTTCTTCTGGCCTACGCACATGGGGGACCTCCGCACCCCTGACCCATGTCCTCTGCCCCCAAAGGGACCTCGGCCGACAGACCCCAGAAGACTGGCTTCCCAGCCCCTCCCAGAGACCGAGCCTGGGCCCAAGGGTAGGCCAGTCCCAGTCATGCAAGCGCAGCCCCACCCACAGGCACAAGCACCCCAGACCCACCTCCTTAGTTTTCCTCAGGCTAGCTCAGTCGTTGCTCTCCTGGGCCACCACATCTGTCCTCGAGGCCCACAGCAGGTCCCTCACCGGTCTCGGTCCACCTTTCATTGAATCCCCAGGTAGGAGCACCTCACCCTGCATCCACTCCACACCAGGGGGCTGCCCACTGGACTCTGCAGTTGGGGGTCCAACCTTCACAGCTTATTTCCACCAGCAGCCACAAACCCCAATGGGTCAGTCCAGAAACATGCCAATTCACTTCAGTGATTGGGTCCCCAAGTCTATGGGGCCCTCAACTCTCCACAGCTACCTCAGCCTTTCCAGGGCAGGCCTCACAGCATTTGGAGTGGGAAAGGTTAAAAGTAATGTCCGGAGGTGCTGCAGTGATATCTCCTGTGGCAGCACCACCTCACTGCACTGTCCATAGTTGTCAAGGCCTCTATGGACCTATAATACCAATGTGGATACCCGGGTCTGCAGTGCCTCATGGTTGCTGCAAAACCACTACCACACTGGGGGGGAGGAGGCGTGGCAACACCAAAAGCCTCCATGTCACTGCCCGATTGTCTATATGGGCTCACGAGGTGGCACCAGTACCGTGCAGCACCACCTCGGCGAGCCCCGCAAGGGTGCACAGGTGCAGCCAGTATGCTGCAACAGTGCCGACTGGGCAGATTCTTCTCCGGGGCTCCCGGTCAGCTCCACAACGAATAGCATCTGTTACCACGCATGGCTCAACAACGCAGTCAATACCACACCTGTGTCATTACCATGAGTTCCATTACAATGCAAGTCATTACAATGACTTGCTTTAGGGAAGCACTGGACTTTGGAATAGTTTAAATTACTATTCCAACTCCAGTCGGTGTATCAGTAGGGAAGGTATTGGACTTAAAATCCAACACCAGTCCAACACTGCATTCCCTAAAGCAAGTCGTTATAGTGACTTGCGTTGTAATGGAACTCCTGGTAACGTCGCAGTCCTGGTACTGACTGCGCTGTAAAGGCACTATGTTATAATGCCTGCGTTGTAATAGATGTTTCCCCTCCACATCTTGTCCCTGCTTCTCCAGGGCCCCGTGTGCCACGGGCTGCCTTGGGATTTGCCTGTGGCAACATGATGACTGCATCTAGGGGTCTTACGTCCGGTAGCCTTAGCCGTTCACGTTCAATGCCATCTTTGGCTGGCCACCACATTTGAGACTACTGGGAGGTTTCGTTTAAGGCCAGTTGACTGGTCAACAACCTCGCAAAGTGGTTAAATGTAGAGGCTGGTTTGATAACATGCATAAAGGAGCACAGCAAACTTAAAGTGTCACTTAATAATGTAAACACAAGGAAATGCTGGACGGAGTGCTGAAACTTTTCAGACCCTCACCCCCAGTCACAGATCTGGGTTGAATCCATCATCATTGTTAAGCTCACTTCGCCACCCCAGTTCAGACACAGCTATATGCAAATCAGCCTTGACCCTGTGCCTCATGGGAACAGTCCAGCCCGAACTGCCAAGCCATGTCTTCCCTGGACTGGAAACAAGCATCCTGGGACCGGTTTCGGGCTAACAGCCCTCATCAGCCAGGCTAGCTTGAATCCAGTGGCAAAGTGAGCAAGGGACCCACGTCTGGGCATACCCTGCCAACTTAGGGCTGTTAGCCCGAAACCGGTCCCAGGATGCTTGTTTCCGGTCCAGGGAAGACATGGCTTGGCAGTTCCGGCTGGACTGTTCCCATGAGGCACAGGGTCAAGACTGATTTGCATATAGCTGTGTCTGAACTGGGGTGGCGAAGTGAGCTAAAGAACGATGATGGATTCAACCCAGATCTGTGACTGGGGGTGAGTGTCTGAAAGGTTTCAGCGCTCCATCCATCATCTCCTTGTGTTTGCTTTGTTTTCCCTAAGTTGGCAGGGTATGCCCAGACATGGGTCCCTTGCTCACTTTGCCACTGGATTCAAGCTAACCTGGCTGATGAGGGCTGTTAGCCCGAAACCGGTCCCAGGATGCTTGTTTCCGGTCCAGAGAAGACATGTGTTAGAAATGGGGGTCTTTAGTTGGCAATGGCTGGCCACTGTCCAAGTAGGGACCCTTCTTCCTAAGTCAGAGTGAGAGGGCTACCCTCTTTAATACCCCTGCTCAACCCTGTGGTAACGTAGCACGAGCAGGTAGGCTTATCTCAGAGGCAGGGTGTCAAGCATTTATGACCATACACCAGAGGTCTTCAAACTTTTTGATGCCGAGACCCCCATGTCAAAAACTTTTAGGCGTAAGGACCCCTTCCTGACAAAATGTCTAGAACTTGGGCAGTCACGGCCAGCATGACTATCGGGGGCGGTGGGATGGGGGGTTTAATTTAATTATTTTTTTATTTTTAAATTGCCTTCGCCTCCGGTCCCGGGCTCCCGTGTCACGTCTCCTGCTCTCTCTCTGCTCGTAATAGCAAGAAGCAGGCAGCCTCCCTCTCCTCCCCTATGCCAATCACAATGCTGCAATGGCAGCGTTGTGATTGGCTAGGACGCCGTCCGTACAGACGTCTATGGGGAGACCGTTTTCTTCATGGAGAAACACAGGAGAGTGCTCATGACTGGTTTGGCCGGCCCTGGGGCCGACCAAACAGTCAGCGCCCATAACATTGGGCTAGCCACTCCTCCCCGACGCGCCCGCCCGCCCTCAACCAGGCATACCCTTCTTCTGCTTTCTCGTATTTATACCATTTTACGTTTCTGCTTCCCGCACTGCGAGAAAGCAGTGGGATGACGCTCCGACGCCCACGTGGAGGAGCCGCCCCTGAACTTGGGCCTCCTCATCATTGCCAATTATCGACAACCATAAACGCCACTAATTCCCACAACAAATCATTTATAAATTGGGGAAATAAATTAAACAGGGTTTAGCAAAAAAAGGTCATTGGTTGGGG
Source organism: Calotriton arnoldi (assembly GCA_963921515.1). Lineage (NCBI taxonomy): Eukaryota > Metazoa > Chordata > Amphibia > Caudata > Salamandridae > Calotriton > Calotriton arnoldi. The sequence goes on from CAWUFW010009931.1 coordinate 200,006, forward strand.
GCGTGGTCAAAGGTGTGGCTAAAAACAAAGGGCACATTTATGAGGCATTGGCGTAGGGCAGCGCCGCATGTTTTATTGCTGGGCTGCCCTACGCCAATGTGAAAGGGTAGGAATGCACCTTATTAATGAAATATGGTGCATTCTTGTCCTTTTCCCCCTATGTTGGCACACAAATTGCTGCCTAGCGTCAACATAGGCAGGATGGTTTTTGTGCAGGAAGGGGCACCTTTCTGCACAAAAACAATCCTGAGAGGGGTTTTCCTCTTTCCATGTGTGCTGCAGAATGCAGCACACATAGAAAGAGGAAAAAACGAGGAGAAATGAAAAAATTTCTCCTCTTTACGCCTGCTGTGGGGAGGCGTAAGGTTTTGGCACTGCCCCAGGTTTACATGGTTTTGTAAATCTGGGGCAGCATCAGAATCCATGGGCGTTGTGTGGGAACACCCACCGCAACGTCTATGGAACACCTACTTGACATAGAGTAAGGAAACGCAGCGACTTGCGCTGTTTTGTCTTACTCCATATCTATGAGGCCATGCAAAGCCACGCAGGGTGACTTTGCCTCGCCTCGTAGATATGATTGAGATGCTTGTGCTGCCGAAGCTTAAAAAAAACGGACGCTCCAGCGGCGCAAGCGTCTCATAAATCAGCCCCAACATATTTTGTTCGTTTTTTAGGTCTTTCACCATCAGGTAGCTACATATAAAATAATGGATAGATTAAATGAAAAATAAATTTAAAAAGTTGTTACTCAGTGGGAAATACACTATATAGTACTTTATAAAAACTATTATTTAATGCACTTAATAGGTCTGTGTGTAACCAGAGAGCCACAGAATTAAATTTGGTTGGTGCAGTGGAGAATAGTGACTTGTGTATTTTTAGTGCTATGAGGTCACAGCCTGTGACAGAAAGCACTGCGAATGTGTAAGTCATTATTTTATACTTGCATTTTTTTTATCACACTTTATTGAGTTTTTTGGTTTCATAAATCATACATTGCATTATATACTTTTTAAAACATCCTAGCAGTGTTTGTCTTGCATAGCTACAGATGTGCTCCTCAGTATTCCAGTGTTTTCAAGCATTTGCATCATTTCTTACAGTACATTTTGCAGAAACCTTATTTAAGAGGTAACACAGTAGTATCAGGTCAATCTGGCAAGTGCATTTATATTAACTTCAACAACGATCAACCCCACTTTCCCTCCTCCCTCCTCCCTCTGGCTCTTCTTAAATTACTGCCTATGGTGCCTAGTTCACCCAGGTTCCTTCTTCTACATATGTTGTCACGATTAATACTATTTGCATTTGGCAGTGTTACACATGTAGACATTCTTGGGTTGGAATCGTGCAATCAGGGGACTGTTTACGAATGCTCCTCTATGTGTCATTTGTCATTGGGACAGGCGCAGGTTAAGGGTTTAAATGCTTCCAGCATTAAGTTCCCGTCCATTGAGATTGCTGTTTTACGCAACCCTTGAGCCTCTTCCCGTCTAATAGCAGCACTCTCCGCGTTGCCCCAGCTCACCATTTCCCCATGTGACAAGTACACTGATGGGCCCCTTGCCGCTTTCCACCTCATGGTTATTGCACGCTTTGCAAGGATAAGTGCTAAGTCAGCAAACCACTAGTGTACCTTCTGCAATTTTGGTCGTCGATACATCCCCAGTATGCAATTTCCAGCTGCCTCCTCTGTAGGAATACCCGTCACTGCCCTGACATTCCGGACGACCTCCGTACATAACTCCGCAAGGGCATGGCAGGACCATATCATATGCAGAAGGTCTGCATCCTCCGCCTTGCATCTTAGGCAATGTTGCAGTGTGCAGGAACATACGCTGCAAGCGGTGTGGGGTGACATAAGCTCTATGGAGGACCATATGCTGAATACATTTAAATTTGGCGTTACGTGATACCTTTTTTGGATACTCTAACAAGGCGGTCCATTCCCTGTCTGTCAGATCCTTCCTAGCTCCGCAGACCACTTGTTGTGCAGCTCAGTAAGTGTAATCCCACTGTGTGCCCGAGTACCTTTGTAGAGCCATCTTGTGAGATGTCGCCCCTCTCCCATCAGATACATTGCTTGTACAAGTGCATGTGTCGGAGGCTCTTCTCTTGCAGGAGCCCAGTGCCTCTTAACATATGCGATTAGTGCTGCTATATATGTCATATATAAATTCCCTGAGACCCCATGTTCCCTGGTGAAATTTTCGTGATCCATGAGTGCCTGGCATTGAAGAGTGCCCCTACTGTAGTGACTCCTCCCTCAGACCAGCTGCGGGTGTTCCATTCTGTGATGAGGCCTGTGGGCGTAGGGATACCGAGTAGCGGTGTGTTTGAGTATGGGGTGCACTGGCGCGTGTACTGTAGTGCTTTTTCCAGTATGCCAATGCTGTGCGTAGTAGGGTCGGGGCATCCTGGGGGACCCGAGATCGAGGCAGCAGGAGTGTATGCAGGGTCCCGCGGTTGAGGTCCTGGGCTGTGTAGCCCAGTTTGTGCAGGTTGCGCCCCGCCAGCCAGAACGAGAGCCACTGTAGTTGGCTTGCATAGCAGTATGCGCGAAGATCAGGGGCCCCCAGCCCTCCTCTGTCTGTCGCGAGCTGCAGCTTGGCTAGGCCCACCTGCCGACGGCCGTTCCCCCAGATCAAGTCAGATAATAGTGTTTCGAGTGCATTGAATATAGGTGCAGGGAGGTTTGTAAAAAAGTATAGTATTCGTGGGAGGACCACCATTTTAGAGATTGCCACCCGTCCCATTACAGATATTGGTAGTGAGACCCAGAAAGCCATCTGGGATCGGAGCGCCCTAATCACTCTGGCCAGGTTTCCTTCTATTAAGTCTTGCGAATCTCTGTATATATTTATACCTAAGTATTTGAAGGTATGTTGCGCAACTGTTAAAGAGAGCTGCCCAAATTGCAACCTATCTGGTCGCACGCCAGGGTGAAAAAAGGCTTGCGATTTAGCCTCATTGATGGCCAGACCTGAGACCAGCTCAAATTGACTGAAGATGTCCGGGATCGGCCCTAGATCACTGAGCAGGTCTTTGGTATATAGAATTATATTGTCACATATGCTGAAAGCACATGTGTGATATTGTCCAGCCTGATCCCTATTTGCTAAGCCTCTGCCCGTAGCTTGATGCCAGAGGCTCTAGCGCGAGCACAAATAGCAGGGGTGACAGCGGGCATGCCTGACGGGTGCCTCTGCCCACTGGGTATGTACCTGATATGTGATTCCCGGTCCGGGCCCGCGCCGTGGGTCCCGTGTACAGCTATTGCACCCACCTCAGATATTCGGGCGGTATGCCAAACTTCCTCAGTGACCTGACCATGTAATCCCATTGCAAGGTGTCAAAGGCCTGTCTAAGGTCTAATATGATGCAACCTGCATTCAGCGTGTCTGCTGGAGCGGATCCCATGACATAAAGACGTGCTGCGCGCTGGGACAAACCCGCATTGATCCACATGTACGAGCTTGTGTAAGTATGGAAGTAAGCGGCGCACTAGTATTTTACTTAATATTTTATATTCTGTGGCAAGCAGAGAGAGGGGTCGATACCCTGCAATATCTGTAGCAGAGCGTCCCGGCTTAGGGATTGATACAACTAGTGCCTGCATTGTGGTAGAGGGGAGGGTCCCTGCATCCAACGCGGATTGGTACAGCTATTCTAGATGGGGAATCAGTGTATCTGAAAAGGTGTCGAAGAATTCTATAGGTAGGCCATCTAAACCAGGGGCCTTGTTGCGCGGCAGCGCCCGTATAGCCGCTCTGATTTCAGCCCTGGTAATGGGGCCTGACTGTTTGTCCCTGCCATGTCATCTAACTGGGGGAATGGTAGGTCATCTAAGAAGGCGTCTATAGATTCGTCTATCTGTCGCGCTGGGGCTGGGTAGAGCGCTTCATAATACTTATGGAATGCTTCATTTATTTCCTGCTTGGTGTGCACTGTGTTCCCTTCTAATGTGGTTATTTCATGTATCGTAGTAGCGGGAGGGGCATCGCGTATAATACGCGCTAATAGCGCACCAGACTTATCAGCCTCTGTGTGTTTTATCTGAGTGTACGTTCTGTAATCCATTACTCTAATGCTCTCCAATAGTTCGGCATGTTTAATGCGCGCCTCTTGTAATGCCGCTGTCTTGGTGGGATTCTTTGCCGCTTCCTGCTCTATCGCATTCATGGTACTCTCAACTATTTTGAGGTTATTCTGCAACTCCTGTCGTGCCCCTGCAGTGGTGCTGATGGCCACACCCCGTATGACGGTTTTAAAAGCATCCCACTCTACCTGACGTGTGGAGGCAGTATCTGCGTTTTCTGCAAAGTAGTTTGTGATGCCTACTGCCAGTGCGTTCTGAAAAACTGAGTCCTCCAGCATCTGTGGCCACAGTCTCCAAGTGGGGACCGGGGTGGGGATCCTGCCCCATTCAATCGTGAGCTCTAGGGGGTTGTGATCGGAGAATGACTTCCCTAGATATGTAGTGTGACTTACTTGCGTAGCAAGGGGAATGGAACAAAATATCCTGTCTATTCTTGTGTGTAGCTGGAGTGTTGTGGAGAAAAACGAGTATTCCCTATTGTTTGGATTTTTAAGACCCCAGACGTCTGTCAGTGCCCACTCCTCCGACCATCTACACAGTGACTCCGCTTGCTTAACAGATCCTGCCGCTGTAATCGGTGGATGCGAGCGCTATAATAGTGTCCATAACCGCATTGTAATCGCCACCTAGTATCCATGGATAGGCCATCCAGTCTGCCAGCACCCCATTGAGACCTGCAAGCAATTTGTCTTGTTCTAAGTTTGGGGCATAGAGGCTGCCCAGCACCACATGCGTACCATCCAGTGTTCCTCGCACCAGTATGTATCTACCCAGTGGATCCGCTTGCGTCTCTAATGCTACAAACGGGACTCCATTCCTTACCCATATTGTCGTCCCCCCCCCTTGCGAATACAGAGTATGATGTGGTGAAGAATTGGCCCTTCCATTTCTTGCGCAATTTATCAATCTCTGAGTCGGTGAGATGCGACTCTTGCAGAAACACTATCTGGGCCCTGCGCCTATTGAGCTGCGCAAGTATTCTATGACGTTTATGTATGGATCCAAGTCCCCGCACATTCCAGGTAATTATATTATAAGTACCCAACATGTGGTCTCATGTTTGTGAACGCTGCGTATGATAAACCAGGGCCTCCAGGCCAGTAAGAGATTTCGTAATGTGTAAAGCGAGCCAGTTACCCATAACACCCCTACAATAACCTGAAATACTAGGTCCAGTGCCAAAACTGTCCTGGTCCAAACTAGGATCACTACAATGTGAAAACTAAGCACAGTACAAGTTGCTTTTGCACGCTGGGGGGACGCTACCTACACCCTGCATGGTAGTGTGTACAATTACTAAGCCCGGCCTAGATACAATTAACCACATACATTGGCAGAGCTGGGAAGGAGCATGTGCGCCGATATCGGCTATTATCTTACCAAACACCAGTTATCAACATACTTTGTCCAATCAGCTCCCAACAGGTCCTTCCGTTTACAAAAAACAGGGGGGGGGGGGGGAGCGTTACTTTTATCCTATAAAATCATCAGCTGTCTGAGGAGTCACTGTGCGAAACAGGGCTATACTGTTCTCTGAGTCAGAGTGAATAGTGTTCTCCTCCGAGCAATCCGACGGTGTGGGTCTCTAAGCGCACTTGCCGCTGCGATTGCCTCTTCACGACCCTTCAGGGCTTGCTCCAGAGTGGGATTTCTAGCCTGGGAGCTGCGGGCCAGTCTGTTGCGTCGTGATCGCCGACTTGCCATAGACTTGGGACTATGAGGCATGCTTTGTGAGGAGGCCCCAGATGTCGTTGGGGGGAACATTACTTTCAGCCACTCGTCAGCCTCCTCTGGGGTTTCAAAAAATTGCGCTTTTTGATCATGCAGGACCTTCAGGCGTGCTGGAAATAGCAAGGCATATTTTAGGTTTAGCGCCCTGAGCCTCTTTTTAGTAGCCTGGTAGGAGGACCTTTTGCGCTGCACAAGCATGGTGTAGTCCGGGTATAATGATATTCTTTGATTTTCATATTGGATTGGGGATTTCTCTCTTGCCTTTTTGGAGCAACCAGTCTCGGTCCCTGAAATTTAGTATTCTAGCGATCATGGGGTGAGGGCGGGCCCCTGCCACCGGCCGGCCCAAGGGGTTACTGTGCGCCCTCTCCACACAGAAAAAATCTGAAAGACCCTCCGGGGCTGCATTGTCTCTGAACCATTGCTCCATGAACTTGGCGGCATCAGGCCCCTCACTGCGTTCCGGCATGCCGATGACGCGAACATTGTTCCGGCGATTCCGCCCTCCACATCGTCAACTCTGTCCTGGAGATCCATCATTTGTTGTTGCAATTGAGTGAGTTGCGATGTATGTTCTTTGTGCTGTGGTATCAACTCCGCTAGTGCTGTTTTATTATCTTTCACAGTCACGGCCAGTTTGGCGTGGTCTGCCTTTAAGAGAGTGAAGCCCGTTGTGAGGGAACCTATCTGCTGCTCAATGGATTTTCGCGAGTCTCTCACCACTTGAAGAATGAGGTCTAGCTTGTCTGGTGGTGCTTCCATGTCCGTTGGCGATATACAACTTGATAGTGGTTGTTGGGTGTCTGTGTCCTCTTGCGAATGTGAGCTCGTGGCAGCTGCCTCAGGGAGTTTGCCTTTGGTGCTCCCCATTCCGTTGTAGTGTGCAATACACCGCTGAACCACCACCAAGGATTATCGAAGCAAGTGTCGCACCCCAGACCTGGCGCAGTCACTTTCGAAAGGCAGGGTTTACTACTTGTATTTGAATAAGCAGTGTATGGGTTCCTGCGCTTGACTGTTGTCAACCCAATTCAGTGCAGTGGGCTAGCGTTGTCCTTAGGTCATGGCTGTAAGCCCCCAAGGCCGCACAGTGGAAGGTTCCAGGCCTCTGGGCAGGGGTGCTAACCAGTCTGGCAGAAGCAGGAGGAGTTAATCCTCTAGAACCCTCCCTGCATATCGTCCGATTCACCACATTCTCCCCAGGCCCCCTCACGCACCTCCTCTGCTAGCTTCTTTTGCTGGGGGGGGGGCTTAACAGCGGGTGTCTTCACAGCCTCCTGTGCAGCATGGAATTTATGTTGCCCTCCAGATCCAGCAGACCACTGTCCAGCTCCCAGCTCGCACCGGGGGGAAGGAAGAAGGTCTAGTGCCAGACCCAGAGGCCTCTTAACCTAAGTTCCTCGCAGGGGCTCCTCCACTTGTCTCCACACCGCATTCAGGGATCTCCCAGCGGCCCTCCGTATCCCAGCAGCGTCATATGTGCACCTGCAGCAACCGGTACGGGTCAAGGAAAAGCGGCAGAGCAGCCCGGTCGTCCAGTGCGCGGGCCGCGGCTGCCGTTTCGTGCTCCCAGATGGGGGCGGGAGAGGAGACCCCAAACCCCCTCCGCCGTCACCGAAGGGGGGAAAGATCCGAAAACAGAGGGCAGGGAGGGGAGCGCGAAGGGCCACCGCCGCCCTCTGCTCACAGTCCACCGCCACAGCACTCCGTCCACAGGGGAGCCGGTTCCTCAGGCGTCCCGGTCCCCGCTACATGCATACAGGGGGCCCTCGCCCATCTCCAGCATTCGTCGCTTCTCAACGCGGCACTCACCGCCTGCAATGTAGGGCCGTCGCGCAGCACTCAGTGGGACTGAAGAGAGGAGGGCGCCCGCTCTCTAGTGCTCCAGGCCGGTGGGGAAGGTACAATCCAAGCCAGCCGCCATCTTATTTCTACAGCTCCAACAGCATGGCGCCTCGGCCTCCAGCTGTTCGCAGCAGGGGTCCTCCCGCACCTCTGTGACCCCCTGGCTGCAGGGAGAGAGGTCCCGAGGCAGGGGAGAAGGCCGCTCCTCGCAGCGCTCCAGTCACGGCATTTCCTCAGTCCACAGCTCAGCTCCAGGTCCCGGCCACGAGTGCAGGCCCCACAGGTAGGCCTCAGCCAGCAAGCCCGCACTCAGCGCTCATCTCCGCCAGGCGTCCCATCCTGTGCCTCGGAGACAGTCCGCTCTCCCCTCCACCTTTGCGTGGTTGCTGTTTGGGGGTTAGATTGGCCCCAGCTCCGCAGGATACTGCAGGATTCGCCAGACCTGGCAAGGAGCTCTCCTAGTTTTTGTCTGCCATGCTTGGTGGTTAGCCACGCCCCCCCCATTATTTTATACTTGCATTACACATATTATAAGATAGACTGCTACAAAATGTGCAGAGTTTAGGATAAAATGGAGCTTTCAAAATGTAGATTAGTGTAATATCAGACCATAAGTAATGCATTTTTTTTTTTGCATAACTGTCCCTTCAACACCTCCTTAGGGGTACGAAGCGCTGTCTAAATACAGTTATCATTAAAAGCACACACTTCACAGCCCAGTTTTTAACCGCCACACAAAAAAACACATCTTTGCCATCACAATGCTTGAAGTGATTCGAGCAATTAAAGTCCGAACCACTCCCAAGCATCCTTTACATTTTCAGATTACCTCCTAGCATGCATTTGCATTTCATTCAGGCAAGCAGGCACCCTGGCATGAAGGCTTATTTGAAGGATTGTTTTACCTGTCTGCCAGGCCTGTTCATTTTACAGCACATGACACTCAATTAACTGCAGCTGAAGCATTTTAACGTTCGCGGTTGACTTTGACAAAAGGAAGAGCACGTTTTGTATTCCAGGCAGAAGTTAGGCCTGGAAATGCACGACCCCCTTCCCAGGACTCCGGGGCCCCCCTGGGGGTCACGCCCCACAGATTGAAGACCTCTGCACTAAGGGTTTTGTTGACCTCCTCCAGTTTCTTTTTAAATGCAGCTAGGGAGATAGTGCATTTAATTTGTGATTCCAGTTGCTGGATTTCAATGAACAACACCTCTGCTGTCTCCTTGGCTGTGTTAATCAATAGGATTAACCAATACCTGGTACACCTCCACGACACCAAGGACCAGTTCTTTTTAAAAACTTTGTTGTCCAAAAATAATCTAGGGACGTTAGTCACTATAAGTCCCTGTGGGGCTATGTTGCCTCATAGGTATTCTGTAAGCATTGCTGCATGCATCATTGTGCGTGTATGTTGTTTTTTCAAGGTAGACAATTTTGTCCAATCTTCCACTTGGGTAGGGGCTACGGTTGGATTAATTTTAATGAGACTAGGTGTCTGTAAAATCGATTGAACCATATCCTCGTCAAAGGCTAATTCTGCACTTTCTGCCATGGTGCTAAAGTGTTTTGTGTGTTTGTTTTGGCAAGCTATTGGTAATCCAAACAATCTCAAGAATGGGAGCCGGGCGGTTGGAGGGAAAGAGCTACTGACAGATGTAGAATCCAAGGGCCCAAGGGATCCACGACCACATGTGCTCTCTCCCCTAAACATGGTATAATTGGTTACACCTGTTTGACATATTTAGTTTACTTGTAAGTCCCTTGTAAAGTGGTATACCATATACTCAGGGCCTGTAAATGAAATGCTACTAGTGGGCTGCAGCACTGCTTGTGCCACCCACAGAAATCGCCTTCCAATCCTGTCTCAGGCCTGCCACTGCAGGGGCCTGCGTGCACAGTTTACTGCCACTTTGACTTGGCATTTAAAACTACTTAAAATAACCCAACAGTGCCAACATTGGGCACACTGGCAAGGTCAGCCCAGTTATATCATTCAGCATTTGTACCAATTCAATCCAATAACGGGCGACACATGGACAATGCCATGCGAGGTGCATAAATCTTGATCTGGCGAGGAACAGCTGTCGCAGCTAGTATTATCCCTTCCTCCATACTGTGCCATTTGAGTGGTGTATAGTAGAGTTGGTGTAGGTAATTATAGTGCATGTGTTGGTGTCTTCCATTCATTGATACCTCTTTGGTGTGTTGACAGCAGTATTCCCACTGCGCATCTGTGACAGCAGCCGCCAGGTCTCTGACAAGTGATCTCAGGATCGATGTTCTAATTCGGCATGTCAGTGATTGTCAGTGTATACAGTAGAATTATGCTTTTTTTGCTTTCTAGGCCAGCGTCAACCAAGCTGAGCAGATGGCAGTCCACAGGCTCCTGCGTGTAAGTCGGGACAGCCTCCTTCACTGATTCCCTCAGTTGGTGGCATGTAAAAACATCCAGGGGAGTGGGCATTTCCCTGACCAGGCAAGTGGTTAGTGGTAAATTTGCTCGGCTGCATAAAGATCTTCCAGTGTTTTAAGCTGTGTATTGCATAGGGATTTTATTGTATTGTAATTGCATTTTTATAGTGCTTACTACCCGTGACGAGGCGTCAAATCGCTTTTTCGGTGAGTAGCAAGCTACTCTGGAACCCATAAAGGATTAGTGGTGAATTAGTATAGTGAAATATGAAAATAATTTGAGCGGTGGATATGTTAGTCTGTTTTTTGGATTGAGAAGGATAGTGGAGGGATAGAAGAGGGAAAAGGTTTGCATTTATATAGCGCTTGCTACCCCTGATGAGGTATTGAAGCACTTTTCAGTGAGCAGCACGCTACTTTGGAACCCAAACATGATTGGGGAATTAGTATGGGAAATATGAAATTAATTTGAGTGGTGGACATGTTAGTCTGTTATTTGGAGTGAAAATGAATAGTGGAAGGATAGAAGAGGGAAAGATCTTAATTTTTTTTTTTTTTTTTTGGAGTTCATACCAGTAGGAGGGGGTTTGGTATGAGTGAAGGGGAGGTGGAGGGGGAAGAGTCAGAGGGAAGGTCTTAGAAAGGCTTGTTTGGGAGATCTGAATAGTAAAAGAGGTATGAGATGATGCAAGGAGGGGTAGAGGAGGGAAGAGTTTAGAAAGGGTTATTTTGGGGATCATAGTAGTAGAATGGGGTTTGGGATGAATGAGACAGTGGAGGTAGAGGATATATTGATAGAGGTATAGGGTGAGAAATAGGGTAGTGCATTGGAAAGAGTAGGAGAATGAAGTTTATGAGTCAGAGAGTTGAGGTAGAGGATATATTGAGAGCGGTATAGGGTGAGAAATGGGATAGTGCATTGGATATGCTGAATTAGAAGCAAAGTAATAAATATATAGAAACATAAGTACATGGAAGGTATATATATGCATAAGGAAGGTAATATATGTAGATTAAAGTTGCATTTAATAAACTCCTGCTTTCAAGTGTTGTTGTACTTTAAATTAATGTATTTGTTTTTATTTTTTGTAATTCAATAGTGAAGCAATTGTAGATAAATATTTTATTTTATTTTTAATTTTTTTTATTTTACAGAGTTTTATATAGCGCAAACTAGACCCGAGGGTATCGGGTATCAGAGCGCTTTACACAAGCACCAGTTGCGTTACATGAGGACACATTCATAAATAGTTATGAAAAAAGATTTACTTATTTAGCAGTCACTTATATACATGTTAAAACATAGAATAATGTAACTATAAGTAATATGTACATTTTTTAAGCAGAACTAAAGAATATCTATATTTTTTAAAGCATAATTATTCTACACGTTTATACAAAGCAATACACATATGTAGGTACATATCTATAGTCCAAACAAATGCTTATATACAGCGGAATATGCTATGTATTTATGTTTACGTATGGTGGTGATCCAGCGATCAGGGATCAATACATTTGCAATAAACAAGGCCCAATTACATTACCCAACAAAGTCCCTTCACGCTGGGTTCAGTGTAATGCAAAGTTCATACCTAACTTACCAATCTCCAACAGAAGCTGCATTTCTCATAAAAAATAATGTGGCGATGACATCTTTATATAGTTGGTTAGTTATAGGCAATAAACTCACTCAAAATAAAGACGGACACAATGTGTATATTTATAATGTTTATCCAAATAATGTGAAATAAATGCTCATCGAGTACCATTACACAGTACAAATCATGAAATATCACTGAGTAAATTATTAGCAAAGAAAATGACAAAATTCACATCACATTGACAGTGCATTGAAGGAGTGGAAAGGCGAAGAGAGAAAAGGTTCAAAGACAAAATACATTTGCAAATTATTATGCAAATTTAGGTTTCTATCTATACTAACCCAGAAGGAAACAGGAAATCTACTCCCTGGCCACAAGAGCAGCAGGGCCCCTCAAGAAGATTTGAAAGGGCAAATTCTAAGTCAGGAATCAGGAAACAGGAAGAAACAGGTAGGCCTCTACAGCAAACCGACAACAGCGAAGATCCCCCAAAGTCAGCCTAACGCCTCCAGCCGCATCCGCACACCCCTCCCACCGGGCTCCTCAATTATACCCTAAAACCCAAATGTCCAACCCACACTTGTTTCAAATAAGAGAAAATTCTACATTTTGATTGGTTAAGGAAGGGGGTGTACTGTCACACCACACTCAACATGTCCATCTCTCTCAATGTTCTATTGTTTTGTTTTTTTCAACATCACGACTACATCATCCCAGGAAATACAAGTATACTAATATCAGGCTTCAGCTTCCTTCTCTCTGATAATGTTTCCATTTCTGTTACATCTTGTGCCACTCTTGCGCTTCCAGAGGAAACGTTTCTCACTTGCTGATTGTTTTTCGTCTCCACGTTTTAACTTTTGGCAGGCATACATAAATTCGAATTTTGCTCGCCTTTGCCTTCCCTCCACGTTCTCTTTGCTTTTTCAGTAAAAGAAATAATTTTTCCTTAACCCATGCTTCTATGGAGAATAAAACAAGCATTATTACTCATTATAAAGTGCAGCATTGGGAGGGTCCCAATGCTGCATCTAACCATGCGCAACCCATATTATTATTTTTCCTAGCAAACGTTAATAACGTACACAAAAGCAGCATTAGTCTCTTTATTTTCATTAGTCAAGCATTTGCAGCATAGTTCAGTGCTTTAATAGGCGCTTGCACAGTATTATTTTCCCTCATGTTAGTTTTCAAAACCACGTGTTTTTCACTGCACACTGTTAGAAAATTAGAAAATGTTACTAGGGGTTTCAATACGAGCAGGTTTCATTTTACAAGAAACCCTGCTCCATCAGTGGTTATGTGGGGAAGAGCCAATTCTTGAGTAGTCTTCAGAAGATAATGTGGTTATTAGTGGATCTTATGTTCGGGGGTAAGGAGTTCCATAGTTTGGCTGCTTGAAAAGAGAAGGATGTGCCACCCATGGTTTGTTTCTTGTATGGTGGGATTTTGAGGCAAGGTGCAACTCTAGAGCGGAGGTTCCTTTGTTGAATGTATTTGGTGATTTTATTCCTGATGAAGAGCGGCCCTGTTCCATGTATCACTTTGTGGGTGATGCAAAGCAGCTTGAACGTGGATCTTCTGGCAACTGGTAACCAATGCAGGGCCTTCAAGGCAGGGGAGATGTGGGCTTGTGGCTAGGGGTGGGCTGAACTCGTGGAGTTCTACTATGCGGAATTCCACTGAGTTACTTAAAAACTCAGTGGAATTCCATGGAGTTCCGCGTGTGGTGGAATGCCAGTCTTAATTGTATAGTAGTGGCATTTGTACTGGCTTTGCTACCGTTTGGGTGGCCCACGTTGCTTTCCAGGTCAAGCACCTCTTCTTATGCGTAGTTGCCGGTGTGGTGGTTGCGGTGTTGCCTATGAAAGACGTGTTATGATCACTGCTCCAACAGCATCCAAAAGCAGGTTTCCAAAAGCGTGGGGCATTTAGGTTTCTCCTCTTCTAAGCAGCACATAGTGCCAAAAACATATTAAAATGCCCAATAAGCAAATCATTCACTGTCTCCATACTTCCGTCAACGTAAACACAGAGACGGAAAGGAATTTAAAAAACCCTCATGTAATCTGTCTGCACAGAAGCAAGACAGCACAGAAAATAACACCATGAAGGGGACTTTCACTGACGTGGATGAAAATCGACTGCAGTGAGTCACAGAGCTGTCTCCACAGCGAGCTAATGGGGCACCCGGCTGTTTTCCTTCGCGTTGACATGCACTGATGTTCACAGTTAACTTGTTCATGCTAATCTGTGGTTCACCAAAGCATGGTTAAATGTATGTTTTAAACTGTACACAGTGCGCAATCACAGCGCGGTACACTAACTAAAAAAACAACACTTCGTTTACTGTTAATAATAATATAAGCAGAGATGTTGCTGCAAAGCTCAACATATAGCAAAGAAACGAGCGCCAAAAAGAGGCTTAGTGCAGATGACAGCGGTCAACCAGCATGTAACAGTCTGCTTTGGCCTTTTTAATTTATATCATAAGTACTGCCCATTTAAAAAAATATGTTTGGTCAGTTTACAAGGATTAGTTAATATTTAAAGACTACGAGATTAGTTTTATCCATGCTCGAGTTAGTGCCCAGGTTACGTTTTTTCAAATAAACAAAACAAAAAAAACATTTTGTGCAACAGGCGGAGGCTAATTGCAAATGCAGTGGATGAACTGCTCATTCAATCTAATTTTTCATTAAACGTGTGCGTGGGCTAAAAGAACATTCTTGGCCCTATGACACTTGTTTGGGGTGTAGAAACAACACATTTCTCTGAACCCAAGAATAAATACAACGTGGAGCATTCAACAGCGCCATGAGAGCGTATCATGGGAATAAAGCTCTAAATTACTGCAACATTCTACAAACCTGTGGCCTAGTTGAACCCGCAAGTATCTGTCACACTATGAGCAATTCACTCTGACGCTATGGTATTAAAAACACCACAGAGTACACCACAAAGCTCCGCGCTTGTCAATCACTTGGAAAGTGTCTCACTATTCGAGCCTAGAAGCGATCATGTTACTATCAGAAAATGCAACGTTCACAGCACTCAAAAATTAAGGTGACACATAATCTGGGAACGCTCTAACCCTGGTAAAACACTAACACAAATTCACAGTGCACCAAATATCAACAAGGTAGTTAAGTCAAGGCGTCACCATCACTCACTATGTGCAACATAAATTCAAATTAAAACACGCAGTTAACTCCCGCCTCTAACCAGAACCAGAGTTATTATCCTGAGCAAAAAGAGTTCATGATAATCAGAAAGGTCCACACGGTTTTCTTGACAGAATTCTTCTTTTGGTCTTTATTTGTTTCGATCTTTATTCACAAGTAGTCACTTCAGGCCAAAAGCACAGCAGTACATAACCAGTGGCTCCAATCAACAACAAAAGAACTCCTAGCCAACACGTGTTTCGTCTACGTGTAAATAACCACTGACTTCTTCAGGGCTAGAATTAAAACAAGGAAGCCCATATTTATAATCACAAACATTTCTAAATACAATATAGAAATATAGGGGGCAACAGCAAGGAGCAGAAGACCACCATTTTCATAAATCCATTGTGCAGGAAAGGGAGTATTAGCAGTCTGAATCCAAAGTGTGAAGATTAGCATCAGACCTCCGCCCGAGGTGAAGGAACACTGCAATGTGCTACGTAAATAAACAGAATAGTGATCAGGATAACTGAAAGAGTGCTTTATGTTGGAAATTAGATTAAAACGACCCATACACACACCAAAACGGACGCTATATATCTAAAAAAACTCACCAAATGATATATATATTCCAGACACAATTGCAGAGAATGACGATTCTCCAATTTTATGCAGAGAGAATCTTGATTTCATTAAAGACATACGGAGGCTAACATTATGCAAATACTTTTATTTGCTGCCCGAACATGCAGCCCTTTAAAGAATGTAAGTACATCACAATAAATAGAACATTGGTAACATAATAAGGAGACAGTGAACACTCTCATCTTCCTCTTGGGCTGCGATGACACAGACGCACAACGTGGTATTCCAGCTACTCTTAAACATTGTTATCTGAGAAAAAATAAAAAAACACTGTATAGTAAAAGAGATAAAGACAGGCTAAAATTGAATAGAAAATTATAACAATGCACAATACATTAAAATTAATAGACTATATTAAAGCTGAAGAATATCGAACCCAAACCTCTCAGGGAGAGGAGGGTGGGATAATGTTAGCCTCCGTATGTCTTTAATGAAATCAAGATTCTCTCTGCATAAAATTGGAGAATCGTCATTTCATTACAAGACCGGAGGCTACCATTATGCATGTTTAAAGCCATGTAGAGCTACACTACTAACATGCTCTACTGGTCTCAAATAGAACTTTGAAAAGGTATCAGCATTAGACCAATCTGCGGTTTTAAGTATTTCGGGCAGGGAACCGCCGGCCCAAAATACTTTGCTAGCCATTGCTCCTCTAGAAGAGTGAGCTCCAAATCTAGAAAGATCCACACCAGCTTCATGCATAATCAGGCGGACCCATCTAGCTAATGTGGCTGAAGAGACAGGTCTGAAAGGTCTAACATAAGACAAAAGAAGTTGATCAGTATCAACAGGCCTAAAAGTAGAAATTTTGCTTTCATAGCACTTCATACAATTCACAACACATAGTTTTTCACACTCGTGAAAAAAGGGATAGAAAACAGATTCAGACATTGTCTTAGTTCTTCTCCAGATATCAAAATGAACACCTTCAGAAGAATAAAATCTATTAGAAAGTTTCAAGGCCTTAATGTCTGAGACCCTTCTAAAAGAAATCAGACATAAAAGAGTCGCCAGTTTCATAGAGATCCTTTTAAGGCAGAGTAAATTGTTGACAGGCCAGGAAAGGAAGAGATTAAAGATAAGGTTAACATCCCAAAGGGATTCGTAACGAGCCTTGGGAGGTCTCCTTAGTCTAATACCCTTCATAACTCTTTTAATTAAGGGGTTACTACCAATAGCAAGGTTATTAATCAAAGCATGGCCTGAAGAAATTGCTGATCTGTAGCAATTGATAGTTCTATAAGAAAGACCTGACTCAAAAAGATAGGCAAGGTAGTTGGCTACTTGTTGCAGAGAGGCCTGTACAAGATCCAGATCCCTTTCCAGGCACCAACAAGACCACTTTCTCCAAACACCCGTGTACCTCTTCCTGGTTCCTGGTGCCCATGAATCTTCCAAAAGGCTCTTAGCCTCTCCTGAAAGCTCAGAATATCTGCCTGAACTCCTGAGATCCTCCAGACAAGAAGGTTCATCTTCCCTTCTAGAACCAAAGGATATTCTTCTCCGTCCGGACCCTGGAGGAGGCCTAAGGATGAAGGGATCAACCGCGGAAGGTCCACTGCTAACTCCATTACCCCGGGGAACCAAACCTGGGATTTCCAGAAGGGTGTTACAAGGATGATGGAGCAGGACTCGAGTCTCACTTTCCACAGCAATCTCTGAATCATTGAGAAGGGAGGAAAGGCGTAACCCTTGATCCCCCCCCCAAGATTGGAGAAAAGCATCTACCCCTGACGCACCCGGGTCTGGTCTCCAGCTGAAGTAACTCTGAACTTGGTGAGTTAGTCTGCTGGCGAACAGGTCTATTTGAACTGGACCCCATAAGTCCTGAATCAGGGAAAAAATCTCGGGATTCAATTTCCAATCGCTGGAATCGTGGAGATAACGAGAATTCCAGTCTGCCCTCAAATTCGGAATTCCCGGAATGAACTCCGCCCTGAGAGAAATCTTTTGATCCCAACAAAAATACCAGATCCGTTTGGCTATATCTGAAAGATTCTTGGATCTCGCGCCCCCAGGCGATTTATATAGGAGACAGCTGAAAAATTGTCTAAGCGGATTAGGGTATTGGAATTCTTTAGGAACTCATTACAAGACAGGAGGCTACCATTATGCAAATACTTTTATTTGCTGCCCGAACATGCAGCCCTTTAAAGAATGTAAGTACATCACAATAAATAGAACATTGGTAACATAATAAGGAGACAGTGAGTGAACACTCTCATCTTCCTCTTTTGTTCGCTGCTCTGACACAGATACGTACACCTTTCCTATTCGTGGCATACTTTCCTTAACTGTATTTATTTATGCCTTGATATTTATGCCTTTGATACTTATTATTTATGTATTACGTTTGTTGGTAAGCTGTATTTGCTTAATATAAGAAAGGACTTTTGTCCTACCTCGTCTCGTCAAAGGCTTGTGTTTATAGCCTTTCCTTTTCAGGCGGTCAATCTCCCCTTGTCCAATTTATGGCGGGGAAGGCTTGAATCACTTTCCCTTCCGATCGCTTCGACGATCGTGGGAAAGAATAGGTAAGTAATTTGGTATCCGGTATTTACAAAGAGCTTTTACAGGAACACTGATCGCTCCGTCTAACTTGCAGCTTTATGCGCGCCTAAGACTCTACAGCGCTATTTGCCTTGGTTTGCTTTGTTTGTTTTTGGCATAAAATAAAAAAAAGAAAAAAGAAAGAGACGCGACCGGAGCTTGCGTGTTTTTGACCCTCGCGTCTCCTAGCAACCTGCTTGGAGACGTGAGAGCGTGCCACCATGCCTCGATATCGCAACGCTCCCATCCGGCTATGGTGTCTAGTTACCTTGGTTACAGCCCTCTCCACGAGCGCGTAACGGTAACTGTTCAAGTCGGAGCATCGGAGCCTCTTTTCCAAGCAATATTGTATTAACTGTTCAAGTCGGAGCATCGGAGCCTCTTTTCCAAGCAATATTGTATTCAAATAGCACAAACGCCATCTAGTGGGCATTCAGTATACTTAACTTTGAGCTTGGACCTTTTATCCTCATTGGAACGAATCGGATATTCGTTTTTAAGCAAGTGTGATGATTTTTTTCAAGTGTGAATCATCCACCATCTGTGAGTACAAGGGCATTTTACTATTATATTTGACTATATCTGATTGACTGAGATTAAAATGAATCCTGACGCTATCAACCCACCACAGTCCCCTAGGGAACTACTGGGTGATAACCTAAAGAGATTAATTGGGGAAGAACTTAAGTCTTCCGTCAGGGAAGCGGTTGATGCCGCTTTAACTAAAAGAAAGAGCGTCCCCTGTCGAGGAGATCTATTTTTCTCTTTCAGACGGAGACTCTCCCTCTACATCAGGCCCTAAAAAAAGAGGAAAAGTTCCTGAGAAAAGGAAACATATGAATGAGGCACTTACCCGTGCATTTGATGTTGGTAGCCCTCGCGCTACAATAGATGTTGGTGCTCATGGCAGCACAAAGGAGAGATCCCAATATCTTGGGTCAGAGAGAAGAGTTGTCCATAGCGGCATGACAAATCAAGGTAACCTTTACGGTACAAATGTTATTTATGATGATTCATTACACTTCCAATCCCCAGACTATGAGGATTTAGCAATGGATGAGTTTTTTTTTGATCCTCAGGATACCTTGGAGGATCTTGATGAGGATCTTAATCAACCTTCCACCTCATCCTCCATTGTTAAAGACCCCCTTGGTGGGGAAATGTTTAATCCGACTGCTATTCGCCACCCTCGCAGTTCCGAATGGTGGCCTATGGACCACGTTGGGAAATATCTCTCTCAGAGAGTGAGAAAACCCTTGGATAAGGATACACGCAACCTTATGCGTAACGAGTGCCCTCGTCCCTCCTCGAGGACAAGATCTGCAACACCCCTAATTTAGATCCTGAACTGATCACCTTTCTCTTTAAATCTGGGAGGGATCCCAGAAAAGGGATCGAAAAATGTCTGAAGCAGTGCCAGGACAAACTGCTCAACGTTCTCGGCCCATTGTCCAAGATTCTCGATATGACCGAAGAGGCAAGGACCAATGGTACCCCGGTCGATATTGAACTTTTAAGAGGTTGGTCACAGCGAGCAATTTGCTTCGTTGGTAACGCCAATGCCAACCTCATTACCGAGCGCAGAAAGGCGGTTCTTTTAAGAATGAACCCGAAGCTCGCCGATCTTTCCGCAAGAGAGGACATGTGCGACGCAAAAGGCTTATTGTTTGGGGACAATTTTGTCCAATCCCTGGGCAAGTATGTGTCCACCTTCAACGCCTTCAGTAGAGCCCAATCAAGCATGCGCAGAGTTTTTGGAAACCGCGCAGTTTTTGGAAGGGCTGACAGAAGGGGACAGTCTGTCAGCCGGTACGGTCAGCAGGTCCCATTTTTTTCCCACAAGATGAAAGAGGCTCACACCGTTTTTATAGAGGCTACCGCTCCAACTCAAACTTCTACCCCCAAAGAGGAAGGGGTTCAAGATCTCGCGGAAGCAGATCCAGATCCACCAATCAATCCTACCAAGGTAAGCCAGAAGTCTTCCTCTCCCTTAAAGGTGGCAGGAAGACTGACATTTTTTGCACAGAATTGGTCAAAAATTACTCAAGACCCATGGGTTCTGGAAACAGTAGTGGGGTTCAAGATAGATTTTTGGAAAAGACCTTTTCAAAAGAAGATTCCAAGGGAGATGACTTTAGACACGGAAAATTTGAATCTGATAGAATTGGAGATTTCCCAAATGTTAGAAAAAGGAGCCTTTATAAGGATCCCTATTTCAGAGATTTCGAAGGGCTTTCTAAGTACCATCTTTCTAGTCAAAAAGAAGGCCAAAGGCTGGCATCCCGTCATAAATCTAAAATATTTGAACAACTTCCTTACGTACAGACACTTCAAGATGGAGGGTATCCATCTTTTGAGGGACATTTTGCAAGCCAAGGATTGGCTGGTAAAACTGGACCTCAAGGATGCCTATTTTACGATACCCATGGACAAGGACTATCAAAAGTACCTTCGTTTTACCTGGAAAGGGACCCTTTATCAGTTCCAATGTCTCCCCTTCGGCCTCTCCTCAGCACCTTGGTGTTTCACCAAGGTCCTGCAACCAGTGGTCTCTTATCTAAGAGAAAGGGGGGTTCGTCTTATAATTTATCTAGACGATATCCTCATTATGTCTCAAGACAGCTTGGTAATTCAAGAACATTTACATATGACCTTAGACCTCCTTCAGAACCTGGGCTTCATCATAAATATAGACAAATCTATCATGATCCGTACTCAGGAGATAGAATTTCCAGGTAAATACCATTCTTTCCAGCCTAATCCTTCCACAGAAAAAGGTTACCAAGATAAAAAAAAACATGTCTCCTTTATCCTTTCAAAAGATCTAATCCGCCTGAAAGATCTAGCCAGGATTCTAGGTCACCTATCATCCTCCATCCAAGCTATCTCACCCGGTCCCCTTCATTACAGAGGCTTACAAAGATTAAAAGCACTGGGCTTGAGGAAAGGCCTGTGGTACGAAGACTCAGTTCCCCTCTCGGAGGACGCTCGAGAGGATCTTCACTGGTGGTTGAAAAACCTACAAGCTTTGGAACGGAAAAGCTATTTTCGGAAACCTTCCGGATTTTACTCTAGAATCGGATGCAAGCAACCACGGTTGGGGTGCTCGCCTAAACAACTTAGAGACCGGTGGGAGGTGGTCCTTAGAGGAACAATCCCTTCATATAAACTCGTTGGAGATGCTGGCAGCTCTGAATGCACTTATGAGCTTCAGAAACATAAATAAACCCCCCAAACACATGCACAGTCAATGAGGAACACCAGAGCTGAGTCCAACCGAGCACACAGGCCTATAAAAGCACTCCACAGCACCACACACTCAAAGCATCACCATGGGCGCCTGTCAAGTCAATTTGTTAATTGGGTTTGCTATATCCACTTCATTTATTGACTAAACAGATCCATCAAACTGCCAGTTTATTTTCTTGTTCTAGTCCTTGATACCCACACCTAATGGGAAAATAAAAATATCCCTTTCTGGGTAGTAAAAAAACTACAGCATTTTCTATGTAAATGTCCTTTGTTTTTTGTTTTACTTAGATTTTTTTTGCTTTTATTCAAATCTGTATCTGTGTTATGTTTCTATGAATGTCATGAGTTTAACACTTCATCAAGAGGCTCAAACCAGATTGTTATAACCTATAAATATAAGAAAAAGTTAACACAAAACATACATAGACAAAGTGCATACATATCTTGAAATAAACCCTTTCATTTCAGTTTCCCAGTCCACCAACAAAGTTTTTCCAACTGTTTTAATTGTAGTTCCAACTGCTGGAAATATCATTTCAACAAAGGCATATGTCCACAATCTTTAACACTTTTGGGAACAATGTTTGAAGCTTTTTGATCCAAAATACTTCCATTTGCAACAGGTGCTTCACACGCTCCCCACTTCATTTTGGTCTCTCTACTATTTCGAAAAAGTGAAATATAATTTGGTGAATTTCATGCTTCACTCTAAGAAAATTAGGTACCACCAACGTATTCGTTATTCGTTATTTTGGCGCGATTAGTGCTTTTATGTTCCATCCATATTTCCATGAGATTTTTCCTATGTAGCCTTTATAACAGGGGCATTTTATGTAATAAATACAATGGTTTGTGAGCAAGTGGCATAATATTTCAACACATTTGTTCATATGCATCAAATGCCCCACATTTTCTCCTCCTATGATGGTTGAGCAAATAGACCCGCTTTGACCAGCATAGGTTCTTTTCAGGAGTTAATTCAAAGTTAACTGCTTTCACCCCCTTTTGTGTTTTTCTACAGTAATTAAGGGCTAGATGTAAAATAATAGGAATAGCGATTACCTAAATGTGATTTTTTTGCGAATCGCAATAAGGAAATCACTATACTTGAGTTTCATTAGCGATTCGTAGTGGGCTGCAAATAGGCATACCTCATGAATATTAATGATGTAAATCGCAATTTGTGATCCACTGGAATTCACTGCCAAAACAGGGATGGTGGTCTGTTGGAGTCCCTTAGGGACCTCTTCCTGTTTGCAAATGGCTTACCACCAACTTTGAGTTGGCAGTAAATTGTGAATGTTTTGCAACCGCATTTTGGTCACAAAACATGCGTACATAACACTGTGAATCGGTATTAGGAAGGGATGCCCTAAACACGCCCCTTCTAAATTCTGCATCGCAAAACTCAAATTGCGATTGTCGAATCGCAATTTGGAATTTGTACATCAGAAAAGGCATTCTTTCGGTTGGAAACGGACCGATTCTGCGGATCAGGCCGTTTGCAACCACATAAATGATTCGTACATCTAGCCCTAAATCTTTAATGACTTCATCCTCCTCCAATGCAAAAACAATGTTGCACCAATAAAAACATTTATAGCGCTTTGCCTTATTGTATACATTTCCAGTTTTTCTGGTTTCAGTGCTCTGTAATGAACATTTAGGTCCATGTATCAGTTTATTTTCTCTCTTTTTTTTCATTTCAACAATGTTGATCTTTGAGGTAACTGCTCATACAGATAATATTTTGGATAACTGTGAAATGTTCACACATCACCTGTTCATCAAATCCTGATTCCGTTTCCTCTGAAACAATCCTTTTCACTTCCAATAAGTGAGAATATGAGAGGTGCCAAATCATCACCTGGGAAAAATGCTTTTAACAAGTAAAATGTCGATCCTATTTATATACTTTTTAATAAATGCCTGAGTAACATGTCTGAATGTGTAAGAGACCATTGTTTCTGAAAAATCACCTCTCTCATTACTTATTGTGCCTGGAATCTTTATTCGCTCATGTTTCTGATTAGGTTCCTCTATGTTTTCCTTCAGTTTCTCATGGGCCAACCCATAAACTATCACTAAATCTAAATAGTACTCGTAAATTGCGATTCTCATATTACCATGACTAGAGAATCTGGATTTCATTAAAGACACGGAGGCTAACATTATGCATATTTCTTTTAATGCAGTCCAAGCAGCCGCATACATCACAAAGTAAAAAGGTTCCAGAACAGAACATTAGAAACATATAATAGGCATGAGCCAACAACAATCTGCCTCTTTTAAATGTGGTGAAGAAGAGAATAAGTCCACGAATTTTAATCTTCTAACGATTCTCAAATGGTCAACTCGAAGGAAAATGATGAAAGCAGGAGGATCCAAAGGTCAAACTCCACGAAATTAAGAAAGGTTACCTGAAAAGAGAAAGAAGTAAATACCTCCTGAAAAAATGACATTATAAATCTTAACAAGTTATTAAATTAATTAGAAGACATTTCTAACAAAGGTAATAAGCATGAGCATTAATACACTGCAAGCCTCAGCCATCCAAGGGGAGGGATGGGTGGGATAATGTTAGCCTCCGTGTCTTTAATGAAATCCAGATTCTCTAGTCATGGTAATAGGAGAATCGCAATTTCATTACAAGAACGGAGGCTACCATTATGCATGTTGGTAGCTTTGTAAGACTACATCAGACATGTGTTCAATAGGTTTGCAATAATCCCGCGCGAAAGTGCTAGCATTTGACCAATCGGCCGCTTTAAGAATATCGTCCAACTTACCTCCAGACCAGAGAGATTTACTGGCCATAGCACCTCTAAGTGAGTGAGCTTGGAATTTCTTTAAGTCAATACCTGCTAAATTCATGACGGTTTTAACCCATCTGGCAAAAGAGGTCAAAGTTATACCTCTATGGGGTTTAACAAAGGATATAAGTAACTGGTTCACACCCTGTGCACGAAGACCAAACATTCTGCGATCGTACTCTCTCATGCAATCTACCACACAAAGTTTTGGGCATAGATCGAAACGTGGATAAAAGATTGAATCAGACATAGTCTTTGTTCTTCTATATAGGTCGAATTTGACACCAAACATGTTATAGGATCTATTTGTGATTTCAAGGGCTTTAACATCAGAAACCCTTCGGCAGGAGATTAGGCATAGCAGTGTTGCAAGCTTGATGGAAAGATTTTTCCTATTCAGGTGAGTATTATCCGGCCAGTTAGTGAAGAAATCTAGAATTAACTTAACGTCCCAGAGACTCTCGTATTTGGGTTTAGGAGGTCTTCTTAGACAAATACTTTTCATTACTCTACAAACAATGACATTTTTACCTACCGTTTTACCGTTGACAAGGACATGGCCAGCGGAGATAGCCGATCTATAGCAATTGATAGTTCTATAGCTGAGACCCCTTTCAAACTGTTCAAGGAGGAAGTTTACTATGTCAACAATCGGTGCCTCCACGGAATCCAGGTTTCTTTCCAGGCTCCAAGGTACCCAACTTCCCCATATGTTGTTATGTCTGTAGTGAGTGCCTGGGGCCCAAAACTCTCCGAGGAGAGTTGCAGCCGTCGACGAAAGTCCTGAGATTTCATTGGATCTCCTGACACTCTCCAGGCAAGAAGGTTCAAACTCCTGGTCTGAATTAGGGGGTGACCTCCTCCATCTACGTCTGTTAGAAGATATTCTTGGGTAGGAATTAAGAAGGGGGGTTGCAAGCTAGTTCTAGAGTGGTGGGGAACCAGGCCTGAGATGGCCAGAAGGGAGTTATTAGGACAAGGCAGCACTGGTCCTGTCTCACTTTCTGTAGAACTCTATGGATCATGGCAAAGGGAGGGAAAGCGTACGCTTTGACTCCTATCCAAGACTGGAAGAAGGCGTTCACAGCCAGAGCACCCGGGTCGGGCATCCAACTGAAGTATTTCTCCAATTGAAAGGTAAGTCTGCTCGCAAAGAGGTCTATATCTAGGGGTCCCAAATCCTGTTGTGAGACTTGAACACGGAAACATTGAGTTTCCAATCGCTGTGATCTAAAAGGAACCTTGAGTTCCAGTCTGCAGAGATGTTCGTTTTCCCTGGGAGTTATTCCGCTCTGAGAGCGATCTTGTGTTCCAGACAGAACATCCAAACTTTTTTGGCTAAATTCGAGAGGTCCGCAGATTTGGTACCTCCCAAACGATTTATATAGGCTACCGCGGACATGTTGTCCATCTTTAAGATGACTGACCTGCCCTGGCGAGAATGTCTGAAGCTCATCAACGTCTAAAGACCAGCTATTAGTTCCAAGTAGTTTATATGGTGAGAGGACTCCTCTTGCGACCAGATACCACCGGTATTCAGATCGAGAAGGCAAGCTCCCCAGCCGTGAAGGCTCGCATCTGACTCTAAAACAAACTCTGATATTGAACCAAAAATTGATTTGCCATTCCACGTGTCTAGGTTCTCGAGCCACCAGGCTAGTTCCGATCTGGCTTCCAGATCTAGAGTAATGCGATCTCCGTACCAAAGGCCAGATCTTAGGGCTCTCGCTTTTACCCTTTGGAGAGCCCGATAGTTTAGGGGACCCGGAAAGATGGCTTGGATGGAGGAGGAAAGGAGACTCAGAAGTCTGGCTAGCTCCCTCAGAGATAGGTTTTCTTGTTTCAGGACATGTCTTATTTCCTTCCTGATTTTGGTTATTTTCTTTGAAGGGAGTAAAAGGAGACATCTCGTTGTATCTACGGTGAAACCTAGGAACTCCAGGGTTCTGGAGGGAGTCAATATCGATTTTTCTTTGTTTATAATGAACCCTAAGCTTTCTAAAAGGTCCATTACGGTCTTCAGATCTTGGAGTATCTGAGAGTGATCTTGGGACATTATAAGGATGTCTTCTAGGTATATGATTAGACAAATACATCTTTCTCTTAAGGATGAGGCGATTGTTCTCATGACCTTGGTGAAGCACCATGGGGCAGAGGATAGCCCGAAAGGAAGGGCTTGAAACTGGTACAGGTGGTTTTTCCACATGAACTGGAGGAAGGGTTGGTGGATTTTGGCCATAGGGATGGTAAAGTATGCATCTTTTAGGTCCAGTTTGACTAGCCAGTCTCCCTCTAGTAATAAATCCCTCAGGAGGTGGATCCCCTCCATTTTGAAGTGCCTGTAAACCAAATATTTGTTTAGTTCCCTTAAATTTATCACGGGCCTCCAACCCTTGTCTTTTTTCTCTACGAGAAAGAGTCTGCTTATAAATCTTAAAGCTTCCAGTGGGACCTCAATTATAGCTCCTTTCTGAAGCATAGAGGAGATCTCCTCCTCTACTATTTTTTGTTGATCTAGAGTGAGCGGGATGTCTCTTGGGAAAGAGGTTTGTGTAGGAATTTCTAAAAAATCTATCATGAAGCCCTTGACGGTGCTCAATACCCATGGGTCTTGAGTAATCATTTTCCAATTCTGATAAAAGAATTTGAGTCTGCCTCCCACCTTTTGGGGGAAAGAAGGGGAAGGGGGAAGGGGGAAGAGGTACTCACTTGATGGGTTGATGTTGTTGGTGGATCCACATGTTCTAAACCCTCTGTTGCGAGGACCTCTCCCTCTCTGGGGGTAGAATTGGGGAGGGTTGTTGGGTTGATAACCTCTTCCGTAGCCTCGGAATCTTGAATAGGGCCTTTGATTGAAGCGGCCGGAAGTGAGGCCCCTTCTTCCGGCCCGACCAAAAAGGTTAGGGTTAAATTCGCGCTTCACATTTAGTTGGGCCTTATCCAAGGCCGTAAATGTGGAGACGTACTTTCTCAAAGATTTTATAAGGTCTTCGCCGAAGAGTAATCCTTTTGAATTTTGAGAGGGTTCTCTGTCCGCCATGTCACTCAGTTTGGGATTAATTTTGGTCAGTACAACTCTTCTCCTCTCGGCATTGAGGCTAGCATTGGCGTTGCCCAGCAGTATTAGCGCTCTCTGGCTCCATCCCCTGATCAGATCTGTATCCAGGGGAGTGCCATGAGTGTGGCTTTCCTCAGCGGAGTCTATGATCTTAGCTAAGGGTCCCAGGACGTCAAGGAGGCGGTCCTGACACCCCTTGAGGGATCTTTCCATCCCTTTTCTCGGATCTCTTCCGAGTTTGAAAAGGAATTTAATTAAGGTTAGGAGTTTGGCAGGTCTTGTCCTCTATTGAGGGTCTTGAGCACTCGGCTCTGAGTATATTCCAAGTGTCCCTCTCTAAGGAGTTTCTTAGCCATTTTTTAAGGAATTTGGCCACATGATCCTGTGGCCACCACTCGGAACTTCTCGGGTGTTTGATGTTTAGTGGGGAGAACATTTCTACGCCCAAGGGGTTAAGGATAATGTCTTTTGACGAGGATGGGAGTTCCTGCTCAGGGCTGTAAAATTCTTGGTCGTCCTCGTCTAAGTCTAGGACGTATTCATCAGGTATGTCTGAAGACTCGTCGTCGTGTAGGTCATTATCTCCCGCATCGTAATGAGCACTTTGATATTTTGTGCCGCTAGGGACACCCAGATGTTTTGTGCCGCTGAGGACACCAGTATAAGTTGTGCCGCTAGGGACACCCAGGGAGTTCGAGGTGCGAAGACCTCCATTATTAATTGAGGTGTTAAGACCTCCAGGGTTGGATGAGGTGCTGGGACCTCCCATCGTGCTCTTGGGGGTTGCTTGTTCAATATTTTTATTTTTATTTTGTCTTTTCCCCCTTATTTCAATGATATCGTCAGTGTAGTGGGGGCCCAGGATTTCTGTAGGCTTGTCCTCCTCGGTAGGGAAGGACCTTTTAGAGGACATGACTTGACTCAAGGTCTCGAGCATGCAGGACCTCATCTCATGTGTGATTTTTTTAAAGGCCTCATTGTCCATGTTAGGGGTAGGGGCGATAGCGTCATCTGAATCAATGTCAGACATGGCGTAAGTAGTAAGGTTGGTTTAAGCCAAATGAGGTTTAGTACCCGTGGGGAGGGTACTCAGAAAATATAAGGCTGTTAATGCTCAGGGAAGAGCCTTAAGAGACACAGCAAGGCACTCTAGAAGGGGGGATTGCGAGACAGCTTGTCCGTTTATGGCCTTAACAGGAGTAATAAAGTGGTAAAATGGTATCGTTAAAATGGCACTTGCAGTTATCCAGCGAAGTTGGCAGCAGCTGATAGTAATTAGGGGCCGAGCAACTGACGCTCGCGTGCTCGAGTGATCACCTGCTGCCAATCACCATGGAGATGCCAAGCCTCGAGGGCGATCATCTACGCGATAAGCTGAAGGGCAAAGAAGAATGTGGGGAAGAAAGGCTCCTGGCAACGGGGGGGCGTGGCGCCCCCATTGCCAAGGAACCTTCCTCTAATCCCCTACGCGATGTCGGGCCGTGTTGAAGCCCGTGGTTCGCATCGGAAGGGGAGAGGTGATTCCGATTAATCTATTTCGGGTAAGATGATCCGAAAAAGTTCACGATCCGATCTATTTGGTATTATTTGTAACTATACCTGCTTAAGAAGTTGGCATTAATTCGTAATAAAGGCTAAAAGAGAGTTACTTTCGATAAAATTGTTTGAAAAGGCATAGCGTCAACGAAAGAGTAAAACACATAAATAAACGCATTACGTTAGTTATCCTAAGGAAGGGTGGGGGTGCCCACGCAGGGGGGGGTGAAATCGGGAAAAATGCGGAAAGGAGATCTCCGTAAATTGGAGATCGGTAACGAGGCAGGGTGAGGGGGGGTGGGGTTAAGCCACAAGAAAGGTACCTTAAAATGGTAAAGGACAGTTAGTAGCAAGTAATAAAGTTGAACTTATCTGCTCGGAGCCGCATTTAGAAGAGGCAGATTGTTGTTGGCTCATGCCTATTATATGTTTCTAATGTTCTGTTCTGGAACCTTTTTACTTTGTGATGTATGCGGCTGCTTGGACTGCATTAAAAGAAATATGCATAATGGTAGCCTCCGTTCTTGTAATGAAATCTCATGGCCAATCATTTTTCTATAAGATATGTTGTTCTTCAAATTCCACCGTGACCACACTGAAATAGGATAAGGTCACACTTGAGTCCATTGAAGTCCTAGATAGTTGCAAATAATATTTGTTTTGACTATCGCATACTTTGCGAAAACTTAACGCTCTATTTGACAATGTTTTTTGCATTGACTTTTAATTGTAGTCAAATATAACTCCGTCATTCCTACTGTTACACTATTATATACTGATATTTTATTGTAACCTTTTTAAAGCCTGGATTATTGTTCCATTCACCACCAGCCACAACATTGATTTCTGCTTCTAGCAGCGCACCAATGCCCAGACCGGCCCCTCACGGCAGACAATAGTAAATCAAATGTCTGCTCTTTTGCTTAATGACTTAACTTCTTTATTTATTACTGACAGGGTAGCTGTTTGTTGTTTGTCACACATCTCTGCTGGCATCATACTCAATTTATCATCCTACATTTTCACATTATATATTGCCTTAAAAAGGCCTTGTTTTAACTTGCAGGATAACAGTCTTTGTGGCTCTTGAAATGAGTATTGAGAACACATATATATCATCATCTTGTATGAATTACAGTGACATACTCTACTACGTATATCTCTGTCTCTTGTCAGCTTCTGTCATACAACAGCCTCTGGTATCCACCTTCCAAACATCCACAACAATGACATCAGGAGGCATCCTGGCAGCTGCTATTAGGGCCTCTATCATCCGTTCAACAGGTAAGTCTGGGAACCTATAGACCATAACTGTTGCTTCTCATCATTAGTCCTTG
Organism: Calotriton arnoldi; assembly: GCA_963921515.1. NCBI lineage: Eukaryota > Metazoa > Chordata > Amphibia > Caudata > Salamandridae > Calotriton > Calotriton arnoldi. The sequence goes on from CAWUFW010009931.1 coordinate 230,061, forward strand.
CACTAACTCATTTATCTCTAGTTTGTCAAATGTTAAAAGTTTATTTCCTGGTGCTGTTTATTTTCCTGTATGTATCTTTCATGTGTATGCATTTGTGGTCATGATGAGTTGTACTGATTTATAATATCAATTGAACACAATTCGTATATCTGTGGCTGTTAGCTCTGGAGATATTTTGGAAAAACCAGAACCCAGGTTACGTAGCTGACCTCACAGGCAATCTCTAAAAAATCATCTGTGTTGCTGGGGCTGGTGAGTTCACACTGTTGCGATATATGAATTTAATTCATGGATGACCCTTAATTGCATATGTTGATTTTGCTCACATTGTACTTACTTTTTTATTTATTTGCAAAACAATGTTAAATAAACTACTGTGTTGAAATTTAGAAACAAAACTGGATTTGATGTGATTAATCTGTTAATATTGGGGGTAGGCGGAGCTCGCAGAGATTCACTCTATGGAATTCTGTGGAGTTACATAACAACTCTGCAAGATTCAGCGGAGTTCTGCGAGCGGGCAGAATCAGCACATCGAGCTGAATTTTAGTGCTGGGAGTTTGTTACGCACTGTAAATGGCAGCACGTGACGCGCACAAGGGCACTGCTTCTTTGATGCCACCCGAGTAGATTTTCTACTCAAGGGCAGCTTTCTCACCGCAAATGGCAGCTTTCTCACCATGAATGGTTGTGACTGCCCGTGACTGCCCGTGTTGAGAAAATTTTGCCGGATGCCATCCTAGCACCCAAAAATCACTCTAGAGGACACCAATTCTTGCGCGAACTTAAAGTTGGCAAGCAGTACATGTGAAAAAACTCAGCCATGCAGAGGTTGGTGGAGTTTTGCCGGAACTCTGTGTTACAAGCGTAATTCGGAGTGGGCAAAACTCAGCAAACTCTGCCAGTGGGGAGGAATTTATCACCCACCCCTATTTAATATCTACTTCCGGCTACTGGGGACATTGCGCCACACAATTAAGTTCAACCATCTACAAGCAGAGGGTGGCTGGAAAATCGAGGAGAGAATCCAGTCCTCCAACTAATAATATCAGTGGCCAGCACTGCTCAATAAGAAGAGAAGGAGGGGGAGCTGATGGAGGAGATGGACCTAGACAAACAGGAGGACAATGTTGCCCCCACACAGAACATCTTCAAGAAAGCCAAGTCACAATCGGACAGCAATGTTCTTTTTCAATTACTTCAGAGGATTGCCAGTGCCCCGTCATTTTGTAAGCAGCCATGAATGCTAGTTCTGCCTACACAATCACCTCCAGACAGCTCTCTGCACACAGCTACCTCTATACAACCTCCTACACATTCCTTCCATCCCTCGATGAAAGAGCATCTCCACACTTCTCTCAATCATATAAGGGAGAGAACACCCCTGGAGAGCCATAGGTATCTCCCATTCATGATTCTCACTATACAACATCCCAGATGCCACCATTCTCTGTGCTTGACAACGTCTGACCATTTCAGATGGCAATGCATGCAAATGGTTGGCATGGGGCTCTTAATTGGCTGCTCACTGGATCAGATTTATGAACACAAGTCTAATGTGAGGAAGGATATTCATGCTGTGTGGAGTCCTCTCTGTGAGATAGCTACATCCTGTGAAGAACTCCCTCAAATGATTGACAGTCTGACTGTGCATTGGATAACATTGTTCCCAAGACAAGGCTAAGATGCACCAAGAACATCTCCAAAACTTTAGGGAAGAGAGTGCAAGGCACCATGCCTTGACCATGAAGATGATAGAGGCAATAGGCAAAAAATGCCTAAGTCAATCTTTATGGCCAACATATGCAGGATATTCTACAGAGGCACCTCAATGTAGGATAGACACAACACCTGCCAACCTCACGCTTCTGCTACTCCCACCTGCACCACCTATACGACCTCCAACACCGCCAACTCAACTACCACTAAAAAAGGGTTATAGATAGCAAATACAGGGATTGTTTGTGTACCTAATATATGTGTATTCAGTAAGGGTTTCAGTATGTTTGCCATAAAGCTTGAATGTAGTGTGTGAGAATGAGTTTTCGTTTTTTTTTTTTTTTTTTTTTTAAATATTTTTTATTATTGTTAGTGCACCACAAAAACAAAATCCAATACATTTTAGTTTATGTCGTGCATACATTATGCCTGATACTTATTGGATATCATAAGTGCCATCAAAACATGCAGACAATAGAGTACATTAATGTATATGTATATACACTTTTTTTTTTTTTTTTTCCCCCCCCCCCTTTCCCTTCCCCTAAACTCCCATCCACCACCCCCACTCCCACTTGGGGTTTGGTCATCAACTAATATTTTACCAGTTAATGTAGTTTATATACAAATTACATATTCATCTATTCGTTCCTGCTCAACCAGCTAGTCACAGGGGCCCAGATTTCTTGGCCTTTGGAGTGTGAACGTATTCCCCTTTTTGCATAAACAGCCTTTTCCAGATTATAATTTGCTATAAATCGTGCAAGCCATTGCTGAAACCCTGGCGGGTTTGGGTCCAGCCAGGCTGATGCTAAACATAGACGCAGGATAGCCATGCCTATAAAAAGTAATTTTTCACCAGGTTTTCCCTGTAGCCCCTGATCTACCCCCAATCCAATTAACGTCGGGGTGAGAGAGCAGGGTATCCCTAAGGCTTCAATAAAGAAGCTAGTGATATCTCGTTTTAGGCTGTCCAACACGCCACAGGTTGCAAAGAGATGGCTAAGGTCAGCTTGGTGTAAAGCACATCGTGGACAACAGGTCCCTTTCCCCACTGCCCATTTAGAGATTTTCTTTGGGGTGTAATATAGCGAGAAGCAAGATTTATAGTATTGCGCCTGTAATCGTGCTGGTATTAAAACATTCTGCGCTAGCTTTAAAGAATGAAAGAACATATTTTCAGAGGTGCCAGCTTCCACATTCCATTTTATAGCATGGGTTGCCATGTCGTCTTGCATTGCTGTGTTAAAAAGATTATAGACCATCCCTATTGTCAAATCTCTATTCCCTATAAGCTTATCTATGGTCTCGCTATTAGTAAACCCTATCGGGCCACCCCCTTTTTTGATCAGAAAATCCCGTAACTGTAAAAATTTATAGAAGTCTCTTCTATCTAACCCATACCTTTCTCTAAGATTCTCAAATGAAGCTATCCCTGATATAAAGTAAAGGTCACCTAATTTAGTCAGGCCGGCTTCCCTCCATCTTTTTATAATAGAACCTTTAAAAATTGTCGGAAGAATTGGATTATTATATAATGGTGTATAAAAATTCAAGCGTCCCCAACCAATAAGCTTCTGTACAGCCTTGATAACCCTATATCCCACTTGCAATGTCTTGAACCGAACTTTCTTGTAATGATTATCGTTCAGATGTCGCCAAGCCCATCCCCAAACTTCTGCCCCCATAGCTAGTTCAAGTGGTGTCGGTGTCTCTCTCGCCTTTTCTTCATTTGGTTTATCCTGAATAAGGGCTAGGTTATACAATATTGTGGTGGTCCAATAATATAGCCTAATATTTGGCAAGGCAAGTCCGCCCCTCTCCTTAGGTAATGTAAGAAATTTAAATGCTCTTCTAGGCTTCGCGTACCCCCAGATAAACCTTGAAAACAAGTCGTCAATCTTTTTTAAGTACTCATTGTTAAATTCTAAGGGGATTGCGCGCAGAAGATACAAAAATTTAGGAAAAAACAGCATTTTGATAATGTTGCATCTACCAATAATGGATAAGTGTAGGTTATGTAATCTGGTTAGTTCGGGCTTGATTTTTAACACTAATGGTTCGATATTTTCCTTAACAATGTAGTCTATATTTGCAGTAATGTCTATGCCCAAATATGTAGCTTTCTGTACTATCCGCTCATCCATATAGGTTAAATTTTTATTACAGATAATTTGGGTTTTGCTGCGATTAAGTGAATACCCAGAGATTTTGCCAAATTTTGCTGCTTCTACCTCAATTTCCCGTAGGGCCATTTCAAGACAGGGAGTCACTAAGGCAATGTCATCTGCATACGCCAAAACTTTAGTTTCCCATCCATGAGTTATAATGGGTCTGATAATATTATTTCTTTCCAGTTGGCGCAAAAAGGATCGATATATATTGCAAACAATAGCGGCGAGCTTGGGCATCCCTGCCTTGTCCCTCTCGTTACCTGAAAGGAATCTGTAAGCTCGCTATTGACTAAAACCCTTGCAGTGGGTTTATAATAAAGCATTTTAAGAGCTTTAAGTAATCTGCTGCCGATTCCTACCCTTGACAGGGTCTCCCATAAAAAGTCCAGGAAACCCTGTCAAAGGCTTTCTCTGCGTCCAACAGTATTAACGCTATTGGCTCCTTTGAGATATTTTTTATATCAAGGAGTGTAATGACCCGTCTTATATGATCCGTCGTCCCTCGACCAGGTATAAACCCATGTTGTTGGTTAGAGATGACCATATGGATTACTGAGGCAATTCTTGTTGCGAGGATTTTTGAATAGATCTTGCTATCGGCATTAATTAAGGTAATGGGGCGATATGAGCCAGGGTCTGTCGGATTTTTATTTTTTTAAGAAAAATTATAATTTTCGCCTGCGACCATGAATCTGGGGGTGTGCCCCCTGTAAAGACATGCGTAACCAACAACTCCATACATTCTTTCAATTGTTCCGAGAATTTTTGATAAAATTCAAGAGGGATACCATCCATGCCAGTGGCCTTACCACTTGGAAGACTATTAATGCATAACAGCATCTCTAGCCATTGAGGTGGTTCTTCTAATTGTTGCTGTTCCTCCTCTGGGAGTTGCTCTGTGGGAATCTGATTGAGATATGTAGCGATGTCCGCCATATTTTGTGTTGCGTCCTCGTTATATAGTTTTTGATAATAGGAAAAAAATGTTTTACGGATGCCTACAGACTCTGAGATTAACCCTTGCTCAGGATCCCTGATTTCTGTAATAAAATTCCGGGTTGCCCTTTGTCTGGCTCTTATTGCGAGATGGTGGCCCACTTGTTCACTGCACTCATAGGCTTCCTCTCGCCATACTGTTAATTTATCGGCGGCTTTTTTTGCTATAGTTTCCATTGCAGCTGATTTTGCTACCGCAACCTTTGCCTGTGCTTCCTCATGATTCCCCCTATTTTGCACTATTGTGATCAGTTCTTCTTCTGCAGTGGCTAATCTCACTAGTTGGTCATTCAATATTTTTTGTCTCTTTTTATTCCGCTGTATTGAATACCTAAGTGTTTCCCCCCTCACACCTGCTTTAAGCGTGTCCCACACAACCTCAATTCCTGCACTTCCTACATTTTCTCTAACAAACTGAGGTATCCACCCTCGCATGTAAGCACAATATTCTTCATCAAACAATAATGCCCTTTCAAAAGTCCAGATAGGAATCGTCCTCTCCCGGTGTCCACCCCACTTGACTTCCACTATTAATGGGTTATGATCTGCTAAAATCCGAGGATTTTTTTCCATTTTGCAATTGTGTAAAAGTGAGTGTGATGCTAGTATATAATCTATTCTGACATGTTTATTATGCGGGTAAGAATAATAGGTAAAGCCAGATTTGGTGGGATCCTGCCAGTTCCAAAGATCTGTAAGTGCGTGTTCTTGGCATAGTGCCTTCAGAGCACTAAATACCTTTGGCTTGCGTCCCTTATATACCCAGCCTGTATCTTGTTTAAAATTTTTATCTGCTGGCAAGTTTATATTAAAATCTCCACAAAGTATGAGTGGCAATGGCCAGGTAGCTAATTCGTTACTAACTTGATAGATTACCGTTGGGTCATCTACATTGCTCCCATATATGGAGCAAATAGTCATTGGGTTTCCATTATTCCAGCTACATTCAGTAATTACCCACCTCCCCTGCTGATCTGCCGACACCCGATTAAATTGTAAAGAGTGGTTGGAGGTCAGTATTGCTACTCCACGCGTGCGGGAATTCTGTTTTGTAGCCCCCACCAGCACATATCCAAGTGTTCCCAATAAATGTCTCTGTGTGTTTTCAATATGTGTCTCTTGTAAACATATTACATCTGCTTTTAGTAGTCGTAATCCAATTGCGGTGTTCCTTCTCTTTTTAGGGTCATTAAGGCCACAAATATTTACCGAGGCAATACGTAATTCACTCATTGTATATAGCGGAAATTCTATGCTTTAACTGGAATCGTGCTGCATCTATTCTTCCCCATGTCTGTGACCAACCTCCCCCCTTACCCTCCCCCACCCTCAACCCCCCACCCTTACCCACCCCCCACCCACCACCTAGACCTGAGGTTACCTGGCTTTGCCAAAGCCAGGGAGATGACATCTGAGGGATCAGAGCCCCGCATCCCCGCCGCCCACCCCCTTTCATGTGAACAAAATTAATACAACATTGCCAAGGATAAAGGTTAAGCCCTCCTTACTACTTTAGTGAAGTTTAAATAATATTTACTAAGTTGCAATCGAAGTCATAGACTATACCCTTTCCAGTCCCTGTTCCCTACTCCCGGCTCCCCCGTTTCGCTGTGAGTTCCTCTAAATATGCTTTTGCTTGAATCTCTGAGTTGAAACTACGTGTGGTCCCTTTATGCACAATTTTTAGTCTGGCCGGGTTCTGCAGATACACATCTGCTCCGAGTTCTTGAAAGGGAGCAAAGAGCTGTCTGAATCTCCATCTTCGTTCGACTGTGGCATGTGCAAAGTCGGGTCTAGTAAAAAAGTGATTCCCCCAAAGTTTCTTCTTGTCGTAGGCCTTGCCAGATCAAACAGAGCTTGACGTAGAAGAAAGTTCCCAAAGAATAACAGCATTGCACGAGGATGTTGAGGCGTAGCTAAAAGGCGTTTAGGAGGAGTTAGCGGGAACCTATGTGCCCGCTGTATTTCCTTATCCCAATCCCAGGATTGTAGCTCTGGAAAAGCTCCCTTCAAAAGTGTGACCATATATCCCCTAGGATCGTCCTTCTCAACACCTTCCGGGATCCCTAAAAAGCGGAGATTATTAAGCCGTTGTCTATTTTCCTGCGCTTCCATCTTCCACATAAAGTCTTTAACTGTACTTTCCTGCTCATCTACTTGGGTTTTTAGCACAGCTACATCTTTCTCAAGATTCTCTGTCCGTACTTCCACGGAAGCCATCCGATCGGCAATATCTGCACATGTCTTGCCTACCTTCCTAACAGCCCCTTGTAATTTTTTGGCGGCCAAACGTGATCTCCTGTTATCTGCTTTAACTTCTTCCTGGAAACTTTTAATAGAATGTAGCACCGTTGAAAGAGCAGACTCGCACTTTACCCTTTCCTCCTCCTCTTTATTGGTGCAGTTACTATTGATAATTGTTTGGTTGCTGCTTGAGGCATCCATTATATCTGTAGTAATTGCAAATTGTGTGTCCGTGTAGTCCCATCTCAAATCAGCGATGCTACCTTTATCAGAGATCTCTTGTCTTTTTTGGCGGCTCCCACTTCTTTTTTCCGTAATTTCTTTTGTCCATTCCTACTCTTCTGTGGGTCTGTGTTTGTACTACTATGCCAGTTTGCCTCGTCCTCTTCGCTTGATAGGGAAATGCTTATATCAGAGATTTCTGACTCATCAGTTAATGAGTAGAATTTTTCAAGATTGTCAGGTGTTTTAGGTAACTGTATTGCTTCTTGTATTATTTCTACAGTTTCTTTACCATCATTACCTGACTTGCTGCTCTTCCCTTCTTTGTCCTGGTTGTAGCCCCCATCTGTATATTGATGTTGCAATAATGGGGTGGAATGCGCCTCCATTATTGTTTTATTAGCCTGGGTTGTGGAATAGGGTGTACTTGAATGCACCAAATCTATGGGCGTTTTTAAGTCCTTCTGTTTGCTCTGTAGGCTATCGCTCTTCTCTTCTCCCCCATCTGTGCTGACTGTAGATTCTGTCACAGTCTTAGATCCTGGTACACAAAAGCTGCTAGTGATTAGAGGCTGTGAGTAATCCGGCTCTTTGTTAGTCTTTGCAAATGTTCTCTTGGGATTTTCTATGCTCTCAGTGCAATTCTCGCCCTCATTTCTCCCTTTACTTTCTCCCTTCTCTCCCTTGTCATTGCTTTTATTTTTAATACCTCGTGTATCCATCTTTTTCTGCCTGGTGTCTGTAATTAATGTACTAGTTTGTAGCGGTACACTCGCTAAGACGCCACATATTTGCGCAGTTTTCCCCTTCAGAGTCTTGGTACCCTTGCCAGCCATTCTTACTTGATTTCGAAGCTGTCGGCTCTGTCGGGTCTTTCCACTGCAACAAAGTATCTTCCAACAGTATTCACTTCCCGCGTAGACACTGCGTGTTCCCGGTAAAATTTTCCTTCTGTCAGCCGTCCTGCTGTAATTCGCCGATGTGTTCCTTCCAGGCAGCACTAGTAATGGATCACGCAGGGCAAGGGAGATCCAGGAAGGTCGATCCGTATACAAAGCCCCAGGGCTACAGAGAGGTGAGAGTGCATTCCCGGAATCAAGCATGCAGAGTAGATACAGCTTGATATATCCAGACATTCCGGGTGCTTCTTTCCATGATTTTCCTTGTCTTCTATTCCGTAGATGAACTACGAGGATGTAAGGAGTGGCTCAGATGCGTTTAGGCATAGAACTCGGGGTCCGGCGGCGGAGCTCCGCGGCGAGATGTCACTCAGTCGCCATCTTGCCTCTCCCCCAGAGTTTTCGTTTTGTTAATGATAAGTGTTAGAATGGATCTGAAAATAAAGATTCAACTAATTTTAATTTCGATCATAGCATGTTCGTTGACAACATTATGTGAAGTAAACAGCTGTCTCAGGATTGTATGTATGGACACTGTGCTGGTCATATATCATTCATCACTGTCAAGAGAATATCCATCTGCATAAATGCAACAATCAAACTAGCAGCTCAAGAGAAAACATTAGTTCACTTGCCAATCTCACACCTGCATACCCTTACCTCTATTCTGTCCACTACTCTACAGAATGTGGGTGTAGATCAGGGTCAGTATCTGTATGTGAGCCAGATGCTCTGCAACATAATGTTTTACACAACTTCTGGGGACTACATCAGAGCAATCCAACAGTATAGTCAAGGCATCTGAATTGTGACTTGAGGATCCCAAATGTGCATTCTATAAAGGCTAGTGTGTGTATGTGTGCCCTATTTTATATCTGTTGTTATAAAATGGTTGGACATCTGTAGGGTGTGAGAAGAGGGGAGAGAGCCCATGCATGGCATCACCTGCAACAAATACAAATACAAATAATTTTATTGCACAATTACTTAAAATCATTGCAATTCTTACAAAAGAATGTTAAAAACAATTTCCGCTCTCTGTTAAAAAAGAGTTTGTGTCTGGCATGGCTAAAATTCATTGTGATCATCTGCAGGTAAAATAGATTTGATTTCAGACATGAATTTTACAAAACAGGCAGCCATCTGAGCAGTCACCCTTCATGCACTCCTCTAGGGCCTCTTGGCATATCCGCACATTGAGGATGCGCCAAATTGGACACAGCCCAAAAATTTGCAAGGGGCGCAGGGTCTTACAAATGCATAAAATGTGGAAGTTTCTTCCCCATTGCCGCAGAAACGGCATTGAGAGGGCGTACCTTCCTTATATCTCTGGCCATACTTATACGCCATCAGGGGGATTAGGCCAAAACGTAGTCTCATTAAGTGGCGTTTCACTAATGGCTTCATGGGGGATGATAAATAGTGTGATAGGGTTTCATGATCGTAGAGTTTTGACGCCCCGCTACCATGGGAGAGATTTTTCACGGCAAGTGCATCATGTTCCGCTGACAAGATCTTTGCCTGTTTGGTCAACACTTTTGCGGCCACACCTACGGGTAGCGAGCTAGACCATATATCGTGGGCTTCCACCTGCAACAAATAAATGTGATTTTTTTGACAGAGGGGCTTTGATTCTAATTGTAATGCATCATAGGTACATACATGAAGTGTGTGTCAGGGTAATATGTGTGTATTGTTTCGTAGTGATTATTGATTATGTTTGAGATGCCACCCTTAGACGCACATGTAGCCCCAGTGTGAGGTGTTATTACTTATCAATAAGTTATATGTCACCAAAATCATCAGCAACCAAGCAATGTGCAAGCAGTGACTGTTAAATAATGTATCTATGTGTGCGTTTTCAGGAAATCCAGCCTATGCATCAGTGAAGCAGCCTCTGCCAAATCAGATGTACTGCACATTGACAGAGTGAAAAACTTGTCCGTTGCAGAAAAGGTACGCTTTGTGGTGAGGCAGCTGAAGTGTCATGTGAGTGCAGTCAATTGTGACTAGCACATGAAGGAAGAGGCCAAAGGCATGAAACTCCCTTGCCACCCTTTGCCTTTCCACCAGTGATAGTGGGATGGTGAAAACCTGGTGTACTCTTTTGTTAATGCATCTCAGAACATGATGCAAGCATCAGGACTGGCTTGCTTGTGAGATGCCAACGTTGTCAGAGGTGACCCTCTGGAAATATCCAGTGGCCATGAAAGAGAATGAAACCAGTATTTTTACATAGGCTGGGGCAGCCTAGCAGCTGGCTGTAGGTGAAACAAGCTCCTGCTCTAAGGCAGCAACCATGTTAAGGATCACATCAAGTGAGAAGTGGTATCTGACAATGACAGCTTCCTTGGATATCCCTAAGATGTTGATCCTTTGTCTGCCAACCCTTTCTCTCCTGCCTCCTCGAATAACTCCTCTTGAAAATGAGGGACAAACCTTCAAAGATGTCCACTGACATAGTGAATGCAGCTAAAGATATTTGGTGTGTGAGCTCATTTCTTTTGTGGTCAGTCAGGCTGTGATTGATTGTTGTTGAAATGTGTTTCAGCTATTACCAGGTATGTTGCAATTGTTGTAATCCTTGTTATGTAAATCTTCAGCATTTGCTTCTAAGTGAAAATAAAAAAATATATATTTTGGATATTAATCAAGAAATGAATGTAGCTTTATTTGACAATATATTTCTAAAGTTATTTGTTGGCTCTATGGATTTGTATGCGAGGGTGTTGTAGTACGAGGCTTTGGCCATATGTGGTCCTGGAATTACTCAAGGTCTAAGCTGGAGTACATTTACTACAATTATGGGTCCTTTCTGGCTATAGTAACTTAAGAAGAGTAGTTTGTGAATATCAGTGGGCTTACTCTACTGTGAGTGGGTCTTTGGCAATCCATAGTCCCTCCTTATTCCACCCTGTGGAGATCATTGCATAGAAAAAAGAAAGGAGAGGCGGAACCTCTGCACATATGTTTGTGAATAGCATTTTGTAGTATGTTAGTAGTACTATTGTAGTACTGCTAAATGTACTACAATATGCTGTTTGTGAACAGGCCCCAATGTGCCTTGGGTAATGATCAAATCCTGCAAGAGATAGTTAGGAATACATTTTATTTCTGGGAATCTTGAGCAGTTTTTCCCGAATGATACACACACAAACCACACACACACACAAGATATCCACGCTATAATTTCCTCTATGTTTTTACATCTGCGATTTTACCACAACTGAAATTATTGCATGCATTTCTCATGTGGTGGCGATTCTTGTACAATTAAAAGTAGCACATGCAATAATTCAACTTGAGGTAATAGAGATACTACAGGCAGTTAATCTTAGCATATTCATGTGTGAAACAGGCAGAATAACCCTGCGGTACTGCACCAACGTATCAAGATGCCCTTAGCATTCTTTCTATGCTAAATTAAATTATTTGACTATGTGAAGAATAATTTTACATAGGTACAGTAAATTCTGAAGTCTAGAAAGCTTTGTGAAGTGAGAACATTGGGAACTTCACAAACATTTGTGGGTTAAAAAACATTGTCCACCCTTAGTTCACTGTAGTTAAAACCGTATACTGAGTGTGTTAGCCATTTTTAACTACCCTTGCCACAATTATGGGTCTTTGCCGAAGACAAGTGTGTATGATGATGAGGAGGGCAATTAAAAACTACTATTACCTGGCAGTAAGTGGGAAACAAGGCAATTAGCGTGTCACCTTATCTTACCCAACAATGGGAAATAAAGACACCCAATGTCTAACAGCTCCATATTCATTAATCTACAAGTACCAAAAAAGATTTGCCAGCAGGAAAATGGTGGAAGTTGATTAGATACTGTTGGAGCTGATACTTGTCTGGTAGCGTTTCCCTAAACTTTTTGCTTTTTCCGCCTGGGTTTTGCTGATTCTCTTGTGTGGCCTCCGGACTCTGGGCACTTTCCCTCTGTAAATGCTGTGTGAAAGTGCTCGCACCCTTCCTACCCGGGTTGGGATGTGGCGCTGACTCGATGTTCTGAAACATGGGCGGCTGGTCCGGCATCGCAGACCAGTGTGTACCCACTGGCATCTTTAATGATTAAACTCAAGAGCAGCCTGCCATTTCAGGCCACTGTGTGTGCACACCCGCATCAATGGTGCCAGTGTTTGCATGTGCAGCCTGCCTTTGCAGGCCAGTGCGTGAGCACTGACACCCGTATTAGTTAAACCAGTGTCCCGTCTGCTGTTGCAGACTTGGGTGGGGGCAATTGCATGCCTGGTGCTGGGGACTATGTGTACAAACAGCCATTACAGGTCGATGTGTGCACTAACGCACGTGTGCCCAGGTAATGAGAAATACCTGTGTGTGTTTTCACTACTTATGAGGCTTGCTTTTCCCATAAGTTAACTTGGGGAAGTGGTTGACATTACTTCAGGCTGCAAAAGTGGATTGCAGTGGAGCAGCTTCAGGACGTTTCCTATCAATAGATTCACCATGCCAAACCCTTTCCAGTGGTAAAGGTGGTTTTGGCATAACTCTCTTAGAAATGCCACTTGCAGAATATGGGCATTTCTACGCTTTAAGAGTCTTGTGTGGCATGGCACCTGGCTCCGATGGACACCAGGTGTCGGAGGAGCACATCTCTGCATTACCCAGTGATAGCCATAAACCATGGGCATACCACTAGAGCAACAGACCTCTGCCATATGTGGGCCTAGATGGAGAGATTGGAGGAAGAGGTTTTGACACTTGGCTTCTAGAGGCCAAATCATGGCCCCACTAAAGATTAAGATCTACATTCCACGGCCCAAGGCAGGCAGGCGCACAATTTAGAGGGCACATCTGTGGTTCAAAGAGAAATCCCTTTAAACTACCCCTGATGTCAAAGACACACAACAGTACAACTACTGGTGCCATACTTCAGCACAGGGTGAGATACGCTTCCGGGGACACAGGACCGGAGAACCCAGACTGCGTGGTGCACACTGCCAGAGGACTCTGTTGTGCACATGGAGGATTACCGCCCTTGAAGGGCACCGCGTGCCCTTTCTCAATAGTGGTTGGCCTGGGCTGAAGACCTGCTGAAGTGTGGCATCCTGAAGTGTTCTCTCCAAGGGCCCGTTGGCGGGTCTCCTGTTTTCCCAGAGATCTCAGGGACATCAAAGATCTCCCGCGGGGGCACCTACACCATCTACCTGTGACATCTGTGGCAACATCAGCTGAATCTGAATCTGAATCTTATCTTGTAGCATGGTGTGAGCGTGGAACTAAGACTTGTGCCGTGAGACCGATTTGTCTAGTGCAGAGACCCAGAAATCTTGCCCGAATCTAAGGCGTGTGATTTCTGGTCCTCAAGGACCCTGGCACTCATGAGTCTTGTTGGTGGTGAGCGGATTCACGGGTTGCAGGAGCCCGCAAGGCCCATTTAATCGATTGCGCCGCATATCTCTTGTGCGTCACGCTGACTGCATGCTCATTGCGTGCAGTGTCCAAATCACAAGGGTGCAACCCTCGGAGGTGGGGGTGTAACCTTAGTAGTACCTTATTCTACCTCATGTGGCTCTGCTAAACTTGCGCCTGTGTGTGTGACCGGAATTGCCTGGTGCAACCCATATCAACATGCACCGGTCATTGTGCCTCATTTCCAGGGAGGTACGAAATTTGGAACTCTTTGTGTTTGAGATCTGAAGTGTCTGGTACAACCCATCCCAACACACACCAGACGCTGTGACCGGATTGCCTAGGCACGACCCGGATCAATATGTACTCCTACCGAGAGGCTCCCCTGTGTTACTCCTCATTCATCGGTTGTTCCCCCTTGACCCTCGTCATGGCGGACCAACTGCCCTCGCCAAACCTGGCTCCTCCCGAAGGCATCTTGGCGCCAGGTAGTAGTGAGAGAGATTGACTAGGTTGAAGGAACATTTCTGAGACAGTTCGGTAGTGGGTCAAGAGACTGCATGACTCCATTGTGTTTTGAGACCTCTGAGTGAACTTCCTTAGTGGCTGCTAAACTCCCCTTGTTGATGTCTACCTCTAAATTAAAACTTACTACATATCCCCACCTGCTTCGTGAGGACCCAGATAAAGTGTGACTTCAGCTGCGTGCGGCCTAGTAGTCGGGAGGAGGGGCTAGTTATCTTCCATTCGGGGGTATAAGAAGTCGGGCAGAACTAGAGGTTGGAGTTAGGCTGGGGCCACGGAGTCTGCAGGGTGTTATCCATTGCCCTAATGGGTACCAGTGGCACCGCATTTGGGCACCGAGTGCATATGTGTGCCAGAGCGTTCCGTACGTACTGGGCTGATACCTGTCGCACCGTGTAGCGGTGGGGGTGAGTGTGTTTGTGAGTGGAAGTGATTGTTTGCGGACTCACAACACTGGCTGGCGGTGCAGCTTTATATCTTGATTTCATGCCAAAAGCACCATACATTTGACACTGGGTTTACCCTCGTGGCTCAGGCCGGCGGTGCTGCTAAAAAGTGTTCTAATTTCATATATGTACATATTTTTGATATCATTGTGACTCGGGGTGTACCCTATAACTGTGAGGGATTGAATTATCAGGATAGCTAGGGTAGGCCTGGGGTTCTACAGTGTGGCGCACCGTATAAGTGTGCTCTCTCTGTGGGGGTGGGAGGGCTAGATTAGGAATTGTCCCCCGTGTGCATACTATTGATATCATAACAATACGAATGAGCCTAGTACTGCTTGTAATATTTCCAAATGTGTTTTATGCCCAAAAGTACATGATGTTCATGTTCTAATGATTGAATATGTGTGTTGAATATAAACATTATTTACATACATCCTGTGTGAAGTCTCTTTTGTGATGCTCAGTGTATTTATTGCGAGTGCCTGCTATGCCTTTGCTTTACACACTGCCTCTAAATTAAGCCTAACTGCTCAGTGCCTAGCTACCCATGGGTGAGCACAAGTTATACAGCAAGTGTAATCACCTGCCCTTGACGGGAGCGGCACGTTCTGCCTGGCTGAGGTCATTCCTTCAGCCAACTAGAAAGTGCTGGTTCCAACAGATACTCTGATCCGATATGCAAATGACTCCTACTGAAGACCTGTATGTGTCTTTTAAAGGACTCTCAATCACATAATCTTTGTGGCATGCTTCAGCATTGAGTCCTTCATCCAGGATGACCGTGCATGTAGATGGGCTCAATCTATAAGGATCTAGTGAAGCAAAACAGGATTAAAATTACCTAGTTGATTGCCCCAGTGATGTCATTATTATTGGAGTCCTCTGGTAAAGTTCAAAAGAGGGTGACACATAGAGATGATTAATACTCCTGCATCAAATCTCTGTAAGTCTGCATGTTACAGACAATTTCAGTGGACCAGAAGGGTCAACAGCCTTCGTCAGGATCAAAGATCCTTTTTAAATTCAGTAAATCATAATCCAATGTATAATCTATTTGTGTGAACAACACTCATTCAAGCATGCACATAGTCATGCATATATACATTCTCCAGATAAGAGTGGACCATGTTTTTTCTCTGGTAGGGGTTTAGTAAAGCCACATAGGGGTTGAGGAAGTAGGATGTCTTTGCAGTCACATGTTCATCAAAGGTTGTGGCCCACAGGTAATACCAAGCTCCCTTCTTTACTCAATAGAAAGGTGATGAAGCCAACCCTTATTCTTTTTCTTCCTTCTTGTATTTATGTTACACTCCATGTTCCTGCCACAGAAACTAGAATGAAGGCAAATAACAGTAGTTGGCGCCAGCATTTTAAGCATTCAAATTGGGTGAACTAATCTCACCATTCTATAGAGTGCACTAAGATAGTAACTAACACTGAGAGTTTTCTGTCTTATGTAAGTGGGATAGAATATGTTTCTCCTGAAGACTTATAGACCCTTTCAAAGAAATGCTAATGGATTCTATAAAGTTCAATATTCGATCAATAATTTAATTTCCGAACCTTCTCATCAGTATTTGGCATGCATTTCTCCCAGTCAAACCAATTTATAATTTGTATTGATGTATACAGTCACACCATGCTAGACTGCATTAGTTTTTGATCTCTAACATTTTTTTTAATCCTTTGTTAACTTTCTTTCAATGACCTAAGTGGTAACTTCATATTACATTATAATTTAAGTACTGCAAGGTCAACTAACTGGCAGCAGCAGGGAGCCATCTAAACATATCTTTGACACTTTGCAGCTAAAAGGCAGCTTAATATTCAGGGGCATAGCTTCATGGGGGTATTTGGGGTGTGACACCCCCCCTAAATAAATGCATTTGTGGCCTGGTAGTTGGGTGAGGGGGTCCTGAGTCTGGTCTGCTATGACTGTGTCGTTTTCCATCATGGGCTAAGCACAAAAAAGACAAAACAGTGACTTTTGCTGTAAAACAGGAATGAGAGTGAGAGACAGACAGAGATATACATCTGGTGGCTGAATTTCAAAAATGTGAAACCAGATAACCTGGAATCAATACCAGCTTCCCTGCTTGCCCAAATTGTACGACCTAGGTAAACATATTATTTCAGAGCCACCTTGTACTTTATTATCACATATGAGAACACTTTTTAATACTTGAGCTCAGGATGTGCACTATACAAGCACCTCTTACGATTGAGTTAATAGACTATAATGTTGCTCCGTCTACAATAAAAATCTAGGTAACATTTAGGATTTACATGACAACTTTAGGGTTTGAATGGAGGGCCTGGGGTCTAATCAGAAACTGCATTTTGTAGTTCTACAATAGCAGTACAAATATACTACAAAATGCTATTCTTAAACTGCACTTTTAAAGTGCTCATGTTTCTTTATCAGTAGTACTTTAGCAGTGCAGTTTGTGAATAGTATTTTATAGTACATTAGTAGTACTATTGTAGTACTGCAAATTGTACTACACATGCAGTTTGTGAATAGCCCCTGGCCCTTCAATTAGGTGGAGACATTTAAGTTACACTTTGGGAGTAAATTTATACTTGTTTTTTATAAATAGCCAAAAAGTAGTAAACTTACTCAAAAGTGTAAGTTACATTTGTGAATCAGACCCATATAGTGACTAGTTTATAAAAAGAATAGTAAATCTGCACCCATCTAAGTACTCCTTGAATGGGAGTAAATGTACTAATTTTTGGAATTGCAATATCGGAAGCGGTAGACTTGGAAAGCTGTGCCAGTCTCAGGTTTTCAGGCATTACTGGCAATCAAACACTCAAAAAGTGATGGTATGAATGCTTGCAAATAGTCTAACCTGTGGCAATCTCTCAAGATAGCATTCCACCCCATCGCTTTTTGCCCACTGTGTCTCTCTAGACAGAGGCCCACCTAATGTAAATCAGTACTGACCCTGTTCCTCATGGACACAGTCCATCCTGAATCTTGGTCAACTCACTCCTCCATCCTACACCCACTGCTTTTTTAGTTGGGTTCACACCCCCGCAAAACTCCGACTGTGCTACGCCCCTGATAATATTAGGACCCATTTTTATCACACCGTATCGAAAAGTGCATCTGTGCCTCCATGCTCTGAATGAAGCCAGATATACTGGTAATGCCACATAAGACCGTAGAGCAAATCTTAAGTAGTCCCGCCATCTTGATATCGTTTATACTGCCTATTATAGGGAAAGTAAAATGATTTGGCATCCGTGCAGATACAGGCATTCCTCTAGACAGCATTTATAGTACAGGAACAATATTCAGAGTGGGAGTGCTGGCCAGTGGCGTCAGTTCAGTACCATTGAACAGTCTAAAAAAATCATGATGTTTTTGAACAAATGCAACAAATTTCTTCATCAGGGGTGTGTGATCCTGGTAAAAATAGAACTCCTGGTTTACTTATGTAAAAATATTTCTAAATATGTACATAAAGTATGGTATGGCAGGATACAGCCATTACGAATGAGCACAGTGGCAACCAAAATGGCATATTGGTATTAAAATAGCACCAAAACAACCATAGAACAACTGCTAGAGACTCCTATTTCATGAGGAAGGGTTTTAGTGCTTTAATCGTATCCCTGCCTGTGGTGATTGATATTAAATATACATTTAATAAGATCTTCTGAATAAGTTCTCCGCTGCCCTAAAATTCTATATGTTCCGATAGCAAACTTTTTGTGCCAATTTAGAACCTACTAAGCAGTACACAAAAGTGCTTCTAATAGGGCTGAAAATTTATATAAATATACCTGAAATACTGCAGCATTGCTCTCCACGACTAGGATCCTAGAATTAAACTGGGCAACAAGGATAATGTGGCAGGGAAAAAAATGTAAAGGGGAAAATTGTGTATTAAGTAATACATACTGCCAACAGTAGAAATAATAATCCATCCTAGGACCTGCCATGAAATGATATTCTTTAAAAAGAATGCCAAAAGTATAGGTTTTACAAAATATTGATCCCAGACCAGCCTAAAGGATTTGTCGGGAACACAATGTAACCTTAGAAAATTGTGCAGTCGAATGAACCTTCACCATAGGTATCTATTGACAGTTTCATAATACATAATACATTAATGTCGACATAGCACTCTAGTAAATTAAAAGCATTTAGACAAATACCGAAGATTGCTACATTTTGTTATTATGCTCAAGTATGAGTTTATTTTCTGTTTAGCCTATTCATATCCTCCCATAGACTCGGGTACAATAGTCTTTCTGAATAGGTAAACACTGTGAACAAATTATTTGCCAATGCCTTCTCTTTTCTATAAAACTCTGTAGAGCCACTCACAGTTCTGCTGTTGATAATAAAGAGGCATGCAGTGCTCTTCACTTGGCAGTATCGTGCTATTCTAGTCGCTCTACCCATACACCTCAAGTGCTCTCTCTGCACCAATTGTCTCTAAGAACCCCATTCTTGCTAATTTTTAGAGATACTCAGAGCCCTGCTTTTAATAGTCTCACTTAGGGATCTGATCTGCTAACACATAGACTGACTCAATTCTCTGTTCTTGTCTGTATTTATTCAAGCATCTGCTCATTTTTAAGATATTGTGATAAAATACAGTTCCAGTGGGCAGCAGGGTACTTTAACGAGAACCATTTTATTTTGCTCAGAGCTTCTAAAACATTATAGCTCTTATGTATCAACACGTTTACCCATAGACACATGGACAAATTTATCATTGTTTTGTGCCACGCACGGCAACGTAGGGTCACGCAAAACATAGAATCAGATTTACCAAGCCACGCAAGGTGGTAAATTTGGTGTAACTCAAGGCAGCACAAGTTGCTGCCTTGCCTTACACTGCATGGTGGAGGCATTACATGGGTGGAGTGTGGGTGTTCCCACGTGTTCACCCATGCATTGTGACACATTGTGACGCATTGTAACGCGTTGTGACGCATTCCCAGATTAACCAAGACTGGTAGACCTGTGAATGTGTCAAATTTGTAAACCTTCCCTCCAGTGGCACAACGAGGAGTAATGTCTTTATTTCTCCTTGTTGTTTCCTCTTTCTAAGTGTGCAGCACACTTAGAAACAGGGATTTGCCTCTAAGGATTGTTTTTGTGCAGGAAGATGCCCCTTCCTGTGCAAAAACAATCCTACCTGCAACACAGGCACTCTTGCACCATGACGCAAGAAGCCTGCATTAGTGCTAGGCTGCACTGAGTGCGCCAGTGCAAGGAGAAGATGGAAATGCACCATATAATAGTAAATATGCCACATTCCTGCCCTCTCCATATTAGAAAATGATTTTATACCATGTGAGCAGACATTAGTGCTGTGTACAATCACAAGCTCCCTGAAGTTATGGTTACTTCAGTTAACTATAACTGGTGAATTTCAGTGCTATTTTATTTTAAGATGTAACATTTTAACTGACATTGTTGGAACTAGCACTTTCTGGTTGGCTGAGGCAATCCCCCAGCCAGGCAGAACCTACCGTGCCCGTCATGGGTGGGTGTGTACACACACTGTATAACCTGCGCTCACCCTTGGGTAGCTTGGCACTGAGCAGTCAGGCCTAACACAGAGGCAATGTGTAAAGCAATGGCACAGCACTCTCTCACAATAAATACCTTGAGAGTCACAAAGGGGACTTCACAAGTGATGTATATAAATAACGTTTGTATTCAGCACACACTTAATAGTCAACATAACATGAACATCATGTACTTCTGGGCATAAATCACATTGGAAATTATTTCTACAGTACTAGGCCCAGCCCTGTTCGAATGACATTAGCAATATGCACATTTGTGAAAGTGTCGATCCTACAACACCCCCCCAAGCACCCTCATGCTGTGCAATATGTTTTCCCCCCCAGGCCCACCCCAACAATGATTATAAGTCAACACCACACAGTTAGACAGCACATCCCAGGTCACAACAATATAAACATTACGTACACATACAGCAGAGTTCTTCAATCTGTGGGGCACGCCCCCCCAGGGGGGCGCGACACCATCTCAGGGGGGGCGCGCACTCCGCACTAAGATCTTCCCTTTGTTGGTCTTTTACTGTCCCGCATCGCAACTTCGCAAGTCTTCACCCATTTCAAATGGGAATTGTTTATTGTAGAGCTCCGGTAACAGAGGGTTGGAGGGGGGAGGGAGATGAAATAGATAAGGCACGACGTGCCCGTGCTTTTGTCATGTAAAGAGCTAACAGTTAACCTTCCCAGGAGGGGTTAATTCGTAGAGCTGAAATGCTTCAGCTGCAGTGGGAGGCAGGGTCTCCTCTGCTAAAACCGAAAGCAAACGAACAGACAGTCCTGTTCCTTCACGTTCGATTTCATAGCAGAGGATCCTTGCCTCCCACTGCAGCTGAAATGACTGCCTGTTCCTTTCTTTTAGTTTTAGCAGAGGAGACATCCTGCCTCCCACTGCAGCTGAAGCATTTCAACTCTACCAGTTTAACCCTGTCCTGGGAGGGTTAGCTCTTAGCAGAAAGGAGGCAAAGTTTCTTTTAAATTTACACAGGCAGGCGCGCAACGCCCACAGGGCTTCAAGTTGCCAAAAGAAAAATGCCAGCCAGCCATGTGTTGTTTAAACAGCCTGCAAATTGATTGTCTTGACACTAAATATGCTTATAAAGAAGTATGTATACATTTGTAATGTGACTTTTCTGTCTTTGTCATAGCTGCCAAGGTTTCAGGACGCTATGTGTGACATTTTCATAATTTCAGAGAAATTATGAGTGACATTTCAATGACTATGAGTGACACTTTCTCACGAGCAAAAATCAAGCAATGAAGACAAGGGAAACAAATAAATAGCAGAAATACCCATTTGAGCAACAAGAAACTCTAAGAAGATCTTAAAAGTGCTTTAAAGCACGAGAAATGGATAGACACTAACCTAGTGCCCTTGTAACCTGATTGTACTGTTAAAGAAATGTGTAACCATGATATAGACTGGCAGACAGTGACTGCAGTCAATATAGAGGAGCTGTAAGTTTACTTACAGTACAGGCTGAATGATGACGCGCGGCACTCCTCTAAAAGTAAAGTAAATAAGTGACACAACTTTGTGCAGACTGACTGCTGCAGACAGACTAGTGACTGCAATGCACAGCTCAGCACACCTATAACTTTACTTAAAGTGCAGGGTAAATGATGACGCGCGGCGCTCCTCTAAAAGTAAACTGTAAATTCAATTAGGTTAGATGAGTGATACTTACTTGTCAGCAAAGGCCATGACAGGCTAGCCTTGCATATTCCAACTTAATTGCCATCTGTAACAAAAGTCCTGGATTGCCATCCTCATTTCAGCTGCTGCTTTAGTGATTGCCCTTACTGTCTACTCTTTCAATGAGAGATCGATTCGTAACCGCTGCTTCGAGTATTCTGGCTCTCCTCCTTATCTACTGTGCTTTAGCATTAATGTAAAGTAGGCATTGTGGCACTTCTGCATCCACCAACAGAGTCGGGATGGCCGCGATGTCCACCGGGCAGCGCCACGGTTCAGAGGGTAGCATTCATGGCTCCAAACACAGGACTGCAGTGCAGGGTGGCCGCGCTACAGTGCTAAGGCACCAGACCATCATTAAGGCGGCCCCCGCCATCTGCCAGGGGTCGGTGATCCGGATTAAGCCCCGGCTACATCAGCAGCTAGCCGCGCTGCACAACGCAGTGGAACTACATCAGCAGCGAGCCGCGCTGCACAACGCAGTGGGAGTAAAAGAGGTCCACGCATAACAGGGGCCACGCTGCACAACGTGGTGGAGCTACAGCAGCAACGGGCCGCCCTGCATAACGCAGCGAGAGCTACAGCAGCAGCGGGCTGCGCTGCCTGCCAAAGCTAAACTGTGCCGCGCTGCCATCGGCCTATAGGTGTATCACAGTCAGTGTGTCCTGGCAGGCTGCGTCGGCAGCAGGCATTAGGCTTTGACACTTGTGACACTTGTGACATCCTGAGTGAGTCAGATGTGCCTGCTGGGGTGTCTGGTGAATGTTTACATTCTAGCCAACTAGCCAGCCCCCAAGTCTGTCGCGAGCAGCTCGTGGAGGTGCTGCTGAAGAGCAGCTTTGCTCTCTCAGTGTGGTACTAATTCGCAGCGCTCCTCTTCGCTGAAGCGTTCTAAGGAGGCGCTATAAATGTGTGACAATGCATTTCAGTGCGGTGATGCGGATCACCACACTGAAATGCGTTAGTCTCACGCCTGATGCGTGATACTTGGCAGGGCTGCTTTGTTCCATTTTATTATCAGGCATGCATCATTCAGGCAGCCCCACAATTAAAAGTGCTTCTATTTATATTTGCTGTTCAAAGTATGCACACACAAGTGCTGACAATACAGCTTTAGGTGACTGTTTATTTTTGTACCGCCTGGGACATCAAAATAATGAGCTGGCAACCCTAATCATAAAACTGGAAGTTTGTTGTAAGATCAGCACATTTATTTCCTCCACCCTGATCCCTGGTTAATGCCATAATAGCAATAGTTTAACATATCTGAAACCCTACGCTGCCGTCAATAACCTGCTGAGTTACTTCAAGTGTCTGGAAATGCACCTTGCATTCAGACAACTCGTTCCTCATTTTCGCCCTTCACTTTCACGCTCACCCTACACTCACAGCGATCACAATGCCCTCACACTGATCCCGATGCACTCACACCATTCACCCGCTTACCCTGTACTCACAGTGATCACTCTGCACTCACAATGCACTTGCGCTGTTCACTCTGTACCTCACCCTGCAGTCACACAAGCACACTACTCACCCTGTACTCATGTGACACTTCACTCACCTGTCCCCCTTACTGCTCAATCTGCAATCTCACTCAAATAAGACCATCACTAACCATACATTAATTCGTCCCACTCTGCACTTACATCCTCACCCAAATAAATATGGTCACCTCACTCACCCTGCAGTCACTCCTCTTACCCTACTCTCACACTGTTGCATGCCTCACCCTGCACTCACATGGGTACTCCTGCCACCCACACAGCGCAGAGGTTTAATGTGCCTGCTACAAAGAACGTGTACCATGCAGATCAAAGAACTGAGTGTGAGTAAACTATGAGTAGTGCTATAAAAAATGAAATGTTTGCCAGAAAGGTGCTATAGAGAGATGAGGTGCATTGTTGGTGAGTGGTAGTGAGGAAATTCATGGAGAAGGAGGAAATGGGGGAGGGGCGCCAAAACAGACCGTTCCACTGTGTGCTACCAGTGCTAGGGCCAGCCCTGGCTGGGAGTGTTAGCCCCCACCCGAAGTTCGGGTCTAGTTGCGCCCCTGTACACACGTATGGGCATGTCGTGCCCCATGAAGGTTTTCGTCCTAAATTACAAAAGGACACATATACATGCACTGCAATCCAGCCTTTCAGGGGGCCACTTGATAGAGGCAGCTCTGTTTTTGCTCTGATGGCCTGGAATAATTCCTAAACAGATTCTTGTAAATACCGTTTTGTTTCATTTCTTTTTAATGTGATTGATGTGAGAGAGTCTATTACTATTTGCAGAGAAATGTTTTTCTTTCATGCAACAACCATAAAAAAGTTTATTTTAGATCACAACGGGTCCTCACATATGAGAAATTGGAGGATATCACAGATATTATTTGCTGTAAAATTAGTGGCCTGCTGTTTTGTTACAACAGTGAAAACACACATCATTATCTCTGAATATTAGATGTAAACACTTTTAGAATTTCGACCATAGCGCCTGTGCACCGTTAGTAGCCTGGCTAAAGAGGGTATGGCAGAGCTGAAAGTGAATCATTTAATCTCAAAGCTGTTCTGAACAGGGGCCCCCAAAATAGTATTGGCCCAGGGCACCCAAAATCCTTAACATGTCCCTGCCACCACAAAGTTTGTCAGACAACATTGCTCTGAAGTAAAATAGGCAACATCATTCATTTATTATCAGTTCTATTTTTTTTAAACACAAGCCCCACGTGTCCTAAACCCCAACTGCTTCAGGCAAGCAACTTATCGTACCACTAAGGAATTCTCAATTAGGTGTTCGTTCAGCGCCCTCTCTGTGGACTTTCACCTTTGTCTTCGGATCCATAACTGGTTGGTGGGCAATTATCCCATTATAATGCTGCCTAAAACGTTTGTTAATGGTTTCCAGAGAAGAATTGTTTCTCGTGTACCAACTCTGAGCTAGGGAGTGCTCGAAAAATCTAATAACACTGTCTCCCTTACAGTCACTGTTTTGGCTGAAAATGTCTGCAGAATATTCAGCTTTGAGAGAAACTGCTATCAAAAATCTCTTGCCTTTCAGCTCGTCCTATTTATGTGAGATTGGGTTCTCAGCACTTGCGGTATTAAAGACTAAGTACCGTTCAAGACTGGATGTGGAGCACAACCTGAGGATGGCAGTAGCAAAAATCCATCCACAGATTGACAGTCTATGTGGCTAAAAACCGGCACACCCATCACATTTATGTTGGTGGTGTTATTATTAATCTATGTCATGTGTAAAACAAAGCATCCTAGTAAAAACAATTTACGCACATTTTATCTTGAAAAATTGTGTTTTGAGCTGTGTAATAAGCCTCTGTCATTTCACCACACCCACTCACAAACCTGCAGTTTACTAAACACTCTTATTGTGTTGAACATTATTTGCCGGATATGGCCCGTGATATGCGCGTGGCGGTCGATTATGTAGTGTACCAGATTCCAGAAATTTCTGTCAGGTGGTGGGGGGGCCCAACATCTAAAAAAATTCAGCTGGGGGAGCTCAACCTACAAAAGTTTGAAGACCTCTGACATACAGAAGTATACCAATTTTTCAGCAGCACCGCGGGCCGAGGCCACGCGGGTACAACCAATGTCAACCGTAATACTTTTCTAACAAGAGATCAACGTACCTGGCAAACCACCGGCCAGAGCTGTGAATCACAGATGGGTCACCTACTGTCACTCCCACACACACATTCACTCCGCACCGGTTCGAAGTGCAACAGATATCAGGCAGGTCCATCTGGAACACGTTCGAACACATATGCACTGAGCACCCTAATGTGGTGCCACTGATACTATGCAGGTGAACAGGTATCAAGCTGCTGAACACGTGGCCCCAAGCCTCCCTCCACCCTCGAACTCACCCTGACTATCCTACAACCCGGTGATTGGAGACACCCCGTCCGCACCCCAGGCACTAGGCCACACCCGGCCAAAGTTACTCTAAGCAGGGTCTCAGGGAAGCTGGTGGGGGTAGGTAGCAAGGTCAGTTAGGAGGCAGTTGGCAAAAAGTGTTTGGCAGCCACTCGAGAAGTTCACTCACAGGATGCGGAGCAGGAACGGGCTGAGGGCAAAAGTCGGTCACACAAAAGAGGTCCACAAGGGCCTTCCAGCACCAGCCCAGTTCCGCAAAGCACAGGGGTGTCACGCAGTCTCTTGACCCACTTTTGATCGTTCTTGGAAGAGTTCCTCCAGCCCAGGCAATCACTCTCACCACTCAGGCCCCAGTCCGGCAATACTACCTAGCACCACAATGTCGTTGTGGAAGGCCGGGTGAAGAGAGGGAAGTTGGTTCGCCACTTTGAGTACCATAAAGGAACAATCAAGGAATGAAAAATGAGGCAGGGGCCTCTCAGAAGGAAGAGGCACCCTGTCAGGTGGATGTTGATCAGAGTCGCACCCAGGCAATCCAGGCACAACTTCTCATGCGCGATGATACTAATCGCACAAGACCGTTTCGGTCACACAACAAAGAGTTGCAAAATCAGCACCTCCCTTGGAAGAAAGCACAACGTCTGATGCATGGGGATATTGGTCACACTAGACAATTTGAACACAGTGTATGGTGTGCAACGATATGAGTCACACCAGGAGGAACAAAGCGGGACCCACCTCTAGGAGCCTCCTCTGGGTCATCTGACCCATTCCCTGGGAGAACAGACCGTACCAGTGTGGGGTCCTCAGACTCCTCCTGGTCATGCACCTCTGACCCCTCTTCTTGAGCCTCTATAACCCAGAGTTATCCTGCTCTTCTGGCCTTCGAGGATTCTGGAGGTCATACTGCAGGGGCATTTCTAAGAGTTTCTCTTTGTTAGGGTTACTACCTGTCTTTAACTTTCTGTATGCAGCCAGGGTACTAAGTTCCTGGAACTTAAGACCACTGTAGCTAGAGGGTTGGGATCCACTGGCTTCCCCAACTAAAGACATGGTAAACTAGGTGTAGTGTGGTGTTGCACCTACCTACCCTAGTGAAACTAAACTTCCAAAGATTGGAGAAAGGGTTGTGCTAGACCCTTGACTGCCAATCCAAAAAGTTCAGTAGAACCTACTGCTTGCAAAAAGTATGTTATATGTGCCTAAGCTAGTGATAGTTTTTCATCTAACCACACCTAGATGAGCTGGTAAAACAGTGCAGGGCTAAATCCCACCACTGCCACCAATGTAGGAGGCTGGCTTAGTATATGGTGCACACTTATTTAAGTGAAGTACCTTGCACTAATCCAGGCAACCCTTATGGTGATTTTAGTGGTCTTTGATAACCTTTGAAAGCTCTCAAAGTGGTCAGATAAGGCGATGGCCCGTATGTGTTTTGGGTCCACCATCTATCTATCTGGTGTCTTGTTGGGACATCCACAGATCCGAGCACGGACTACACAAGCTGTGCAACAGTGAGGTCACCGTAATGGCGAGAGTGGATTCTCTACGTCACCAGAACACAACACATCTGGGCCATCGTCATATCTGACAGGCTATTCAATTGGTGACCAGTATATATATATATATATTTTTTTTTTCTGCAGAGTGACTACTCTCTTGGTCCTGAAGAATACCCCAAAACCCCTGTTGGGGTCACTCAAGGGTAGAAACATGCTGACCATCTGTAGGGGTATATTTTCTGATAACCCTTAGTCCTCTATGCTTTTAATCCTGTCCCAAAAGACCATGCAAGAAAGTTTATATGGCCTTCTGAAGACAGTTTTACTCCTTATCTTCCTTTGCACTCTGACCTTCACTCTCTTCACTATTACTCCACTATTGCTCTCAAGTTTCCAAAAACACCTCAACTCCTCCTCACTCTTTGAGGAGTTGTAGCCCACATCAAGGACCTTGTGGCCTTGGTGTGAGGAGGGAACCCAATGATAAAGCATGTCATCCTCGGGTGAGTGAGGTTCTCGTACTGAAAAAGGTTCTCTCCTGCAAAACAGTTGAAACACCCTGTTCAATACTCACACTGCCACAATATTGTGTACAGTGATTCTGAATTTCTATCTTTATTTTTATGTCTAAGTTCTACCAGACATACTTTTTGTGAGATTCACACATGTAAATATTAGGCCTGGGTGGTGTTTGCGGAGTGTCATTCCGTGGAATTCCACAGAGTGACCGAAACACTCCGACGAATTCTGCTGAGTACCGCTCTGTGTACCATTCAGATTTTACACTCCGAGCCTCTGGTTGTTCCCATGGGCCCATGGCATTACAGTGTAAAATTCCTTACACCTGGTCCTCTGTGCCAATGTGCACCCGTGCCGCAGAGGTGGGTAGAGGTGTAAGGGGGTGCACATGCTGCGAGGACCGTCATAAAGGTTAAGAAACATGAGGGCGCGCATGCACACTTACAGGTAGCTGGTGAGTGGGGATAGCACTCAGGTTGTGGAGTAGGGTGGAGAGTCCGAGGTCGAGCAGCACCATGTCCCACTCCCAGTAGCAGGGGGTCGAGCAGCCCCGGTCTGGGCAGAGCACCTGGGCGGGAGTGAGCAGGCAGAGCAGTAGCAAAACCATGCGAGGCTCCATGGCTGGCATTGAGGGCAGCGCGCACTTCGGTGCAGCTGGGCTGATGCGAGTCGGTGCCCAACCTCTCAATATGATGTCAGTGATGCTAGCAGCCAATGAGGCTGCAGCAGTTGATTGTGGAGTGTGGAAGGATGTAGTTTTCGCTCGTTATCAGCGTTGGATAATCCTGTCAATAGGATATACTGGTAAAACATCTGCAGGCTAGAGGACAGGTAGGGGTGTTTTTGCAACTCCCTTTCACTTCCAAGGTATGAAGGGCTGCAGCCTTGCTTGGGTTTGATTGGGCTCAGGGATGCGTTTGTACCCTCTCTCATGCATGATAGGTGGTGTGCTCTGTGAGTGGGGTATTACATCTGAGCGGTGTATCTGGGATGTGACGTACAGAGTGAATGGTGTTTTATGGATGGCACAGTGATTACATGAACAGATTTGTAGTTCCCATATATGTTAATCAGGATCCACAAGTACTCTGTAGTCCGGCTGGCCATAACTGACTCAGGAAACATTTGTGTAACCATAGGTCCTGGAACAGCAGAGAAGCATTGGGTACAGTGAGTGTAATACACCTACATTGTCTTTGATCCATGCGATATCATTCACAACCTTGAGGGAGGTAAAGTGCACAGTTGCCTACTTTCAGTCCCACATGAACACCAGCTTTTTCCCTCTTCCTTCCAGTCTGTGGGATAGTGTCCTGTTGGCTGCAGCCGGTTGCACACAGTTTGGAATCAGTTTGACTTATGGGGTTGGGAGCCAGTAACTCCGCTATGTGGCGGTAGGTGGAGTTTTGCCTAACTCCGCGCCCCAAGTGGAGCACTGAGTGGGCAAAACTCTGCAAACTCCGCTGGCGGAGCGGAGTTCACTGCCCACCCCTAGTAAATATACCATCTTTCTGTGGATCAACCCAAGTTGACAGGCTCGCTCTTTGATGCACTTCTATGAAGAAACCGTACAGGTTTTTGAGTTTGTACAGCTCCCAAATAAAGGATCACCCTTTGGTGTACGTTTGTAACTAGACTCTTTCGAGCCTCTGCGTGTAGTTACCCCAGGGTCATGCTCACACTTTCGTGCACCTTCTAACAGACTCCCACAAGGCTCTGTGTGCAGCTATCCCTGGTCATTCTCACACTTCCGTGCACCGTCTACCAGACTCCCACAAGAGACAGTGCACTGCCGCTGCTTGTGTATTCTGACACAGTGCGGAATCACCTTCATCTCACAGGCTCATCCTTGAGCTCACTTCTGTGGCCATATCCTGCACAGTCCTCTATGTACAGCCACCTATAGGCTAAAGGTTAGACCTCTAGGGACATATGCAACCTCAAAACATTTGCTCATAACCAACTCTATGGAGGATATGGCAATGTGTAATTTAGGTAGGTTTGCAAAATATATTTTGTTTGTTTTTTGCATTTTTAAGGAACCTTTCTGTGTTCATTCTCTAGTACTCTTAATTACGTATCGGACATTATGATGTGTTGTATTACATACATATGCTATAAGCTATAATGCAGAGAGAAGGTCATTGTGATCTCTACTTTCCGCTGATACACAACTCATCTACTCCGGGTACTCTTGCCTTTACAGGCTCTTGTCCACAGTGTCTCTACATAGAGATACTACTCTCCATTGTTACCAGGGCCTCAATGCTGCACCCACCTCAATTTTTTAGGTGACTGCATCCCTGAACAGTTTTCTAACAAGTGCTTCAAAATGCACATTGGGAGTAATATTTATTAGAAAATGGTGTTACTGAATATCCAAATATTTTTCTTTACTCTCTGAGTGATTGTTTTCTTGGTGATGTATCTATCAGGAGTGGACTCCTAATTCTCAGTGAAGTGTCATTAATTGAACAGCAGTTCAGCAGAAGACGCAGTAGCAAATAAAAAAATCATCAGTACCTCTGATTTCCAAAACTTATTTTCTAGATGAGGCACTAGTTTATCATTTTTGTGTCTACTAAAAGTGTGCTGAGCTTGGTAAGTGCTATATCACTGACTACATAGGTATACAAATATAGCTATTGCTAACCACACACACATGCGCATTTGCAGCTGTCACATGTGTGCAACCTTTGGTAAATCGCAGAATTCAAACAATTAATTTACAACATTATCAAAGTCCATTCAAATTCATCAAATGCGCTTCTATATATATGTAAAGAATTCAACAATTGGAAAGAAAATCATAAAATACTCTCAATATTGTTTGAAGCAAATATCAAAATCGCAAATATTCAAAGTAGCTCTTCGTGTGCATATACCCTGCTTTAACATACCAATGCTGATGCAAATCACATAAAGCCACCTTTATGGCAGCAGACATGATCAAAACATTAGTACACACAAAAAAGGCCTGAGGAGGTTTAATGACCAACAGGGGGCGACTCCCCTCTGATCAAATATGGCAACACAAAAAAGCACCCCTGGGTCTAGAGTAAAAAAGGGTGGGGGGATGCAGGGGAATTCCTTTTTAAAGGACGGTTTCCCTCACCCACCCGTGGGTGGCATGCTTCATCATTGGGTAACCTCATCGCACTGTGAACCTAGTCGCAGTGCGGGCTACAACCCCCTCTCTGAGAGGGATGATCTCAGGGATGTTTTTTCAATGTGGTGAAGAGGTATACTAAAACCTTCAGATGAGCCGGGCGTGGAGGGAGTGTTAAAGGAGAGTGAAAGTGAAGTTAAAACTAACTGCCTGGTATGTCAAGACAAGCTTTAATGGGACATCCAGGGGTCAGGATTAAAAGAGTGTGAACTATGGCAGGAGGATTCAACCTGTCATTGTCTATAACTGGTCGACATGTTTCAGCCCTAATGCCCTCCGTAGAGGTGACGTGGCTTTCTTTAGGGCCAAATGGAAGTGCAAAATAAGGTGAGTTAACCATGCATACCAAATCTAGTTGGTGGCTAGAAAATGATACAACCAGCTAGTAGGTTTATGAATCAATCAAGAGTTCTGCTGGTCAGCGTCGTCCCTGAAATGAGAAAAGTGCTACAAAAACAATATTTAACACATTCCACATGCACTCCTTGAGTTGAGTGCCATGTGCATACATTGTTAGTGCAAATGTGGCTATACACGATGTACGGATGATCAATTGTGATGCTTACCCACATAGTCGGGTGAGCTAGTGGTGCCTTATTCTCGGGGCACGCACTCGAGGTGGCGTCCAAACCCTAAAGTAGGTGGGGGGACAGAAAGGTTGACTGTAACATGCAGTCATAGATATACACAGATATACAGCTGGTTAAGTGTTGAATCTGTATGCTTAGTGGAGCATGTATCGGGTGGAGAGCTACAGGAGAGCAATAGAGGCTACACACTCAATGTCCTAGCTCCAACCAATCCTGAATGGGGTGGCTGATGCAGGGGAAATGGGACATGTTCAGATGATTTGCTGGATGGAGCATGTCTCACATGGGAGACAGCTGGCAATAGAGCGGGTAAGATGTTTATAACCCTGGTATAGAGTACCCAGTGAAGGGATGGTAGAGACCTAGGCATGCCAGGATGTTGAGGCATGGGGGCGTGTGCCTCACGATGCGGAGGCCAAAGGACTGTCCCACGGGTCACGGCTCGCATGAGTTCCTAGGAACCGTGTCGTGATGACTCCGTAAGTGGGGACCCATGAGCAGCACTGAATTCTAAAGGCAATCAGGGGACCTTATTGATACTGTCCAGGTGGCTGGTGGCTGGAAAACTCAGGGCAGGCAAAAAACAGAAAATCAATAATATCAAAAAATAAATGAATAAATTATAAACATCCTGGGAGCTGATGGTGCAGCCTCATTGTGGATGAACACTGCTCCCATGTAGGTGTACTATGGGACACTCATACATGCAGAGAGCTATCAGGCTGTAAAGTGAACATCTTGGTGTACAGAGGACTGCAAAGGGGATGAGTCCTGCTGGGCCGAGATGGTGTGGGGACTGGAAGAGACCGACATTGAACCGGGTGCCCCAGTTGAGAGAAGCGGTAAGGCTTGATAATCACGGTAGGAGGCTGCTTGGCTCGTCGGAAAAAAGACCCAGAATGCAGGGATTTTGAGCCCTCCGAGCAGAGCGTAAAAATACTATGGTAATACTACGAGTCACGCCCGGCCGTGACGGTCCCGGGTCGTGGTTGGAGATACCAAATGCAAGGCACCCCACACGTGAATCAATCCCTAAGGGAAAGAGGACTCAGAACATTAGTCCCGGTCCAGAGCTGCTCGGCTGGAAGGTAAAGTCCCTGAGGGCAGGAACCTAGGCTAACTGAGCAGCGCTAAGAGGGAAAAAAACAGGGAGGGACAAGTGGAGGAAAAGAGCTACTGGCAGAGGAAACCTCATGCCGGTGCCTACCTTTACAATGGACTTCTCGTGGCCAGTTCGTGCAACCGGGAAAGGGAAAGAGCTCAGCCCGGCATTCCTGAGATATGGCGTGCGTATGAGTCTGAGCCCCGTCCATGCACACCGAAGGGTGGAAACTGACTAAGTACTCAGCATAGGGAGAGGACCTCCATCTGGGTGCTGAAATGAAGGAAGAAATAGGAGTAGTCTACAGCCAGTCAAAATAGTGAACAGGGCAAAAATAGGCTGAATTGGAGCTACAGAGAGGCAGTCCGTGAAGGCCAGTTTCCATGAGCATTGTAGAAATGGCTAAAGGTTCTTGAACAAGGTGATAAAGGCATGGAGAGGTAAAGGGATACGTGCAGAACATCTGCATAAACCCAAAGTGGGAGAGTGAAAGTCTCAAACCAACGCTGGGAAACTTTATTAAAATGACAATTTAGGAAAGAGTGAAATTCCGAGCTTAGTAAGGATGGAAAACAGCAGCTGCATTAGGTGGGAACAAGGTGGGCATGTACCATGAATTTGGGCTGGCATGAAGGGCTCACTTTGTTAAAAAAGTCGAGGTAGGAGAGTTTGAATCTCAAAGCTTTATTGAGATGTCGGATGGAAACTGCAAGGAACAGGAACAAGAAAGTCATGCTCCATAGACCGGGCTGGCATAAAGGTCTCCTTATGGAGCAGTCAGTAAGCCGAAGAAGGAACGGGCCGTACCCTTGTGGGGTGCATATAATCATATGGATACAGTAACCAATGGACCCATGTGCCTCCTGCAAAAGAACACCTGTGGTTAATCATGGT
The DNA here is from genome assembly GCA_963921515.1 of Calotriton arnoldi. Taxonomy (NCBI): domain Eukaryota; kingdom Metazoa; phylum Chordata; class Amphibia; order Caudata; family Salamandridae; genus Calotriton; species Calotriton arnoldi. The sequence goes on from CAWUFW010009931.1 coordinate 263,578, forward strand.
CAAGGGGCACCAAAAAATTGGGAGGGCGGCCCAAATGTAGGGAGGTGCGTATCAGGTATACATGGTGGAGAACGAGGAGATGGTATGGTTTGCCTATGAACACAGGGTTATCAGGAAGTATTCTTGTGGCACCCATTATGAGCGGATTAGGCTAAACCATGGAATGTCATCGCTTAAGCCCGTGGTGTCAGTGTGCAACCTGAAGACCCAACGCTGCTCTTTCCTGAATAAAAACTGGGACATATTAGTGATGGGCTGTGTAATATTTGGTTTGTCTAGAACAACCTATGTGAAATCATTAGCATCATGCCCTTCTTCCAGGAAGTGTGTGGTGAGTTTATTAATCAATTTTTTGCAGCGTATTGTGCTCCTATGTTCTAGCATTCTCGTCTTCACCTTCCTCGTGGTCATTCCCACATACCTCAGTCCACTAGGTTCGCAGTGCGAGGAGGTTACCAAATGATGAAGCATGCCATCCACGGGTGAATGAGGAAACCGTCCTTTAAAAAGGGACTCCCCCCATGATCAAAACATTGTCAGACCACCTGGATGGGAAGACCAAGTGTGAACTCTCAACAAGCATAGCTCAATAGTGATTCCATATACCTCAAAAAATTAACAAAACAAAAAAAACGAATGTTGCTGAAGTTCTGCAAAAACATTGCATTGTATATGATAATACAGCACAACAAAGCACATCACAATATAATATTCATTGAACGTGTGGAAGTCCAAAGGTTGGAAAGTTGAAAGAAAAAACATATCTAACAATGTAGTTAATCAACATTTTATGTCTATAAGTCATAAATGACAAGCTGTTGTGGGCCTGAACTTGGGTTAGTTGCAACTGAAGAATGCTAGATATTCACAAAGAAAAAATGATAAATAGTATTATTTTTGTCATGTGTACATAGCACAAGGGAAATCTCCTTCATATTAGTTTGGCTTTGTTTATATCCTAGTGTAAATGTTAGTTGACACCACACTGTAGAATTAAGAGGAAATGGACAAATATACACAATTTGAAATATTTGTATTCTTTTGAAAGGTGACTAGCAAATATTTTCACATCTATGGGACCCTCCCTTCTAAGGCAAACAAACGTAAACATTGATTTCCGCAAATCAAAACTAGGAAATTGTGCTATTCCCTCAAGCTGCTCCTGACATTTGATTGTCTTTAATCACACATTAAATGTTGCAAACAAGAAACACTTCAAAAGTTCTGATTGTCTATTTTCTTGCTGCCATCTCTCGCATAATCTGTGGTTGTTTGAGCAGCCATCACACCCCTAGTTCCATCATCCACGGACAGCCTGGTTTGAACTCTGGATAGAGCTGAGTATATAGCTTGAGCAGACCACTGATCATGATTTGCACTACGTGTCGGTGCACTACAAAAGTGCTTTGGCCTTTTAATAGATCAATACTTTCTTGCTGAACAGGTGGTGTGCTGATAAGGAGCTCGACCTGCAACATTTTCATCAAATCCTACCAGTGCAACAATTAATGCTGGACTTTGGTCAATGCAAATAAACTTTGAAGGAACCTAATTAATTGAGGGCCACCAAAGGAGACTTTTAGGTGTCAGCTCTAGACGGCGAGCATGCTCTGTCTCGAGAAAGACATGCTGTATCTACTGTTGTGGGCTTCAGCCCACCCGTAGGCTTCCTTTTGGCTGGCACCATTGTGGCTCCATTTTTCGTTCTCCCCATTTGCTAAGAGCATGCATACGTCATGCTTCTTCCGGTGTTTAGCCTTCCCCAAGAGCAGCCGCTAACTTCTTTTAACCATACGCAGCGGCCATTGTAGGATACTTTTTTAGTTTTTTAAGAGCATGCGCAAACAGATCTTGACGCGGACGAATCTCCAGCCCGAAAGGGACTTCTCAGTAATTACCTCTAGGGCGCTATATGGCACGCATTGCATGTTGTGGCCTGACTTCCGTTGCTCGCCGCAATCCAACATTATGACCTGCACGGACCTACAAGAAATTTGCAGCGCTACCATGCTGCACTGTGTCTCCTCATTTAGTCCGGTGCTGAGCGTGGCTTTCACTGGCCCCTGTTCACCTGGCTAGGGCTGTACAATGACTTACTACACCTCTGTGAATCAATAAAGGAAATAGTAACGCGCATGCTATGAGCATCTAATGCATCTTGTCACAGGTGTCCTTTCTACTCGATCGATAGCATAGATTGATACCCTTCATGTCCACGAGGCACCATGGCCCACATCCTGAAGTGACTAAACACAATCGAAAGATTACACAGGGAAGAGGGCAGGGTTGCTCTGAGGATGCAGCAAGTGAACAGCTACTTTTTTTTGGGCACCTCTATCCTTGCACCCCAGGTGCTCCCACAGTCCTGCAAGAAACAACAGCTGCAAGGCAGAGGAGGAGTGGAGGCGGGGCTGGTGCTTGCTCGAGTAACACGGTTATATGTGTGCACCTGCCAATAAATGTCAGAAATGGAGTCAGTGCACACAGAACACAATAATGAAGTTGTCAGTGGTGCATTATACACATTCTCCCAAAGCGCTTGACTGTTGTTGGCCTTTGTAGCTCTGAAGAAGAACTAATGTCAGTAAATTGGTCCATTTTCTCTCTAGTCCATTGTTTGGGCCAGCCAAATATTGCACCATGGGTCCCTGTAATGTAGTGTTTTATAGAGGCAGCCAATTATTTCACCATGCGTCCCTGTAATCCATGTGAAAGTTGTGGCACTTCTTGTAAGAATAAAACCCAATTTGTATATTTTTATTGTCTCTGTTATATGTCAAAAGCCAACAAGACCCCGTCTGCCTTATATGGACTAAGCCGCCACATAAATTGAAAAACGTTAGATTTTCTTATATAACCCTCACCCACCAGGGTTTCCCCTTGTTGGCCTTCTTCATCATTGGTTCCATACCGTTCCGCTGTGGAACGGGGCATGCTGTGACCTACAAACTATGTGGGAGCACTTTTAGATTGTATGTAGATGAAAAAAAATTGTGTAAAAATAGTAGTGGGGGAGGGTCTTTTATGTAAGAAATCAAAATACCTAACTAGTAGGTAAAGTGTTATTTATTCGGACCTCTAGTCAGTATGACCAAAAACGGGGAAGATGAAAGTAAAGGTAATCATGCTCCTGCCTTTCTAAGGGTCTACATGTTTCAAGCGGTACCCCATGGCTATTCTTCTGGACCAAGGAAGTAAACTCGCTGACACCACTCCTTTTATGCCATATAGCTGTACACACTCTGCATGCTAGAGATATAAATTATATACATACAGCACCTATTTGGTGTTATAACTTGATAATTTGTGAATACATAATGGGAGAGTTGGTCTATCAGAACCAACTGGCAGTATACATTTTCAAACACACTACTTATACTAGTAATTTTGAGCGCATTGTGTCTTTTTCTCAGTAAAAACACCTAATTGTGACAAATTTTTTGAAGAACAATAAAATCATACTAGAGGTGAGCACTTCTAGTGAAACCAATGAGCCTTGTGACATACAACATAGAGCACGATATACATGTAAAAACATACCACATACATAAATTACGCAAAAATCTTGCATCATAATAGTAAAAAATAAATGGCGGGAGGGAGACATCACGGTCTGTCAATATCGTTAAATGCATGATTTCAAAAGTGGTTGTCGTAATTGTCATCAACGCGGCTATGCATACTTACTATATCAAAGCTCTTCCCTTGTACAATGACCTAGAGTAGCCAGCCCGGGGCCCGAATCTTACCATCCTGTGCATCCCTTGTACATTTATGCTTTGCAAGGCCGGTAAACGTTCACGTCCACAATACTCTAGATCGCTGAAAGAAAATGGTGGCTTAGAAATGGAACTGCTATCGCGTTCCGAGCTGCGGTGACCATTTATGGAGCCTTTCCACTGCAATACATCCTCATACTCAAAGGACTAAACGGGTGGCTTTGCAATGGAACTGCTTCCCCGTTCCGAAAATCAGTGCGTCAGCTCCGGTAAAGGTCCGTGGAGAGAGCAGACTCTAGGTAGTTTACTCTAAATAAACTAGAAAAACATGGGTCTCTAGCCCTTGTGAGGTGTTATAGATATGTGTTGAAAAATAAACCTGGGTCTTTTTTTATTTCGGCAAAAAAGAACACTGTAGAAAGACTATGAGATGTATACCAAAAGCGGCATAGCAGAAAACACTTTCTGGAATACAGAGGTATATTGGTAGAGTAAAAAGTGAAAGATGGGGGAATGAAGGTTGGGTATTATGGAGACTGATATGATAGTATATCATTAGTACTGAACATAAAAGTAAATTGGTATATTTGTCCTTCATTTACATTTTTCCAAAGCCAACCAAAGGCTTATGGTACTAATATTTAGTCAACCGGGAAAAACCTTTAAGAAGTAAATTGACCCCATGGTATATTTTTGTTCAAGCCTTCAATATGTGTTTTTAGTCTGAACACCCATCGTTGTTCTGTTTTTTAACAGTTGGGACTCATAGTTCACCTGTTCCAGCATCACCCATCGGTAGTCCTGTACTGTGTGTCTTTTTTCAATGTAGTGACTTGACATTTTTGCTTGTTGCCCGACCGCTCCTGAGATTGCTGCGATGCTCGCAGATCCTAGTTTTTATCTTTCTTGTTGTCGTCCCTACATAGTGTATATTATAGGGGCATGTTATCAAATACACCCCCCTCTGTGAATTTCAGTTGGTGAAATTTCTCAAGTCCCATGTTGTATTGTTGTTAAAGGAAACAGTTTTAGTGACTTTTGTATGGCGATAGACACTACGTCCACCACATGGATAGTGGCCCATAATGGGGGATATTTTACCTAGAGTTTGCACTCTGTCTGTGATTGCTTTGCGTGAAATGTGTGTGTACCAACATGTCCTAAAGACGTTGTCCTCGTCTGCAGGAGAACATGGATTTGGGGAAATGTAAGGCACCACTGTTTAAAGTGTGCCAGTGCTTGTTGATAATCTTGCTTACTTGATTGGAGGCTATGTTGAAAGTAGCGATGCAAATAGGCCTCTCCTGTTTTTGTTTTGGCAGGGGAATGTCCATCAGGGCTTCCCTGTTGTTGTTTTGGGCCCATTTCATAGCTCGTGACACAATCCTTGATGGATAGTTCCTTGCCTCTAGTTTGGTTGCCAAATGCTCTGCTTATGCTTTGTAGTCTCTGAGTTTGGAGCAATTCCTCCTTAGTCTAAGAAACTGGCCAAGGGGGGAGGTTTTCTCTGAGATGGCAAGGATGAAAGCTGTCAATTTTTGGCTGTAGGTTTCTCATGTGTAGCCTTACAGTTCACAATCAACAAGAGAGCAAGGTTTTTTTTTATATATAGAGGAACACTCCCAGTCCCCTGCGAGATAAATCAATAATCAAATAAGGGAGTAATCCCAATACAAGAGATAGATGTATCATCTATCTCTTGTATTGGGATTACTCCCTTATTTGATTATTGATTTAGCCTTACAGTTCACCAAACCCATGTTCTCCCACAGACGAGGACAAAGCCTTCAGGACATGTTAGTACACACACGTCCCTGCAAAGCAATCAAAGACAGAGTGCAAACTCAAGGTACAAAATCCCCCATTCTGGCCCACTATCCATGTGCGGATGTAGTGTCTGTCACCTTACAAAGGTCACTATAACGGTTTCCTTGAACAATAATACAACATGGGACTTGAGAAAATTCACCAACTGGAATTCACAGAGGGTGGTGTATTTGCTAACTTTGCCCCTGTAATTTACACTATGTAGGGATGACAACATAAAAGATAAAAACTAGGATCAGCGAGCATCTCAGCAATCTCAGGTGCGGTTGGGCAACAACAAAAATTTCAACTCACTACATTGAAAAAAGACACAAAGTACCGGACTACCTATGGGTGATCCTGGAACAGGTGAACTATGAGTCCCAATTGTTTGAAAAAGAACAACGATGGGTGTTCAGACTAAAAACACATATTGAAGGCTTGAACGACAATATGCCATGGGGTCAACTTACTTCTTAACGGTTTTTCCTGGTTAACTAAATATCAGTACTATAAGCCTTTGGTTGGCTTTGGAAAAATGTAAATGAAGGACAAATATACCCCTTTCCTTTTATGTTCAGTACTAATGATATACTATCATATCAGTCTCCATAATACCCAACCTTCATTCAACCAACATCTTTCACTTTTTACTCTACCAATATACCTCTGTATCCCAGAAAGGGTTTTCCGCTATGCCTGGTTTGGTATGTCTCATAGTCTTCCTATAGTGTTCTTTGTTGCCAAAATAAAAATAGACCCAGATTTATTTTTCAACACATATCTATAACACCTCACAAGGGCTAGAGACCCATGTTTTTCTAGTTTTTTTTAGAGTTTACTACCTAGAGCCTGCTCTCTCCATGGACCTTTACCGCAGCTGACACATTTATTTTCAGAATGCAGAAGCATTTCCATTGCTAAGCTGCCATTCTGTGTTGTGGTATAGTCCTTTGAGTAACGAGGATGTTTTGCAGTGGCAGGGTCCATAGATGGTCACGGCAGCTCGGAACGCGGAAGCATTTCCATTTCCAAGCCGCCATTTTGGACGTTAACATTTACGGGCCTCGCAAAGCATAAATGCAGAAGGGGTGCATAGGACAGTACAATTCAGGCCTGGGCTGGCTACCTTAGGTCATTGTACAAGGGAGTAGCTTTGATATAGTAAGTACGACATAGCCACGTTGATTACGATTATGACAACCACTTTTGAAGTCACGTGTATAACAATATTAACAGACCGCGATGTCTCCCTCCCGGCATTTATTTTTTACTATTACAGAGTGTGACTAGAAGCGTCACTTTCCCCGGAGGATCCATGATGCAACATTTTGGCATACTTTATGTATGTAGTGTGTTTTTACATGTATATTGTGCTCTATGTTGTATGTCACAAGGCTCATTGGTTTCAATAGATGTGCTCACCTCTAGAATAATGTAATTGTTCTTCACAAAATTTGTCCCAATTAGGTGTTTTTACTGAGAAACAGACACCACACGCTCCAAATTACCTGTATAAGTAGTGTGTTTGAAGATGTATACTGCCAGTTGGTCCTGGCAGACTAACTCTCCCATTATGTATTCACAGATTATCAAGTTATAACACCAAATAGATGCTGTAGACAGGCCACTGATCAGCATATATCTAACTTTTGGGTTTTTTGCAACTTTTTCCCATCCTTGTTAGTAATTCTAAATCACTGTTTTATGTATCTGTCCATGCTTTTGCCATACTGGTACTACATCCCATTGATGGGAGCCCCTTTAGCCGGGGTTTGTTCTTGCTTATATTTCTATGCCCCCATTTTCCCCAGCTACACCCTCATCACCACCAGGAGCACATTAAGGTGTCTGCAAACCTTGTACTACAGCTCACTCCTTGGAGGGTGTGGGATAGAAGGTCAAAATGGTAAGGGTGGGACTAACAGCTCTTTTACGTCTGTCCTCATGGAGGGAGTTAGGAAAGTGTAGTGTGAATCTTTAATATTGAAGTCAGAGTATTGATGGATCTGAATACCAAAGTAAGATACCAGTTACCAGTTTATCAGGTACCAGTTTATATAGGAAAGGAATATGGTTGGTAAGTATATCATTTTATTGAAGTTTAAAATATATAACAATATACCTAACTCTAATCTTGTGGTATTTCACATTGCTTTTAAGTTTTTTTTATTTATGAATGTTTTAACGCTTTAATTTTTTTAATTTTATTTCAAGTGTATTATAAAGTTGGGCTTATTAGGTTTAACACATATTTTTGCATGTCTTTTGGTAATTCTAATTTGTAATAATATTCTTTAGGGACTGTTGGGTTTTATATGGGTTTTGGGTGTGTAGGGTTTTTAAATTACGGTTTTATTTTTTAGGTATTTATACGTAATAAGTGAATTACAAAACACTGAATTATATCTTTTTCAAAGAACATATTAAAACTATCAATTTGCATTTTTGAGTTCTATTGTTTTAGGCTTTTATAAAGGTTTTGATTGAGTAGTGTTTTTAAATATATTAAATATATATATATATTTTTCATGTTTATATTTTTCTTTTAATTTTGTTTTAAAAATTTAGAAAAACATATTCATGATATTTAATTTTTGGCTTGTTGGTTTTCATAGGGGCTTTAGGTGGGCAGTATTTAAACATCAGGGTTTTATTTGTATTAGAATTTGTTTTATTTTTTCATTGAAATACATTTTAATTTAATAGAGTATTTAAACATTTAAGGGCCGATTACGATGTCAGTCGGAAAGGCTCCGAACGGCATTCGGTTTGAACAAACTCGTGTCGGAAGCTATGTTTCCGATCTACTCGGAAACATTTCCGATCGACCAATTACGATATAAGGTAGTCGGTCGTTCATTCTGAATCAGTTCCGACTGGCATTTGGAGAGTCCAAGTCAGTCAGAGCCGCATCGTAGAGCTCTATGGGCCGCGTTTCCGACCGACCAATTACGATGTCGGATTCCGACAGCCATTACGACTCGGTCTGTCCGTCATGGATCAACTGTCGGAAACCAATTTTGGCAGCCTGTAGCAGACCCCCCTTCACCCAGAGGCCTCCAAATGGGCCCCGTGGGGGTACCCATGGGACCCCTCTCTCCAACCATGCACAGTGTGTCAGGCACCATGGGGTGCCCGCCACAGGGAGCAAAGTTTTCCATGACCACCCCATTTTTCAATGGGAGCCTGTGTTGTCGGTCAGAACGCAGGCTCCCTTTGAAGTCAATGGAAGTCGGACCGAACGGTGTTCGAAACCATCGTAATCGGTCGGTCGTACTCCCCGATCCCGACACCGGAATGCTTTCCGACCAACATCGTAATGAGGCCCTTAAATGTTTAGTCTTTTAAATGTAATTTGCTTCAGGCCCTTTAACTTTATAGGGCATTTGGGTGTCCAGTATCCAACAATTATTTTATTCTTAAATCATGGTTTGGCATTTGTAACAATTTTTCACACTTTTAGTTAAAGTTTTTTCATGTTATTCATTTGTTTGCTAGTTGGGTTTGGTAGTGGTTTTGAGTGGGTAGTGTTAAATGTTTGTGCATTTATGTATTTATTTTTAAACAATTTGAATGAACTTTAAGTTTATATTTATATATATTTTAAATTGTTTTTTTGTGAGTTTTTCAATTTTGTGGTTGGTTTGTGTATTGATTATTTTAAGATATTTTATTATTTTTCAAAAATATATATTTTTTAAACAAATCAAAATTGAATTATTTATATATATATTGTTATTGATGTTAAAAAGTAAATATCATTTTTATGGAACTTTGATTGAAATATAATTTTTTACATTATAATTAGTTTTCCGTTTTTACGGATTTTTACATATAAATACAGACGGAAAACTATATTTCCTTTGTCTGTATTTATATTTAGAAACAGCAAAATACTAGCAAATTTTGCCGTGCTGCCATGCTCCAGTGCACAAGACCGTGTACATCACGTAATACACTGTGACACAAGCTTGCAAGCATGATCTGCAGTCCACAGTTTCATGATCCGCAAAAATCAGTGGTGCCCAAACTTCCACAACAGCAGCCAAACCGATGGTATCCAGGGCAGTCATAGCCACAGCTGATCATGACGTAATTTTCAGGCATCCTTTAATGGGCTGGATAGAGCATATGAAAAACACACAGCTAAGGCCTGGAGTGCGAGTGTCCTATAAATTCAGATGAGCCTGTTAACCGGAGTTACTGGGCTCTTCGGAATTAGGAGTCGAGGATTATCACAGAGATTATCTGCAGAAAGCAAGCGGAAATCTCAGTGCGAAACTCGGGGAAAGCATGCGAGAATCCGCGTGATAAGATCAATCCCCACGTTATTGCCCAAAAACTTGCAATCAAGGTTATTTTCTCACCCCTGGAATTAAAGTTACTGCCACAGCAAAAGTAATTAGCAGAAATAGCAGAGACGTTAATAAACAATTATGTAACAATGCCTCTAAATGTTTTCTACAGGTTCAAGGTTCATCTTAAAGAGATCAACTGTTGAGGCAAGAGGCAGCATGTTTGTTTTGTAAGCACTAAAGCAAGATATTTATCAGTTAGAAAAGACACATATGCCCCAAGCTGGCCAGCACATTATACTTTTTATTGAATGTAACTGCTCCTTGAAATAATAGAGGGTTATGCTACCAATCAGAGGCCCCAGAAATGTGAGCAAAATTCTCATGTTTGTTCAATGGGTTGCAAGGTTAGTGAAAGGACTTGGTTTAACTATAGTAAAGGAATCTGAGACCCATACAGTGCAACATTAAAAAGAAAGGCCCTGTCATTTCATTATTCGGAGTTATAATTTGAGAACACAATGTGTCTCAGCAGAAAGCATAGGTGTGTGTAATAATATCCGACGATGTTTCAGCTGAGGAACATGTTGTTTATTGCAACCCGAGTCACCCACATTCCAAATAAACAATTCTGCTGTCCCTTGTAAAAGGCAGCTCTTTACGTTTCGGTGATTAAGCCACTGAGCACAGGGGGGTCCTGTAGACACTGCCCGCAGTCTGGTGGGAGACGCACATCCCTTGCTTAAATGACACTCCCCGTTTCTAAGCTCTAAGAAGGGGTGAAACAAACAACAAAGCCTCGTTAACAAGTGAATGGTCTTTTTAAAGACCTGTGAAGTACTCGGGTGCGGCTGGCAGCTCAAAAACTGTCTGTGTGTGTGTGCCCGGGAAGCTGTCTCAGCCCGGGCTGACACACACGACGGGGGGGGGGGCGGGGGCTGAAGCCCTTTGAGCCCAATGGGTGGGAGAGATGGCCCCACTGTGCAACCTGGGAACCTGTACAATCCATGCTAATGAGGTCTGATCACTTGGAAACTAGTCAGCGCAATGTGAGTGCTTTGCATGGATGTTTTGACTGGTTTGTGAAACAATGCAGAGGAGACAGCTACCTACAGATCTGTACATTCATCCTCACAGTCCGACCAAATAGAACACTAATCCCCTCCAGCAGAGCCCTACCCAAGCAATTGATTGAAATTCCTCAAAATGGATTCCCTCATCCTTGCAAGCAGCTATTGCCCTCCGAGGTCTCCCCTCTCATTCATTGATGGTGGCAGTGCCCTCACATAACAACCGAGTGCATGTGTGCATTGTCAATTTAAATAAATGTGGAAAAATACTAGCTGTAGCGTCGTCTTTTGCTTGTGGCAAAAATAAATGTGGATAAATACAGAAAAAATGCCCAAAGAATAAATATGGATAAATACAGACGGAAATGGCAAAAAAATAAATACCATAAAACCGGGAGCCCTAATTATAATATATTAAACTTTAATGAACATAATTATTTGATGATACTTTAAAATAATGTTAATGTGTTTTAGTGAAGGAATAATAGGTATAATGGTATTTTGTGCCATAAAATAATGGTATATTTCATTTTTATTTTATTTTAAACATGTCCTTATGTTTGATATTTATTGATATTGTATAATATAATGTTGTTTATTTTGAAGTAGGAATAGTAAACTTGCCTCTCCTTGAGTTCAGCACTTCCCCCAATACAGCTTGGTTTTGATTGAAATAGTAAATCTACACATTACCCTACAATAGTCCAAAATGTTCCCCAATTTTGCTTAGTTTGATGTGGTAATAGTAAGTGCCTTCCCTAAGTCCAGCACTTTCCCCAGTGCTGTTGCTTAGCTTGATAATGAATTAGAAAATATGACCCTACTCCTTTCAATATCTAACACGTTCCCCAGAGTTGTTTAGTTTTGAGTGGGAAATAAACCTTACCCTTCCAGAGTCCAACACATTCCTTGATGTTGCTTAGTTGCAGTGGGTATAGTAAATTCCGGCCCGCTCAAAGTCCCACACTTTTTACAGTGTTGCTACCACATTCCCAAAGTCCAATACTTTCCCTTAATTTGGTCTGGAAATATTACATATGCCCACCAGAGTATCCAACACTTGCCCCAATGTTACTTATTTTGGAGAAGAAATAATAAATCTTACTCCCCAAGGTCCATTAATTTTCTGAACATTTTGCTAGTTTAGAGTAAGAATTTGACCCCTTTAGATTCCAACCCTTTCTCTAATGTTGCTTAGTTTGATGTGGGAATAAAATATCTGAGTTTCCCAGAATCTAACACTTTCCACAACGTTGCTTAGTTTGGAGTGACAATAGTAAATCAGACCCCCCACACCTCAATAATTTACTCAGTGTTGCTTATTTTGGAATGGTAGATGTAAATATGACCCTCAGAGTCCACAGAGTCCAACACTCTCTCCAATGTAGCTCAGTTTAGAGTAGTAATAGTAAGCATGACCCTCCACCTCGAAAGTCCAGTACTTTCCCAAAGCGGCTTAGATTGGAGTGGGAATAATAATTATGACCTCCCCGTGTCGTGTAGTTCCTATTAAACCTATATAGGATCTGCACGTATAGACAACATACACTGTAGGATTGGTGTCAGACTGATTCTAGACACCCCCAACGGGATGTTGGCCTGTGTACCAGCTAGCTCACAGTGCCACTAGTAACTCCTCTTACCAAGGAGAGAATAGTTCTTGGCAACTATCGAACATGACAACCCTGATCCCTCAGGACCGTGGAAACAGTGTACTACTTTTCGCTCAGTCACTCGTGCTCACCTAGTCTCAGAGAGATGCACATAATAAACGGTATGGACGTTTTCCAATAGGCATTTATTGAACAGTCGTTATTCTAGTGTAAAATAGGTGTGCTGAAACAACCACTAGACAGTAACAGATGTAAATGATTAGAAGCACTAGGAAAGTAAAAGGATGGTAGATTTCTACCATTTTGTTATAACCGTTAATACAGGCAAGTATATAAAATACATGACAATAAAATGTGTACTCCTACGATGCTACCCTAACTAGATGTACCTAAATGTACCTAGCATGTATGTAGGTGTTAAGCCAAGAATCCCTCTAGGATAAAGTCAACCCCATTACCTGAAGTGAGAGACTGTGGGACCCCATCTTGGTCTCGAGCTGTACACCCCGCAAGGGATGTTAGACCACTGCGAGCTGGAGTATCTGCATGCAGGAACCTCAGCATCTCGCGTCAGTGTGTCGGCAGGGAAATCCTGATCTCCTCTACTTGTCTCAGCAAGATGTGATGTTTAAATACCCAAAGGTCTCCCTGGTGGTTCTACCTTGCTGTGCCACTTGTCGGACTTAGGATGACGTCGGGAATGAACTTTATACATAGTTATTATACAGGAGATGGTAGTCCTTCTGAGCTTCCAAGAATCCTCATGCATAATGTATGAGGCCTTTACCAGGGAAAATCCCGAGTTCTGTGTGCAGTGTCGTATCTAGGTAAAAGGTCAGTCCCTAAGAAACATTATGTGTGTAATGTAGGGAAGAATATAGGTGAAGGGCTAGGATGTTACCTGAGCCTATATTGGGGTACCTATATGGAATATAACACCCACTCCACATCCGACTGGACGACATGACTGGACGACATAATTAAATTTGAATGTACTACTAGGCTGTCTAGGCACTACAGTAAGACAATAGTTATGCTAAAAAATGTTTAAAAAAATTCTAAATTATGTTAAAAGGAAAAAATTGTCACTCAAGCAATAGCTCTAATGCGTCCGTATATATAGTTCGAACTACTACAAGCATCGGAAAGCCATGCAGGTCATAAAAAGTGTCAATTTGTTTTGGAGTTCCAATTTGAGTTTGTTTTAAAAAAGCCGAATTTTTCACAGCACATGACGAGCCAAATGTTTGTGTCCTGGCTGGTAGACGCAACATCGCTGTTGCCTGCATTCCCAGATGACGATCCCTGTAACACCTCGCAGATTACGTCAATTGAGCGCAGATGATCTTCCGTGCTGCCAGCAGCCGATGCTGGGGCAGCTTGTGCGCCATCCAAGGCCTGGGTGTCAGTGGAGGAGCCGGTATCCATTCCAGCATGAGCAGAGACTTACTGTTGAGACTCAAAGAATGCCGCCATCAACATAGGAATACGCTGGGGACACTGCAGAACATGGGCCATTATCGGGTCCAGTAAAGCATCAATGTCCGGTTGCGCAACTGATGGAAGTGTCCGACAGAGATCCAACACGCATTCTTCTCCGCAGAACAGGCATCGGAGAACAGGTAGGATGCAGTCCATCCAGACTGGTCTAAATGACAGGAACCAAGAGGCGCTTAGTTCCCGTAGGCGAGGTGTGCCCAGATGTTGTACCATGCGATCACGGTATTTACGCTCCAGGAGCACTGTTTCCATCTCCTTGGTGACTGGGACGTCCATTGCATAGCAGAAAAATTACAATCAGGATACCTGCTATTAGAAACAGGATCAGCGGAAGTCCTCCAAAAATGCTTCTGAATACGGAGTGTATAAAGTTTGGTATAACTCCGAGGACCGTCTGAAAGGTGCTTAACAGTCCCAAACCTATGGTCTTAAATAGGTGGACTATACCCGTCGTATCAGACATGTTAAAGATATGATTTACCATTTCTGTGAAATGGCAGGGGCAGTTCATATGTATGAGTGCCTGTATCTCAGCCGAGGACCTTGCAATCTGGAGATCAAACATCTCCTGGGCGGAGGTTAAGGGCACCGTCTTCTGTAGAAGCATGTCTTTCATTCTGCTCAGAGTATCAAACTGTATGAAGAAAACATTCAACGAAGGCCATAGCGGTGCCTCCCTGACTGTGTGTGTCAGTAGCAGCAATACTTGCATACAGGAAGTAACCCTGGAACTCACAGTGACGAGATATGCGATGCCCGGAAGCATCCCACAACAACCTTGATTGTTCAGCATCAAGTAACTCCCATTTAAAAGTAGCCTAAATACTGGAGTAATCACGGCTGCTGGGTTACCCCTCAAGTGACAGGATATGTTCCTAACTGAACCATTGCAGGCCTCGTGTAGCATAATATCCTAGCATATGAGAGATCCACTTAAAGCGTTCTCACAGTTTGTACCGCTTAGAAGCACTTCTAGATCCCCACTCCTGCATCGAAATCTGTACGGTAATTCCCAAGATTCCTTGATGAATTCCCTACCCATTTCTTCAGATCTGCCTGCCTGTTGTTGTTCAAGGCAGTACTGAAATTGGAAAGTTGTGACCGGTAATGTTATATGTATAACATGTAAAAGCACACACCTGGGCTTGGTAGATAACGATTAAAGCAGGCAAAGAAATTCTAGGGAATCAGCATCTGTATATCCCCTTGTTGATCCCTTGTCCATTGCACAAACAATAGGTATGACCTCCAAAATTAACATACCAGGAGCAATGGACAAATTAAGTTGGCCATAACAAGGGCTATAAGGTGTACGTCATTTACTCGCTGAGAATGCACATCTTTTCTTTGTATATTTTTCCCTGTGTTGTGCAGCATGTATAGAATAATCCCTAAACCACCTAAAGATCTTTGTGCATGGATGCATAGGTACTCTTTACATTTAAACTTTTCTTTCGGTGGATTTGGTTCTTTCTTGTATTTTCATTGATACAACAACAATAAGAGTCACAATGTTTTTATTCAGAAATCATTTAGTGTTACCTGTTGATCTAGTGTAAGATTTTTATCACAATTATAATAGCGGGCACATTAATTCTGGACATTGATCTTGTCTATTACTTTTAGTGATACTGTGACGGAGTCCTGACGAAGGCCATGCCGAAACGCGCGTAGTTTGACAACATACCGCCAGTCTCTGCACATCATCACAAAATTGTTCTCTTTTTTCCTTTTCTTGAAAACTGATTATGCAAAGTCTAGTAACAAAGGAAGATTATGTTTGTACATATGTCCACATTGCTGATATGTATAAATGATATGAAGAATGACAGCAGAAAATGATGTTTGGATAATATTTTATAAGAAATCAATCATGTGTATCAAAAAAACATATTTATTTATATATTGAAAAAAGAATTATGGATGAATTTTTGACACTTTGATAAAAAAGAGAGAGAAAAAATAAATGAAATAAATATACACAGGCTGGATATTTGTCTTATTAATTAATGCCAGGAAGCATGTTAGAATTCTAGAATTTCTTTGCCTGCTTTAATCGTTATCTACTGAGCCCAGGTGTGTGCTTTTACATGTTATTGATTCTTCCCTGTCAGGGCGCGTTTGTCCTAGACACAGGGGCCCCAGCTCTTTCCAAGATACGGTAATGTTATATGGCCATGGATCAACCACTCTAAGGACGGTGATTCTGCCACAGTAAAAGGTAATCTGTCCAATTTTTCAATACGCAGCATTGTATATTTTGCTCCCCTCTGTGCCATTTTCATCTGTTTTTCTGTTAGATTGTATGCAGAAAACAGGGATGTACTGTTGAGAAAACGCCAAGGCACATATCCTGCGCGCAATGATTACAGCGTCCAGCTCAATAACATAATAGAACGCAATTGTGATTGCCCGTGCTGTAGTATGGACAAATCTTGTTCTAGTACATCAATAGCAGAAGATACAATGTTGCCCAGTGAATAAATCCTGGAAGTTAACATAGTCATGCCATCGTCAACTGCGGCTAACGCCTTTTCTAAGATAATCCTATCTATTTCTCTTAGTCTCTCCGCTGCTTCTTGTTGGGAGATTTTCCAAATTTCATTACAGACAGCATAATAGAAACGTTTTTGACATGGCTTTCTGGGACCTAATAAAAAATCCCGTAGGTCCACATCCTCTTTAAGTAAGGATAAGTGTTGTTTCACCTGTGTTTGTGTTGAGGTCTTTAGCCAATCAAAGCATAACTTCCCAACACTGTATGATGTCACCACCCCTGGATGTTCTCTTTGTACATAGCGTGGGTCTGGTCTATGGATACTGAACCCTTCGGTTGTACCCCTGAATCTTTCCTGACATCTACTAGTGTCTGTGGGCCAAACCAACCATCCCTTCCATTTGGAGTCTGATCTATTGTATTGTAAAATGTCATCAAATGTAGCCCCTTTTAGTGATGTAAAATTACCCTCAGCCTGTGATGGTGTCGGAATCCGAGGTGTATTCAAATCCTTATTCTTGGCTATTCCAAGACAGGAAGTCTGTTTCACAGTATCGTTTAGAAATATCATCTGCTGAGGCATGAGGCATGCTCTAAATAGTGTTTCTGTTCCCTGGACTTGCCAGTCTCTAGAACCCCCAGACTGATTTTAAGTCTATAGTGTCTTTCCATAAGTCAAAACCCTGTTCAGACAGTTGGGTAATGAAGGAAGCAGAGTAAATCTGTTTGGTATTAGCATATTTTTCTGTGCAGATGGTGCAACCTTATAGTAATATGAGGTCGGGTTTGAAACATTAAACCCTGAAAAATATGAACATTTTTGTGCAAACGTTTTCGAACTACTTTTCAGTGGTGTAGGGCAATGTTCCAATTGGTGATATGTGAAAACATTCCTAGGGGAACTGGATTTGTGTAGAAAATGATGACCATAATGTTGATAACAATACATTGTGTTAAAGTCTGATGTGTCTTCTAACATTTCATTGCTAGAAAATGCGGCAGATTGTTCTAAATCAGACAACATATTGTTTACAGTTTCAAAATCCCAATCATCGGAAAATGTACTAGAGGTAATATCATTTAAGGAAATTTTAAACAAATGTGGTATTTTTAAAAGTTCTGTCGGACCAAATATGTCATAATCAACCTTGTCCCATACTATACCATCAGGTATAGGAACTGCTGTAATGTTCACTGATGACCATTCTCTTTGTTCACGATGTGATGAAACATGAGGTTTCAGGATCAAGTTCACTTTTGATGCTGCAGAGCTTTGGCGAAGGTAAGTTCCGTTAATAAGTAAGCAAAAGACAGTTACTAAGCCTATCCAGAAAAGAAAGAAAAGTATCCCGGTAATTATCCAAAGTTTTAGCCAAGGTGACACCAGGTAGGTCTTTTTAAGAAAAATGAAGAAGTCTTTGATTTGTTGTTGACGAGACATTGGGGCTGGCATTGTTTCAGGTTCACTCGGATCCAAGGAAAAGGTATTGAAGTCGATGAAATAGCCAGATGCAGTTCGATCTATCTTTGGTAGTTCCGCAGGTTTTGTTGAACTTGTAGATGGCTCTTGTTGAGACATGTTTATGTAGACATCAGTGTTAGGTCGAATTGAAATTTGTCTCTCATTTTGGTTTTGAATTTCTGTTTCGAGAGGAATGAGTTCCATTGCATTGTTGCATAGTCCATCATTCTGTATAGATGACTCTTCAAACGTGATGAGCCTTTCCGTCTGAACTTCCTATATGGTAGCGAGAGGAGGGCGTCGGCTACCAAGGAGCCCACGAGGCCTACCATTCAGTATTGGCCACATAGTGTGGTTTTATCAGATCAATGGAGACAAATCTTTTCGCCTTTTTTCCGGGAAGAGGCGGCAGAAGTACAGTTCTTTCAACAGCCAGGACAGGTACAGGCTTTCTGTATGATGGCCCAAATTCTCTTTTGTCCACTATCTTTTCTCTGACCAGATCCCCAATTTTAAGAATCCAGACAGGTCTTGCTGTGACTGACTTGACTTCCCCAGTGGTGGTCCGCTTTACCTGCACATTGCTCTGTAGTGCCCTGGATTCATTCAGATCCTGTAAAGCAGCCAAACGTTTATTGATGTCAAAAGGTTTTTCGTCTGCCACTGTGCCTTCACAATCAAGATCAAATACCCACATTCTAGTCCCAAATAGGACCTCATAAGGAGTGACGCCCCCTAGAGAACTTCTTGGCATGTTATTCAAGGCTCGCTGTACCCCATATAAATGATTGACCCAAGTGCCAATACTCTAGCTGTTAATGATTGCTTTAAGTCCTGGTTTTTCCTCTCCACAACCGAATTTCCCTTGGGATGGTACGGAGAGGAGTACCACAGTGCAACACCCAAACCTCCCATGGCTTCCTTGTAAGCCCTAGAGCTAAACACGGGGCCACGGTCAGAATGTAATGTGCCAACTGCGTATGTCCCTATAAAGACTCGCAAATATTTGATAACAGTTTGAGCATCAGCCGAGCAATGAGGCCATACCCATAGGAATCTCGAGCACGAATCCACTGCAACCATGATACATTTGTAAGCCCCATCAGATTGTAGGGGGCCACAGTGGTCCAAATATACACAAGCAAGCGGTCCGTCTGATATAAGCAATGGTGTCTGCGCTGGCGTGTTATGGTGGAGCCCTTCATCTGTTGACAGATGTCACACTTTAAAACATAATCTTTGGTCTGCTTTGTTAACCCTGGCCACCAATAGCATTGTAAACTATAGGTCTATGGCGCTTAACAGACCATACAAGCTGAAAACATGTATGAATTTGTCTCCATTTTTGCTTGTTTGTTTATATCTATGTTTGTCAACTGCACTATGTATTTTTGTAAGTCCTGTAAAGAAACCATATTATGTACGTAATGAACTGTATGATACCATATTCTTCAACATGTTTTTAAATATTTTGCATTAAAGTAATGAATTTTTTTTAAATGTATCTGTAGTGTACACTGAGTTCTTATATCATGTTTTCAGCTTGTATGGTCTGTCAATCGCCATAGACCTATAGTTGCCTAGGGAATTTCTTATCAATTATGTATTTGCCCTGCCCTAGGAATCTAGACTATTAGCAGGGGGTCCTTGTTATTTACTTTCACCAATAGCGTTGTTTCGGTAAAGAAACTGTCGCTGACACTCCTACGTGTGCAGAACCAAGTCCCTCGTGTGCAGCTAAAATTAAGCTTAATCTGCGATCCATGTTTGGTATTACTCTATGCCCCACTCTGGGAATCTGAGCAAATGGAACGTTATTTGCATCTAACTTGTAGGAGTACTTGAGTGGAAAACCTTTCGGCAATGCCTTATTGTCTTTGTGTGATGCAATGACCGCTACCATTATCTGTCCATCTATTCTCGTTTTTGAACGAGTCATTGCAGCTACGGACGCAGTTCATACTGCCCCTTTCCGGCTTCATCAGCCAATGAATTCCCTTCAACGTGAACGCCATCATGTTGATGACTCAGCGTGTGTATCATGTGAGCTCTTGGTAGTTCATTTTTCAACTCAACTACCTGTTCTCATAGCATTAATGCTTAATTGTGCCAACTTTTGAGTCTTCAAACCCATTTTGTCCCCAATGGTAAAGATATTCATTAGATGAATAGACACAGTAAAAAGAATCTCACACAATCAGTGTGGGGAATTCTCGATCCGTATTTATCAGTGCCAGTAATAGAGCTTTTAATTCTGCCAGCTGAGCCATGCAGTCTCCTAGAGACTGTGTTTTTGTACAGCTTGGATGGAACTTTCCGTCCTGCATACGACCTTTTACAATTGCACATGCAGCGCTGTATTGTTGTTTACTTCCAATGGCTGGTTGAGCAGATCCGTCAGTGTAAATTATGTATTCATACTGATCTAGAGGCATTATTTCATTCGGGAGAGGATATTCCTGTTCATATTGCAAAAATGCTCGTGTTTTTAGACTTGGGTCGTATCTGCATTCTACGTCTGATGCAGTGAGAGAATTAGCCCATTGTATCCATCTTGGATGTAAGGCTTTAGCATTTGGAACGCTAGCCTTCGTAGCAGCCTCTAAGGCCGGTACTGGAGTTACGACAATTATTTGTTTCCCCTGAGCCAGTGCTCTTTCTCTCACTACAGTAGTCTGTACCGCTGTCAGAATTCTTTCTGTAGATGCAAAACCATCTCAGCGTTTGTGTACAAGTGTGATTTGTATTCTATGGGTACTGTTTTGCCTTCATTGTATGTTAGGTAGGTGTACCCAGATTGACCCGCAACAATACGGATTACTAGATTGCGAACATTTACGCGTGTCTGTAAGTGTTTTGATGCTATCATGTCAGCTTGTAGGGAACGAAGGATATCTGTATGTTCCTGTGTCCAATGCCTAACTGAAAAATCAGGTCTTATGAGGTCATAGAAGGGTTTAACTCTTTCTCCGTAATCCAAAATGTATGTTCTACCAAAATTCAGGAATCCCAGTATAGATTGTAAATCTTTTAATGATTTTGGAGGTTGGAGCAGCGCACACTTTTCTAAAAAGATATCTGCCAAGCTCTTGCCTTCACTTGAAAGCTCATATTCCAAAAAATAGGACATTGAGGTGGGCTATTTTTGATTTTTTGAAGTTGAATTTGTAGCCCTCAGAGGCAATCCCAAAATTATGGTGCTCACCCTGGTCAAGTGTTCCTCTGGGTCATCATCCGTCAGATAAATATCATTTACATAGGACAATGCCTCTTCATCCAGATTCTGAAGTAACTCAGTTACCCTGGCGGAAAACAACCCCGGACTGTTCTTATACCCCTGGGGGAGTCGACAAAATTGCCGCTGGGACCCCAGCGCTGAGAATGCTGTCAAATATTTGCTCTCAGGTGCTATATTTTGGCAGAAAAATCCATTTGAGATATCTAGTGTTGTTTTATATTTTTTCCGCACAATGTTATTCATTAATGCAGCACTGTGTGCGTTTTGTACTGCAAAAGTTTTTGTGAATGAGTTTCGGTGTCTGTACTCTAACACTAGACGATATGAATTATCGGGTTTCATTACAGGAAACAAAGGATTATTCATTGAAGAGGTGCAAGTTTCAATCACACCCTGATATTCAAGTTGATCTAAGATCTCCCCGACTGTTTTTTCGCTTCCTGTTTTATTGAATACTGTCTCTGTGGAGTTGGAGTAGATTTCAATGGTGGGTTGAATCTTCATCCCAACCAACATGGTTGCGATATAGTGCAGGGGCAAGGGCTACCGCCCACTCCTGTGCATATGTGTGTTTTAAGTGTGTCAGAACAAGGTCAGAAAAGGCTGGAAAAATGACCCTTTCTCCCTTTGGGCAATCCATAACAATAGCAGGCGGCCAATCTCTTTCAGCCAAAAGAATGTCATAGCCAAAAGTCAGGTTCTCCCAAAAGAGACCTTTCATTTTTCTGGGTATTTCCCCCTCCATTTGGAGTGTTATTTCATGTAACCTATGTGGGACACTTACTCTAGTATCAGGCGTTTCCACCGTGATATGTTCACTCAACTCCACTGTCACCAGAAATTCCATCAGGGTCTGGCGAGCTATTGTTACTTCTGCTGCGCTGTCTAGCATCATCAAAGCCCATTCCCCGTTCAGTAGTTGAGTTCTCAGAATTCTGGGCATGTCTTACTTTGAGACCTGCTACTTTCTTCTTTTTGAATTGAGGTTTTGCTTTAGGCTTTTCTTCTTTTTTGGAAGCGTAGTCTGAAGTGCGTTGTGCGTCTCTGGACTTTGTACGCTCTTCTTGTCTGTGTTCTGACCGTCCTTCCCTCTCTGAGTTTTTCGATGAACCCTGAAAGGTACGAGAGGAACGTGTATCAGTGTCCTGATACCTGTCAGGTTTTCTAATGTTGTCCCTATTCCTAAGGTTATACCTCCTTTTGGAGGGCTCCTGTTGAGGAGACCTACCTCTGGTTTGAGATCTGTTCTCTTTATTCTTTTGTTGTTTGTTATCATCACATTTCTTCTTTGAAGAAGCAGGTGTTTGCTTAAAGGTATCCTTTTCGGGACTACCCATCAGTTGAGGTTTTATTGCTCTACCCCCCAAACTGTCTCTGCCTAATTTTGCATAAGCAGTTTCAATTATTTTAGGTAATTCATGTTCCTGTTGTAGAGGAGTGAACTCCCTTAGGCGTTGGCGTATTGCCACCGATGCTGTCTCCCCTTTAATATTTGCTAACATTATAGCTGATACCTGGGCAAAATTACCTAGTAACTTCATCCCTAAGTTCAGAGCAGGATCTGCTCCATACTCGTTCTGTATTTGTCTTAATACATGTGGTATAAGTGCTAATGACGGGATACCATGAGTCCTGGTATATATGGCAGCGAAAACTGTACTCCAAGAGGTACAATCCTCTATCTGGGGTGTTATCCCCATGGGCAAGCAAATTGTTAACATTCTGTGTTTTTCTTGTGGGCTGGTATTTGGAAATACCGCCTCTAGCTGTGTTATTTTTTTGAGCCACCCAGAATGGCATTTGTTCACGTTTTGTGGGCATTTTACCTATCACTGTGTGTAATGTTTGTGGTGTAATTTTAGTTGTTGATGTTTGAATCGGACCTGTTGGTGTAGCTGTTGCTAGCTGAACTGTGAGTGTTCTCATCACGAACTGTGTCATGTTTCTGTAAAGTCTTATTAGTTCTTTATGAAGTGTAAGTAAGTCTCCTGCTGGCATTGTTTTAATGTCAGGATGTGGTGTGTAGGCTGCTAATACTGGCCATGTTGCTCCGTCTCTTCCGAGCAGACTGAGTCTTACTTCATTTCTTGTATGGGCTAGGGCGCCTTTAAACCAGTATAAATGCTCCTGGTAAGTGAGCAGAAATTCAATGTCCTCGTACGGACAATATTCGTTCGGTATTTCATCTTCTGTGTAGTAATGAAATGTCTTTGTTCATGCATTTGCCTCTGGGAATGTAACCCATGAATAGACTACCTCTGTTCTAAATTATTCGTGTGCCTCAATCACCAAGGTTACTGGCCCACCCCTAGCTGTTAAACCATATGAAGCTAGTTTTAGGGTGATGGCATTTCAAACATTTTCTGTAATTTGTATTGCATCTGCATCTTCTTCTTCGGCTGAGAGATTTAGGTTATGCACATCGTTATCCGCTTGCTCAGTCATTGTGTTTAGTAAGAAGAGTTCTTTTCAAGGGAACTAAGATAAGGTGTTATGCACAATAGGAACAATGTGTCCTTCAACCTTGATTAACCAACAGCCAATAAATAGGATTTTGCCTACTCAGCTGCGGTGGATTTTGTACCCTCCCACTCTAGACGTCTCTGGGGAAATGTGAGTCGGGGTCTCTGAGAATAGCACAACTGAACTACTCTGACCGTTAAATTAGTACCCAACCAGCGTTGGCGGCGCCATGTCCTGTAGTTCCTATTAAACATATATAGGATCTGCACGTATAGACAACATACACTGTAGGATTGGTGTCAGACTGATTCTAGACACCCCCACCGGGTATGTTGGCCTGTGTACCAGCTAGCTCACAGTGCCACTAGAAACTCCTCTTACCAAGGAGAGAATAGTTCTTGGCAACTATCGAACATGACAACCCTGATCCCTCAGGACCGTGGAAACAGTGTACTACTTTTTGCTCAGTCACTCGTGGTCACTTAGTCTCAGAGAGATACACAGAATAAACGATATGGACGTTTCCCAATAAGCATTTATTGAACAGTCGTTATTCTAGTGTAAAATAGGTGTGCTGAAACAACCACTAGACAGTAACAGATGTAAATGATTATAAGCACTAGGAAAGTAAAAGGATGGTAGATTTCTACCATTTTGCTATAACCATTAATACAGGCAAGTATATAAAATACATGACAATAAAATGCGTACTCCTACGATGCTACCTTAACTAGATGTACCTAGCATGTATGTAGGTGTTAAGCCAAGAATCCCTCTAGGATAAAGTCAACCCCATTACCTAAAGTGAGAGACTGTGGGACCCCGTCTTGGTTTCGAGCTGTACACCCAGCAAGGGATGTTAGACCACTGCGAGCTGGAGTATCTGCAAGCAGGAACCTCATCATCTCGCGTCAGTGTATAGGCAGGGAAATCCCGATCTCCTCTACTTGTCTCAGCAAGATGTGATGTTTATATACCCAAAGGTCTCCCCGGGGGTTCTAACTTGCTGTGCCACTTGTCGGACTTAGGATGACGTCATGAATGAACTTTATACATAGTTATTATACGTGAGATTGTAGTCCTGCTGAGTTTCCAAGAATCCTCATGCATAATGTATGAGGCCTTTACCAGGGAAAATCCTGTGTTCTGTGTGCAGTGTCGTATCTAGGTAAAAGGTCAGTCCCTAAGAAACGTTATGTGTGTAAGATAGGGAAGAATATAGGTTAAGGGTTAGGATGTTACCTGAGCCTATATTAGGGTACCTATATGGAATATAACACCCCTTCCCTTGCAGAGTACAACATTTTCAAGAATGTTGCTCGGTTGGAGGTCTGTATTGTACATTGGAACACCTTTCCCTTTTCCTTTAGACATTATGATATATGTTTCATTACATCTTTTTATTGCCAGTTAGAACTTTTAAGGCAAAGACATTTTTTATATATTTATTAACCATGAAATAAAGCGTTCATATAATTTTTTAGCCAACAATTATTTTACATCTAAATCAAAACAATTGTATTTGTTTTGTGTATATTTTTGCATTGTGAAATACTAATATAACATTTCTATGCATGAAAAATTACTTTTAAAATGTATTTCAAAAACGTAATATATTTATTTTATATGCACTGCATTCAGAGAATATTAAATGAATAACATATATTTGCATACAGTAGAAATGCATACAATGCTATGGACATTTTTGTACAATTGTTTAGCAAGTCTTCGTGAACAGAGTTATAAGGATATGAGTCTACAATAGAAAAAATATGTAACCCTTGTTTTTTCAGGCTGTACATACTACATAGCTTGACTCTCCTGGGGATACAAACTGTGGAAAAAGATATTATGGATTTGGTGAATCCCACACACTCATCAGAGGTATGTTCCCTGACATTTTCATTAAATGATACTATAATAAGTTGTATACACCCAAACCACCGCCACTTAGAATGTCACAAATTGATAGTTACGGTGTACACTGTTAAATTTATATATACACTGAAATGGTGATGTGCTTGAGGCTTTTCTCCAGTACTGTAAATATTTATGTAATGTTTAGTAAATTGTAAATGTGATTTGTTTTAATGTATATGTACATATTTTAAGCATGTTGGTTTATGTGCTGTATATGTTTCTCTGTAGCCCTGAAGAAGTCCTATGTAGACGAAACAAGTTGGCTACCGGATTTTATCTGATTGATGTATTTCTATGTGAGAAGATACTTAATAATGGACAAATGAAGAAAGAAAATCTCTACATTGGAAGTTCTTATATATGTATATAAAGATTGTGTCTATCAACTTAGCTATTGAACTCAAGCGTCCAGCTATTGAGTGCTGAACCATCTTTTGTTCTTTAATGTGAAATTCTATTTAGTGTGTGTTACAGTAAAGTTTTCTGGAATGTCCATTTCTGTAAAGGTTTTTGGTTCTGGGTTAGCTATCCTTTCACTTAATCTTTTTCTAGAATTTTTTCCTGTCAAATTTGGTACAGATGGTAATTGGGCTATGCATTGAGTATGTATTCTATGGCCAAGGTTCTAAGTTAAATGCTACTTGGATCTATGAAATCATTTGAAGCCTCATTTAAGTCCTGAATTATACTGCTGAACTTAATTTCTGCCTTATTCGGTGAGTACTTATGCTCAGTTGTATTTTCCACTTGGCCATTTACAGTGATAATCTTTCCATAGCAATGATTAGATTAATATTTAGTACATTACGGTGGCTACGTTCTTTGGTAGTACGCTCTTTGCTGTAGGTGTTGCCTCGATATGTGAGCAGGGGTTCCCTCTCCGTAAATCTATGGAAGTGACTTTACTTTATTGTGCATGTTTGTTTCTGTATTTAGTTTAAAATATAAAAGAAATAATCCATTTATTTTTCTATTTAATCATTTATTAATTTCTATTATCTATGTTTTTTTGTTCACAGTTACTTTCATTTTTAAGTCATTTTCAGTTATTTTGTGTTGGTTGCTTAATGGTTTGGGCCTTCTTTTTCTTCACACTGGTTTGTTTGGATATTGCTGTCTTTGCTTTTGCAGTCCTCCAGTTATGACAATAAAATATAGGAAATATGTTTGGTTTCATTTTGTTCAGAATTATATTTTAGAAGTTGCTTTCTTTAGAATTGAAGCGTTTAAATTATGTAAATAATTTTACTTACTTTTTGTTATAGTTTTCTGGATTAATTTGGACATATTGGCAGACTTACAACTTCTTTGGTGGATGCAGGCACACAGTGATAGTTTTGTTGTTTCTTATATGGTGAATCGTTACTTAGGGGCTGATTAGGATGGCAGGGAGACCGCCACTGACAGGCTGTCAGTGGAGGTCTCCCCGCCATTCTAAGCAGCTTTCACGCCAGCCAGAATTTGATGGCGGGCGGTGTGCTGGCCGGCGGAAAGCCCGACCACCACGGGTCCGACAGTAGCAATCATTCCGATTGCCTGTCGGACAGCTCCGCATCCCCAGAATGGTGGCGGTGCCTGCCAGTCACCGCCATAGGGATAACGATGTCCCTACCCGCCAGCCTTTTCATGGCAGTTCACCCGCCATGAAAAGGCTGGCAGAAAGGGACATTGGGGGCTCGTAGGGGCCCCCCCTTCCACCCTCCCCCCCAGACATGGGGGTCACCTATAGTGCCCCCTACATATCCCTGTACCATGTGACAGGCACCACATGGTGCCTGTCATGTACTGCAGGGATATGTAAAACATCCCTTTTTTACATTGCGGCTGGTGCTGCAGCTACCAGCATCCGCCGCAATGTAAAACATGGGCAATGTGAACACCACGGTGGCGGTCGCATCCTAATTTGCCCTGTGGGACCGCCACCAGCATGTTGGGCGGTCCCCATCCCCGATAGGGTGGCAGGCGGACGTAAGTCCGCTCGCCATCCTAATCAGCCCTTAAATGTTTTGCTCTGATTTTTTATCAGTTTTTCTTTTGAATATGATGTGTTATTTTATTTTGCTGGCATTTTCCTTATATGCTAAATGAGATATTCATAATTTTTTAGATATATTTCTTCTTTTTGTTTTTGTTTCAGATACTTATATATGTATTTAATGATAATATTTTGTCAATAATATATTTCTCAATATTTTATTTTTTGATATTTTTGTATAATGTTATAATTGAGATAGGGGTTATAACATTATGTTTTTCTTTATTTTGATTTTCAATATTTTGTTAATATCGATATTCAAATATTCAATGTTATTGTACTTTAAATTTTTGCCATTTCCATTGACTCCATTCAAGTTGACATTGTAGTTTGCAATATTTTTATACCAATGTTTTTATATGATGATATTTTTGTGGTCGATATTCAGTAGTACAATTGGAAAGTAACTTGCATGCCTGGCCCTTGACCCCTTGCTTTTGAAATTCTCTAATCTCAGCCAGTCGAGGCTCAGAGGTTCTGGTGCAGCTGGACCAGAATCCCTTTATCACACACACACATTCATACGCTAGGGTCTGTTCTGGGTTTCTCAACACTCCTTCATTTCGTTTCTCCCTTTTGGCACCTTCTCAAGAGCATTTTGGTCTATACCATGAACTTCATTCACACCTTTCTGAATCCGGGACTCCTCCCGTACCTACTGAAACTGGTTTGTCACATCATCATCTCCTTAGACAACACCTTGCAAGTTCTTTTTAAAAAGATTTACCAGTTAAGAGGCACAATCAAACTTTTCATATCAGAAATTTGAAAGCACGCCAGTGCTGTCTGATCAGTGAGTCAAATGCCTGCCACTATCCATACAATCCCACTTGTTTGGAGAATTGTCCAGCTTAAGTTGGTGCCTGGAGTTCTTGTGTGGAGACCAGTTTCCCGCTCGTCCTCAATATTGATCCAGTGCAGGCACCTTCTGGCACCAAATCACCTGATTGTGAAAGAAATCTGTGCTCATGCCAACCTTGAAATCTGAAAATGTTTATTAATTAAAGAAAAATAGCCTGCGAAATAGAGAATCGGTCAACTCTCAGGCACCTTGTGACTGTGGTTCCTAAAGCACACAAGTACAGAATGCAAATTGATAGGTTTTTATAAACAGGGCTCCAATGGAGGTCATGTAAGGGAACAAAAGACGATGCAGGTCTTGGAAGTGAATCTTGGGATAGTACACAGTTGACACTGTGTACATTTTCAGAGCTGAGCAAGCTTTTTGAGAACATCTCACCTTTGATGCCAGACATCAGAGTGTGGCTTTACATGTCAGAGACGGGCACAACTTGGTAGCATTGATTCAGCAATGAGCAGGAATATGGCTGCCGCTAATATTCTTACCTTGGGCAATAAATCTAAATTCCACACTGGAAAGCATTTATGTGATGTATGAAAGAAGCAAACAGAGGCACCAATTGCATACATTGAATGTTTTCCCAAAATTGAGTACAGTGCAAGAATTCAGTTCAACCACACATTCAGATTAGATTCAATCAAAAAAGATAAATGACCATCTACTTTAAAAACCTTAATTACACACTCTATTGCACATCACATCAACTGCACAATTACCAAATTAATTAAATGAAAAATGAATCTATGAAACAACATGGGTAGCTCTCTTATTTGACCAACCTTATCCCCCACTGTGGTCTCAATTATAAGTGCTTCACAAAATTACAGCCTCATTCCAACCCATTTACGCATGTGTTGTAGTTTCAAATCAGTCTGATTATACTGATCTCTCAGAGTTGTCTGTAGGTAAATATGGCAGGTCAAATCCAGCAATGCACAAGGGACTATTTTACATCTCAAAAGTACCCTGAATCATCATATGTTAACTTCTTCA
Organism: Calotriton arnoldi; assembly: GCA_963921515.1. NCBI lineage: Eukaryota > Metazoa > Chordata > Amphibia > Caudata > Salamandridae > Calotriton > Calotriton arnoldi. The sequence continues at coordinate 293,054 of CAWUFW010009931.1, forward strand.
CCTCATGTGTGTATTCAAAACCTAAAGCAATAATTTTTTCCCCCCCATTTATAGTAGGCTTTTTTAATAACGTAGGCAGGAATGCAAGCCTGGCCTACTGGATTTGCCATTGCTTGTTTATCAGTGCATTCTCTATTTGTCACAGTTTTTCTAACTTTCACTTTTTCTGCCTTTCTCTTGCTGTGGGTTAAAGACTGATGAAACGTAATTCCCAAAAATAAGTTCAGATGGCCACAGCTTGTTACCACTGCCACACACTAAACTCTAAATGATTTGAATTGCCTGCAAAACATCAGAAAGTACTCTGAAAGCCAGCCGTCTGGTTTGCAACGGTGACAGCTGTGCCCAGGTATAGAAGAGTGAGGTCACACGTCACCCGCAGATACCATACCGCAGCTCCTGCATAATGAAACGCACGGCTGATTGCTGTGAAAACGCAGGCTCCGAATACCCTATTGTGCTCTGCAATGAGAGGTGGCTGTCAGGAAAGAAACAGTCACATACAAGAAAGGGATGCAGACACGGGAGAGCTGGCAGGCAGCATCCAGTTCAGAGATAATTTGAATTAAAATTCAGCTTCCTTTTTGTTGTGTGTTATGAAAACACTTATTTTTTTTTTAATTGGACCGTAGGTTGGGAATCTGCATTTTCATTAGCACGATGGAATAATAATGGGAGCCAGAGGGTACTGCATGAAAGGCATTCAAATGATTTATAGAAGCGAGTAGGGAAAATTAACATTAACAGTTTTAAACACCAGTTTATGAAATATTTCCTGTTCCATATCCAGCATACGGTCAAAGGCCGTGTTTTGGCTGCTTCATACTAGTAGAGACTTGGCCAGGGCTTTAAGTGGAAAAAAAAAACTGGGGGTGCTCTAAAAGGGGCATGGCAAATTTCTTAAAGGGGTGTGGCCTATCCGAGTAGGGGCGTGATCTAAATCAAGATAACTAGCATTGTGTGCTTAAGAAAATCATGAAGTCGCATCCAGCAAAGGATAATAAAATAGGCAAAAAGGTATATTTATTAAGTATAAGCCATAAAATACCAAACACTTTAAAAAACATGTAAAAATGATTTACATTACTTAGAAATCTATTGCAGGATTTCCCAAAACCCTTGAAGATATTCACTGTGTCTATTTTGCTGGGGTTTCTCACAACAATTTTCTTCAGCAGACCTTCTACCTTTTGCCAGGCAACTCTTTACATACAGCTTTGCGTCAAATGTTTCAAATGGAGGACCATTGAGTTTTACCCATAAGCATGAAGAAATGGTCTCTACAAGACTGCGCACAGGCGCTGCGGTGGCAGGCCTGAGACACCATTTTAGGGCTACTCATGTGGGTGGCACAATCAGTGCTGCAGGCCCACTAGTAGCATTTGAATTACCCGCCCCGGCACACTTAGTGCATTTTACTAGGAACCTACTGGTAAAACAAATATGCCAATCATGGATAACCAATCACAGTAATAATTTAACCAGGGAGCACTTGCACTTTGGCACTGATCAGCAGTGGCAAAGTGCCCAAAGCATCTAAAGCAGCAAAACGAAATCCCTCACAGTGTCAAAATGTAGGAGGTAGAGGCAAAAAGTCAGGGGAAACCACGCCAAGGATGCCAGGTCTAACAGTCACACAGGACTTAATTACATCAGTGTTAGTAAACATAGGAAGAGCAGAGCAATGTGAAAGTGATGAAAATGAAACTCAGAGGGGTCCGTCTGGGTCGGCTTTACTATTGACTTGAGATATCTACTTACTTCTGAATTGTGCCTGAACATTTTCAATGCAGCCACAAGTTACATTACACAAGATCATATACATATTTGGGGGACTGGGGGCACAGTGAGATTAAGCTTTAATCTCACTGTGCCCCCAGTCCCCCAAAATGTATATGATCTTGTGTAATGTAACTAGTGCTCCTGTAGCTCACGTAAAGCGCTCCAATACGTTCGGGTCGAGACAGAGCTATATTAAACTGTAATATATATATCAACTCCCTTCCTAATGCATCTAGAGTTATTATATTCAGTGGCTGGGTGGTTTATTGGTATTTTCCGGCGCTGGCACAAGTCCTTCTGAAGGCTCACAGGTTGTGTGTGCGAGCACCGGCGCTAGAGTGTATGCCAAAGTCGGTATGTATTTCATGTGTTATTGTTCATCCTATGTGTGATTTGACATGTGTGGTTCCACGTTATCACATATGTGTTACTGTAAACGTTATTTATTAGGCGATCAGTAAACAGAAGCAGACACCTGGACGGACTAACACACAGAAGGGAATATAATGTAAATGAAACGACCCATGGATGGATAAACTGACTGATGGGTGGACGGTCGGTTGGTTAGAAATAGACATATGATTGAGAAAAAAGACGGGCAGGTATGTATCTAGAGAAATCAGGCAGGTTTTTGAGGCATAGAGATGACGGGCCGACAGGGGCTGGGCTGCACTGGTAGTGGTAGTGTCACTGCTGCTGGATTCTGTTGTAGACCCTCGTCCCTCGCTTGCTTTAAGGCAGAGCCGGGTCACACTGGTTGCTGGAGAAATCTTGCTGCAGGCCGTAAAAGCAGGGTCGTGCCGGTTCTAACCAGCTGTTGTTGTGCCGATGGCTGGCACGATGACGTAGGTGGCGCTGCGTGTTCAAAGAGAAGGGAAATCCCGAGAGAAAGTGTCTCTCTTCAAAGGATTTCCCTTCCTGCTACAATGACATCACGCCTTAAGCAGTGCGCGTGCATGCTCACCAGAAACACCAAACAAAAACCGGGACGTATGGTCACCCTACCTTTGACCTTTGAGGCCCGAAAATAGAGCCCCCTAGAGACCCCTTTTGAGGCCCCCAAAAAAACTGGGGGTGCTCAGACCCCCACAGACCCCCCCCCCACTTAAAGCCCTGGACTTGGCAGTAGTCATTTATTGGCAGAGGGACTCAACTAAATATTTCTGGTGCTAAAGATTTCTGTACAGTTGTACTCAGTATGTGCCTAAGAGGTTTTGGGTTGCTTTCCCAATTGTATGAACCCACAACCTTTTGCAGAGAGGAATCACAATTACCCACATGGCCGAGAGAGTGTGGTATCAGAAAAGTGTTGTCAAAATATCGCCCTCTCGGGGTCAATAATGGAAAATGTGCACCCAATGGGATGATATTTTGTAAACGATATTTAAAACACAACATTTATGTCAGACGATATTTTTGAATACGATAGTCAAACATATACTAAGCAGAGAGGCACAAAAGATAGTACTTTCACTTTTCAGATGTTGTACTACGTGGGCCCAGGGACAAATAAAGGTTAGTTTGAAATCATTAGACAGGTGCTCCGAACCTCTTCCATAAGGTAACTGTGGTCAATTGGAATTTTCCTCAGGATCATGGTTTATATACCCAAACACTCACAAACCCTGTGCCGGATCGGATTGAAACCATTTGTACCTGGCCAGCTGGAATTTCCTTTCCACTATGAGTCCTTTGAGTAAGAGAGAATGTGTGGTTCTAGAAGTAAATGTTCCACTCGACTGTAATACATTGTAATTTGTGGTGAGTCCCTTTATCAAATAGTGCCCAAATTGATCTCTTGTGTGGTTTAAAAACATACAGTTCAATATGTTATCTGCTACTATCCTAATTATATATTCCAGGCCTAAACTTTCTCCTCCCCATGACAGCCTGGTTTCTATAAACCAGTTTTTTAATTTAGATCCTTCCTGCCACTTTGAGCCCGATTACGAAGTTGGGCGGAAAGCCATCTGACAGCTAGTCGGAGGCTCTCCACCCGATGGTTTCCCTACGACCGCTGTATTACAATACCGGCGGTCGGAGGGAAACCCGTGGGGGGAGCTCGCTGCGCTTCCAACGGGCTCAAGGAGCCCGTCTCCCACAGCCTTTCCATGCTGACATTTCTGACAAAGAAAGGCTGTTGGAAAGTGACTTTGGGGGCCCCTATCAGGGCTCCTGTCCCTCCGTGGCCTCTACTATGAGGCCTGGAGGGCACCTGTGGTGCCCCCCTAAACATCCTTGCACTGTGTGGCAGGCACCACATGGTGCCTGCCACACAGTGCAGAGATGTTTTCAAAGTGTATATTTTTGATTGAGGCTGGTGCTGCAACCCGCAGCACAAATCTCAATAGAAAATATACACGGCGGTCGCTTTGTAATTGTGGAAGCCAAACCGCTGACTCCTTGTCGGGCGGTCCGTTTCCACTATGATGTCGGTTGGACGCTCGCCCGACCAACATCGCAATTAGGCCCAAAGTTCTTTATATACTACTTTGTGTTCACGATCAAATCCATTAAAACCCTGGAGAAAAATATATGAGCAACCAGTAAGTGTCAAGATTCTTGTCTTGAGGAATGTAAAGTCTTGAATGTGGAGCCTGCAATACTGAATAGCATCAACCCTCATAATGGGCACCATTTCATTGCTTAATTAGCTCAGAATGTTCCAAGCCTATCACAGATCTATGACCCTCTAAACCTTCAAGGCAGCACATGATATCCTCACGGTTGACAAGTAGCACTCTACAAATCTACTGATTGATTGAACTCTCAAACTGTGGTGTAGGTCCTACTGGCTTCTGGAGCCAATATTGGCATTTGGTAGACCCCGGGGAACAACAACATCATGCAGATACTCAGTCCTGTGATTTTAATGAAAGAAAAGGAATAGCTGTGAACCACTCTGTAACCTGCCATTAGGAATGTCCATTGTCAGTCATGTCCTGGCTGGGAGTAGGTGTCACAGGGAATCCTTTAAATAAGCCCTGACATCCTGTGCCCTCATTTATGATAATGTACCACACAGTGGACACTTTTAATGTGACAGGTTTGGCAATAGCATGTTGACAGTCACGTGTTTGACTTCACCTTTAAAAAGCATAACTGAATTTAATTGCAAATTTGAATGATTACATATGCCAAGTGGTCCCATTGGCTGTGAAACACCTACAGCCAAGTTTATATTTTAACCAAATGCACTTTGTATTTTGATACTTATAATTTTATATTTTAAGGATTATTAAGGATGGTTCAAAATTTCCAGCATGCAAAGTGTTTTTTGAAAAAAGACAGGACAAAATCGGGGTGTCACCAATGACTTCGGGGCAAAATTAAAGGTGAGAACGAACATCAATTTTTGTCAACATATCTTTAATGCTCTCTAAGGCTCAATGCTCTGTTTGGCTTCTCCACTTACATTATTTTCTACACCTTCACATATGGTGCATTGGATAATTATTTAGCATGCCCCTCTACCCCATGAGCTGTCTTAAATTACTTGGCTTACCGTTATGCTTTGCCCTGAATACACTTATTATGATAAACTGAAGCACACTACTGCAAATTAGTTTTGTCTGCATTTGATGCACAATTAAATAGCGGAGCAACTATCATTCGCAAGGAGTCACAATAGCTCCTGATTCCTTAATATGCATGAGGAGAATTCCTTTTGCAAATGATTGTGCTGCAGGAATGGTTGCCAGAAAGGGACTGCAGACCTCCATCCCTACATTTGTGATCCTAGAATGCTGACAATGTTTTAACGTAGCACCTGTCAGGGACATGGTTGCTTTCAAAAACTAAAATTGTCATTCAGAAAGTAATTTTGTCATTCAGAAAGTAAAATTGTCATTCAGTGACTGGCCTTGGCGGAGTGCACAGCATTGCCATGTGGCGTAATGGCCAGAGGTGCCGACTTTGGACCTGGGAAACCAGGTTTCTAGTCTCAGCATCGGCTCCATATCCTGTGATTGTTGGCACATCACTTAATCTCACAGTGCCTAAAAAATGAATGTGCCCCTGTGTGAAATAACTGGTGCTTATATAAAGTGAACCGATCCCTTCTGGTCAAGTTTGTGCTACATAAAACTGCAAAACAAAAACAAATTTGTGAAGGGATACCATCTCCTACAGCGAGTTAGCGTCTGAACTATGGTTTCCGACCACAATTACGTTAACAAACCATTGTGATTTGGGATAAAGGGGGGGAACCCTTTTCATGCCCTATTCCCCTTTCGAATTACAAATGGGAATTGCAAAGTGTAGTCTACAAGTCAGTAAGGTATTTTGAATTTGTGCGTTGCAATTCTGTGTTGTGTGGTCATAAAGCCTGTGATTTTGCAAACTGCAAATTTGCAACAGGAAAATACTGTGGCGGATGAGTCATGGATCCTTTATACTTTATCTGCATCATGGGCCAAATTGTACTATACACACTAGTACACATTGCAACTGGAGGGGCAGATACTGATCCAGCGGAAAGCCAGGGACAAGACATCTCACAAACAACTGAAAATTTCAATGGGCCCATATACAACATTCAGATTTCCTGGCTGTTTCGCTGGGGTCAAGTTTTGTAATTCACTTTGATCTCGATCAGTTAACTCACTGGAAATTCAATTTTCTTCTGATTAATCTTTATTCATTGTCTAACTAATCTTCACATATCAACTCTCTTCCTTTGGTCGATGGACCATTAGTTGAGCAGTTGATGGTGATATGAACAAATTAACTAACTAAACTTACAGAACCTAGTGAAATAAACCACAGACTCTGGGTAAGATTCAATAAGTTTATCTAAATCTCGGTCATAAATGAACGCTCATTAGTACAAATTCACAGTGCAAACACCATCCAATTTCCATGGGAGAGAAAATTCATTTAACAATATACATTCAATTCACAGACTCATTCAACAAATCAATGCATTAAGAGTGGATAGATGAAGAGACAGAAGGCATAATAAATCAAACATTTGCAAAAGGTATGCAAATTTGAGACAGAATATAATTACCCAAAGGTGATTATGGAAACCCAACTCTCTGGCCAAAAAGGGCTGGTGGTGGTCTTCTGATTAAGATTCAGGAGACAAAGGTTATAGGACAGGCTCAGGACAGAAAAATACTTACTAAACTTCTCTATAGACCCGACGCACCGGGACGCATCCCTCGCTTAAACTCTCTCCCTCCTCGATATTCTTCCGGAATCTTCAATCTAATCAAATATCTTTCAGAGGTGATTCTTCCCAGTCTGTTCTCTCTTTCCTCAGCAGCAACAGCTCTCACCTCTCTCTCTCTCTCTCAGCAATGTCAGACCCACTCCTTCTTAAGTCACCCTAATTATATTCTTTAATTCTGCATGTCCCACCCTCATAAGTTACAAATATTGATGTAAGACGGACTTTGATTGGACAGGGGCAGGGGAGTTGATGTCACCTCATGCTGACATATTCTTTTATTAATCCTTCTTTGTTTGGCAAACCCTTCCCCTTTTTGCTCATTCACAAATTTTATTTTATTTAATTCCCATACATCTATTGTTGCAAATTAAATAACATTTTCTCAATACAGTTCCGCAGTCGAGGGCTTCTTTCACACGACTCTCGTCCTTGAATCTTGGCAGCCGTTCAGCCACACGGTCAGCAGGTCACATCATGACTTCACAGCGCATGCGTGGCTTCTCTCCATCTCGCAGCCATTTTACTTTCATTAGGCGTACCAATAGGCCCAAACGTACTCTATTAATAAAGAAATCATAAACAAATGTTAATTTCTCAAATACATAATTTCCACTGTTCACCACCCACTTCTACTCTATCCCATGTTACTTTCTTCTTTGTTAAGCAAAAGCATTAGCAGCGACAGCTCTCTTTAAATTCAGGCAAGCATATGCCAGGCACGCGGTACCTCAAGACCCAATGTTAGTAATTTCTGCGCATGCGTGAGAGTTTTCCCTCTCAAAACCGGTTAGTCACGTTACTATCTACGTAATTTTAATTCGCACATGCTCAAAAGCGTTTTCCAGTTTAAAGCGAGTTTTAGTTGCGTTGCGTTCTATTTTCATTAATTAAGCATGCGTAAAGCACTTATTCCCATATGTAAATGTTGTGCGTGTATATTAATTTAGTTTTTCTTTACTATTGTCAATATTAGTACTGTTAATGAGGGAATGCTCCGAGCAAGTTTCGTTTTCTTGAATCCTTGCTCCATCAATCCCCCTTCTGATGGCATTTTAGAGCCATCATAAAATACCCATCATTACCAAGTGCCAACTTTATCTATTTTTGGCATCTACATTAGATTCCATACACCCTTCATTTTTCTCTTTAATATTCATTTCTTTCACTTTTCCATATAGACTTTCTTTCGTTTCTTCTATTTCAATCCTCCCTTTTTCCCATCCTTTAATTCTTTGTTTCATTCAATAATCTTGTTCTCATTTTCCCTTTGCAACACTTATATGTCATTATTATCATCAAAAGGACTAATGCTATTGATATTACAGGTATCAATATTTTCCCTAATAAGCTACTCCCAAACGTGGAAAACCAGCTACCTATAGTGGAAATACTTTTACTGAGTCTTTCCCAAACACTGTCAACCTCCAGTTAGGTCAAGTCTTTATGAATTTTTGTAATATTCTTGATACATCCCTCAATACCTTTACTTTTATCTGGGATATATGTACAGCAGTGTTGAACTTTCAACATGCCACAGACTCCACCCTCTTTTGCCAATAAAATATCAAGGGCAAGTCTATTTTGCAAAACCATAGATCTGATTGCAACCATTTCAGTATTGATCATTAAGGATCCTCCAGCAGTATCTGTTGATAAACGATCAACTACTGTGGACAATTGACGTATCTTATGTGAATTCAATACGACTCCAACTGACGGTATCAGTGCACCAAAGATGTCACCTACTATTTCTGAAAAACTTGCTCTCTTGCTTCTTGTTAGTCCTTTACGTATTACCTCTATTTCATTGTTCTTAGCTAAGTGATATACCTTCGGGAAGACAATGCCAAGGTAGCAACTTCCGTACCATCGTGCAGGCAACCTATAATAGGCATTTTTACCGCATACGTAATATATACCTGGGAAAACAGGATCAGTTCCCCCTTTTAGTCCCCATCCCTCCATAATTACGAAGGTATGTTCACATTCACTAGTACCAATGAAAATGCTATTATACTCTGTTTTTAATCTATGTAGACAGAATTTCCCCAATTTTGACAAGTCTAGGGACATTGCAGCATGAGTCTCGCCTTTCTTATAGTCTCCCTCCAAAGTAGCCCATGGCGGAACATGTGACTTCTGCTCAACAGCTTTCTTTTGGAAATCCTGCCTTCTTTCTTCTACTAAATTTAGAAAATCTTTTTCTTCATCACGCAAAAGACATGTTAAATTATTTCTATGAGCATGTGTTATATCTATGGGATTCGTTGTTAGGAAAAATTCTCCCATGAACTCTGCATTTTTACCACTAAGTACCGGATTCATATTTCTTCTAATAGGGATTTCTGAAAATACTAAATACATATTAGAATAAAAATATTGCAACTTACCAGTAACATAGAACAAACTAGTTACAACACTACAAGACACACCATAAGTTAATGGAAGATGGTGATATGTCACGCCTTCTGAGACAGAAGTAGGTAATTTCATGCAGACATAACAGTCACTCACATCCATCGTCTCTACGTATTGATAAAGGAGTTTAGTAAATACATTTAACCGCTTCCATGCGCGGCCGATTTTCGCCCTGTGCGAGGCGTTTCATTAAGCGGACGGGTTCATGACGAGCTCAGCTCGTCATGCGCACACGAGCACTGCGCAGCATGACGAGCTGAGCTCGTCATGAGCATGGAAGGGGTTAATGACGAATCACTATTTGATTTGTCATGATAATACATGCTTTTATCCATTTGTTCTAAATTTGTGGTAGTAGTTTTCTTAGTAACTGCATTCATTCTTTCACTAGTATTTGTGTTATTACAATTATTAGTCACCATTAGAACAGGTATCACCACCGTCAATAATAACCACATTAACATTAGTATTGTAATACTACATAAACAACACTTAACACATCTTTGTTTTAAACTAGATTTTGGATGTTCAGTCACCTTTACCTCTGCCATTTTCAGTATCTAAATTATTCTAAATGTATTTTCTTTCTAAAAATAATATATATAGATCATGTAAAATCTTTGTGTGATCCCACACTTCAAAAGCTTTCAGCTTCAGTTAGCCTTTTCTTCAGATCCGTTCTTCTTTTACTTGATAATCTTTTCAATAAATCCGCCTTTTGTACGAAAGTCCTTCTTTAAGGTGGTCTCAATTCCCTTTCATCAGATCCTCCAACAGTGTCACTTTTTGGTTCTTCATTTAAATCAAGATTTTCAAAATCTTCGAGGATTATGTAAGTCCACTCTGGAGCCTCATATTTTCTGTTTGGTACCCTCACTCTTTTTGATAACCTTATTGATTTTCCTCTTGACTGTTCTTGCTCAACCTGACTTGACACCTCATTTACTTGCTCTAGTTCTTTCCCTGTTTTTCTTCTTAGAAAGTATCTCAGTCTTTTTACTCCACTCGGCCAGTGATCTCCCTTTTTAACTCTTTTTATCTGTACTGCCTTTTTACCTTCTTCACCTATTGCAAGTGTCCTTTTATTTTCTCTTTCTTTCGGTTGGACTTGTTCAGAATTTTCTGCTTCTTTTTCTTCTGTTATTTGTATTTGTTCTGGACGCTGTGGTCCTTCTTTTTCTTCTTCTGATTGAGCTTGATCTGGATTTTCTATAGAAAATTCTTCTGTTCTTTGTTCACTTTGTTCTGGTCTTTCAAGCTCTAGCTCTTTCTCAGTCTCTACAGCAGTATCTTCAGTCCCAGTAACTGGTGCCCACTCTTCTTGACTTGTACTTGGTTGTTCTTCGTCAATGCGTTCTTCAGAGCCTGCTTCTCTGATTTCTTCGACTTCACAACTCTCAGCTGCTGGTTCTTTTCTTTGTTCTACCAGTTGCTGCTTTTGTCGTTCAGGTGGACTTGGGACTCCTTGGGTATGACTGGCATGGATCCAATTTGGTAGGCCAGCAAACTTCACTGCTGTTGTCGTAACCAATATGATTTGATGAGGTCCTTTCCACCTGGGTTCCAAACACAATTTCCTCATGTGCTTCTTTAACACGACCCAGTCTCCAGGACACAAATCATGAGCTTGATTCGGCTGTGCTGTAGTTGCATCTTCTCCAACCTGGTGAGACACAGAACGTACCAGATCAGCTAGTCCTTTACAATAGTCCAACACTAAACCATCAGTTATATTCATCAATTTGTTTCCAGGTACAAATGCTTGTCTCATTGCACTTCCCATGAGGATCTCATGCGGACTCAATCATGTTCTTCGGTCAGGAATGCTTCTAAGGCTCATCAATACAAGGGGCAAAGCATCAGGCCATTTCAGTGGAGTGGATGCACACACCTTTCATAACCTGGATTTTATTGTACCATTGAGCTGCTCAACCACTCCAGAGGCTTCTGGTCGATAGGCACAACGTAATTTCTGCTCAATTTTGAAAGCTGCACAAATCAGTTTAATTATTTCATTATTAAAATGAGGTCCTCTATCTGATTCCAAAGTGACTGGAAATCCAAATCTAGGTATGAGCTCTCTCAACAGCAGTTTGGCAACTGTAAGACTGTCATTCCTTCTATGGGATAAGCTTCTACCCATCGAGAAAACAGACATACAATGACAAGGACATACTTCAAACCGTTGCACGGTGGAAACTCAATGAAGTCAAGTTGCAATCTGGTGAATGGTCCCTCTGCTTTTCCAATTTTTCCCCAACTGACAACCGTCTTCCTTCCTGGGCTTTGCTGTTGGCAGGTCAAACACCTCTGACAGAGACTTTCTGCAACTACCCTAAACTTTGGATTATACCATGTCTGTCTGAAATGTCTAATCATGGCATCCCTCCCAATGTGTGTAGTTCCGTGATATACCCTAGCCATTTGTGACCACAAGCTATCCGGCATTATTGGCCTACCATCTGGACACACCCACACTTCATCATCTGCTCTTCTTGTGCAACCTGATTTGATCCAGTGTTCCTTTCCTTTTGTGTCTGCCTCATCCTGTAACTGCCTAACTTCGTCCCATGTTTCAAAAGCAGAGAAAAACATTAGTTGGCAATTGGTAACTTCTTTTTCCAACCCTCTGTTCAAAGACATTGTATGTCGAACACAAAATTGTGCAATTTGGTCAGCGTACCGATTACCCAATGTCACATAATCATTTCCTGAGTTATGTGCGGCACATTTGACCACAGCAATTTATTTTGGCAATTGTAATGCTTCCAATAATTCTTTGACATTTTTCCCATTTCTGATGGGAGATCCTGAAGAAGTTAGAAATCCCCTATATAGCCACAATTGGCTAAAGTTGTGCACAATCCCAAAACCATATTGACTATCCGTAAATATGGTTACTCTTAATTTCTTCCCAATTTTGCAGGCTTTAGTTAGAGCGAACAATTCAGCTATTTGTGCAGACTTTACTCCTCTTAAACAGGAAGCTTCTAGAGTACCTGACACAGTACACACAGCATAGGCAGAACTCAATTCTCCATTTTCCCTTCTCAAGCATGACCCATCAACAAACATTACATAGTCTGACTCTTCCAGGGGGACGTCAAGGATGTCGGGCCTGGGCTTTGTACACATTTCTGTCACATCCAGACAATCATGGTCAACATCCTCTCTTACTTCTTCACAGTATGAATCAGGTAACAAAGTCACGGGATTCAACATGGTGCATCTTGTCACACTTACATTTTCAGCACCCAATATTACTCTTTCATACTTAGTCAGCCGACTAGGGGAAGAGTGCTGAGTACAAGTCCTTGTTAAAAGGATCTCGACTGAATGTGGCACATACACTTTGACAGGATGTCCCATCACAATCGATTCACTCTGTTCTAGACTCACACAAGTAGCAGCTACTGCTTTTAAGCAACCAGGAAATGCCGCAGCCACTGGATCCAGAGTAGCAGAGAAGCATGCTACTGGACGCCGGGACAATCCGTGTCTTTGTGTTAACACTGAAAGTGCACAACCTTCTCTTTCACAACAGAACAAAGCAAACTCTTTAGTATAATCTGGCATTCCCAATGGTGGCGCTTGACACAAACAACTTTTCAGTTTTATAAATGCTTCCTCACTTTCATCATCCCATTCAATTGGATCCATCACATCTTTTCGTGTCAACCTTATCAAAGCCTTTGCAAGCAGTGAAAATCCACTGATTCATTGACGACAATATCCAACCACTCCTAAAAACATTTGCACTTCTCATTTGCATTCGCAGGCTCATTTGTCGAATCACTTTTATTCTTTCTGATGTTACTTTCCTGAATCCTCTTTCTATCTTGTGTCCTACATATTGGACTTCTTGTCGACAAAACTGTAATTTTTCTGGTGACACCTTGTGTCCTCCTTCTGCTAAATGGTTCAGTAAAGCTATTGTGTCCATGACACAAGCTTCGCGTGTCTTTGATGCCACCAATAGGTCATCAATGTACTGAACCAAGACCGAATTTCCTGGCATAATCAAAGTCTCCAAACATTTTTTCTGAATCTGATTAAAAATCGAGGGACTCTCTGTGTACCCTTGAGGAACTCGGCACCATGCCAAAACACGGTCTCCGAACCGGAAGGCAAATAAATATTGGCTATCCGGATGCAATGGGATTGAAAAGAATGCTTGGCACAAATCAATCGCAGTATACCAGTGGGCATCCCATGGTATCTGATAGAGGATCACTGCTGGATTCGGTACAACTGGACAACAAGGTACTACTATTTTATTATTTTCCTCAAATCTTGCACTATTCTATATTTTCCACTAGGCTTTTTAAGTCCCATGATTGGCGAATTACAAGGACTGCTCAATATTTCTTTTAGAATATCTTGTTCAATCATTTGATCAATCACTGGGGTAACTCCTGCTTTCACTTCAGGACTCATTCTGTATTGGAGTGTGTTTGGATATATTGCACCTTCTTTCACCACAATTTTAATTGGGTCTACCTTCGCCATTAAACCAATTTCTTTCCCTGTAAAATCCCACACATCTCACCTCACTGTGGTTCTCAATTCATCAGGCAAATCATTTTCAGTAAGAAGTGAAAACATCTCATCCACTTCCGTTCCCTGTTTTGCTAGCATCATCTTAAATGCAACGTCTTCATCAGGTATTTGGAAAGCAACACCATCAGGCGTACAGTAGATGGTGCAATTCATTTTGCACAACTATTTCCTTCCTAACAAATTTACTGGACTTGAATCACATACCACAAATCGATGCATGTCTCTGAAATTACCAATATTTACTTCTATTGTTTTTGTGACTGGAGCTCTTATTTGTTTATTTGAAACTCCTACAACTTGGATAGTTTCTCCCAAGAGGGGTAGGTTTGGAATTTCTGCTGCTCTCACAGTAGAATGGGTAGCGCCAGTATCCACTAGAAAAGTGATGTTGTTTCCTTCAACCTTTCCATCAACAAATGGACCTGACTGATCTACCACCAAGGATGCACCAAGCACGCATTCTTCCTCCCCCCTCAGGCACCGTCATTGGGACATTTCTGACTCACTTTCATCACTCTGCATCCAATATTGTTGAACCGTCTGTGTATTCTTACCACTTTCTCCACAAAATCCAGTGTTCACACTGTACCTCTGCACCTGAGCGCTCACATTGTTGGGCATAGGGGCTTGTGGCACCTGCAACTGAGGAGTAACTACCTGCTGCTGCTGTTGTTGATTCACAACCACCTCATTCTGCATCTGTGGATTTAAAATTTGATTTACCCCATTATTCTGTTGAATATTTCTACTCTCGTTCTTCCAATGTCCAAGCTTTCCACACCCATGACAAGGATATTTCTTTTTCGCTTCTTCTCTACTCATTCGTCCTTTTCCCTTGCTTCCATTCGACACTTGACTATTCTGAAGCTGTTCATTCATCTGATTATCATTTTGAGAACCAGAAGTTGCTTCTTGGCGTTCTTCTATCTTCACTTGTGCCCACATAATTTCTCTTTTAACCTCTTATGCTTTGCATCAATGTCATCACTGCAGTACTTTGCATACTTCAGAATGTCATAGATCGACTTACTTTGCCAGCAAAGCATATGCTGCTGAATCATCTGGCTAATTTCTGACCTTAATCCATGCACAAACCTATATACAAAATGTCCCATATCTTTATCACCAATATTTTCAAATCCACCATACTGCTTAAACACCTGCAGTAACCTTTCATAGTATGCATGCACTGACTCCTTTGGTTCTAGAGTTGTTCTATCTAGTTTAACCCAATCTGTTTCTTTAGGGGGAATTTTCCCTTTCAGAAAGGTAATCACTTGATTATATTTCTTCATCACATCCTCTGAAAGCGCACCTGTTTTTGCGTCTCTAGGATATTCTTCAGTTGGCCAATCAACTGTAATTTTACATTCTGTCCACAAATCCGCTGGTACCACTATGTCAAACAAGCCATCCAAATCTTTCAACAAAACTTTTGAAACCTTTACAAATCTCTCTACCTGCTTGTACCATTCAATTGTTTTTTCTCTCAATCTAGGGAAGTCATTTGTAAAGGACAAAATATCCTGTCTACTCCATGGAACATGAACATAACCACCACCAGGAACTTCTCTCATCGGATACATCCTTTCAACCTTTTCTACTTCTTTCAACGGAAATGCAGATGCTTCTTTTGTTGCGGCTTCATCCCTCATTTTTGTCCATCTACTTCTCCATCGATCTACATCTCCCCATTTTTTTAAAATGTGCATTAATTCCTTTATTTGCAATCTCCTTCCTGATGCATTCAAACTCTCCAAATCCTTCTCAGTAAATTCTGATCAATAAGGTTTCTGTAATATTTTTGATTTCTCCACATCTATTCCAAATTCTAAAGCGGTTTCCACTATCTTCTCATGCCGATTCTTTGTTTTCCAGGTTATACTTTTGCACAAAAACAACAATTCTTCTTCTCCATATGTACCTAATCTGTCTGAACTTATTGAACCAATAATCATTTCTTCCAAATCCACTCTCAACTTACTTACATCTAGAGTTTTTGATTGGGGTTTCTTTTTCTCTAATCCTTTTGCCCATTCTTCTAGATCTTCAGGTGAAAATCCAGTAGAATTTCCTGTCACTGGGGTAACAGTTATTACTTTCCTCCTTGTATCTGTAGGTGTAATTCTTTTTGGGGTCTCAGTCACAGTCTCAAGATTTGGGAGATCTAATAATGAAACATTCGAATCACTCTCCCTAGTTTGATCTTCTAACATCACTATCTCTTTTCTCACACTATTCTGTGTAACTGTCACATTTTGTGGCTTTGATGTACCATGTTTGTCACCATACAATGGAATAACAGGACCAATAGTTACTGGTACTGTCAATGCTTCAGCATTCAAACCTAACTGATTTATTCTCTGAATTATTTCTTCTTTTGTTTTATTCAATACATCCCTTTCCTTTTCTTGTGATGCTCGGATAACTGTTGGGTCATATAGAACCTGTGGAACCAATGGTGTTCCCATCATAGGGGCACTTGGAGTTGTATCTCTAGCACTTTCTTGATAAGGTGGAGGTCTTTTAACTAGAATATCTTCCAACAACTCATCATCAGATTCATCACACCCTATTCCTGCCACACCTAGGTGTTTCGTTTTTTCTTTACATTTACTCCCTTCTTGATCCTCAGCCATTAATACTGGATACAGACCCTTGGTTACTACAGCCCTTCTCCATCTTTTCATTTGATCTCCTCGAGTGTCAAATGGGTATCTGGGTAAAAATCCTCTATTAATTCTTCTGCCTCCCCTGTATTTTTCTCGTTCAAATGCCTCAACTTCCCATTCTTCCAAAGCCTCATACTGTGTTAACCTAGGATTTAGTTCTAACGAATTCATCCTATTTCTCAAATTCTGAAGAATTCTTACATTAAATGTACCATGCTCAGGAAATGCTAAAACACCATCATCTTTCGTGTACTCCACCCAATTTTCTAACCATACACACGTATGATATCCACTTTCCATCATCATATAGGAAGCTGGCATATTAGGAGGTGGCATAAGAATTCCCTCCCTAGTTACTATGCGCTTGTCCTTCCTAAAGAAAATCTTGATCTTATTAATCAACTTCATTCTCTCGTTCTTGTGACTTATCTAATTCAATTGATAAAATCAAAAAAACTCTTCCGTGTTTTCACGAAGCCTGTTAGCTAACACTCGTCCAATGCCAGCGCGACTCACACCAACAGTCTAATCAGGTCTCACTACGTTTCTTTCCCACAACCAATACTAACATGGCTTTTGTCTACTGACCAATCAAGGCTTACAACACACCCACTCGTCTGACCAAGGCCAGCGCGGCTCTTTGCTCCTACTACTGACCCTCCCTTTACAATCTGGACTTTTCGCACGCCCGCTGTTTCAACCAATACCAGCGCGGCTCTCTGTGACGTCAGTATGACTCCTGCTACTGACCCTCCCTTCACAAGGTAATACGACAATGCATTTTCTTTACTTTTCTTTATAAAGTTCTGTTAGTAACTACATAAAAACAGCGCTACTCTGTCTGCTCCGCTAAACCAAAGATAGTTTCTTCACTCGCTTCAAAGAGAAAATTCTTCCTTTCACTACGAGTAAAAACCACTGTTTACCCTTCACCTAAGCTCGAAGAGGACCTGTTACTCCTCTAGGGATACTCCTCCTTTGGGTAAGGCCAACGTTTCACAGGCGGGCCCTTTGCTGTCACTCACACTCTACTCTTATGCGATATAGTCCCTAATATAACACCTACAGCCCTGCATAGCTTTTAGGTATTATGACAACAGACGAGTAACCTTCTGCAGTGTGATTTCCTTACCACACTCTTCTAAATTCCGTTCCCGGGATTCCCAGGTATCTCTGTACCTGTACTTCCAGACAACATAGAACACGACACTAACTCTTGGTGTTAAACATATAGTTAATATTCAGAATCAATATTCAATAATCAATAATCACCAAACTAATCAATAATAACCATCGCTCTGCTACCAGAAAAACTGATCCAGCGGAAAGCCAGGGACAAGTCACCTCACAAACAACTGAAAATTTCAATGGGCCCATATACAACAATCAGATTTCCTGGCTGTTTCGCTGGTGTCAAGTTTTGTAATTCACTTTGATCTCGATCAGTTAACTTACTGGAAATTCAATTTTCTTCTGATTAATCTTTATTCATTGTCTAACTAATCTTCACAGATCAACTCTCTTCCTTTGGTCGATGGACCATTAGTTGAGTAGTTGATGGTGATATGAACAAATTAACTAACTAAACTTACAGATCTTAGTGAAATAAATCACAGACTCTGGGTAAGATTCAATAAGTTTATCTAAATCTCGGTCATAAATGAGCGCTCATTAGTACAAATTCACAGTGCAAACACCATCCAATTTTCATGGGAGAGAAAATTCATTCAACAATATACATTCAATTCACAGACTCATTCAACAAATCAATGCATTAAGAGTGGATAGATGAAGAGACAGAAGGCATAATAAATCATACATTTGCAAAAGGTATGCAAATTTGAGACAGAATATAATTACCCAAAGGTGATTATGGAAACCCAACTCTCTGGCCAAAAAGGGCTGGTGGTGGTCTCCTGATTAAGATTCAGGCGACAAAGGTTATAGGACAGGCTCAGGACAGAAAAATACTTACTAAACTTCTCTATAGACCCGACGCACCGGGACGCATCCCTCCCTTAAACTCTTTCCCTCCTCGATATTCTTCCGGAATCTTCAATCTAATCAAATATCTTTCACAGGTGAATCTTCCCAGTCTGTTCTCTCTTTCCTCAGCAGCAACAGCTCTCGCCTCTCTCTCTCTCTCTCAGCAATGTCAGACCCACTCCTTCTTAAGTCACCCTAATTATATTCTTTAATTCTGCATGTCCCACCCTCAAAAGTTACAAATATTGATGTAAGACGGACTTTGATTGGACAGGGGCAGGGGAGTTGATGTCACCTCATGCTGACATATTCTTTTATTAATCCTTCTTTGTTTGGCAAACCCTTCCCCTTTTTGCTCATTCACAAATTTTATTTTATTTAATTTCCATACATCTATTGTTGCAAATTAAATAACATTTTCTCAATACAGTTCCGCAGTCGAGGGCTTCTTTCACACGACTCTCGTCCTTGAATCTTGGCAGCCATTCAGCCACACGGTCAGCAGGTCACATCATGACTTCACGGTGCATGCGTGGCTTTTCTCCATCTCGCAGCCATTTTACTTTCATTAGGCGTACCAATAGGCCCAAACGTACTCAATTAATAAAGGAATCATAAACAAATGTTAATTTCTCAAATACATAATTTCCACTGTTCATCACCCACTTCTACTCTATCCCATGTTACTTTCTTCTTTGTTAAGCAAAAGCATTAGCAGCGACAGCTCTCTTTAAATTCAGGCAAGCATATGCCAGGCACGCAGTACCTCAAGACCCAATGTTAGTAATTTCTGCGCATGCATGAGAGTTTTCCCTCTCAACACCGGTTAGTCACGTTACTATCTATGTAATTTTAATTTGCACATGCGCAAAAGCGGTTTCCAGTTTAAAGCGAGTTTTAGTTGCGTTGCGTTCTATTTTAATTAATTAAGCATGCATAAAGGTCTTATTCCCATATGTAAAAGTTGTGCGTGTATATTAATTTAGTTTTTCTTTACTATTTTCAATATTAGTACTGTTAATGAGGGAATGCTCCGAGCAAGTTTCGTTTTCTTGAATCCTTGCTCCATCAATACCACTGTTCTGTTTATGGACAGGCGCCTCACAACATATTGCCTACTAGCATCCACTAAAGGCTAATAAATATTGTCTTCAGAAAGAAACTGAAAATGCATTCCAAATCATCATGCTGGCACTTTCGCAGTTAAAAAGCTTCTTGAGCAATTCAGTTTCTAATCTTTCATTTCACAAATATACTTACTATCTCTGTACATCCATTGCTACCAGTGTTCACATGAAAATTAAAGAGATAGACCCTGATTCCCCGAGTGTCCTACTTGAGGTCAGTCTTTGGCTACGTGAACTAGGCAGGCACTTGAGGGGCTAAAACTACAGTGCTCTGTACAGGGGTCTTCATGGACGCAACTCAATTTGTTCTCATCATATTCTGTGTAAAAAGGCCCTTGTTCTGACTAAAGAGTACATGAGCAAATCTACTAGCATGAGTGAATCCCTGCACTGGAGACCAGGGTGAGGTTCTGTAGTGTGGAAAAAGGAGGTGTAAGGAAATTAAAAACAAAGCAAAAAGAGCAGAGAAAAGTGAAAAGGTACGAAAGGAAAGGCAGAATGCTGAAAAAATCCAGAGGTAAAAGAAAGAAACGGGGGAGAGACATCACACAGGCTTAATCCAGAAAGAAAACAAAAACACAACGAAGGGAAAAGTAATATGCTATAAAGCAGGAAGGGGAAACGCCTAAGAAAGGAGACATGGAAAGCAATAGAAAAAGAAGAAAGGATAAAATAAACCAAATATAGAATATATTGTAATAATTGGCAGCAATTAAGCAATTAAAGAAACATGGATTTGAAATATGCAGGTAATTGTTAGAAATAACCACTCACTGGGTGTGACTGACCCAGCACAGAGTGAAAGGCAACATGGATGATGATAAACTTCCCTAAGCAAGTTTTTGAATGCGCGCCCTGAAGCGTAACTGACCACGTAGTCACCAGCAGTTTGTCCAATATAGGTTTATTGGTACAAATGCCTTATAAACATAAGTTATACATTAACAGAGACCAGGAGAACATGTCCAGGTTGAACGGCTTCTCCCTCTCTTCTGCCAACAATCTTATGGAATCTGGACATGTCACCATGGAACTTTAAATATGTCATTACACAATAAGCATAAATGCTAATACATAATACACATGACTATGCCACACATCTCCCTCTTTTTTATTTTCACTCCCTACCCACAATCAATAACACAAAACCACAAGGCAAAACAAAATGGGAAGAACTGAATCAATAAATCTTTTAGGTAATCTCGTTGTGCCAACAACCCTCCTAACTGCTTTCACCAGATTTCTAGATTGCCCCTGGGATCACTTTCTCCTGGCTGCATTTCTATTATCCTCTTCCTCCACTCCTTTAAGACACTCTGCACCATTCTTACTCACTTTGGCCACACGGGACAAATTTCACCATTGGCCATTGGAAACTTGCACAGAGTTTCCACAAACTCTCCTCACCTGAAAAGGCTCTCTGAATTTCGACAAAACTTTTCTCAATAACAATGGACCTTTAATATGGACCCAGTCTCCCACTTGCACTGTCATAGCATTCTTGTGCCTTTTCTTATCCTCCAACACCACCTTCACCTTGATCCTGCCAGCGTCATCCCTTGCCGCCTTATTCTTCAAACCTGCACATCAACATTAAAATCTACCACATCTGACATGGATGCCGTGGATAAGCAAGATCTTACACTTCTTCCCCTCATCATTTCAAGAGGTATTTGTCCTGTGATGGAGTGTGGGGTCGTGCAGCAAGCCCATATAGTATCTCTAATGGATTATACACAATTAACTTGAGATCTCAGGACACTCTGAATGCATTCAACTAAAACCTTATTAAATCTCTCAACTTTTACTGTTAAATTGTAGGCAGTATAATGGAATGCGAATATGTTTTATTCCATGTTTTAAAAAAAACACCCGTATGGCTGCCGATGTAAATTGTACTCCGTTTTCTGTCAATACCTCCGCAAGAGTAGCTTCACTTGAAAACACCTTTTTGAAAAATGTTATGACACGCGCAGTATTGGGTTCTGGGACCTCTTTCACCTCCACCTATCTGATAAGTGATCCGTCATAACAATCATGTATTTCATTTGAGAAGGTAAAACATGCAACTGGCCTAATAATTAAAGGATACTTTTTCCAAACTTTATCTGGACTCAAAGCCATTCTGGGTTCTGGAGCAGATGTTACTAGATGTTTGTTACTCATATAGCATTGACTACGTTTGTGTACTACATCATCCACTTTGCGATCCCTGTATGGCCACCAATACGTGGTACTTGCACGTCTTTTAGTAGCTGTCATGAATAGCACTCGTTACTTAGCATGCGTTTAGTACGCATGCCATTACAACGCAGTCGTTAGAACGACCGCGTTGTTAGTTCGCATACCTTTACTACGCAATACGGAACAACGAATTGCAGTAGGGGGCGCTGGATGTTGGAATAGTATAATTTACTATTCCAACTCCAGTCTGTGCGGACACTAGGGAAGGTGTTGGATTTTAAATCCAACACCTTCTCCCCCCTAACGCAAGTCGTTGTTCCGACTTGCGTAGTAAAGGTATGCGAACTAACAACGCGGTCGTTGTAACGACCGCGTTGTAATGGTGTCCAGCGCGATATTAGCAAACAGCATTCATACACTAGATACTCACTTGGGCCCATACATTCATACTACGCTAATACTTACGCTGGGTTTTATCAGTTGTTACTCTTTATCAAAATCCCTGCTACCAATTACCTTCCGATTGAAGAGTAATGACTTACCAATGAATCCTTTGCTAATTGGGAAGTTTAAAATGAGTGACATTCATTATAGTACATAATCCTGAAATAACCACTGAGTCAGGAAGTTTTAAAATGTTTATCTAAAGATTTAGCAGAGTAAATTACATAACCACATGGTACTTAGTCGCATATCATAGGTGAAGCATAGAATAATAATTATTGATTAATAACGGTCCCTCAGAAAGGAGAAGATAGAGACAGCAGCGCAACTAAAGGTTTCATTTATATTTACCTAAATGTGAGAACCCAACCCTTGGCCAAGGAGTTGGAAAGATTAGGACCCAGGAAGGATGAAGACCAAAGACCTCCTCCAGGATCAGGACAGGACCGGTGACCTCTCTACAACGACGCCTGCGTCGTTCCCTTCTCTGATACTCGACTTCTCCTCGATTCTCCCGTGCCTTTCTTTCTTCTAATGGACTCCGCCGCCCCCTCCTCAGGACCTCTCTGGACAGCGATTCAGTCTGCAATCGATCAGCTTGGCGATCTGGAGCTCTTCTGTGCGTTCTGAGAGTAAACTCTCTTGCAGCATCACCTTCTTTCGTTCTGCGGTCTGAGCTCTGAGCTAAAAGCTAAACTAATTACTAATTCTATATCTATTATACCCTTCTACGCCCATGTACCTCCCCTTAATGTTGCCAAAATATGGGACCACTACTTCTGATTGGACAGGGACAGGGGGTGGATTCTCACACCATATGATTTTAGTTCATTTTCTGTAGGCCATTGTCTTTAAACTACCGCCCATCCAATTTTATACATTTGCTTTATTTCCCACCCGTCTCACGACAAATGTTATATATTCTTCATATACAAAGTTTCAATTTTCAACAGGAAAGGCAAAAGCACATCAACTTCGGCCACCAGGTCATGGCCTTGGACGACGTCCAGGTTGACTTCATTCTTTGGCAGCCAAGGAGGACACATGCGCAGAATCATTGTCTCTCGAGTTTCAGATCACCAACCCCAGGCCCAAGTTTACAAACTAATAAAAGTCAAAGAAGAAAATATTAAAATCACAAATAATAGGTTTCACTGTATACCCACTCTTTCTACTCTATCCCTATTTACTTATAAATCTATCCCGCATTAGTAGCGTTAAGAAAATGACAAATTAATAATAACACAAGAGCAAGCTGAAGCATGTGAAAACATCAAGCAGCCATTTTAGAGCACACTGCGCAGAAGCAGAAATTTCCCACCAAGCAAAGAAAGACGTCACACCATGTGATATGGATGAGACATGCGCAGTAAGGTTCCCGCGCTTTAGCGGCCAATTTACAAAAAGACAAGCGTTACTTGTTATTTAGAACACATAGGCAAGCTTCCTTGCTATTCGTGTAATGTATGCAACGTTAGTATAAACAATACATAATTAATAAATTAATATTGTGAGGTGATTGCATTCAAGCAAGTCTCATTTTTGAGTCCTTGCTCCATCAATCTCCTCTCTGATGGCGTTTAAGAGCCATCAAAATACTACCCTCAATCAGATGCCAACTTCTAGCAAATAGTTTCATTCTCATTTTTACATTTTCTATTTTTAACATCCCCTTTCAATTTCTTGTATAATTCACTTTTCACATCCTCAAGTTCAATTTCATCAATCTTTCTCTTCTTTCCTCTTCCTGTCACAGTATATGTTCCATTCTTTCTACAACATTTGCACCATATTATCATCGTCAGTACTATTATTGCTAACCCTGCTAAAGGTACTAATATTTGACCTATAAGCCCTTTTCCTACATTAGAAAACCAGGTACCAATTGACGCAATACTACTTGTCAATCTTTCCCATACACTATCAACTTCCAGTGGTTTAAGTTCCTTCTCAAGTTTAGTTATATTCTGTATATACGTTCCAATTTCTGCACTTTTATCAGGAATGTAAGTGCAACAATGTTTCGTCTTCAGTAATTTACAGACTCCGCCCTCTTTTGCCAATAATATATCAAGAGCAAGTCGATTTTGCATAACCATAGATCTAATCGCAACCATTTCCGCATTAATCATTAGAAATCCTCCAGCAGTATCCGTTGATAAACGATCAACCACTGTAGACAATTTACATATCTTCCTTGAGTTCAGAATTATTCCCACTGAAGGTATCAATGCACCAAATATATCACCTACAATTTCAGACAAACTAGCTCTTTTACTACGTGTTAATTCGCCATTGTTTTCATTGCTCCCAGTGTTTCTTTTTACGTGGTATATTTTTGGAAATACTATTCCAAAATAACAACTTCCATACCACCTTGCAGGAAGCCTAAAGTAAGCCTTATTCCCGCATACATAATATATTCCAGGAAAAACTGAATCTGTTCCTCCTTTTATTCCCCAACCTCCAAGAATTAAGAAATTGTGTTCACATTCACTGGTACCGATGAAAACATTGTTATAATCAGTCCTTAGTCTATGGAGACAAATTTTTCCCGTCTTTACTAAATCCAGAGCCATAGCAGCTTGAGCCTTGCCAGGTGTGTAACTCCCTTCTTTCTCAGCCCAAGGTGGCAAATGAGCCTTATGCTCAGAAGCTTTCTTTTGAAAATCTTGTCTTCTATTTTCTACTAAATTCAAAAATATCTTTTCTTCTTCATGTAAAGAACATGTTAGATTGTGTCTATGTGCATGTGTTAGGTCTATCGATTTCATTGTTAAGAAAAATTCTCCCATAAACTGTGCGTCTTGACTACTAAGCACTGGGTTCATACTCTTGCGAATCGGAACCTCTGAAAATATCACATCTATGTTTGAATAATAATATTGAAGTCTCCCTGTTCTATAAAATAAACTAGCTAATACACTACATGATATGCCATATGTCAATGGTAAGTGATGATATGTTAATCCTTCTGCTACTGATTCAGGTAATTTCATACAGACATAACTATTACTAACTTCCATGGTATCTACATATTGAAATAATAACTTTGTGAAAACATTTAAACTAGTGTCGTTATCAGTTATTTCATGATGAAACTCTTGTTCATTTTCTGCCATTAGTTCTACTCTATTTCCCTTCATGTGTGCTGTCTTTCCTTTAGTTTCGTTATTAATCTTTTTATCCATTATCATAAGGTAAGGAACTGCTACAATCAGGACTAACCATACTATAAGCACCATTACTAGACTACATATGCATATTGCACAGCATCTTCTACAACATCTCTGTTTTGGTCTCCCAGCAACTCTATCATCAGGCATTTCGACAAGGAAGATTGCTCTTCTTATCTATTTTTCGTTTTTCTTTTATGACTCTTTTGCGTAGTCAAGGTGGTCTTGTTTCTCTCTCGTACGTCAATTCTGCACTTGTTCCTTCGTCACCACCTTCACTTGACTCTGAGCTCTCGTAATCTTCAAGGATAATGTAAGTCCAATCAGGACCCTTGAATTTGTTATTTACAAGTTTCAGTCTCTTGCTTCTTCTTTTCTTAGTTCTGTTTTCTTGTTCGGTTTGACTTGTTACTTCATTTACTTGATCTGGATCTTCACTTCTGGTTGTTATGTGGTATTTTACTCTTTTAATGACACTAGGCCAATGATCACCTTTTCTTGTTTTCTTTGTTTGCACTGTTTCTTTATTTTTGTCTTCAGCAATCTCTTTATTTTCACTGTTCAACACCTTTTCGTTTTCTGCAATTACTGTTTTTCTTTCTTGCTCTTTTTCAGGTCTTATTTGTTTTTCTTCTGCAGCTCCTCCGTGAGTTTCCAATAATTGACCTTGTTCTTTGTTTAATTCTTCATGCTCATATTTCTCGAGATCTTTTTCTTCTGTGTGATTTTCTAGATCTAACTGGTTCTGATCAGGGCTTATTGCACTTTGTACTTCTGCAGCCTGACCGGATTCTTCTAAACCTGTCTTTCCCTGCTCAAAACTTGTTGGTTCTTCGTTATCTTGAGTCCAGTTTCCTTTCCCTATCTGGTCTTGCTCAGGTTCTTTTATTGTTTGTTCTTCTTTTCCCTGAGCTGCTTCTTCTTCCCCTATCTGATCTTCTTCAATTTCTTCCAATCTTGCTTGACTTCTTGTTCTGTAGTAAACTTCAGGAATTTCTACTACCGGTGTCCAGTCCTGACTTGTGCTCGGTTGTTCTTCTGCAGCTTCTCTTGAATCTCGAGCCTGAGATTCTTCCGCTGGGCAACCTTCAGCTTCCTCAGTGATTGATGCTGAATGAGGATTTTCTTCTTCAGGGTCTGGTACTCTTTTGGTGTGGCTTACATGAATCCAATTAGGAAATCCTGCACATTTCACTGCTGTATTGGTAGTCAGTATGACTTGACAAGGTTTTCCCCATCTAGGTGATAGACACGTCTCTCTGGTGTGATTCTTCACTACCACCCAGTCACCAGGATTCAGATCATGTTCTTGTTCAGGCTGCCTCGAAACTGCGTCTTCTCCGACCTGATGAGAGACAGAACGCACTAGGTCAGCCAATCCTTTGCAATAATCCAGTACCATATCATCAGATATATTCAGCAGTTTGTTTATGGGAACATGTGCTTGTCTCATTGCTCTTCCCATCATTATCTCGTGTGGGCTCAATCCTGTATTTCTATCAGGAATGCTTCTCAGTCCCATTAAGACAAGTGGCAATGCATCTGGCCACTCCAATGATGTTGTTGCACACATTTTTCCCAATCTGGATTTTATCGTGCCATTCAATTGTTCAACCACTCCAGAAGCCTCTGGGCAATATGCACAGTGCAATTTTTGTTCAATTTGGAATGCTCCACAAATTATTTGAATCACTTCACTGTTAAAATGTTTTCCTATATCTGATTCCAAAGTTACTGGGAAACCAAACCTAGGAATGAGTTCTCGTAGTAACAGCTTTGGGACTGTAATGCTGTCACACCTTCTGGTAGGGTAAGCCTCCACCCACTTTGAAAACAGACATACTATGACTAGTACATATTTCAACCCTCTGCATGGTGGTAACTGTATAAAGTCAAACTGTAGTCTTATAAATGGACCTTCTGCCTTTCCAATTTTCCCAAACCCAATTATTGTTTTTCTTCCTGGATTATGCATCTGGCAAGTCAAACATCTCTGGCAAAGGCTCTCTGCTACAGCCCTGAACTTGGGATTGTACCAGTTCTGTCTGAAAAGCCTAATCATTGCGTCTCTCCCTATGTGTGTGTCTCCATGATACATCCTGGCCATTTGAGACAGTAGACAGTCAGGCATGACTGGTCTGCCATCAGCACAAATCCACACTTCATCATCTCCCCTTTGGGAACAACCCACTTTGATCCAAGTTCTCATCTACAGACCCCCGGGACCACGCACACTATTCAGCGAAGACATCGCAGACTTCATCAGCCCGCACGCCATGCCCTCAGCCGACTACATCCTCCTAGGGGACCTCAACTTCCACCTGGAGAACAACAACGACAGAAACACCACCGCCCTGCTGGACAACCTCGCCAACCTCGGACTCAAGCAACTGGTGAACACGCCCACCCACTACGCCGGCCACACGCTTGACCCCGTCTTCTCTTCCAGCAAGCACATCTCCTTCAGCCACGCCACCGGACTACACTGGACCGACCACAGCTGCGTCCACTTCAGCTTCAGAAAGACTGCGACCCACCACCACCCGCAACAGGCTCCCCGCCGGAGCTGGAGCAAGATCACCACCGAGCAGCTCACCGCCGCCCTCAGCCAGAACACACCCACCAACACAACGGACCCAAACGAAGCAGCCAGCAACCTCGCCAAGTGGCTGACCGCCTGCGCCGACGACCTCGCACCACTAAAAAACCCTCCCAGCAGACCCGGAAGCAAGAAAACCCCTTGGTTCATCAGCGACCTCAAGGAATCCAAGAAGAACTGCCGCACTCTCGAGAGAACCTGGCGACTCGACCAGACCACAGACAAAAGGACCGCCCTCAAGCACGCCACCCGCAAACACCACCAGCTGATCCGTGCCACCAAGAAGTCGGCACTCTAAGAACGACTGGACAACAACGCCCACGACAGCAAGGAACTTTTCAGCATCGTCAAAGAGTTCTCCAACCCCAGCGCCGGAAACAACGACATCACCCCCTCGCAAGACCTCTGCAACTCACTCGCCACGTTCTTCCACCGCAAGATCACCGACATACATAACAGCTTCAACGCACAAACCACGCACCCTACCGCCGAACCAACGCCCGCCACCACCACCCTCTGCAACTGGACCCCGATCAGCACCGAAGACACCACCCGCACGATGAACTCCATCCACTCCGGATCACCAACCGACCCCTGCCCACACCACGTCTTCAACAAAGCCGACGCCACCATCGCACCCCATCTCCGGGACATCATCAACTCCTCCTTCCACACTGCCACCTTCCCGGAGAGCTGGAAGCACGCCGAGCTTACCGCCCTCCTGAAGAAACCAACGGCGGACCCCACCGACCTCAAGAACTACCGTCCCATCTCGCTCCTTCCGTTTCCGGCCAAAGTCATCGAGAAGACCGTCAACGGACAGCTTGCCGCCTTCCTCGAGACAAATGGATCCCTCGACCCCTCGCAGTCCGGGTTTCGGGCCAACCACAGCACCGAGACCGCCCTCATCGCAGCCACCGATGACATCAGAACCCTAACCGACAACGGGAAACAGCAGCCCTCATCCTCTTGGACCTCTCCGCGGCGTTCGACACCGTCTGCCACCGCACCCTAGTGAAGCGCCTCAGCAACATCGGAATCCGAGAGAAAGCACTGGAATGGATCATCTCGTTCCTCGCCGGAAGAACCCAGAGAGTCCGCCTCCCCCGTTCAGATCCGAGGCCACTGAAGTCATCTGCGGCGTTCCACAAGGATCTTCACTCAGTCCAACGCTCTTCAACGTCTACATGAGCCCCCTCGCAGCCATCGCACGCCAACACAACCTCAACATCATCTCCTACGCCGACGACACCCAGCTGATCCTCTCCCTCACCAACGACCCCACCACCGCCAGAGCAAACCTACACGACGGGATGAGAGACGTCGCCGACTGGATGAGGAACAGCCGCCTTAAACTAAACTCAGACAAGACGGAAGTCCTCATCCTGGGCTCATCACCCTCCGCCTGGGACGACTCCTGGTGGCCCCCGGCCCTGGGCACCGCGCCCAAGCCAACGGACCACGCACGCAACCTGGGCTTCATCCTGGACTCCTCCCTGTCGATGACCAGACAAGTCAACGCCGTCTCATCCTCGTGCTTCAACACCCTGCGCATGCTCCGCAAGATCTTCAAATGGATCCCCACTGAAACCAGGAAGACCGTCACCCAGGCACTCGTCACCAGCCGA
Source organism: Calotriton arnoldi (assembly GCA_963921515.1). Taxonomy (NCBI): domain Eukaryota; kingdom Metazoa; phylum Chordata; class Amphibia; order Caudata; family Salamandridae; genus Calotriton; species Calotriton arnoldi. The sequence goes on from CAWUFW010009931.1 coordinate 322,806, forward strand.
CTGGACTATGGGAACACCCTCTACGCCGGAACCACAGCCAAACTTCAAAAAGACTCCAGCGCATCCAGAACGCCTCCGCACGACTCATCCTGGACATCCCCCGACACAGCCACATCACCGGACACCTGAAAGACCTGCACTGGCTCCCCGTCAGCAAGAGAATCACGTTCAGACTCCTCACCCACGCACACAAGGCCCTCCACGACCTGGGCCCAAAGTACCTCAACAACCGCATGACCTTCTACACGCCCACCCGCCAGCTACGATCAACCAGCCACGCCCTCGCCACCGTACCACGCATCCGCAGAACCACCGCCGGAGGAAGATCCTTCTCCTACCTGGCAGCCAAGACCTGGAACTCCCTCCCCACTCACCTTCGGCGAACCCAGGACCATCTCTCCTTCAGGAAGCAGCTCAAGACCTGGCTGTTCGAGCAGTAACTTACCCCCTCCCCCAGCGCCTTGAGACCCTCCCGGGTGAGTAGCGCGCTCTATAAATGCCGTGATTGATTGATTGATTGATTCTCACTTTCATCAGCACCATCTTGTAATCTTCTAACCTCATTCCATGTTTCAGGTGGCATATACAGCATACGTTGGCAGCTGATTCCCATTCTTTCCACCCTTTTATTGACTGACAACTTATTTCTGGCACAATGTTGAGCCACAAGGTCTGCGTATCTGTTGCCGACTACCACCCAGTCATCTCCTGACTGATGTGCGGCACATTTCACCACAGCCAATTCTTTTGGTGATTGTATTGCCTCCAGCAATTCCCTTACAAATTTTCCATTTTTAATGGGGGATCCTGAAGAAGTCATGAAATCCCTCTGCATCCATAGTTGGCCAAAATCATGCACAACCCCGTAACCATATTGGCTATCTGTAAATATAGTCACTTTTTGATTCCTCCCAATTTTGCACGCCTTTATCAAAGCAATCAATTCAGCTACTTGTGCAGATTTTATTCCTGGTAAATAGGATGCTTCGACTATTCCAGTTAATTCACATACTGCATATGCTGCAGTTAGTTTACCATCTTCATGCCTCTGGCATGAACCATCAACAAACAGCTCCCTGTCTGGCTTTCTAAGGGGCTGTTCTTCAATATCAGGACGTGGTTTTGTGCATAACTCTGTGACTTGTAAACAATCATGTTCCTCTTCTTCGTCATTTTTAATTTCCTCATGATACGGGTCTGGTAGTAAGGTTGCAGGATTTACTATTGTACATCTCACTATGTTCACATTTTCAGCACCCATTATTATTCTTTCATACTTAGTCAGCCGACTAGGAGTAAGATGCTGAGTTCGAGTTCTTGTCAACAGAATCACAACCGCATGTGGAACAAACACCTTTACTGGGTGTCCCATCACAATTGACTCACTTTGTTCAATGCTTAAACAGGTAGCCGCTACTGCTTTTAAGCAGCCTGGCAATGCGGCTGCCACTGGATCCAATGTAGCAGAAAAATATGCTATAGGACGTCTGTCCAAACCATGTCTCTGGGTTAGGACTGAAAGTGCACAATTTTCTCTCTCATGACAGAACAATGCGAAGTTTCTCTTATAGTCAGGCATGCCTAGGGCCGGTGCTGAGCACAAAGCATTTCTCAATTTTACAAAAGCTCCTACACTCTCATCATCCCATTCAACTGGGTCCTTTGCTTTCTTTCTTGTCATTTGAATTAGGGGCTTCGCTAACAAGGAAAATCCTAGTATCCATTGTCGACAGTAACCTACTATTCCTAGGAACATTCTCACTTCTCTTTGGGTTACAGGCATTTGCATTTTCTTAATCAATTGTACTCTTTCCGATGTTATTCTCCTTTTTCCCCTCTCAATTTGGTGTCCCAGATATTTAACAGCTGCTGTACAGAACTGCAATTTTTCTGGTGAGACTTTATGTCCTTCTTCAGCCAAATGATTTAATAGTGCTATGGAATCAACAACACAGTCTTCTCTGGTGTTTGATGCCACCAGTAAGTCATCGATATATTGCACTAGAACTGAGCTTCCTGGCATCACTAGTTTCTCAAGGCACTTTTTTAATAACTGATTGAAAATAGAAGGACTTTCCGTGTACCCCTGAGGAACACGATTCTATACATAGACTTTGTTCTCAAATTTAAATGAAAAAAGATACTGGCTGTCTGGATGCAATGGTATTGAAAAGAACGCTTGGCATAAATCAATCACTGTGAACCATCCTGCATTCCAAGGAATCTGGTATAGTATTACTGCAGGATTGGGTACTATAGGACAACAAGGTTCCACAATCTTATTTATTTTCCGCAGGTCCTGAACAATCCTATATTTTCCTCTAGGTTTCTTTAAACCCATTATTGGTGAATTACATGGGCTACTCATCACTTCTCTTAGTATATTTTGTTCTACCATTCGGTTGATTTCTTCTATTACTCCTGCTTTTACTTCTGCACTCATTTTGTACTGTCTGGTATTTGGGAAAATCGCACCTTCTTTTACAGTAATTTTAACTGGGTCTATTTTGGCCATAAGTCCTACTTCTTTTCCTGTAAAATCCCATACTATGGGGTTTACGGTCGTTTTTAATTCTTCTGGCAACTCATCTTTTGTTATCAATGAAAACATCTCATCTACTTCTGTACCTTGTTTTGCAATCATAAACTTATATACATGATCTTCATCTGGGGTCTGAACTGCCACACCATCCGGTGTGCAGAAAATTGTACAATTCATTTTGCACAACAAATCACGACCTAATAAATTTACTGGACTAGAATCACACACTACAAATTGATGCATTTCTCTGAAATTTCCAATTTTAACTTCCATTGGTTCGGTAAGAGGTGTTCTAATCTTTCTATTAGCTACTCCCACTACTTGGATAGCTTCTCCAGAGAGAGGAAGGTCTGGAATGTCTGCTGTTCTCACAGTAGACCGGGTAGCACCAGTGTCCAAAAGAAAAGTTATATCATTACCTTTTACACTCCCTTCAACATATGGACCTGACTGATCTACCGATAAGGATGCGCCAAGTACACACTCCTTCTCCCCCTCTCCCAGGCACCGTCATGAACTATATTGACAGAAATCGTCCTGTAAAAGAAACTGTGATGTTACATAATCATTCTTACCACTTCCTCCTTGATATCCGACGTCTGTACCGTGTTTTGCTCTGCTTACATTACCCTGAATAGGTGCAGGTGGCAACTGACTCTGAGGATTTACACCCTGCTGTGAGTCATTCTGCGTCTGTGGATTTAAATTTTGATTTGGGCCATTATTATTCCGAATCTTTTTACATTCATCCTTCCAATGCCCCAATTTTCCGCATCCATGACAAGGAAATTTCTTTTTAGCTTCTTCTCTACTCATTCGTCCTCTCACTTTTCCACCATTCCCAGTATCGCCATTTGTTCCCGAATCCTTTCCTTGATTTTCACTTGGATTTTCCAAATTAATTCCCTGTTTCTCGGCCATTTTCACCTGTGCCCACATCACTTTTTCCTGCATTTTCTTATGTCTATCCTCAATATCGTCTCCACAATACTTTGCATATTTCAAAATTTCGTCGATAGGTTTCCCTTGCCAACACAACATGTGCTGCTTAATCATCTGACAAATTTCTGGCTTTAGACCATAAACAAATCGATACACAAACTGACTCATGTTCTTGTCTCCAATGTCCTCAAATCCACTATACTGCTTAAATACCTGCAATAAACGCTCATAATATGCATGTACCGATTCACTAGCTTCTTGGGTGGTTCGGTCTATTTTCACCCAATCTGTTTCCTTCGGAGGTATTTTGCCTTTCAGGTAAGTTATCACCTGCTGATACTTTTTAATTACATCATTTGACGGGGCACCTGTTTTTGGATCTCTAGGATACTCATCACTAGGCCAATCAACTGTAATTTTACAATCTGTCCATAAATCGGCAGGTACCACTATGTCAAACAGACCATCTAAATCCTTCAACAGTACCTTTGACACCTTCACAAACCTTTCAACCTGCTTGTACCATTTAATTGGTTTTTCTCTCAATTTTGGAAAATCATTCGTAAATGACAAAATATCCTGTCTCATCCATGGGACATGTACATAGCCCCCTCCGGGAACTTCTCGCATCGGGTACATTTGATCTGTCTTCCCTGTTTCTTTCATCACATATTCAGAGGCTGTTCTACTGGATCTTGCCTCTTCCTTTTTCTTTCCCATCGAACTCTCCATTTATCTAGGTCTCCCCATTTTTGCAAAACTGTCATTAACTCCTTTACTTGTAACTTTCTTCCAGATGCGTTCATATTTTCTAAGTCTTTGTCTGAAAAATCTGCTCTATAGGGTTTCTGCAACACCTTTGATCTCCCTATTTCAATTCCCATTTGCAAAGCCAAATCTGATAATTTTTCATGAAATATTTTTACATTTCTGGTGATACTTCTGCATATGAACAATAATTCTTCTTCATTGTAAGCATTTAGGCGATCTAGTCCCACATTTCCTGCTATTATTTCTTCTAATTCGACCTTTAATTTATAAATATCCAATATTTTTGGAGGTGTACACTGCTGATCTGATCCTTGTGCCCACCTTTCTAAGTCTTCTGGACTAACTACAGTGACACTTTTTGCTCCTGATGAAGTTATCAAGTTTATCTCTTTCGAACATCCAGGTGTAGTTCTTCTGGGAGTACTATTGACAGAATCTCGAATTGGTAAATCCATTAATGATATAGTAGATTCACAATCACTAAAATGATCCTCAACCATTACTGGTGCTTCAGGTTTAGGAATATTCACAGGAGTAGGCATAACTAACGGTGGTGGACAACTTCCCTGATTACCATATAATGGAACTACTGGACCAATTGTTACAGGTATGGTCAAAGAATCAGGATGTACTTTTATCTGTGTTATCTTCTGTATTAATTCTGCTCTGGTCTTTTCTAGGGCTTCTTTTTCTTTATCGTGAAGGATCCTACTGGGGGTGAAATCATGCACTACCTGTGGCACTAATGGAGTTTTTAACAGTGGGGCACTTGGGGTGCATCCACTTGTCCCTTCCTGATATGGTGGGGGGGTTCCTTAATATTTCTTCTATAAATTCATCTTCAGAATCTCCATTTCTCATTAAATGTTTTGTCTTTTCTGTGCATTTCTTCCCTAACATTTCTTCTTCCGTAAATATTGGATATAATCCTTCTGTAAGCATTGCCCTTCTCCATTGTTTCATCTGACCGTCCCTATTCTCATGTTGATATCTGGGAAAAAATCCTCGATAACCCCTATTACTCCTGGATCGATCACGCTCAAATGCCTCGGTTTCCCATTCCTCTAAGGCTTCGTATTGAGTTAATCTAGGTCTGGGTTCTAAGTCATTCATCCTCAATCTTAAATTTTGAAGAATTCTTCCATTGAAGGTATTATTCTCGGGAAATGCTAATATTCCATCATTTTTGGTATATTCTATCCAATTCTCTATCCATACACAAGTATGATAACCTCTCTCCATCATCATGAATGAAGCGGGCGTTTTAGCTGGTGGAATGATAATTCCTTCCCTAGTTTAGATTGGTTTATCATTTTTAAAATAGTTCTTAATCTTTTGCAGAAAGGACATTTTTCTCTTCTCTCCGTACATTCTATCTAATCTTCGGTGTACAAAATTATATTCTGCAAAACCTAGGAATCTCCTATCCGGACAAGTTCCTATTAAAGTCGGATCACGTTCTAACATGCAATCTCTATCCACTAAGATTTTAGCTTCTAGAATCTCAACCAATCAAATGTCTGTTAACTTTTATTTCTGAACCAATCCTAACGTGGCTTTTCGGTGACGTTTGTCTGTCAACCCCTCCTTTACAATCTGCGTTTCTCTGTCCCTCGCTGTTTCAACCAATCCCAGCGCGGCACCTGTGACGTCAGTACTGCTCCTGACTACTGACCCCTCCTTTACAAGAGTCATTCCACACCCGCTGTTTCAACCAATCCCAGCGCGGCGTTTGTGACGTCAGCTCCCTCTCCGGCAGCTGACCCTCCCTTTACAAAATCTTACGCAAACTTTATTTTCTCTATAAATCTTAATTAAATTTCAGTAACAACATAAAACATTCGCTATCGTGCCAGTTTCTCTAAAATAGAAAAGATAGTTTTCTCTCACAATTAGTAAAACCTTTCCGTTTACTAAACATATACTACGAGTAAAAACCCTTCCGTTTACTTTTCACACAAGCTCCAGAAATACCTGTTACTTCTCCAATGTTACCCTTTCTAGGTGATATAACATCAAATTTTCACCAGCGTACTCCTTTGCTATCACTCACACGTATATTCCCTAACCAATACTGATAGTCCTGCTTAACTTTTCAGTACTATTTCTGCCTGACAGATAACCTCACTGCAGTATGGCTTCCACTTACCAACCGCTATTCAATTTTCCCCGGGGATTCTGGACAACATAAAACAAACTTTGAATACACGGATGTTAGTTCATAAAATATAAAATTCTCATTACCCAATTAACAAAGAGTAACCATCCTCTGATTACCAGAAAACTGATCCAGCGTGATATTAGCAAACAGCATTCATACACTAGATACTCACTTGGGCCCATACATTCATACTACGCTAATACTTACGCTGGGTTTTATCAGTTGTTACTCTTTATCAAAATCCCTGCTACCAATTACCTTCCGATTGAAGAGTAATGACTTACCAATGAATCCTTTGCTAATTGGGAAGTTTAAAATGAGTGACATTCATTATAGTACATAATCCTGAAATAACCAGTCAGGAAGTTTTAAAATGTTTATCTAAAGATTTAGCAGAGTAAATTACATAACCACATGGTACTTAGTCGCATATCATAGGTGAAGCATAGAATAATAATTATTGATTAATGACGGTTCCTCAGAAAGGAGAAGATAGAGACAGCAGCGCAACTAAAGGTTGCATTTATATTTACCTAAATGCGAGAACCCAACCCTTGGCCAAGGAGTTGGAAAGATTAGGACCCAGGAAGGATGAAGACCAAAGACCTCCTCCAGGATCAGGACAGGACCGGTGACCTCTCTACAACGACGCCTGCGTCGTTCCCCTCTCTGATACTCGACTTCTCCTCGATTCTCCCGTGCCTTTCTTTCTTCTAATGGACTCCGCCGCCCCCTCCTCAGGACCTCTCTGGACAGCGATTCAGTCTGCAATCGATCAGCTTGGCGATCTGGAGCTCTTCTGTGCGTTCTGAGAGTAAACTCTCTTGCAGCATCACCTTCTTTCGTTCTGCGGTCTGAGCTCTGAGCTAATAGCTAAACTAATTACTAATTCTATATCTATTATACCCTTCTACGCCCATGTACCTCCCCTTAATGTTGCCAAAATATGGGACCACTACTTCTGATTGGACAGGGACAGGGGGTGGATTCTCACACCATATGCTTTTAGTTCATTTTCTGTAGGCCATTGTCTTTAAACTACCGCCCATCCAATTTTATACATTTGCTTTATTTCCCACCCGTCTCACGACAAATGTTATATATTCTTCATATACAAAGTTTCAATTTTCAACAGGAAAGGCAAAAGCACATCAACTTCGGCCACCAGGTCATGGCCTTGGATGACGTCCAGGTTGACTTCATTCTTTGGCAGCCAAGGAGGACACATGCGCAGAATCATTGTCTCTCGAGTTTCAGATCACCAACCCCAGGCCCAAGTTTACGAACTAATAAAAGTCAAAGAAGAAAATATTAAAATCACAAATAATAGGTTTCACTGTATACCCACTCTTTCTACTCTATCCCCATTTACTTATAAATCTATCCCGCATTAGTAGCGTTAAGAAAACGACAAATTAATAATAACACAAGAGCAAGCTGAAGCATGTGAAAACATCAAGCAGCCATTTTAGAGCACACTGCGCAGAAGCAGAAATTTCCCACCAAGCAAAGAAAGACGTCACACCATGTGATATGGATGAGACATGCGCAGTAAGGTTCCCGCGCTTTAGCAGCCAATTTACAAAAAGACAAGCGTTACTTGTTAGTTAGAACACATAGGCAAGCTTCCTTGCTATTCGTGTAATGTATGCAACGTTAGTATAAACAATACATAATTAATAAATTAATATTGTGAGGTGATTGCATTCAAGCAAGTCTCATTTTTGAGTTCTTGCTCCATCAATGGCATGCGAAGTATCGCATGCGAAGTAAACGCTGTTTACCGCTGTCATACCTAAATGCCCAGCATGCACCGCTTCGATGATCTTTCTTCTGTAACATGTAGAAGGAACCAATTTATCTCCTCTGACAAGAACCCCACTCTCTTTTGACAATTCATCCGCAATTTTTCAAAAAAGTTGCACATTAACATTCACATTTTTGTACCTGTGCCAACCCTTTGACTCAAATTCCATAACTTCTTGCAAGTCAGCATCCACAATCATTGCATTGCGCCACTCACTCAAGTTTTCACAATGAACATGATCTTCAACTTTTGCTATCAAACACTCCTCAATTTCCACTTCCTCCATGGAAACTGTCTGGTGATCAACAGGCAATCTTGATAAGCAGTCAGCCTTACAATTTTTTCCTCCTGGTATATATGCCACATCAAAGTTAAACTCCAACAATTTTACAAATAGTCTGGCTAATCTAGCTGTGGAATTCTTAATCTTGAGGTCTTGGAGAATGTCCACAAATGGCCTAGGATCTGTCTGTAAACAAAATGTTCTATCCCATAAGTATGGCTTACATTTTTCAGCCCCCACGCACATGCTAGCATCTCTTTCTCAATGACTTTATATCCTATATCTACATCAGACCGTCTACAAGATACAAATCCTATTGTAAATGTCTTGGCTCCATCACTCTGGGAAAGTATCGCTCCTAAACCATGTGCACTGGCGTCCACCAAAATGAATGTTTTGTGTCCTTCCACATATGGTTGTAGAGCAGGGGCAGAGACCATGTTCTTTTTGATGAGCTCAAAATATTGTTAGAAGGCAGGTGACCAAATAAAGTCAGACTTTTTTTAATCAAATTTTTGTAACATTCTGTCATGTCAGAATAATTACGCATGAACGTAGAATAGAATTCATACATCCCTAAGAAGGATCTGAGTTGATCCCTATCCTTGGGATGGGGAGCTTTAACTATCACCTCTACCAGCCCCGGTTTAGGATTAACACCTGCAGCAGAGAGAATATGGCCAAGATATTCTACCTCATTGACTGCAAATACACACTGGTCTCTCCTTAATGTAACACCATTGTCTCTCAACGTGTTCAATACCAGTCATAATATTTCATTAGTATTTGCAAACATCAAGATTTCATCCTGAAATACAACAACTTTGCTTATACAATGCAGGATTTTAGTCATCACCTTTTGGAATGCGGAAGCAGTGGAGACCCGACCAAATGACATCCTACAAAATTGGAACTTGCCATCAGGTGTCACAAACGCTGTCAGGCGACGTGATTTAACATCTAGCACAATATAATGGTATGCAGCTTTCAAGTCCGATTTTGTGTACCATTTGGCCTGACTCACAGCTGTGATAAGGTCTTCTATGTGTAGGAGTGGGACATTTTCCACCCATATAGCATAGTTCACCTCCATAGATCAACACATAACCTCATTTCCCCAGATCTCTTTTTTGCTAGTACTACTGGAGAGAACCATAAGGTAGCATGAACTGGTTAAATTAAGCCTTCCTGTTGCATTTTGGACACAATTTTGTATGTCACCTATCACACTGAACGGTACATTCTGTAGTTTATGTTTAACTGGCTTACACCCCTCCTTTACTTTACTTACGTGCTTGAATTATTTTATCTCACCAATATCATCTGTGAACACTGTGTCAAATTCTGCACTATTTCATTAGTCACGGTGTTAGAAATGGGATTTCTGGTTGGCTAGGGCTTGCGCCAAAGCCAGGCAGAAACCACCACTCTAGTCAGGGCAAGGGAGTTACACGCTGAAGATAACCCTTGCTCACCCCCTTGGTAGCTTGGCACGAGCAGTCAGGCTTATCCCAGAGGCAATGTGTAAAGCGTTTGTGCAACACACACACACAGCAGCAACACACTAGGCACACCACAAAAGAAACTCCACACAAGGTTATGTAAAAAAATATCCTTTGTATTATCCAAAACACATTAGATCATAATCACACATATACACTGTGTCAACTGGCACTAGGCAATATTCACAGGGGATTATAAACATGACAGGGCCAATCAGGCCACTGTCAGATCCATCACAAAGCACAAGTAGTAAAAATAAAACACAACCAGTAACTACTGGTACAATAATGACCTCAGCATTTTATCTAGCAACATGAACGTATTATGTCTGCATCACAGTAGGCATAAACACATTACGCACAAATCATTATAGGCATAAACACATTATGCCACCTCTGTAGGCATCACATTAGGCATAAAACACATGGTGCATAAATCACATCTAGGAACAACACATTATGCAATCCTTTAGGGCCTTGCGCCCTCCTACTACACTCAGGTACCAACCATGAAAATGACCCCAGGCCAACTGGCCTTCTCTGGGGCTCAAATGCCCTCTGTCCCAAATGTCAGGGCTTTTGGCTGCCACTGCAGCGGCGTGCAGGCCCCACCGGCCAGCACCAGAAATCAGGGCAAGGGTGTGTTCCACCCGGGTCTCTCCAGAGACTAGAAACAATACCCCTTCATGTGGCAGCTGCCCGCGCTCTTGCGGTGCAGCTGTGAAGAATCACCCTTGGCACTCCAGTGCCTCCTGAGCCCTACTCCGGGACTCTAAACTCAAAATTGCCCCCACGTTGCAGCTGCCCACTCTTGCGGTGCAGCTGTGAAGACCAAACCAGCACTGGCACTCACTGTGCCCTGAGAGCCCCGTTCACTGAGCTCCGTCTGGTGCACTCACTCGGCACCAATGTTCAGGCTTCAGCCCCACTCACCGGGCTGTTCGGGGACTCCTCCGGTCTCCTCTGGTGCCACGTCTGGCACCCGCAATGCTTCGTGGAGCCCCCTTCACCGGGGCTCCTCTGGCCAACAACTTTGTGGCAGTGGGAAGGCACCGACAATGTGCCCCGGTGGGTCCCGCTCACCGGGGTCTCCTTAGCGGCTCTCGGCCTCGGGATGAAGGCACCGACCGTGTGCCTCAGCCCATCACCTCATGAAGCGAAGCCTCCGTCGATCTGGGCTTCCCACGGGCCTCGCATCACGCTCCTTTCCAGCCCCGCCCACAACCAGACAAGATGCCTGACTTCCGGGTCGCAACGATGCATGGCTTCACTTCGGCATTGGCAATGCGGGGTGGACTCCCGCTCCAGAGCACACACAATTGTGGGTGGGCTCCCTCTCCGTCACCATGCGGGGTGGGCTCCCGCCTCTACAGGAGCACAGAATGCGGGGTGGGCTCCCGATTCAAAGTAGCATAAAAGAAATGCGGGGTAGGCTCCAGCTTCCCTTGCAGGCAGTGCAGGGGAATCCCACACGCGGAATTCCCTCAGAGCACGTCGCAGCCCTGCGCTGCAGGACACACGCGCTCCTCTTCCCCTGGCAAAAAGATACAGCGCTCTCGAGGCGCTAGGGCCTCCAGTTGTAGAGGGGCAGAGCTGGGCACAGGCAGGCCAGCACGTAGGGACCCTCAGGAGCCAGCAGCTGGGTCCCACGACGGTTCCTCCTGTCGCTCAGCAGTCCTTCGCCCCAGAACAGGTACCAGCAAGCACACCCCACATGGGGTCACAGCCCCAGTACTTATACCATATTCTCCTTTGTTCTGCCCTGGCACAGGGCTGGGGGATTCAGTCCCAACTGGTTCTGGGGGGAAATTGGAGCACCTTGTTTACAGGGCTCCTCTTCCCCTTTGTAAGGTGGGGGCTCAGTCATCAGATACTCCACAGGGGGGGCGGAGCCAGCATTCCCCTAGGCAGGCACAGACCTATTCAGGGTCAGGGGACTACTCCTCCCACTACTCCAAATGCAGATCCCCTATTCAGCCTAGCACTGACTCACCCTGCCCTCCCTGGAGCCACATGCACCTCACCAGCCCCTGTCACTCCAGAGCCAGACATGCAATACACATCAGGCAGGCAGACACATAGCACACAGAAATGCCAATTTCTAAAAGTGGCATTTCTAAAATAGTGAAAATAAATATGTGCACACCATTGCGCAGCATTTAATATTACTATTCCAACCATACCAAACTTGACCACGCTGTTGCTCCCATATCAGGAATTACCACTGAAACACTTATCAGGGAATGCCCAATGCATTCCTATGGGAGGGCAGCCTCAAAGCAGTGAGAAACCAAACTGGCTGTTTGTCACTATCAGGACATGTCACGCACTTAAGGTACATGTCCTACCTTCTTCCTACAATGCACCCTGCCCATAGGGCTAGCTAGGGCCTACCTTAGGGGTGACTGACATGCAGTAAAAGGGGGGTCACAGACGTGGCACACACTTTAGGTGTCACGTCACAGCGGCAGTAACACTGCGTGCACAGGCCCTGCAATGGCAGAGGCCTGAGACAGGTTTGAAAGGCTAGTTTGGTGGGTGGCGCAATCAGCGCTGCAAGCCCACCAGTAGCATTTAATTTACTGGCCCTGGGTATCTGAGATACCACTTTACAAGGGACTGACAGGTAAATTAAATACGCCAAACAGGTGTAGACCAATCTTACCATGTTTACCACAGAGAGCACATGCACTTTACACTGGACAGCAGTGCTAAAGTGCCCAGAGTCCCAGACCACCAACACCTTGTCAGAAAAAAGGCTAGGAGGAAGGCAAAAAGTTCAGGGATGACCCTGCAAAAAGGGCCAAGTCCAACACACGGCCTCCCCTATGTCATGGCTGTCTTTCAGTATATCTGGGTGTTCCCTTCCAGGTCTTATTACAATGCCAAAATCAGCCTGATGCCACAAACCAAGTATGTTGATGCCCTTTTTGCCACATGTACCTTCCTTTTAATTTCTTTGTTGAAAAATAAAATAGTTGCCTAAAAATAACCTAAAAGGCGCATCCTACTACCCTTGAACACTGTGGTTATTACATACGGCAGTAACAAAACTTGGTCAGACCAACTTTTATTGTTCTTAGCGATGTCAATAAGAGTTATCCTAGTATTAGAATCAACCAATAGGGAAATAATATGGCCATTAATCATAAATTCAACCAATGGGTCACTGTAACACTTGGGGTTGTTCCCACCTTTAGTCTCTACCACATCAACAGCTAGAACAAGTTCATCTACTTTGTTATCTAAACCTTGCAAATCATCAGAACAGTCCTGACTCTGGACAGCAAGAACAGACATACCTCTATAAGTACCTCTGCCACCAACCTGCATACCTTCCTAAAATGTCCTGTTTTGTTGCACTTCCAACATTCTTGAGAAATTTTGGGTCAATTTTTGAAAGAGGATACATGGTAGAAGGAACAACACCTAAAACATTGAGGTTTGGTCCCTTTCTCCGCTTTGGAAGAATGTCTTACATTGGTTTGCTCATGACCAAATTGTGCTCCTTTATTACTTCCCTGAGTCACACTGGCAACCTGGTGCATGCTGGCTTCTAATTGTTTTGAGTCTTCCCTTGAAGACTCAATACTCTAGTTATATCAATAGCCTCATCAAGGGAAGGATTTTTGCAGGCCAACAGCCTTTCTTGGATCTTTTTGGAACTACACCTGGCCACCAATTGATCTCTTCTAATGTGCGATGTAAAGTTTTCATAACCTTAATATGAAGCTAAGACTTTTAGAGCAGTAATATATGAGTCAATTGATACAGATGGTGCTTGTGCTCTAGTACAAAATGTGTGTTTGCTCACAACTAGGTTAATTTTGCCCTTAAAGTGGATCTCTAACTGTTTGACAGCACTTTGATATTCGTCCAACTCTTCATCTTCTGCAGGACTAAATTCAGGCAAATGGTCAAAAATGTTTTTTCCCTCAATGCCTAAATAACAATGCAACAAATTTTGTTTTCTGTCTGGGCAGAATCTCTATCCATCAATGGCACCCAGATAGGCATTAAATGACCTTATCCAAAGTCGCCACTTTAACAGGTGTTCTCCAGGTTCTTGGAGAAAAGGTGCTGGTGGTGTGACTGCATCATTTCAAAATAGCTGGTGTGCTAAAAGTTAACCAAGTGACACTCTTACAGTCTAAACACACCTAACTGCAATGTACATATAAATTGTACAATGCATAACTTTCTAAATAAAGCAAAACCCAGTGAAATCCACACAATATAACAAGCGAACACAGGTGCAAATTACTGTAGTAAAACACTGATGCAATTGCCACAAAAGCATGCCAATCACTTTGAAGCATGACATGAGTCACAATGTCATATGAGAACACAAAATTGCTGTAATAATGCACAGTTGTAATTGCCACCAAAAGCGTGCCAATTGCTGCAAGGAAATTAATATGCAGTGCGATTGAGAGTGCTAATCACTGTCAGCACAGAGAACACAGTTAAATCAAAGTGTGCTAATCGCTGTTAGCACTAGCAATACCCAGTAGGTGATGCTGTGTGACCAAAACCCGGAAGTCGTCACTGACCAGGCTTCCGACAAAAAGTGCAGCTGGAAGATTATACGGTGAAGAAGCATGGAGCAGCACTGAACATGAGGGCAGTCATTAGCTGAGAAAACAAACTGTATGTAAAGTCCTTGTCTCTTTGTGCCACTCACTTTAATGTGTGCACCACCTGAGATGCTGGAAACAGCTGATTTGACAAAGAGTCAATGCACGAGCGCAGCGCTCAAGCACAGTGCAGTAGAAGCTTGCGCTAGGTACCAGCTCAAGAGGGGCTTACGCGCAACACTGCCACTCAGCCGCCATGCTTTAACCCCGTGGTACTCATAGTACGGCCCGCGGGCCGCCAGCGGCCCGCGGACCTTGCCTTGCCGTTTCTATGTTTCCAGTGAGGCCAACAGTGAACACAAAAGATGACCGCAGGAGCATACTTAGTGAATACCTATTAAATGCTCCTGCGGCCATCTTTTGTGTTTACTGCCGGCCTCTGTGACATCACACGGCACCGTCGGAAAGCTTCCCAAAAAGCCCTTTAAAAGTCAGCTGTAAGCGCTTTCACAGCTGACTTTTAAAGGACCTTTTGGGAAGATTCCTGTTTAGTGTTGCCGACTTAAGCACATTCAGAATTTGGACAATTGCGCCTGGAGAGACAGAGAGACAGAGACACGGATAGAGAGACAAAGACACAGACAGAGACACAGATAGAGACAGATAGATGGAGACAGATAGATGGAGACAGATAGATGAGACATATGGATAGAGACAGATAGACAGATAGATAGAGACAGATAGAGACAAACAGAGATAGATAGATAGAACAGATAGAGACAGATAGAGAGAGACAGATAGATAGAGACAGATAGATAGAGACAGACAGACAGATAGAGACAGACAGATAGAGACAGACAGATAGATGGATAGACAGACAGATAGATGGATAGAGACAGAGATAGAGACAGAGATAGATAGATAGAGACAGATAGATAGATAGAGAGACAGATAGATAGAGATAGATAGAGAGATAGATAGAGATAGATAGAGATAGATAGAGATAGATATAGAGATAGATAGAGAGAGATGGAGATAGATAGATAGAGATAGATATAGATAAATAGATAGAGATAAATAGATAGAGATATAGAGATAGATAGAGATATAGAGATAGATAGAGATAAATAGAGATATAGAGATAGATAGATCGAGATAGATAGATTGAGATAGATAGATCGAGATAGATAGATGGATATAGACAGAGAGATAGATAGCGATATAGAGATAGAGATAAATAGATAAAGATAGATAGAGATAGATAGAGATAAATAGATATAGATAGATAAATAGAGATAGATAGATAGAGATAGATAGAGATAGATAGATAGATAGATAGATAGATAGATAGATAGATGTGTGTATGCTGGGTCTGGTGGCTCAGTAGACTAATGTGCCCTGTGCAGGGGCCTGTGTTTGACCTCATGGTCACAGTTTTTTTTACTCTAGCCCCGCCCCCCACCGACTCCGCCCCCACCGGTGCAGCCCTCGGCCACAAACCACACTGTAAATTTGGCCCCCGAGAGAAAGTTTGTGAGTATCCATGCTTTAACCAAATGCCAGCACCCTGGCTGAGACCCTTGCACAAAAAGAGTTACAGTTACTGGGAAAATGACTCCAGAAGTTCCCACGCGTTCATTCTTTGTCCGTCAATCAAAAAATTAACTGCTAAATGCTTGGGCTGCAGTATCGGATCTCCTGAGCTCACTCGGTGTCTCCACGCATCCGAAAGTTTTCCTCATCACCTAATTTGAAGTGTAACTGACCATGTAGTCACTAGCAGTTTGTCCAATATAAGTTTATTGATACAAATGAGTATAAACATAAGTTATGCATTAACAGAGTCCAGGAGAACACATCCCGGTCCAACGGCTTCTCCCTCTCGCCTGCCAACATTCTTATAGAACCTGGACATGTCACCTTGGAACTTTAAATATGTAATTACACAATAAGCACAAGTGCTAATACATAATACACATGACTATACCACTTGCCCTTTCTCGGGCTGGATGTATATCGGTTAAGGGTTCCTCATTTCAGGGCCCAGACCTGAGGGATAATAGGAAGGTGCGTGAACCTTGCAATGTATCTCATCCAAAGAGTGCTGCAGACAGTCCAGGCCGTTGTTCCATAAGCAACACTCATTCCATACAAAAAGAAGATAAACCATGAATTCTGAACAATCTCCACTCAGTGGCTAGTGGAAACAAACAACCAATAACTATATATATACAAACTGTGTGGCTTGATTAATCTAGCCCTACCCTAGGAGATTATGATTTTTTGAGTGTAGCTGTGGTCAGTGCTGAAGGAGATGGAGTCTTGGGAGTTGAGTAGATTTAAAGAGTATGAGGCCTCTGCATTGCTAAGGGTTAGGCAGGAAAAACTGCAGTGCATGCTGGAAGTAGCTAGGCAGCCTAGACTCCACCATGATGAGGGGCGACAGCCAAGAGCTGGACGATAGAGACTGAAAAGATGGACATGCTGGCTTGCATGAGATGGATGATGGAAGGAATCTGGCTGGGTCCTGAAGCAGGTGGAAGCCAGAGGGATAGAAATGCAGAAAAACAGTCTGAAAACAGCAAGGACCTTCCCAAAGACCTCCCTTGCAGCTACAGGAACATCAGTTTTGCAATCTCTGGTGTGTGGAGATCCTTCCCAGGATGGAAGGCCTTTTTCAGCCTTGGAGGCCTGAATAAAGAGTAAGCAGAAGGAAATTGGAAAGTTTTTACAGTCTCTGATGATCTGCTCTGGACTCAGGCCTGTATTGCAGGGCAGTAGCCAAAGCAACACAAACTAGATTGGGGAACTGGTGGACTCAAGGGGAGCAGATTTACTTACATTTTCTACTAAGTTTGCATCACAAAAGTGATGCAAAGCAGCACAAAAGGTTTATTTTAAATTTACTTTCCATCGGGTTGCCTGAAAGTAATGAAAAGGAAGGCTTTGCGCTGCTTTGTTTTACTGTGCTTCAGGAGTGCATTCCATAGGTAGTACATGGGCATTTCCATGCATCCCCCAATTGGTTTTGGCAAAAAGCCCTATCTACTAACAATGGTTGACAGGGTTTTGCACCAAAAAGTAGCACTTTTTTAAGCATTTACTTGAAGAAATGCTTTTATTTCTCAAAAGAGTTCTGATTTTGCATGTGTGCTGCACTGTACAACACACAGCCAAAGTGGGAAAAGTTTTAATGTTTGCCTAGGCATAGTGTTTTGTACTAGAAGGGTACCCTCCCAACCCTTCCAGTACAAAATCTGAGCTAGTTATATGTTCATGATTAAAGGTACATCTTTCTACAAAAATATCGTGTCTAAAATATCATAGACCAAATACCCACAAGGATACACTTATATAGGTAAGAAAAGATTTATTCTTCTTAACTCCACATATACATAGGTACAAAGATACATATGAAGGTAAAAAATGTTATTGATAAACAAAAAGATCCACCCAAAGGAGATTGTAATTCATGAAGTCTGATCATAGGTCAAGTGTGTTTCCTACATTGGTGGGAAGCACATCGTGTTTCTTAAATACCCCTCACACACCAAAGGGCCCTTGGTGTCATGCTTCATCATGGGGGTCTTCGCATCCCTCTACGGAACGCGGCGTGCTACTACCAACGAATGCGCGGGAGCACTAAAGTAATCTCTATGTGTGGTGCGAGAGAGGTGGTGAGAGGTAGGGTCAGGAGTGAGTGGTAAGTGAATGTTAAAAAATACCTAGCATCATAGGAGTAAAAAAACCTTTTAATAAGCCTTGGTGCCGGTATTATTAAAAATGTGTGAGGTGGAGGTATGTTGTGTTAATGTACAAAACCTCCTACGTGTGTCAACATGTTTCGAAGCGTGCTGCTTCTTCTTCAGGACGAGTACACAGATCCCTACCCTACTCACATGGATGGTGTGACAATGTCAGCAGTTTCAGTACTATGTGTAGACAGGTGGTAATTGCTACAAAAGAGACACAATGGTCTCAATATTATGTGAAAAAGGAAATTCCTTAGTTTCAGTTTGTTGATTTGAAGCCAATGGCATCATGAGCCTTAGAACGAAAGGGACCCTGTGCTAATTGCACTATATACCAAGGTGCTGCCTCGCAAAATCGCCCCCTCGCGGCTTCGTCGAGGCAGCACCTTGGTATATAGTGCAATTAGCACAGGGTCCCTTTCGTTCAAAGGCTCATGATGCCATTGGCTTCAAATCAACAAACTGAAACTAAGGAATTTCCTTTTTCACATAATATTGAGACCATTGTGTCTCTTTGTAGCAATTACCACCTGTCTACACATAGTACTGAAACTGCTGACATTGTCACCATCCATGTGAGTAGGGTAGGATCTGTGTACCCATCCTGAAGAAGAGCAGCACGCTCAAGCTATGTTGACACCGTGGAGGTTTTGTACATTAACACAACATACCTCCACCTCACACATTTTTAATAATACCGGCACCAAGGCTTATTAAAAGTTTTTACTCCTATGATGCTAGGTATTTCTAACATTCACTTACCACTCACCCTGACCTACCTCACTACCTCTCGCACCACACTAGAGATTACTTTAGTGCTCCCGCGCATTCGTTGGTAGTAGCACGCCGCGTTCCGTAGAGGATGCGAAGACCCCATGATGAAGCATGACACCAAGGGCCCTTTTGTGTGTGAGGTATTTAAGAAACACGATGTGCTTCCCACCAATGTAGGAAACACACTTGACCTATGATCAGACTTCATGAATTACAATCTCCTTTGAGTGGATCTTTGTTTATCAATAATTGTAAGGGGAGGCTGAATCCACCCCAGGTGTTCATGTAGGACACCGACTCTCCACTCCCTCCTTTGGTTTTTTCGGTAAAAAATGTTAATCTATACTGTCAATATTTGTCAATATTTTTGACCTCAGTATCGTGGCCAACATATTTTAGTAACATGATGTTCTGAATTAGTATACCATTCTCCAATGGTTGATGGAAACTTACTGCTCCCATTTCCAGCTCCTGGAGACATTTGAAGCCTTCTCTTCCAATAAGGGAGATCCTTCACGATGGGGGTAAACCCCTTGGAGAAGAACCCTGGGATCGACAGCAACCTCCAGCTGTAGCCTGAATATTCCCCCAGAGCTCAACCAGCTGCACCTCTCAAACTTCAGGCACACACTCTCATCATCCAGCTCATAATGCCTGAATGCATGCTGACATCCAGGCCTACCCAGTGAGTCTCATGATTCCACTTCCTGTTATTAAGAGATAACCAACTCATATTCTGCCCCCAGGAATTTTCCTGCAACATTTTAACCTTCTGGTCCAATGGGTTACCCTCTGACAGGAGAGTCACCTCTTAAGGTAGAGAATTGTTGTAGGGTACACTCACAACTTTCATTCAGACTGTACTTACCCAATTTGGCCCAGGAATTGATAATCTGTTTTTGGGTAGATTGAGAACAGGATTAGTGGGAGGAAAGTGGTTGTAACACAGCAATAACTGAAAACTATTGAGTTGGGATGCAAAGTCCCTTCTGAAACCTCATATCAACTGTTTAAGATATTGCAAAGAAGGGATTATTGTGACATGGCAAAAATGGAAAAGTCAATATTCTTACAAGTGCACTCAGGATTTGGCATCAAGGCACACAGACAAACACAGTTCTTTTGGCACTTGTATAGCCACATCTCCAATGCCCTGTAATCAATAGGTGATGGTGATGTAGCAGTAGAACAATTAAGGAGCACAGATACAACATTGTTATGGTCCAACTGTGAAGAGTTGCTTGCTCAAAATGCTTATACGGCAGGGCCTCTGAGTCCTGAAGTGATGTCCAGGACATAATGGCTTAAATCTAGTCTCCATCCATGGACTCTGCGGTTTACCCAAGGATGGAGAGAAACAAGGTTCTGGCTGAAGCACGAAGGGGAGACAAACATCAACAGGAAAGTGCCAGATGTACTGGACTTAAGCTTTCCTGCCCTGATCACCAATCCAAGACAGCAGCATTCAAAGGAAGCCACAGAAGCTTGAGTGGAAATAGAAAGGGAAGTGACTGGTTGTGCATCGAATAGATTGTTTAGTTAGAAAGATGCATACCAAGCAGTTTTCAATCCTCATAGTATCGATCATGATGATGTTTCGAAGAGTAGATTCTATTGGCATAGAGCAGTTACTATGGATGGACAACCACTGAAACAGGCTAGGCTGTGTTTGGTATTTGAGATATTCTATGACAGAGTGTGGCCTGTCCCAGTGGGCAGACCTTTGCTGCCTGAGGTATGTTTGTCTGGCAGCTAGGTGGGGTTTTAAGTATGTAGAGCTTTATAATGTACTCCTGGACTAGTCAGGTATCCTGGATAACGTCAATGAATATGTATGCGGATACGGCAAAAGCCACAATTATCAAAATCATTAGCTAGTCTATTTGATAATTATAGAAAACTATTAATGTTCTTGATACAGAAAGGCAGGCTCAAATGCCAATTACACAATACTACTTATCAGCATTGTGGGTTCAGACAGACAATATAGATGCTTTCTTATCACCCTCTATATACAAACATGAATGCAGTGAGCTGGTTTCCACTAAAAATCAATATAACTGAGGTCAACTTGTTCTATTCCAAATTAAAATAAATTTAATAAGATAGTTAAATCAGATGATTATCTTTGTGTAAGTGGTCAAAAACATAGGCATCATAAGGTTTAATAGTTTGGGGCCTCCAAACTAGCTTTTCCTATTCTAATGCTTTGGTTTAGGGAAATAGAGGCCCAGATTTACAAAGACTTTGTGTCAGGTTTGTGTTACTTTTTTAACACAAACCCAAAATCTACTGGTAGGATGCACAATCCAATGCAAACCATGGAAGAACAATAAACATGAAGTCAACTTGTTTGAATTCAAATCAAAATTAACCCGATAAGAGAGCTCAAATGGTTCTGTTTCTGTGAAAGGTCAAGAACCCATGTATCCTCACAGAGACTCTTTAGATGCGTCCTCACAAAAAAAGCACACACACAAAAATATTGAGCCACCTACCACAATTACGAAAAGTTGCAATTGGATCCAGCCTAAATTCATTACTTAATTATGCATTATTCTATACCAGGCCTATCCAAAGAAAATGATAAAATGTAAATCGCTTAAAATGCGATGGTATGCCTGTGTAATGGATTGAGCTGTAGCAAACATATACCAAGAGGCCAACAAGGAATGTACCGGCTCCTGGTAGGGAAACAAATGAAATGTACCAGAAATGCCCATGTATTGTTTAAAATGTCTTTCCCAAGCCATGCTGGATTATCTACAAAAGAAAATTAAAAGGCCAACATCATCGGACTTTCCAGATCCTCCCACATTAGACTAATTTATACTGGTGCAAAAATTGAAAACCCAAAAATTAATTGGTGGTATGCTGTGAATTAATCTCAGCTATTAATAATTACTCTCAGCTACAATCCAGCCTATGTTCAGATCACTGTAACAATACAGACAGGGACCAGACATGTGCAAATCGCCCTCACTACTAGAAATAGTCAGGCTTATACTGCTATTGCACAACCTCTCCGAGCAGGAACACAAGCAACTCCAGACCAGTTTAAACCATGTTGAGCCACACAAGTCAGCTGAAGGTTGGTCATAGAGCACCTCTCCAATCCTCGTGAGTGACACCGGATTCAACTGCATGTGACTGGTGGATCTAGCACCTGTCACAGGGCTTTTGGGAGCTAGGCACTCTTAGTTCTCTCTCAGAGAACTGATGGTAGCAACGCTAGTCTCTGCTCTCCAATTCAAGCACTGTAAACACTTGTCCCCATCCAATTATTCTTCACTGGCAGGCTTCATAATCACACAAATAGTGTACTGACAGCAGAGGCTTCTCCAGTATGGTTGTACGACGGTACAACGCAGGTAAATACATTGTATGCCTTTGCCACGCATTTTTTAGCACGCATGTTTTACCGCGAATATGCATTTACAACGCATGCCAATACTACGCATTGTTTTTAGATTTAAAAACAATGTATTTGTGGGGGGAGACCCCCCACCCCCCTAATTTACCTTAAATGCGTGGTATTGGCATGCGTTGTAAATGCATATTTGCAGTAAAAATATGCGTGCTAAAAATGCGCGGTAAAGGCACAACGAGGTAAAAACCTCGATGTAAAGGCTGTTTTCCCTCCAGTATATGGTTCTGTGGTGCTTGAACATAAATTGCAGGCAACACTTAACCTGCACTTCTGTGTATGAACTTTGGGCCTGAAAGGGAGGTTGTCTAAGGCTACTGATCTGTTCCTGCCTTGGCCACTGCAGGCCTCCAAGCACTTAGGCTGTGCTGGGGAGGAGCAGAGGAGGAGAAGGCAAGGCAGGGCACTGAAGCTGGGTGGATGTCTTTGCAGATGGGAGGGTGAGTTTGAGCATACATGCATGTTTGTGCACGCACGTATGCCCGTTTTGTGTGTGTGTATGTGGGTTTGTGTGTGCCTATCTGTGAGTTATAGCCTAAGGCTTTGTAAGTAATTTATGTGAAAATTGTGCTACAATGAAGAATGTATGATGAGGCCCAACTTTTTCAATGTTTTCCCAGGAGGTACCACAACATATGAGCCCTGGAAAAACTGGACTCGCTCCCTTTGCTGACTAGGGTCGGATCAAGGCTGTTATTGACACCCACCACTTCCAGAGTTCACCAGCTGAAACGTATGCCTCCGTAATAGGAGGTGGAGTGATAAACCAAATTGTCCACATCACGAGGTGAGAAGGTAACTAATATACTCCCTTCGGCGGTGCCAAGGACCAATCTATAAATATTTTATAGAGTTGGAAATAATAGGTTTGCAGGTAACTGCCATGCAAAGCCGGGTCAAAAGATGATTTAATTAGGAACTTTATGCAAAGCTGATCTTATTATTCATTTCAAGTCTGTTTGCTTTCAGGAAAAATGGAATAACCGGCGTACACAACTTTCCATTTCCCAAGGTCCTACTTGCTGCAACCTCTCTGCCTCTGATTATTGGTCTTTTAAAAATATCCATGTTGGCTTTTTTCCCACACAAATCAGATTTATAGGATTAGTAACAATGCCTCTGTTGCTATGATACAGCATGTTCTCAGCGCGGTATCCAGTTAAGGTAATAAAATGCTTGAATGCTGTCATATGGACGTAAATGTATTTTTAATAGATAAGGTTCAGAGACACATTTGGACATGGAGAAACTTTTGAAAAGAAAGTAGAGTTTCATTTTTCAAGAAATAGTGCCGACAATGAGACGTGTTCTTCAGTTCTTTATTTTGATTAACCAAAACAGTAAACCTGCACAGGTGTATTTCCAAAACCAAAAAAACAGTAAATGAAATGACAAAGAAATGAGCCAAGCCTTGGCGACGCTAGAGAGCAGAGCGATAACATCTTCAATTGGGCGAGGAGGTCAAAATAGCTGGGACAACGCCCATAGCTTTATTTTTTTGTATAATGCATGCACTCAAAGGCAAGTAAAAGAAATATGGGCACCTGTAGAAACAGCAACACATACAGACATCCAGGCATAAACAGACAAATTCTCATGAACTATTTAAACACCAAAACACCCAGAACGACATCAGTAGACAGACCAAGAAGACACACACAGTGCATATAGGCATCCATGTACAGAAGCAGCACACATTCATATACAGGCAATGCAAACAAAGGCATACAAGCACATAAAGGTGGATCGATTTGTTTATTTATGTGTGTGTGTGTGTGTATGAAATTATGTGCGGTTAAGAAAAAAATAATATTACTCTTTATTTCATTGTTGTGTAGTCATCATTGTGGGAAACATCCATTACAACACAGTCATTACAACGACCTACCTTTACAACACAACTGTTACAACGCAACTGCCTTTACATCGCATGCCATTACAATGCTTGCCATTACAATGTATGTCACTACAACGCATGACATTACAACACATACCATTACAACACATGCCATTACAACGCATTATAAGGTAAGTAACGGAGATTCTTTTAGTATTAGGGTGGGTATGGGTTTTGGGGTACATGGGAATAGTACATTTTACCCCTACACTATCCAACACTTTCCCTACTGTTGCACTCACTGGAGTGGGAATAGTAATTTTTACCCCTACACTATCGTCATATATTCATCACTGTTAGCCATATGCACCAGAGTATTGAAACTTCTCATTCAGAGGTTCCAGCTCACCTTTCTAATTAATCATAGCCTTTTTCCTGCTCCAGCCATGCAGTGTCTATCAATGGATGATCCAAGTGGGCCAAGAAATCATTGAATCTATATAAGGTTGAAAGAAGCAGATTTTGTGGGTGTAAAAAAGAATCTGCTAACTCCAAATGAGAGTCATCTAACAGCACTTACCTAGCCACGAAGCTAGTCGAGTACTGTACATTTAGAAAAAATATAGTTTAGCAATCAAAATATTTTTTGTGGAAAAAAGAGTAACTCTTACAATAGTATACTCCTGTGGCCCATGATCGCTGTAAGTGTATTTAAATAGAATATATTTATTTATTGTTTTTCTAAATGTAGGGAAGGATACTGTCAACCATATTCAAGAAGAGAATTCCAAACTGCTGAAGTTTTACAAGAAAATCCCTGATTCAGTGAGGAAAGCCAGCATGTAAAGGAACAAAACACGTGGGGCGTTATTCTTCAGGTAATAGGTAAGGTACCGGGAGATGGGGTAGATTGCAGGAGTCAGAGCAACAGGGACAGGAGTTCGACTCTATCGGGGGTATGGGTAAACGCTGAAAAGGGGAGGGCTGCCAAGCAGCACCTGCCCAGTGTCCACCTGGGACCCCATGTGGCAGCTGGAATAATGTCTCAGTTTGTGAAGCTCCTAAAGTTTACAAAGCACATTTGTTAAGCTGCAAGCCAGGAACCTGTGAAACGTTGCACACTCCTAGTTACAGGTCTCATAGAAACACCTATAATTCTAGCAAAAACTACAAAGACCACCCAAAGGGGCATATGTACAAAGAAGTGGCGGAATGAGGCATTAGCCGTCATGGCTTAACGTCTCACTCCGCCACTTCAGAAACACAAGGCTGCACCATATTTACAAGAATATGGTGCAGCTTTGCGGTTTCCCCTGCGCTGGTGCTACACTTAGCTGCCTAACCCCAATGCAGGCACCCTTGCACCATAGTGCAAGGGTGTCTACGTGCAGTGGAAGATTGTTTATGTGTAGGAAGGTGTCCCTTCCTGCACCTAAACAATCTTTAAATGCCGTTTTGTCACTTCTATGTGTGCTGCTTAATGCAGCACACATGGAAGTTACAAAATGTCTTTTTTTTTTTTAAATACTGGTTACGTGCAGGAAGGGACAACTGCCTACACATAAACAATCCAAGGCATTTTGCATTTTCAATGTGTGCTGCACAAGGCAGCACACATGGAGAAAGCAAAAACGAGGAGAAATAAAGCATTTCTCCTCGTTTCGCCAAGTTAAGACCAGGTTTTCCCTGGTCTTGATTTTGACGCTGCCTCCTGTATACGCCACCCTTGTAAATAGGGGGCAGCGTCAAAATCAATAGGTGTTGCGGTGGCACGCCCACCACAACACCCACTGCCTACCCCTTTCACGCTAAGCATAGCGTGAAAGGGGGCCTTATTTACAAGGCAGCGTTAAGCCACAGGAACATCGGAGAAAGTGACGTTCCCGTGGCGATAGGGGTTTGTACATATGCCCCAAAGTACCCAATGGCATGTGCGTCTGCAGGGGAAGAGGGCGGCGGTGCTTGCTCCCCCGATCACTCGGGTCACACACTGGCTGTCAGGAATTGACAGGGGGCAGCCTGGTGGATTTACAAAGTGCAGGGCAGCAAAAAACTACGCCCGCCACCTGTCGTAGTGTTGCGCTGCACTACCACTAGTAGTAGTTGTGGCGCCATTGTGCCAAAACAGTCCGAGACCAGGTCACGGCGGGTGGGTAGGTCCTCCTGGTGGCAGGCAGTAGTAGCCAACTGACTGTCATTGGTAGCTGAGCGCTATGCTACCAATGAGACTCTAATTGGAAGTAGTGTAGCGCTCAGTAACCAATGACAGTCCGACCTCAGTCCGTCAAATTTGCAGTCCGGCACCGGCAGCACTGTCATTGGTAGCCGAGCACTACCAATGAGAGCCGCCTCACATGTTGCGACTCCCGAGTCGGACCAATCATGGTTCAACCTCCGCTCCGTCACCTGAGTTGCCCACCCACGTCCCAACCCCAGCACCCATCATAGTGCCCAGGCTTTCGCATCGTGCTCAGATGGAGGAGTTCAGGGAAGAGAATAAGAAGCAGTGTCTGTTGTGCGCTGCAGAAGCACTCTGCACAACAGGCCTCATTCACTCACTAGCTCAATGGCTCATAGCGCTTTTTGGTCCCCAACCGACCTGTTGCATCCAATCCTGGCTGTATGTCATAGTTTGCTGCTACGGCATTTGCTTGGCGGTTTACAAACAAACAATATACCCTGCGCAGCACTGTTGAGAAAAAAAGCACTCAGAAAAACGAGGGAGTGAGAGGAAGGAAAAAGCAGAAAAAACCAAGGCAAAAACAGGAGAAAGCAGTCAGAAAACAGGGGGGTGGAAGGAAAAAGCAGTAAAAACATGGCAAAAGCAGGAGAAAGCACTCCGAAAAACGGGGGAAGTGGAAGGAGAGAGCAGGAAATAAATAGGTAAAAGCATGAAAAAACACTCAGAAAAATGGGGTAGAGGAAGAAGAAAGCAGTAAAAAAAAAACAGGGCAAAAGCAGGAGAAAGCACTCCGAAAAACTGGAGGAGAGGAAGGAAAAAGCAGTAGAAAACAAGGCAAAAGCAGGAGAAAGCACTCAGAACAAGCATTTGCAATGCAATAGGTCTTGCATTCACGCAAGTTTGAGCAATTGTCATTGTAAATGACAATGCCTTTTATTTATGTTGTGGGTTTCGAAACATAAATAAAAGGCATTGTCATTTACAATACTAATAGCTTAAACTCTTGCAAATGCGAGACCTATTGCATTGCAATAAAGGGCCTTCTCGACCGCTTGTTAGATTGTAAATATCAGAGGAAGAGACCGGCCTGCGACGTCTTCAAAGTAGTGATAAATAGTGCAGTGAAGAAGATGTGTAAGTGTTGTAAATTACACAGACACAAAGGGGCATATTATCAACGAATTATCGCCGCGTTAGCGGCACTTTTCTGCCGCTAATGCGGCGATAATTTTATCACAGTATTAGCAAGCTGCAGCTAACGGGCCTTAGCGCGAGTTTTTTGGTGATAGCGGCCCGTTTTTTTATCTCAAAGCATGTTAGCGATATTTATCGCTAATAACATGCAAAGTAGGCGTTCCCGTGCAAAAAGGCACGCAAACACCACTACTCCACATTATCAAGGGGCTCCTTGAAATTCTGAAGAGCCAAAAAACTGGCTCTAACTGCAGTTAGAGCCAGTTACTTAAGACCAGAAAATAGCTGGTCTTAAAAATGGTGATAAAACTTGGGCCCATATCTCTGCAGGTTTTGGCGCTGGCCAGCGCTGAAAGCAATGTTGCAGCGCTGCCCTGCGACAAAACTACAGTGCAGGAATGCGCACAAATCAATAAGATAGTGCGCATACCTGTGCCCCAGTCATGAAAAGTGTTGCTGCGCTGCGACAAGACAGCGTTGCAACACTTCTCACTACGCCCTTCTTGCGACAGCATGGATGCGCTGTAATCACTGGACAGCGCTCCATGACGCAAGTAATGACAGATACGTCAGGAATCCTGACGTATCTGCCTGCGCTAAAGTCACGCATTGCTGCAGTCGTGTCACAACCATGACGCAACTCCAGCAATGCATGGGGCCAGCCTATCCTTGTGGCACTGCCTCACCCTCACGCCTGCCATCAGGCAGGCGGAAGGTACTGACACAGTGCTGTTCATGAGGGGTGCCCGAATGTTGGCGCTGTTGGAGATCCATCGGTGGTGGTTGCGCACTGCGGTGTCATCGTTTGGAAGCATTGGTGGAGTGTTGGTGCGGAGGGAGTTGATGAAATGTTCTTCGCTGGCCTTGATCCAGCTGCAAAGGGTGCGATGATGGCGGTGGCGTCTGGTGGGCAAGGTGAAGATGTGATGTTACCAATGATGGTCGGTCCAGGAGAGTCCGGTGTTGTGGCTGTAGTTGAAGTACCCTCTGGTCCTGCTATGTGGCCTGTTGAGGTGACTTGCTGCTTGCGTCTGATGTCGGTGACCCTCCCCAGGAGGGGATGGTGCTCTGGTCACTGGGGTTGTCCAGGTGGAACTTGAGTTCACCGAGTTGGATGTCGTCGATGGATGGGAGACCCTGGGGTGCAATGAGGTCTTGGTATTGGAGAATGGGGGGCCATGGCCCGGGGGACCTGCACATGAGGGTGCCGCAGAGGATGTTTTTGGGCTTGGTCCGGATCTCAGAGTTGACGTGGTCCATGGTCACCCTTGGCACATTAGAGTGCGTTGTCAGTCGGAGTGTGCCTCTGTAGGTGACGGCAATGCCTCCTCCTTGATGGTCGGGGTGCTCCTTGCGGGTGATACTGCAGCCGTCAGTGATGGCGAAGGCGATGTCCGGCATGGAGCAGAGGTTGGTCCTGGCAGGCGAGGTGGCGTCCAGGGTTGATGGCGAGGAGGGTGCTTGCGTCGTAGCGGTGGAGTGTCCAAGAGGAATGCTCCTTGGTGCTGAGCGCGGTCCAGGGGCAGACGGACGCAAACAGCGTAGCCTATGGGTTGCCTTTGGCACGGGAGACAACCATTACAACGCAGGCAGTACATCGTTAACAACGCAACTCCGACAACGCGGGTGCCTTAACATCGCATTTGATCACAACGCATTGTGAGGTCAGTAAGGGGTAATTTAAAGTTTCTCAGGTGTGTATGGGTTTTGGGGTAAAATTTGAAAATTTACGTTTTTTGCGGTAAAATATGAAAAATTGGTTTTTTTGGGGGGTAAAATATGAAAAATGGGGTGTTTTTTGGGGTTAAATATGAAAAATGGGGTGTTTTTTGGGGTAAAATATGAAAAATGGGGTGTTTGTTGGGGTTAAATATGAAAAATGGGGTGTTTTTTGGGGTAAAAAATGAAAAATGGTGTGTGCCTTTGTCTCAAATGTGATTTTTGATTGTGTTTTGGGGGCTCAAAAAGGAATTCTAGGGTTCACGGTTGGGTTTGTGGTGCAAAGGTTAGTTTTGGGTTGCACTCACTGAAGTGGGAACAGTGATCTTTATGTCTCCGCTATGCAACACCCACTCTACTGTTGCAATGTGCCTAGTATTAGTATGCATTGGAATGGAATGCGAGGTGATGGCATGCGTCGCAACTACGTATGTGCCTTTGGCACACGAGTGGTACGCCCGCTGTGCATGGGCGCACAGCGGCCACCATTGAGAAGTGCGGGGGACAGCTGTGAGGTGGTAAACGCCGGAAATAACACTGGATGGTGCGTGGACGCGGGGATGTGTGTGTGAGCGTGTGTTGTTAAAACTTTATTGAGGGAAGTCTTACCTCGAAGCCGTGTCCCGTGTCTTTGTAGCTCCTGCTCTCCTGTGTCTGCTTCCAGGAAAAGGCAGTAGGCAGCCAGGCTCCCTCCCCATAGTCAATCACAACACTGCGATGCAGTGGTGGGATTGGTAATCGGCAACGGGACAAGTCATGCAGCCAGGGGCCGGAGGGGTGGTCATGTTCTCCATGCAGGGTGTAATGCAGCCTGCATTGCGAACAGGGAAGTGCGCGTGACTGCTTTGGGTGGCCTGAGTGGGCCGACCAAACAGTCATTGCGCTCTTGAGTGGGCATGCCAATCCGCCCATGCCCTGCTACATGTTTGGAGCAGTCCTACCCACCCTCCCACCCCCTGAGGATAAATAGCATGATTACATCAGTTAGTTATCCCTTGTTTTTAACTTTTGATCTGTTTTTTTGGCTTATCGGAGCCCGCACTTCCCGCTTCCCGCCGCTGCTGCCCCTGTGGCCCCGCACCCCTGTCCTTGCCCATTGCCGCCTCCCAGCTGATCGTTCCTCCCCCCTCCCCTACTAAATGGCGGATGCTGCGCGGTTGCACAGCGGATGTGCGCCGCTGGCGCGCAGAAGGCAAGCCTGAGCCGAGCCCGTCTGCGCCCGTCCGCGACCCGACCGTGGCCAGCACCAGGAACCCTGGATCTCGGGCCACCCACTGCTACAGCGCAGCCACCCTCCACGCACTCAACCCCGGAAAAGTCAGAGACTGCCAACAGGCCTCACCAAACACGACCCACGGCCAGTTCTCCTGCCTCCACTGCTGCCAGACCTTAACCACCACCCCGGACTCCAACACAGCCGACGCCAGCACTGGCGACACCCTAAGATGCATCCTCCTCAACGTGCGCTCCGAGCACAAACACGCCGTGGAAATCTGTAACCTACTCAACTCTCTCTCACCCAACAACTCCTTCTTCATGGAGTCCTGGACCAATGCCTCCTCTGCCCCCGACATCAACACCGCCATCCCGGACGGATAAAAGATCCAAAGGAAGGAACGCCCCAACCACCGGGAGGGGGCCTCGCCATCGCCCACAAGAGCACCCCTGCCTCAACACCTCCAGCGAAACCTTCCCCTCTGCCGAACACCTGCACTTCCAGATCCAGACCAGCCACAACTCCACACTCCCAAGAACCCTCATCTACAGACCCCCCGGACACCCTTCGCCAACACCATCACCGACTTCATCGCACCCCACGCCATCGCCTCAATGAACGACATACTCATTGAAGACCTGAACTTCCACCCCGACAACCCCAGCGACCCCAACTCCACCATCCTTCGTGACAACCTCGCCAACATCAGACTTAAACAACTTGTCACCACACAGACCCACAGAGCAGGCAACACCCTCGACCCCATCTTTGCTACAGGAAACAGTGTTCACTTCAGCCACACAACGCAACTGCCATGGACCGACCACCACTGCGTACACTTCGCCGTTGACAAACACAAGGCAACCAAACCAGCCCCACGCACACCACGGAGGAATTGGAGCAAGGTTACTGATGAGCAACTCAACTCCACCCTCACCCGAGACAACCACACCTAGGCACCCGACACCAACGTCGCAGCCAGAGAACTCCACACTTGGATCTCCAACTGCGCATACAAGCTCGCCCCGCTATGCAACCCCGACAAACAGCACCCCAGGAAAGCCGCCTGGTTCACCACCGATCTCCAAGAAGCAAGACGCACCTGCAGAAGAACTGGAGAAACACCAAGACACCCGAAATCTACACCACCTACAAGGACGCCATGACGGACTACCACAACCAAATCAGGATTACCAAGAGGGACTTCATCCACAACAAAATCCTCGAAAACTCCACCAACTCCAAGCAACTCTTCAGTGTCATTCATGAATTCAACAACCCATACAGCGAAGCCACAGACATCACCCCGTCCCAAGACCTCTGCGATAAGCGTGGAACCTACTTCCTACTCAAGATCAAAAAACTCTACGACAACTTCGCAGAACATCCAGCAGACACCACAGCCGGCCCCCCTCCCCCCAGACACACCAGCCAGCCCAACATCTCCACCTATACGCCGGTCACAGCCGAAGACACCGCCTCGACCATGAAAGGCATCCACTCAGGGACCCCCACTGACCCCTACCCTCCTCACATCTACCACAGAGCCGCGGCCGCCATCGCACACGAACTACAATGCACCATCAACACCACCTTCAAAACAGGCACCTACCCAGATGACTGGAAGCATGCAGAAGTCAGGCCCCTGCTCAAAAAGCCCACAGCTTACCTCACCGACCTCAAGAACTACCGGCCCATCTCGCTCCTCCCCTTTGCAGCCAAAGTTGCAGAGTAAACAGTCAACAGGGAATGTCTTCATCAGGACTGGGGCACGTAGACGCGGAAGCACCAAAACAGCAAGAGGAATTCAAGCTGTAGTAGAAAAGAAAGGGCCTCGCAGGCTCTCATGTGACTAGCTGGCGTGTATTTCAGGTAAGCATGAACCAGGGTTGATGAGTAACCGGTGGCTCACGGTTGCTGGTGAAAAACCGGTCTGACAGCGGGGGTTAGCTGTCAGACCAGTTTTTCACCAGCGTCTACGTGCCCCAGTCCTGATGAAGACCCCGTCCGCAAGCGATAAAGCTCCCTGCCACATATAGGGGTTGAAACGTTGACCATTTCTTTCCTTCAAACATGGATGACAGAGATTGTTTATCTGCATTCTTTTGATGTTTTGATTTTTCATACATGTGCAAGCCAGTTATTGGCTATATATGTTGTAAATATTGAATTTGATACTCACATGTACACTACCTTTCCTTTCCTCACATCACACACTTTTCACAACCCTCCCTCCCTTCCTTTAGGTTGCACCATTTTTTTAAAAACTTTAAGACTTACATGTATTGTACTATATATATGAATTGATTATTCCATTTGGTGATGAGATTAAATCACAACCATTTGATGGTATAACTCGAAGGTGGTGTTGTCAAATGTTTGTAGCAACATAGGCCAACTGATCTCAGCAGTCTGAACAGATTTTCATTAAAATGTGAACTGTTCCTCAGTTCCACCCACAACATGCATTAAAAGAGAGAGAACGAGCAGTGAGCCAAGCAGTGAGAAGAAGAGAGGTACAGGGAAAAGGAGAGAAGAGAAGAAGGTGACAGAGAAGTGAAGATAAGGAAACGGAGAGCAAGAGAGTGAAAAAGAGGAGGGAAAACAAAGTGAAGTGCTTAAGAGAGAGGAAAGGAAGTGGGAGGACGAGTGGAAGAGACGGGGAAACATGACTTGATGGATAAACAGAGCGACGCATGACGACAGAGTAGAAAGAACAGAGGAGACTGAAAGAAAACAAATAAGACGAATTAGGGAGGCAAGGACAAGAAGACGATTACTTGATAAATGGAAAAAGGAAGAGGGCAGAAAAAAAGTGAAAGAGAAGGTGGGGAACGTAAGGGAAGATGGTAAGGAGATAATAAAGGCAGAGAGCGCAAGAGTAAAGCGGAAGGGAATTAGAAGAATGTTGTAATTGTTTTAGATAAAATGGCAGGGAAATAGAGGGGGTAGAGGAAGAGTGAAAAAGAGAGGGGTACAGAAATAAAAGGCAGACTGAAGAGCTGAAAGTGAGAGATGACGAGAAGAACGACAGAGGGAATTAAGAGGTGGGAGAAATCAGTGTTATTATGGAAATCTATTTCAAAAGTTACTTTTTTACTGTCAGGCCCAGGGTACAGAAGGGCGCTTGATGGGTTAGACATAAACTACTGTAGCATTTATGCCAATGTGCTAATACGGAGGAAAGAGAGAGCTCCTTGTCTCTGCCTATTTGTTTCAAACCTGAAGCCACTTTTATATCCTGCAGGTCGGTGCTGACATTTAGAGGTGAAGATGTACAATGATCAGCAAGAACAAAGGGGCATATTATCAAGCTAACACGGCGATCGCTAGGCTAACGCCTAAATAACTATCGCCATCGCACATAAGTCAACGGGAGTTTTCAACGCCGTTCCCAGGAACTATCGCCTGTTGCCGACGTGTTGATAATACGTCGCTAACATGGCGATATATTTCAGGGATAGTAGGCGAAAAGAAAACTGCCGCTAACCTAGGCTGGCGATAGTTATCGCCATTCCTTGGTAATATCCCCCAAAGTGTGAAGTGAGAGTTACATATGATCCGAGCTATAAACACTAACAAAGCGCTCCAACTCCTTTCGTTCTGTGATTACACTGTCACAGCTCAGGAGGAAGAGCAGGAGGGGGGCCAGTTCCTGCCCTCTCCGTGATTTGAGTGTGCAGTGTGGCATTACATAATGTCATTGCTATCTTTGGCCTAATAAAAAAGACTCCAGCTGTAGTAGGGCCCTGGCTTCACCTCCTGGTGCAGGGCGGGCTGTGCTTTATGACAAGCATGGAGGGAGGGATGGTCTCGGCTGCAGCTCCAGCCTCGTACAGTGCCCCTGCTATTACTAGTGAGCTAGAAGCGCTGAGGTGGTGGTATTGGTGGTGGTATTGGTATTGGTATTGGTGGTGGTGGTGGTACTGGTATTGGTGGTGGTGGTATTGGTGGTAGTATTGGTATTGGTGGTGGTGGTATTGGTGGTGGTATTGGTATTGGTGGTATTGGAGTTGGGGTATTGGTGGTGGTGGTGGTATTGGTGGTGGTATTGGTGGTATTGGTGGTGGTGGTATTGGTATTGGTATTGGTGGTGGTGGTGGTACTGGTATTGGTGGTGGTGGTATTGGTGGTGGTATTGGTATTGGTGGTGGTGGTATTGGTATTGGTGGTATTGGAGGTGGGGTATTGGTGGTGGTGGTGGTATTGGTGGTGGTGGTGGTATTGGTGGTGGTATTTGTATTGGTGTTGGTACTGGTATTGGTGGTGGTACTGGTACTGGTGGTATTGGTGGTGGTGGTATTGGTGGTGGTATTGGTATTGGTGGTATTGGAGGTGGGGTATTGGTGGTGGTGGTGGTATTGGTGGTGGTGGGGGTATTTGTATTGGTGTTGGTACTGGTATTGGTGGTGGTATTGGTACTGGTGGTGGTGTTGGTGGTAGTGGTATTGGTGGTGGTGGTGGTATTGGTGGTGGTGGTATTGGTGGTATTGGTGGTGGTATTGGTGGTATTGGTGGTGGTGGTATTGGTGGTGGTGGTATTGGTGGTGGTGGTGCTATTGGTGGTGGTGGTATTGGTGGGGGTGGTATTAGTGGTCGTATTGGTGGTGATGGTGGTATTGGTGGTGGTATTCGCGGTGGTGGTATTGGTATTGGTGGTGGAGGTATTGGTGGTGGTGGTATTAGTGGTGGTGGTGGTGGTATTGGTGGTAATGGTATTGGATTGGTGGTGGTGGTATTGGTGGTGGTATTGGTGGTGGTGGTATTGGTGGTGGTGGTATTGGTGGTATTGGTGGTGGTATTGGGGGTATTGGTGGTGGAGGTGGTGGTATTGATGGTGGTGGTATTGGTGGTGGTGATATTGGTGGTGGTATTGGTGGTGGTGGTGGTGGTATTGGTATTGGTGGTGGTGGTACTGGTATTGGTGGTGGTGGTATTGGTGGTGGTGGTGGTACTGGTATTGGTGGTGGTGGTATTGGTGGTGGTATTGGTATTGGTGGTGGTGGTATTGGTGGTGGTATTGGTATTGGTGGTATTGGAGGTGGGGTATTGGTGGTGGTGGTGGTATTGGTGGTGGTATTTGTATTGGTGTTGGTACTGGTATTGGTGGTGGTATTGGTACTGGTGATGGTGGTATTGGTGGTGGTGGTATTGGTGGTGGTATTGGTGGTGGTGGTATTGGTGGTGGTGGTGGTGTTGGTGGTAGTGGTATTGGTGGTGGTGGTGGTATTGGTGGTGGTGGTATTGGTGGTGGTGGTATTGGTGGTGGTGGTGGTATTGGTGGTGGTGGTATTGGTGGTGGTGCTATTGGTGGTGGTGGTATTGGTGGTGGTGCTATTGGTGGTGGTGGTATTGGTGGTGGTGGTATTAGTGGTCGTATTGGTGGTGATGGTGGTATTGGTGGTGGTGGTGGTATTGGTGGTGGTATTCGTGGTGGTGGTATTGGTATTGGTGGTGGTGGTGATATTAGTGGTGGTGGCGGTATTGGTGGTGGTGGTATTGGTGGTAGTGGTATTGGATTGGTGGTGGTGGTATTGGTGGTGGTGATATTAGTGGTGGTGGTGGTATTGGTGGTGGTGCTATTGGTGGTGGTGCTATTGGTGGTGGTATTTGTGGTGGTGGTATTGGTGGTGGTGGTGGTATTGGTGGGTGTGTTGGTGGTGGAGGTATTGGTGGTGGTGGTATTGGTGGTGGTGGTAGTGATGGTGGTGGTAGTGGTATTGGTGGTATTGGAGGTGGTGGTATTGGTGGTGGTGGTAGTGGTATTGGTGGTGGTGGTGGTATTGGTGGTGGTGGTGGTATTGGTGGTGGTGGTATTGGTGGTGGTGGTATTTGTGGTGGTGGTGGTATTGGTGGTGGTATTGGTGGTGGTATTGGTATTGGTGGTGGTATTGGTATTGGTGGTGGTAGTGGTATTGGTGGTGGTGGTATTGGTGGTGGTGGTATTGATGGTGGTATTGGTGGTGTTGGTATTGGTGGAGGTGGTATTGGTGGTGGTGATATTGGTGGTTGTGGTGGTATTGGTGGTGGTGGTTGGATTGGTATTGGTGGTGGTATTGGTATTAGTATTGTTGGTGGTGGTATTGGTGGTGGTGGTGGTATTGGTGGTGGCATTGGCGGTGGTATTGGTGGTGGTGGAGGTGGTGGTATTGATGGTGGTGGTGGTATTGGTGGTAGTGATGGTATTGGTGGTGGTATTGGTGGTGGTGGTATTGGTGGTATTGGTGGTGGTGGTATTGGTGGTATTGGAGGTGGGATATTGGGGGTGGTGGTGGTATTGGTGGTGGTGGTGGTATTTGTAATGGTGTTGGTACTGGTTATTGGTGGTGGTATTGGTACTGGTGGTGGTGGTATTGATGGTGGTGGTATTGGTGGTGGTATTGGTGGTGGTGGTATTGGTGGTGGTGGTGGTGTTGGTGGTAGTGGTATTGGTGGTGGTGGTGGTATTGGTGGTGGTGGTATTGGTGGTATTGATGGTGGTGGTATTGGTGGTGGTGGTGCTATTGGTGGTGGTGGTATTGGTGGTGGTGGTATTAGTGGTCGTATTGGTGGTGATGGTGGTATTGGTGGTGGTGGTGGTATTGGTGGTGGTATTCGCGGTGGTGGTATTGGTATTGGTGGTGGTGGTATTGGTGGTGGTGGTATTAGTGGTGGTGGTATTGGTGGTGGTGGTGGTATTGGTGGTAGTGATATTGGATTGGTGGTGGTGGTATTGGTGGTGGTGATATTGGTGGTGGTGGTGGTATTGGTTGTGGTGGTATTGGTGGTGGTGGTATTGGTGGTGGTATTGGGGTATTGGTGGTGGAGGTGGTGGTATTGATGGTGGTGGTATTGGTGGTGGTGGTATTGGTGGTGGTATTGGTGGTGGTGGTATTGGTGGTGGTGGTGGTGGTATTGGTGGTGGTGGTGGTATTGGTGGTGGTATTGGTGGTGATAGTATTGGTGGTGGTGGTGGTATTGGTGGTGCTGGTAGTGGTTATGGTGGTGGTATTGGTGGGTGTGTTGGTGGTGGTGGTATTGGTGGCGGTGGAATTGGTGGTGGTGGTAGTGGTGGTGGTGGTAGTGGTATTGGTGGTATTGGAGGTGGTGGTATTGGTGGTGGTGGTAGTGGTATTGGTGGTGGTGGTGGTATTGGTGGTGGTATTGGTTGTGGTGGTGGTATTGGTGGTGGTGGTATTAGTGGTGGTGGTATTGGTGGTGGTAGTGGTATTGGTGGTGGTGGTATTGGTGGTGGTGGTATTGATGGTGGTATTGGTGGTGTTGGTATTGGTGGAGGTGGTATTGGTGGTGGTGATATTGGTGGTTGTGGTGGTATTGGTGGTGGTGGTTGGATTGGTATTGGTGGTGGTATTGGTATTGGTATTGTTGGTGGTGGTATTGGTGGAGGTGGTGGTATTGGTGGTGGCATTGGCGGTGGTATTGGTGGTGGTATTGGTGGTGGTATTGATGGTGGCGGTATTGGTGGTATTGGTGGTGGTGGTATTGGTGGCGGTGGTATTGGTTGTGATGGTGGTATTGGTGGTGGTGGTATTGGTGGTGCTGGTGATGGTATTGGTGGTGGTGGTGGTATTGGTGATGGTGGTGGTGGTGGTGGTTTTGGTGGTGGTGATGGTATTGGTGGTGGTGGTATTACTGGTGGTATTGGTGGTGGTGGAGGTGGTGGTATTGGTGGTGGTGGTGTTATTGGTGGTGGCATTGGTGGTGGTGGTGTATTGGTGGTGGTGGTATTGGTGGTGGTGGTGGTGGTATTGGTGGTGGTGGTAGTGGTATTGGTGGTGGTGGTATTGGTCTTGGTGGTGGTGGTATTGGCAGTGGTGGTGTTGGTTGTGGTGGTGGTATTGGCGGTGGTGGTAGTATTGGCGGTGGTGGTGGTATTGGTGGAGGTGGTGGTTTTGATGGTGATGGAGCAAGGACTCACAATGAGACTTGCTCGTAAGCAATCTTCTCACAGTATTAATAATTTGTACTAAAACCTTGTAATGTCTTTAATTAATAATGTGCAGACACAACATTTTTATACAGAAGATGCTTGCCTATGTGTTTTCACTAATAAGTAATCCTCGTCTAATCCAAAATGGCCGCTAAAGCGCGGGAACTCAACTGCACATGTGTCAACCATATCACGTGGTATGACGTCTTTTTTTGCTTGGAGGGAAACTTTTGCTTCTGCGCAGTGTATGCTAAAATGGCTGCTTTATGTTCTCACATGCTAAAGCTTTCGCATTGCTGCAATTAATAATGTGGTATTCTAACGCTATTAATGCGGGATAGATTTTTTAATTAAATGGGAATAGAGTAGAAGTAGGGGGTATACAATGAAAACATTTATTTTTGATTTTAATATGTTTCTTCTTTGATTTCTATTAGTTCGTAAAATGGGCCTGGGTTAACTAAACAGCAGCTCGAGAGCCATGTGACCTGCGCATGCGCTCTGAAACTAACAAGACAAAAGCGATGAAGTCAACTTGGAAGATGTCCAAGGACATGACCCGCTGATCACCTTCACAGTACATCTGAGATGTCCAACAAACTGATACATATTGTATACACTTCGTATTGAAAATTGTCGTGAGATGGGTGGGAAATAAAGCAAATGTATTAATTGTGAGGGGCGGTATTTTAAAACAATGGGCTTAAAGAAATTGAACTAAATTGTCATGGTGTGAGGATCAACCCCCTGTCCCTGTCCAATCAGAAGTAGTGGGCCCATAATTTTGAAACATTAATGGGAGGTTCCTGGGTATAGAAGGGTATAATAGATATAGATTTAGCTTATTAGTTAGCACAGGAGCACAGCTTGAGGCGCACAGGGTGCAGAGCGTTGAGGCTGTCAGCTTTTAGGACCACAGAACGAGCTGATCGATTGCAGACTGAACCGCTGTCCAAAGAGGTCCTGAGGTGGGTGCGGCGGATTCCATTAGAAAGAAGACACGGAAGAATCGAGGAGAAACGAAGTATCTGAGAGGGGAACGACGCAGGCGTCGTTGGTAGAGAGGTCACCTGTTCTGTCTTGAACCTGGTCCGGAGGTCTTTGGTCTTCATCTTTCCTGGGACCCTTTCCAACTCCTTGGCCAAGGGGTTTGGTTGTCACACTTTTAGGTAACTATAAAGGCGTAATCTTTCGTTTGTACTGCTGTCTCTATCTTCTCCTTTCTGAGGGACCGTCATTTGATGATAAATAGGTGATATTATAGTGTACTTCCTCCTTGATATGCGATTAAGTGCCATATGGCTTGTATTTTTACTTTGCTAAAGAATTTAGATAAACATTTTTAAAACTTCCTGAGTCAGTGGTTATTTCAGGTGTTTATGATATTATGTTTGGTATATTCTCATGTTATCCCCAGTTATCAAAGGTCCATTGGTAAGTCATTACTCTTCAATCAGGAAAAGTAATTGGTAGCAGGGATTTGATAAAGAGTACAACTGATTCCCACCAGCGGTGATTATTAGTTAGCGTGAATGAATGGGCCCAGATGAGTATATAGTGTATGAATGCTTGTTGCTAGTGACCCGCTGGATCTGTTTTCTGGTTATCAGAGGATGGTTTTACTTTGTTAATTGGGTAATGAGAATTTTATTTTTATGAACTAACATCCGTTTGTTTAAAAGTTTTGTTTTATGTTGTCTAGAATCCCCGGGAATTTGAATAGCGGATGGTAAGTGGAAGCCATACTGCAGTGAGGTTATCTGTCAGGCAGAAATAGTACTGAAAAGTTAAGCAGGGCTATCAGTACTTGTTAGGGACTCTGTGCGTGTGAGTGACAGCAAAGGAATAGGCTGGTGAAAATTTGATGTTATATCACCTAGAAAGGGTAACATTGAAGGAGTAGCAGGTATTTATGAAGCTTATGTGAAGAGTAAACGGAAGGGTTTTACTCGTAGTGTATGTTTAGTAAACGGAAGGGTTTTACTAGGAAGTGAGAGAAATCAATTTTTTTTTTCAATTTAGAGAAACTGGCACGATAGCGAATGTTTTATGTTGTTACTGAATTTTAATACGAAGCGTTGAAAGTTTTGCGTACGATTTTTGTAAAGGGAGGGTCAGCTGTCGGAGTAAAAGCTGACGTCACAAACGCCGCGCTGGGATTGGTCGACACAGCGGGCGTGGAAGCGAGCTTGTAAAGGAGGGGTCGGTAGTCAGGAGTAATACTGACGTCACAGGTGCCGCGCTGGCATTGGTTGAAACAGCGAGGGACAGAGAAGCGCAGATTGTAAAGGAGGGGTCAGACAGACGTCACAGAAAATCCGCGCTAGGATTGGCCCCGAAACAAATGTTAGTTGGAATTTGATTGGTTGTCAGCATAGAAGTCAAAATCTTAGTGGACAGTGTAGATTATATGTGGAAACGTGATCCGACGTTAATAGGAACACGTCCAGACAGGAGATTCCTAGGTTTTGCCGAATATAATTCAATAAACAGATATTTACCCAAAATGTACAGAGAAAATAGAAAAATGTCATTTTTACAAAAGATTAAAAACTATTTTAAGAAGGATAAGCCAATTAAAACTAGGGAAGGAATTATCATTCCACCAGCAAAAACGCCCGCCTCATTCATGATGATGGAGAGGGTTTATCATACTTGCGTATGGTTAGAAAATTGGATAGAATATACAAAAGATGACGGAATATTGGCTTTCCCAGAGAATGGTACTTTCAATGGGAGAATTCTTCAAAATTTGAGAATAAGAATGAATGAATTAGAACCCAGACCAAGATTAACGCAATACGAAGCCCTAGAAGAATGGGAAACAGAGGCATTTGAACGTGATAGACCCAGAAGCAATAGGGGTTATAGGGGATTTTTCCCTAGACACCAAAATGAGACACGAGAAAGTCAGATGAAACAGTGGAGACGAGCGATGCTTACCGAGGGTTTGTATCCCGTATTCATGGCAGATGAGCCATTAGGGAGCAAATGCAAAGAAAAGACAAAACATATGACAGGGTTTGAAGAATCCAAAGATGAATTTATGGAAGAAATATTAAAGAATCCTCAACCATACCAAGAAGGGCTGGGTGGTTGTTCCCCAAGTGCACCAATTATGAGAACACCATTGGTACCTCAAGTACTGCATAATCCACCAGTTAATAGGGTACTTCAGGATAAGGAAAGAGAGGCTGTAGACAGAAACAGAGCAGAATTGATACAGAAAATAACACAGTTGAATGTACATCCTGATTCCCTGACCATACCTGTAACCATTGGTCCCGTGGTTCCTTTATATGGTGACAAAGTAAATTGTCCGAAACCTCTAGTTATGCCTACACCTGTGGATATTCCTAAACATGAAGCTGTAATAATTGATGACCATATCAGCGATTGTGAATCTATGATTTCACTAATGGATTTGCCTATTCGAGAAACCGCAAATAGCACCCCCAGAAGAGTCACACCTGGTTGCTCAAAGGATGTGAATATAATAACATCTTCAGGAACTAAAAGTGCAACAGTAGTAACCCCAGAAGACTTAGAAAGATGGGCACAAGGAGTAGACAGACAAAGTTCACCCCCAAAGATTTTGGACATTTATAAATTAAAAGTTGAGTTAGAAGAAATGATAGCCGGCAATGTAGGAGTAGATCGTTTAAATACCTACTGCATGTATTTTTATCACAGGTGCTGACACTTTTCAATAAAAAGATTTAATATTAAATACCTACAGTGAAGAAGAACTATTGTTCGTATGTAGGAGCATAACAAGAAATGTAAAGATATTCCATGAAAAATTAACGGATTTGGCCTCAGAGATGGGAATTGAAATAAGAAAGTCAAAGGTACTACAGAAACCATATAGGGCAGACTTTACTGACAAAGATTTAGAAAATATGAATACATCTGGTAGGAAATTACAAGTGAAAGAATTAATGTCAGTATTACAGAAATGGGGACAACTGGATAAATGGAAAACTAGATGGACAAAGAATGCGGGAAGTTCCAGGAGGAGGTTATGTTCATGTCCCATGGAGCAGGCAAGATATTTTGTCATTTACGAATGATTTTCCAAAGTTGAGAGAAAAACCAATTGAATGGTAGGTACAAGCAGGTTGAGAGGTTTGTGAAAGTTTCAAAGGTTTTGTTAAAGGACTTAGATGGTTTGTTTGACATAGTGGTACCTGCCGATTTATGGACAGATTGTAAAATTACAATTGACTGGCCTAGTGAAGAGTAGCCTAGAGATCCAAAGACAGGTGCCCCATCAAATGATGTGATGAAAAAGTATCACCAGGTAATAACTTATTTGAAAGGGAAAATACCACCAAAAGAAACAGATTGGGTGAAAATAGACAGGACTACCCAAGAGGCAAGTGAATCGGTACATGCCTACTACGAACGTCTATTACAGGTGTTCAAACAGTACAGCGGTTTCGAAGATATTGGGGATAAAAATATGAGTCAGTTTGTCTATCGATTTGTTTATGGTCTAAAACCAGAGATTTGTCAGATGATCAAGCAACATATGTTATGTTGGCAGGGAAAACCTATCGATGAAATTTTAAAATATGCTAAATATTGTGGAGATGACATTGAAGACAGGCACAAGAAACTACAAGAAAAAGTGATGTGGGCTCAAGTGAAAATGGCTGAGCGACAGGGAATTAACTTGGATAACCCAACAGAAAGTCAGGGAAAAGAATCTGGAACGAATGGTGACACAGGGAATGGT
Source organism: Calotriton arnoldi (assembly GCA_963921515.1). Classification (NCBI taxonomy): domain Eukaryota; kingdom Metazoa; phylum Chordata; class Amphibia; order Caudata; family Salamandridae; genus Calotriton; species Calotriton arnoldi. Next base: position 366,163 of record CAWUFW010009931.1, read on the forward strand.
GGAAAAATGAGAGGACGAATGAGTAGAGAAGAAGCTAAAAAGAAATTTCCTTGTCATGGATGCGGAAAGTTGGGACATTGGAAGAACGAATGTAAAAAGATTCAAAATAATAATGGCCCAAATCATAATTTAAATCCACAGACGCAGAATGGCTCACAGCAGGGTGTAAATCCTCAGAGTCAGTTGCCACCTGCCCCTGTACAGGGTAATGTAAGCAGAGCAAAGCACGGTACAGACGTCGGATATCAAGAAGGAAGTGGTAAGAATGAATATGTAACTTCACAGTTTCTTTTACAGGATGATTTTAATCCATATGATTATCAATGACAGTGCCTAGGAGAGGGGGAGAAGGAGTGCGTATTTGGCGCATCCTTGCCGGTAGATCAGTCAGGTCCATATGTTGAAGGGAAAGTAAAAGGTAATGATATCACTTTTCTTTTGGACACTGGTGCTACCCGTTCTACTGTGAGAACAGCAGACATCCCAGACCTCTCTCTCTCTGGAGAAGCTATCCAAGTTGTAGGTGTAGCAAATCAAAAGATCAGAACACCCCTTACTGAGCCCATGGAAGTAAGAATAGGAAACTTCCGAGAAATGCACCAATTTGTGGTGTGTGATTCCAGTCCAGTAAATTTACTGGGCAGAGATTTACTGTGCAAAATGAATTGCACTATTTTTTGCACACCGGATGGTGTTGCAATACAGACCCCGGATGAAGATCATGTTTATAAGTTCCTGATAGCCAAGCAAGGTACGGAAGTAGATGAGATGTTCTCCTTGATAACCAAAGATGAATTACCAGAAGAATTAAGAACTACACTGAGCTCTAAGGTACGGGATTTTACTGGGAAAGAAGTAGGACTTATGGCAAAAATAGACCCAGTGAAGATCACTGTAAAAGAAGGCGCAATTTTCCCAAATACCAGACAGTACAAAATGAGTGCAGAAGTAAAAGCAGGAGTTACTGAGGAAATTGGCAGAATGGTGAAACAAGGCATATTAAAAGAAGTTCTGAGTAGTCCTTGTAGTTCGCCAGTTATGGGTTTGAAAAAGCCTAGTGGAAAATATAGGATCGTTCAGGATTTGCGGAAAATTAATAAAATTGTGGTACCTTGTTGTCCTATAGTACCAAATCCTGCAGTAATCCTATACCAGATACCATGGGATGCAGAATGGTTTACCGTGATTGATCTGTGCCAAGCATTTTTCTCAATACCATTGCATCCAGACAGCCAATATCTGTTTTCGTTTAAATTCGAAAACCATGTCTATGTGTGGAATCGTGTTCCTCAAGGGTACAAAGAAAGTCCCTCCATTTTTAATCAAATACTGAAAAAGTGCCTAGAAAAATTAGTACTACCCAGGAACTCAGTCTTGGTACAGTACATAGACGATTTGCTAGTCGCATCAAGAACACATGATGATTGTGTCGCAGATTCAATTGCATTACTCAACCATTTGGCTGAGGAAGGACACAAAGTGTCACCTGAAAAATTACAATTTTGTACAACGGCAGTTAAATATTTGGGACACCAAATTGAAAGAGGAAAAAGAAGAATAACGTCTGAAAGAATAAAAATAATGAAGCAAATGAAAATGCCAGTAACACAAAGAGAAGTGAGAATGTTTCTTGAAATAGTAGGATACTGTCGACAATGGATTATAGGGTTTTCACTACTAGCAAAGCCTTTAATTCAGTTAACAAAAAAGAAAGCAAAAGATCCAGTTGAATGGGATGATGAAAGTGCCGGTGCATTTGTAAAATTAAGAAATGCTTTGTGTGAGGCACCTGCCTTGGGCATGCCTGACTATACAAAAGAATTCACACTGTTTTGCTATGAAAGAGAAAGTTGTGCACTTTCAGTGCTAATTCAAAGACATGGACTAGACAGGCGTCCTATAGCATATTTTTCTGCTACATTGGACCCAGTGGCTGCAGCATTGACAGGCTGTTTAAAAGCAGTTGCTGCTACATGTATGAGCATTGAACAAAGTGAGTCAATAGTAATGGGATATCCTGTTAAAGTGTTTGTCCCACATGCAGTTGTGATCCTGTTGACAAGAACTAGAACTCAGCATCTCACACCTAGTCGGATGACAAGATATGAGCGAATAATTCTAGGAGCTGAAAACGTGACCATAGCTAGGTGCACAGTTGTAAATCCTGCTACATTATTGCCAGATCCATATTGTGAAGTTAAGGACGATCCAGAACATGACTGTTTGCAGGTCACAGAGTTGTGTACCAAACCACGTCCTGACATACAGGAAATGCCCCTGAAGAACCCAGACAGGGAGCTGTTTGTGGACGGCTCATGCCTAAGGCATGAGGATGGCAAATTGAGTGCAGCCTATGCTGTATGTGAACTTTCTGGAATAGTCGAAGCATCCTATTTACCAGGAGTCAAATCTGCACAAGTAGCTGAATTAATTGCTTTGATCAAAGCCTCCAAAATTGGGAAAAATTTAAAAGTAACCATATTTATGGACAGTCAATATGGAGTACGGGGTTGTGCATGATTTTGGCCAACTGTGGATGCAGAGGGATTTCATGACTTCTTCAGGATCCCCAATCAAAAATGGGCAGTTTGTAAAGGAATTATTGGAGGCAATACAATCACCAAAAGAATTGGCAGTGGTGAAATGTGCCGCACACCAGTCAGGAGATGACTGGGTGGTAGCTGGTAACAGATACGCAGACCTAATTGCTCAACACTGTGCCAGAAACAGATTGGCAGTAAACAGAAAAGTCGAAAGGATGGGAATCAGCTGCCAACTTATGCTATGTTCAACACCTGAAACATGGAATGATGTGAAACGATTGCAGGATGATGCTGAGGAGAGTGAAAGAGATGTTTGGATAAAAATAGGGTGTAGACGAAGAACAGATGATGACATATGGGTTTATTCAGATGGCAGACCAGTCATGCCTGATTGCCTGATTTCACAAATGGCTAGAATGTATCACGGAGACACACATGTAGGGAGAGATGCCATGATTAGGCTTTTCAGACAAAGTTGTTACAATCCAAAATTTAGAGCTGCAGCAGAGAGTCTTTGCCAGAGGTGTTTAACTTGCCAAATGAATAATCCAGGAAGGAGAACAGTAATTGGGTTGGGAAAAATTGGAAAGGCAGAGGGTCCCTTTGTAAGATTGCAGTTAGATTTCATTCAGTTACCACCATGTAAAGGACTGAAATATGTACTTGTCATAGTGTGTCTGTTTTCAAGGTGGGTGGAGGCTTACCCTACTAGGAGGAATGACAGCATTACAGTTGCAAAACTGTTGTTACGAGAACTCATTCCACGGTTCGGTTTCCCAGTAACTTTTGAATCAGATAGAGGGAGAACTTCAATAACGATGTAATTCGAATAATCTGTGAAGCATTGAAATTTGAACAAAAATTGCACTGTGCGTACCACCCAGAGGCTTCTGGAGTGGTTGAACAAATGAATGGCACAATAAAATCAAGATTGTCAAAGATGTGTGCATCTACATCGTTAGATTGGCCAGATGCATTGCCTCTTGTCTTAATGGGACTCAGAAGCATTCCTGATAGAAATACAGGATTGAGTCCACATGAAATCATCATGGGAAGAGCAATGAGACAAGCCCATGTACCTGGAAATAAACTGCTGAACATAACTGATGATATGGTTCTAGATTATTGCAAAGCATTGGCTGACCTCGTGCGTTCTGTCTCTCACCAAGTTGGAGAAGACGCAGTTTCCAGGCAGCCTGAACAAGAGCATGATCTGAACCCCGGAGACTGGGTGGTAGTGAAGCATCACACCAGAGAAACGTGTTTATCACCCAGGTGGGGCGAACCTTGTCAGGTTATATTGGTTACAAATACAGCAGTGAAATGTGCAGGATTACCTAATTGGATTCATGTAAGCCACACCAGAAGGGTGCCAACTCCTGAAGGAAAAGATCCTCAGTCAGCATCAATAGCTGAGGAAGCTGAAGGTTGGCCAGCTGAAGAATCCCAAGTGATAGATTCGGGAGAAGCTGAAGAAGAACAACTGAGCACAAGTCAGGACTGGATACCTGTGGTTGATATACCAGAAGTTTTCATCAAAACAAGAAGTAGAGCTAGATTAGAGGAAATTAGTGAGGACCAGATAGGTGAAGAAGAAGCAGCTCAGGATAGGGAGATTGAAACAATAAGAGAACCTGAGCAGGCCCAGATAGGGAAAGGAAATTGGGCTCAAATTGACAACGAAACAACAAAATTTGAGCAGGGACAGACAGGTTCAGAAGAACGCGGTCTGGCTGCAGAAGTGCAAAGTGCAATAAGCCCTGATCAGAACCAGTTAGGACAAGAAAAACACGTTCAGGGAGAAGAAAACCAAGAAAACATCGAACAAAAAAGTATCAAGCACGAAAACGTCAATCCTGAACAGGGTCAGTTAGAAGACACTCACACTCAGGCAACTGAAGAAACAACAACAAGTCCTGAACAAGAGCAGATAGAAGGGGAAACTGAAATCGAGGAAAATCAATTTGTGCCACACCTTGAAAATAAAAGAGTTTTCGGAAAAGACTCGGAAGGTGAAGATACAGTGCAAACAAAGAAAGTCAGAAAAGGTGATCATTGGCCTAGTGTCATTAAAAGAGTAAAATACCATATAGAAACACGAAGTGAAGGTCCAGAACAAGTAAATGAAGTAACAAGCTTATCTGGACAAACAAGTGGGACTGAAAAACGAAAATGCAAAAGATTGAAACTTGTGAACAATAAGTTTAAAGGTCCTGATTGGACTTATATAATCCTTGAAGACTACGAGAGTTCAGAGTCAAGTGAAAGTGGTGACGAAAGAACAAGTGCAGAACTGACTTATGAAAAAGAAGTGAAACCACCTTGATAAATTAAAGTCTTGAAAGAAACAAGAAAAGAAGAAAAATCTTCTTTTGTCAAAAATGGCTGACAACAGAGTTTCTGGGAGACCGAAACGGAAATGTTGTAAAAGATGCTGTGCTATATGTATATGTAGTCTGGTAGTGGTGCTTATAGTGTGGTTAGTTGTGATTATAGCAATTCCTTACCTTATGATAATGGACAAAAAGATTAACAACGAAACAAAGGGAAGGATAGATAACTTGAAAGGTGATAGAGTAAAAATAGAAGCAGAAGATGAACCAGAGTTTCATCACGTGGTAACAGATAATGATACTAGTTTAAATGTTTTCACTAAATTATTGTTTCAGTACGTAGATACAATGGAAGTTAGTGACTGTTATGTTTGTATGAAGTTACCTGAATCAGTAGCAGAAGGTTTAACATATCATCATTTACCTTTAACTTATGGCATATCATGTAGTGTACTAACTAGTTTATTTTATAGAATAGGGAAACTTCAGTATTATTATTCAAATATAGATGCGATATTTTCAGAGGTTCCTATTTGGAAGAATTTGAACCCAGTGCTTAGTAGTCAAGATGCACAATTTATGGGAGAATTTTTCTTAACAATGAAGTCGATAGACATAACACATGCACATAGAAGCAATTTAACATGTTCATTACGTGAAGAAGAAAAGATATTTTTAAACTTAGTTGAGAATAGAAGACAGAATTTCCAAAAGAAAGCGTCTGAGCATAAAGCTCATCTTCCACCTTGGGCTGAGAAAGAGGGTATTTACACACCTGGCAAGGCTCAAGCTGCTATGGCTCTGGATTTTGTAAAGACAGGGAAAATTTGTCTTCATAGGTTAAAGACTGATTATGACAATATTTTCATCGGTACCAGTGAATGTGAACATAATTTCTTAATTCTTGGAGGTTGGGGACTAAAAGAAGGAACAGATTCAGTTTTTCCTGGAATCTATTATGTGTGTGGGAATAAGGCTTACTTTAGGCTTCCTGCACAGTGGTATGGAAGTTGTTATTTTGGAATAGTTTTTCCCAAAATATACCACGTCAAAAGGAACACTGGGAGCGATGAAATCAATAATGGACTAACACGTAGTAAGAGAGCTAGGGGCATATTATCAAGGAAGTGCGATATTTATCGCTAACCGCGCTTAGCGCGTTTTTTTTTAACGCCGCCTATCGCTGGAAATTATCGCTGAGATAACACCCTATTAGTAAGGTTTATCTCCATATCAATCAATCAATCAATCAATCACGGCATTTATAGAGCGCGCTACTCACCCGGGAGGGTCTCAAGGCGCTGGGGGAGGGGGTAAGTTACTGCTCGAACAGCCAGGTCTTGAGCTGCTTCCTGAAGGAGAGATGGTCCTGGGTTCGCCGAAGGTGAGTGGGGAGGGAGTTCCAGGTCTTGGCTGCCAGGTAGGAGAAGGATCTTCCTCCGGCGGTGGTTCTGCGGATGCGTGGTACGGTGGCGAGGGCGTGGCTGGTTGATCGTAGCTGGCGTGTGGGCGTGTAGAAGGTCATGCGGTCGTTGAGGTACTTTGGGCCCAGGTCGTGGAGGGCCTTGTGTGCGTGGGTGAGGAGTCTGAACGTGATTCTCTTGCTGACGGGGAGCCAGTGCAGGTCTTTCAGGTGTCCGGTGATGTGGCTGTGTCGGGGGATGTCCAGGATGAGTCGTGCGGAGGCGTTCTGGATGCGCTGGAGTCTTTTTGAAGTTTGGCTGTGGTTCCGGCGTAGAGGGTGTTCCCATAGTCCAGTCGGCTGGTGACGAGTGCCTGGGTGACGGTCTTCCTGGTTTCAGTGGGGATCCATCTGAAGATCTTGCGGAGCATGCGCAGGAGTGTTGAAGCATGAAGATGAGACGGCGTTGACTTGTCTGGTCATCGACAGGGAGGAGTCCAGGATGAAGCCCAGGTTGCGTGCGTGGTCCGTTGGCTTGGGCGCGGTGCCCAGGGCCGGGGGCCACCAGGAGTCGTCCCAGGCGGAGGGTGATGAGCCCAGGATGAGGACTTCCGTCTTGTCTGAGTTCAGTTTAAGGCGGCTGTTCCTCATCCAGTCGGCGACGTCTCTCATCCCGTCGTGTAGGTTGGCTCTGGCGGTGGTGGGGTCGTTGGTGAGGGAGAGGATCAGCTGGGTGTCGTCGGCGTAGGAGATGATGTTGAGGCTGTGTTGGCGTGCGATGGCTGCGAGGGGGCTCATGTAGACGTTGAAGAGGGTTGGGCTGAGTGAAGATCCTTGTGGAACGCCGCAGATGACTTCGGTGGCTTCGGATCTGAACGGGGGAGGCGGACTCTCTGGGTTCTTCCGGCGAGGAGCGAGATGATCCATTCCAGTGCTTTCTCTCGGATTCCGATGTTGCTGAGGCGCTTCACTAGGGTGCGGTGGCAGACGGTGTCGAACGCCGCGGAGAGGTCCAAGAGGATGAGGGCAGCTGTTTCCCCGTTGTCGGTTAGGGTTCTGATGTCGTCGGTGGCTGCGATAAGGGCGGTCTCGGTGCTGTGGTTGGCCCGAAACCCGGACTGCGAGGGTCGAGGGATCCATTCGTCTCGAGGAAGGCGGCAAGCTGTCTGTTGACGGTCTTCTCGATGACTTTGGCCGGAAACGGAAGGAGGCGAGATGGGACGGTAGTTCTTGAGGTCGGTGGGGTCCGCCGTTGGTTTCTTCAGGAGGGCGGTAAGCTCGGCGTGCTTCCAGCTCTCCGGGAAGGTGGCGGTGTGGAAGGAGGAGTTGATGATGTCCCGGAGATGGGGTGCGATGGTGGCGTCGGCTTTGTTGAAGACGTGGTGTGGGCAGGGGTCGGTTGGTGATCCGGAGTGGATGGAGTTCATCGTGCGGGTGGTGTCTTCGGTGCTGATCGGGGTCCAGTTGCAGAGGGTGGTGGTGGCGGGCGTTGGTTCGGCGGTAGGGTGCGTGGTTTGTGCGTCGAAGCTGTTATGTATGTCGGTGATCTTGCGGTGGAAGAACGCGGAGAGTGAGTTGCAGAGGTCTTGCGAGGGGGTGATGTCGTTGTTTCCGGCGCTGGGGTTGGAGAACTCTTTGACGATGCTGAAAAGTTCCTTGCTGTCATGGGCGTTGTTGTCCAGTCGTTCTTTGAGTGCCGACTTCTTGGTGGCACGGATCAGCTGGTGGTGTTTGCGGGTGGCGTGCTTGAGGGCGGTCCTGTTGTCTGTGGTCTGGTCGAGTCGCCAGGTTTTCTCGAGAGTGCGGCAGTTCTTCTTGGATTCCTTGAGTTCGTTGGTGAACCAAGGGGTTTTCTTGCTTCCGGGTCTGCTGGGAGGGTTTTTAGTGGTGCGAGGTCGTCGGCGCAGGCGGTCAGCCACTTGGCGAGGTTGCTGGCTGCTTCGTTTGGGTCCGTTGTGTTGGTGGGTGTGTTCTGGCTGAGGGAGGCGGTGAGCTGCTCGGCGGTGATCTTGCTCCAGCTCCGGCGGGGAGCCTGTTGCGGGTGGTGGTGGGTCGCAGTCTTTCTGAAGCTGAAGTGGACGCAGCTGTGGTCGGTCCAGTGGAGTCCGGTGGCGTGGCTGAAGGAGATGTGCTTGCTGGACGAGAAGACGGGGTCAAGCGTGTGGCCGGCGTAGTGGGTGGGCGTGTTCACCAGTTGCTTGAGTCCGAGGTTGGCGAGGTTGTCCAGCAGGGCGGTGGTATTTCTGTCGTTGTTGTTCTCCAGGTGGAAGTTGAGGTCCCTAGGAGGATGTAGTCGGCGGAGGGCATGGCGTGCGGGCTGATGAAGTCTGCGATGTCTTCGCTGAATAGTGTGCATGGTCCCGGGGGTCTGTAGATGAGGGTGCCTCGGAGGGTGGTCTTGGGGTCAGTGTGTATCTGGAAGTGTAGGTGTTCGGCGGCGGTGAAGGTCTCGTCGGAGTTAGTCGAGATGCGGATGGTGTTCTTGTGTACGATGGCGATGCCTCCTCCCGTCTGGTTGACGCGGTCCCTCCGGGTGATCTTGTATCCGTCCGGGATGGCTATGGCGATGTCGGGCGCTGAGGAGGCGTTCATCCAGGTTTCGGTGAGGAAGGCGATGTCCGGTGCTGTTGCGTCGAGCAGGTCCCAGAGTTCCACGGCGTGCCTGTGGACGGAGCGGGTGTTCAGCAGGATGCATTTCAGGTGGTTGCTGCTGGTGCTCGACTTGGCGGAGGTGGTGCACGTCCGGGGGCAGGTGAATCGGCAGGTTTGGCAGGTGAAGGGTCCGTGGGTGCGTCTCGGTGAGGCTCGGTAGCAGGCAGGGTTCCGGCCGGCATTGAGTGCGGTGAGTGTGGCGGCGTCGTAGGTCCGTCGAGTGGTGTTGCATCGGTGGGATCCAGGGGTTCTGGCGCTGGGCGCGGTCCAGTCGCGGTCGGGCGCAGACGGGCTTGCCTTAGGCGCGCCTTCGGCGCGCCAGCGGCGCGGACGCGCAGCGGCCGCCATTTATGGGGAGGTGGGAGGGAGGAGCAGCTGGGAGGCGGGAGGCAGGGGCAGCGAATGGGCAGTCAGGGGGCGGGGCCGCAGGGACGCAGCGGCGGGAATGGCGAGAGGCAGCGGGGGCACAGAAAGGAAATGGGGGGAAAGGCAGACAAAATCACGGGCACAACGACAATGGGGCAGCGAGGGGCACAGAAGGAAAAAGGGGAGAAAGGCAGACAAAATCACGGGCACAACGACAATGGGGCAGCGAGGGGCACAGAAGGAAAAAGGGGAGAAAGGCAGACAAAATCACGGGCACACCGACAATGGGGCAGCGAGGGGCACAGAAGGAAATAGCGATAATATTTCCAGCGATAGCGACAAAATGCGAGAATATCGCTGGGAAACCAGCGATATTCTCGCATTAACGCTAAGGTGGATTCAGCATTAGAATCCACCTCCTATACTTCAAACAGGTAAGTCATCCTCACTAGCAGGTGTTAAAATCTAGCGATAAACGCGCTTAGCGCGAATTATTTTATCGCTTCGCCTGCCTTGCTAATAGGGGGTAGTGGTGTTAGCGACTGTTTTCAGTCGCTTTTAGTAGGGAACGCCTTCCTTGCATGTCATTAGCGATAATTATCGCTGACATGCAAGGCGATGGAAAACGCGGCCGCTAACGCCTGAAAGCTGTCGCTAACGCCTGTTAGCGACAGCTTGCTGATAGGGCGACAAAATTATCGCCGCTTTAGCGGCAAAAAGTGCCGCTAAAGCGGCGATAAAGCCCTTGATAATATGCCCCCTAGTTTTTCAGAAATTGTAGGTGATATATTTGGTGCATTGATACCTTCAGTGGGAGTAATTCTGAACTCAAGGAGAATATGTAAATTGTCTACAGTGGTTGATCGTTTATCAACGGATACTGCTGGAGGATTTCTAATGATTAATGCGGAAATGGTTGCGATTAGATCTATGGTTATGCAAAATCGACTTGCTCTTGATATAATATTAGCAAAAGAGGGCGGAGTATGTAAATTGTTGAAAACGAAACATTGTTGCACGTATATTCCTGACAAAAGTGCAGAAATCGGAACGTATATAAACAATATAACAAAACTTGAGAATGAACTGAAACCACTGGAAGTTGATAGTGTATGGGAAATATTGACAAATAGCATTGCGTCAATTGGTACCTGGTTTACTAATGTAGGAAAAGGACTTATAGGTCAAATATTAGTACCCTTAGTAGGGATAGCAATAATAGTATTGTCAATAATGATATGGTGCAAATGTTGTAGAAAGAAAGAAACATATAGGGTGACAGGAAAAGGCAAGAAAGAAAATTTGATGAAATTGAATTAGAAGATCTGAAAAGTGAAATATACAAGAAGCTGAAAGGAGAGGATAAGAATAGACAATGTAAAAATGAAAATGTGACAAAAATATGTTAAGTTGGCATCTGGTTCTAGGTAGTTTTGATGGCTCAGAAACGCCATCAGAGAGGGGATTGATGGAGCAAGGACTCACAATGAGACTTGCTCGTAAGCAATCTTCTCACAGTATTAATAATTTGTACTAAAACCTTGTAATGTCTTTGATTATTAATGTGCAGACACAACATTTTTATCCAGAAGATGCTTGCCTATGTGTTTTCACTAATAAGTAATCCTCGTCTAATCCAAAATGGCCGCTAAAGCGTGGGAACTCAACTGCGCATGTGTCAACCATATCACGTGGTATGACGTCTTTCTTTGCTTGGAGGGAAACTTTTGCTTCTGCGCAGTGTATGCTAAAATGGCTGCTTTATGTTCTCACATGCTAAAGCTTTCGCATTGCTGCAATTAATAATGTGGTATTCTAACGCTATTAATGCGGGATAGATTTTTTAATTAAATGGGAATAGAGTAGAAGTAGGGGGTATACAGTGAAAACATTTATTTTTGATTTTAATGTTTCTTCTTTGATTTCTATTAGTTCGTAAAATGGGCATGGGTTAACTAAACAGCAGCTCGAGAGCCATGTGACCTGCGCATGCGCTCTGAAACTAACAAGACAAAAGCGATGAAGTCAACTTGGAAGATGTCCAAGGACATGACCCGCTGATCACCTTCACAGTACATCTGAGATGTCCAACAAACTGATACATATTGTATACACTTTGTATTGAAAATTGTCGTGAGACGGGTGGGAAATAAAGCAAATGTATTAATTGTGAGGGGTGGTATTTTAAAACAATGGGCTTAAAGAAATTGATCTAAATTGTCATGGTGTGAGGATCAACTCCCTGTCCCTGTCCAATCAGAAGTAGTGGGCCCATAATTTTGAAACATTAATGGGAGGTACTTGGGTATAGAAGGGTATAATAGATATAGATTTAGCTTATTAGTTAGCACAGGAGCACAGGAGCACAGGAGCACAGTTTGAGGCGCACAGGGTGCAGAGCGTTGAGGTTGTCAGCTTTTAGGACCACAGAACGAGCTGATCGATGCAGATTGAACCGCTGTCCAAAGAGGTCCTGAGGTGGGGGCGGCGGATTCCATTAGAAAGAAGACACAGAAGAATCGAGGAGGAACGAAGTGTCAGAGAGGGGAACGACGCAGGCGTCGTTGGTAGAGAGGTCACCTGTCCTGTCTTGAACCTGGTCCGGAGGTCTTTGGTCTTCATCTTTCCTGGGACCCTTTCCAACTCCTTGGCCAAGGGGTTTGGTTCTCACACTTTTAGGTAACTATAAAGGCGTAATCTTTAGTTTGTACTGCTGTCTATATCTTCTCCTTTCTGAGGGACCGTCATTTGATGATAAATAGGTGATATTATAGTGTACTTCCTCCTTGATATGCGATTAAGTGCCATATGGCTTGTATTTTTACTCTGCTAAAGAATTTAGATAAACATTTTTAAAACTTCCTGAGTCAGTGGTTATTTTAGGTGTTTATGATATTATGTTTGGTATATTCTCATTTTATCCCCAGTTATCAAAGGTCCATTGGTAAGTCATTACTCTTCAATCAGGAAAAGTAATTGGTAGCAGGGATTTGATAAAGAGTACAACTGATTCCCACCAGCGGTGATTATTAGTTAGCGTGAATGAATGGGCCCAGGTGAGTATATAGTGTATGAATGCTTGTTGCTAGTGACCCGCTGGATCAATGGCAGTGGTATTGGTGGTGGTGGTATTGGTGGTATTTGTGGTGGTGGTGTTGTTGTTAATAAAACAGGCTTTTGAAAACAACCGGACAGGTGGCTTTAGTACAGATGACATGTAACGCAGATGAGCTCTTGTCAGCTTCAGCCTATTAGCACAGGATTTTGTGCTACCTGGAATTCACATGACTTTCGCTAATCATTTTTAAATCCATTTTACTTGGGGGAGGGGGTGGGATTGAAACAGACACGAGATAATGCCGGGATAAAGTGATTGAAAGCAGGCGCCCGTGTTACGGGGGCTGCCGTGCTGCTTAAAAAACACACAAGCTGTTTCAGCTGAAGCAGTGCATGTCCGGACTGCAGTAAGAGAAACTCAATAAAGTAAATAGTGCTTACAGACTAAATAACAGGTCCCGTGTAACAACCGAAGTAAAAGGGCCAGTCGCCATGGGAGGGTACAAATGAGAACAAGGCCGTACTAAGGAGGGACTAACAAGCCTATTAACGAATCCGAAGGCAGCATTTACGAAAGACAATAACACAAGCCAATGAAAAATATGGGAGGAGAGTGGGCGCGGCTTTTCTCCCATACTCTACTACAGCAGTCTCGCAGAGCGAGCAGTACATGTGCGCTGTCGCTAGGTTCGACCTAAAAACAGGTGAAGCAGATGGAAAAAGCAATAAAAAACAAAGCAAAATCAGGGGAACACACTTATAAAACGGGGGAAGCAGGAGGAGAGAGCAGAAAGAAACAAGGCAAAAGCACTCAGAAAAATGGAGGAGAGGAAGGAGAAAGCAGTACAAGAAGTGGGGCAAAAGCAGGAAAAAGCACTCAGAAAAACGGGGGGAGAGGAAGGAAAAATCAGTAAAAAACAAGGCAAAGGCAGGAGAAAGCACTCAGAACAACGGAGAGAGCGGAAGGAGAGATCAGAAAAAAACTAGGCAAAAGCATGAAAAAGCACACAGAAAAATGGGGGAGAGGAAGGAAAAAGCGGTAAAAACAAGGGAAAAGCAGGAGAAAGCCGTGGATTTATATCTTGTGCAACCATGGGGGGGGTTATATGATTATCTGGTGTTGTGGAGTTATACCTGGTGGCGTGTGATTATATATGGTGAATGATGTGGATGTCATCCTGTGCCAAGGCAAGTGCTGTGGGTTTATAATTGGTATATATATATATATCCAAACTTTGAATGCCCAATCACAAACTCCTTGCGAAGCAGGCACGGGCTCCAGTAAGGTGCAAATGTTTTTTTATTTCAGTTTCTTAAGTGTTGCCCATAAATTATGCAGAGGCCATTGCCTCGTCCATTATGCGTTTCGACCGCTCACACGCAGTCTTGATCACATGTGCTTCCTTTTTGCATCGTGCAATACTTGGACAAATTAATTACCGGCTTGGCCCTGCCGGAGAATGCGCACCACCCCTATGAAGGAAGCCAGCGTCCAACTAAGTGTTCGGAACTGTGTGTGTAATATATATATATATATACATATATATACATATATATATGTATATATAGTGTGTTTCAGACTGTCAGTGCGTGTATATATATACCCCCACACATACACTTTTCCTTTTTCAAGTTTCTATTACTGCATACAGGGCTGTATTCAATAAATAGTGCATTGTAGGTGAGTTATTTGAAGTTCACAAATCTCACCTTACGAATATAACTATGCATTATGCAAGGAAAGCCAGGTTCTTCTTGCAGGAGAAATTTCAAAGGATTTTTCAACTCCCTGCAGCTCATCTACAACTCACAGTTTATTCAATACAGCCAGCCTGGTGGTGAGCAGAGTATTTAATGATCCCCACTTCTTTTTAGAAATGAAAATCTGAAATTATTTTTCAAAAAGAAAATTGGATGATTTATAATCTGACAAAAAGGAAGCAAGAAAAGAATCTAGACTTGGTGAACAAGAGGCAGAAGAACCAAGCACAAGCAGGTCAGCAGGTCCTGTTTCGGCTCCATCAGAATGTAGCCATGATGTTGATACTCCTGTAAATAATATTGGATTATATTTTAAATCATAAAAAACTAACAGATGATTTTAAATACAATCTACCAATAAATATGAATACCCCCCAGAAAAGTATGACTTCAAGAACGATTCAGGTGGCCCACGCTGTTTCCATCATGTGTGGATTAATTAATCTTCACCATGGCTTAGCTACTCTCCACAACTGAAAGGTGCGATTTGCAAGCATTAGACAGTTTTTTCACAGCTAGGACACAAGGAGCATTCATAACTACGCCTTTCACTAAATAGAAAGACTTTCATGAAAGGGCACACAACTATGTTTCATCATCTTGGCATAAAAACACACAAATGGATGCAACTCACTTTTTGGCGATCAGAAAGAAACCAGAAACAAGTAATGTTTGTCAAATAGACAGCGTTGAGAAAAGGCAAGTTGAAGAAAATCTGAAAAATGTATTTCCAATTTTGTCCATCTATCGTATTTTGTGGCAACACATGACATTAATTTACGTGGGAAAAAAAGTACAACCGGAAACGTGCAAAGTCTGTACTAGTTTGGCATTGAAGCAGGAGATGTGATCCTAAAGAACCATCTGGAAAATGCATAAGGTTAATGCATGTTGTACATCAGTTCGAGTTGAAAATGAATTGATTACATTATGTGAAGAAACATTAAGAAAAATCTAGTATCTTTAGTCATTATTTCAAATGGATTTTCAATCATTGCTGATGAAAGTGCTGACAAATCCAGAAAAGAACAGATGTCACTTGGAGTACATTTTGTAGACACAAGCAGCACCATAACTGTCATCAGACAAGAATTCCTTGGATTTGCAACCTTAAAAAAATGGATGCAATCTCATTGCAAATATGATTATGGATACATGTTCTAAATTTGGATTAAACTTAGAAAACCTCCATGGCCAAGAATATGATGGATGCTCTACAACAGCAGGAAAGGAAGATGGTGTTCAAGCCATAATAAAGAGAAAATATCCTAGAACTGTTTTTGCTCACTGTGTTGCACATTAGGTTAATTTGGTTGTTAATGACCTGAATTCTGTTCCTGATATACAGAATTCTATTGGCACAGTGAAAGCCATCTTCAAATTTTTCTGTGAGAGTCCAAAAAGAAGCTCTCTTATTCCCAATGTGCCATTGCTGAGTGAAAAAAGATGGACATCAAAATGCAAGAGCATTAGAATTTTTAGCTCAAACTTTGAAAAGATTTTTAACCAATTAAGCTTACTGGTTATTACAGCATCAGGGAAAACACGTCAGGATGCATATCAATTGCAATGTTACTCAAGCACAGTGAGCTTTCTCTTTTGCTTGTCCATAATTTCAAATTACTCATCAAGATTTGAATCTGTAAGCCAGGCTATCCAAGCTGTTCAGCTTGATATCCTTAAGGTGTGTAATCATGTGCAAGACCTTCTGACTGTGTTCACTGATCACAGACAAAAATCAGAAGAGCAATTTAAGGACTTTTTTTCAAATGTTCAAACAATGGCAGAAAAATTGAACATCGAACTTTGTGTTCCCAGACAGTCTGACCGGCAAGTATTTTGTTCTAATTTTGGTTCCTCTTTGTGGAAGAATACTATTACCAGTCTATCTCTGTGCCATGGATGGACTCTATCATCGCATCATTAGAAAGCCGGTTTGGCAATGAAAACAAGAAAGAATGTCAGTCAGTTCTCATTTACCCAAAACACATGGCAAAAATGACACCTGAGCAAAAGAAATGCTAGATTGCAAACATCCGAGAAATTTAGTACATTGAAAACCTGGAAGCCAAAGCAGTCACATGGATTGAGATCTGGTCAACGGAGGATGAGCAGTTTGACTATAGATTTTTGGATTTCCTAAACCACACAGATTTATTTCCATCAGTCCAGGAAGCAATTCTCACTGCTCTCACATTAGCAGTGACCACTTGTATAGTGGAAAGGTCTTTCACCACAATAAGAAGGGTGAAAACCTGGTTGAGGTCGCCAATAACTGAGAACACCATGAGACTACACTCACATTATACGAAATTTGCATAGCCAAAACCATGATACCCAAGGTTTTCCTGGAGGCTTCCTTAGCTCAATATGGAACCCCAAAGAATACCATACTACCTTAAAGTAAATACTGCATGACAACACAAAGTAAGCCAAGAATGAGACATTAAAAAGCCTGACTGAAATCTTCATGACTGATTAGAATGTCAATTATTTGAAAAAAATGGAACATGTAGGACATTTATGTCATCAATCCTTTATCCCATTATGTATCCCTTGTTGCAATTACTCATGTTCACTTTATTGACGTTTTTGCATGATTCATTACAGACGCCGTTCCATGAAATGAAAAGGGCATCAATAAATCTCATTGACAAAACTGTGTGTTTACAATGCTCTTCCTATTGCGGTTTCATAGCAACAGCCTTCTTCAGCCACCCCGCAACGCAGAGTACCAGGCAACGGGGATGGCTGGGCCTCCAATGGCATTCTCAATTATTGTGCAGAGGATCGGCAATTAAACACACCATATCGGAAATTGTCAAATGTATTATTGCCTGCATTTTTCTCTATTGCTTCAAGTCAATTAATGAATGTATGTTCAGAACAGACCCTTGAGCAACAATGGCTCGTGAGTGAGTAAGTGATGCTCGGCTTCAAGGCTGCTGACTGTCTAATGAACATGTTGTGCTGATGATAATAGCGAATCCTGTTGCGTGGATACTCATGAACCGTATCATCTCCGACACGGAGGAGCAGAGGCGCACAGCAGTTATTCTGTGTCTCTTTCTTCAACAAATCATACATTTGTAACCATCCGTCAGCATTCAGGGTCATTTTAGTGCATCTGATGCACCAGTACATTGATAAATGTTGCCAGATTACCGCTTCGAAATATCAACTCCTGAATGCTTTGTCTCATGTGGGCCCGAAGAAGAACTCAAGTGAACCAGTGTTTCATTCATAGAAAAAAAATTAAGTGCAGAGGCACAAAGGATCTGATTTCAAGTTTGGCATTGCGGGAGCAAACCGCCATGCGTGTGGCCTGCTCCTGCACCGCCAAACCCGTGGTCGGGCCTCCCGCCAGATAACGATTGTTTCTCATGTCTGGAGGGATTTTTTTGACGGTCCCAGGGTGGTGCCTCTGAAAATGGGCACCGCAATGGGAACACCCAAAAAAGTTCCTGCACGGCATGGACTGTAAAGTCCATGCTGTGTATTAACTGTGGTGCATGCACGGCACATCTTGTGGCCTCCTTCATGCACCCCAGGGCCCAGAGGTGCAAGAGGGACCTGTAGGGACCCCCCTTTGTTTCCTCTCCGCCACGGTTTTCATGGAGGAGAGGAAATTTGTAATATGCTTGGTGGGAGTGTGGCGGCCCCGGCAAGCATATTGCTGCTGCTACACCGCCAGGGAATGGCGGTTCTCTGGCGGCATCTGTGCTGCAATGATGGTCCGACCACCCTACTCGTAATGGGGAGGTCGGATCGCCAGTGTGGTAGTGGCTGGACCGCCATTGTCAGGGCTCCGTGAGTCTGGTGGTCCTCGGACCACCACACTCATGTCAGGGTCAAAGAGTTTCTTAGGAGCCCACTGCCAGCAAAGTTGAATGCCTGGGTTACCAAAAACTAACGCTGCTTAGTTTTGATTCCACCTCAAGCCTCTTTCTTCCCCCAGCCTACACTTCCTGCCCATGTGTATCACTCTTACAGGTTCTTTTTCATCTCTGTTTTTTTTCTCCCTTTAGACACTGTTTTCCTGTATCTCTCTTCCTCTTTCTTTCTCTCTATTCTGACCATTTATCTCTTGCTCTTGTTCAAAGTTTGATGATGAAAAATAAGTCTAGGTCCTCATAAATGAGTGCTGGTGCTGACCACCAACAAGTGGTGCCCTTTTTATTTAAACACCTGTCCTCAAGGCACCCTCACCATAATGGTTTCCTAGGCAACCACATTTCAAGGTTCACAACCCTCATTTTTGTCCTTTACCTACGACCTTTCTATCCTGATGTTGTCACCCACTCCATTCTGTGCTTGCTTTTATTCTACTGTTTACTAACCTGCTTCCTTTCTGCCTCTGCTCTTACCATCCAACAAGCATCATTTTTTAATCGACTCCCCACAGTTCCGGAGGTTCAGAAGCAGGAGTGGTCTTCCTGCATCATCATGTCAGGAGTGAACTTCTGCACCAAAATGTCCCATATCCTCCAATAAACCTATGTGGAAAGTCAAAGCACATGTTGCACACCCAGAATGCAACAGACCAGCTACCAAAGGTTAGTTTGGTCAATATCATGTGCAAAGTGTGGGCGGTCGCATCTCATCATAGACCCTTATACTGCATGGGTCTCTGTAAGTTGGCACAAGGAGATGATGGACGGAGTGCTGAAACTTTTCAGACACTCACCCCCAGTCACAGATCTGGGTTGAACCCATCATCATTCTTTAGCTCGCTTCGCCACCTCAGTTCAGACCCAGCTGTATGCAAATCAGTCTTGACCCTGTGCCTCATGGGAACAGTGCAGCCCGAACTGCCAAGCCAGGTCATCCCTGAACCGGAAACAAGCATCCTGGGACCGGTTTCTGGGTAACACCCTTCATCAGCCAGGCTAGCTTGAATCCAGTGGCAAAGTGAGCAAGGGACCCACGTCTGGGCATACCCTGCCAACTTAGGGCGAACAAAGCAAACACAAGGAGATGATGGACGGAGTGCTGAATCTTTTAAGACACTCACCCCCAGTCATAGATCTGGGTTGAATCCATCATCATTCTTTAGCTCACTTCGCCACCTCAGTTCAGACCCAGCTATATGCAAATCAGTCCTGACCCTGTGCGTCATGGGAACAGTGCAGCCCGAACTGCCAAACCAGGTCTTCCCTGAACTGGAAACAAGCAACCTGGGACCGGTTTCTGGGTAACACCCTTCATCAGCCTGGCTAGCTTGAATCCAGTGGCAAAGTGAGCAAGGGACCCACGTCTGGGCATACCCTGCCAACTTAGGGCGAACAAAGCAAACACAAGGAGATGATGGACGGAGTGCTGAAACTTTTCAGACACTCACCCCCAGTCACAGATCTGGGTTGAATACATCATCATTCTTTAGCTCACTTCGCCACCTCAGTTCAGACCCAGCTATATGCAAATCAGTCTTGACCCTGTGCCTCATGGGAACAGTGCAGCCCGAACTGCCAAGCCAGGTCTTCCCTGAACCGGAAACAAGCATCCTGGGACCGGTTTCTGGGTAACACCCTTCATCAGCCAGGCTAGCTTGAATCCAGTGGCAAAGTGAGCAAGGGACCCACGTCTGGGCATACCCTGCCAACTTAGGGCAAGCAAAGCAAACACAAGGAGATGATGGACGGAGTGCTGAAACTTTTCAGACACTCACCCCCAGTCACAGATCTGGGTTGAATCCATCATCATTCTTTAGCTCACTTCGCCACCTCAGTTCAGACCCAGCTATATGCAAATCAGTCTTGACCCTGTGCCTCATGGGAACAGTGCAGTCCGAACTGCCAAGCCAGGTCTTCCCTGAACCGGAATCAAGCATCCTGGGACCGGTTTCTGGGTAACACCCTTCATCAGCCAGGCTAGCTTGAATCCAGAGGCAAAGTGAGCAAGGGACCCACGTCTGGGCATACCCTGCCAACTTAGGGCGAACAAAGCAAACACAAGGAGATGATGGACGGAGTGCTGAAACTTTTCAGACACTCACCCCAGTCACTGATCTGGGTTGAATCCATCATCATTCTTTAGCTCACTTCGCCACCTCAGTTCAGACCCAGCTATATGCAAATCAGTCTTGACCCTGTGCCTCATGGGAACAATGCAGCTCGAACTGCCAAGCCAGGTCTTCCCTGAACTGGGGGTGAGTGTCTGAAAAATGTTTGGGCTACGTCCATCATCTCCTAGTGTTTGCTTTGTTCACCCTAAGTTGGCAGGGTATGCCCAGACGTGGGTCCCTTGCTCACTTTGCCACTGGATGCAAGCTAGCCTGGCTGAAGAGGAGTGTTACCCCGAAACCGGTCCCAGGATGCTTGTTTCCGGTTCAGGGAAGACCTGGCTTGGCAGTTCGGGCTGGACTGTTCCCATGAGGCACAGGGTCAAGACTGATTTGCATATAGCTGGGTCTGAACTGAGGTGGCGAAGTGAGCTAAAGAACGATGTTGGATTCAACCCAGATCTGTGACTGGGGGTGAGTGTCTGAAAAGTTTCAGGGCTCCGTCCATCATCTCCTAGTGTTTTCTCTGTAAGTTGGACCAGCTATACGATGGGGTCTTATCCTCTTGCTCCCAAGAAATAGACTGAAGCGTGAAATCCTTTACAATTCAGAACAAGAAAACACTTTTATTTATTTGAAGAGTTTTATATAGCGCTGGCTAGACCTGGAGGTATCAGAGTGCTTTACATGAGGTTAGCATTTTTACAGACGTTACATCATTGCGAAGAGAAAAAAAAAAACCTTGTTACATAATTACATCTGTGCTAAGAGCAATACAAAACTTAGAAAACAGGTTCCATGGTGGGACGAGAGGGTGAGGGAAAATTAAGGGAGTAGGGATGCAGATCAGGGCTAGTAGGAGCGGCCATGGAGGATACTACTTAGAGGGAACGCAAAAAGATAGAGAAAGCGAGTCAACAAACCAGTAGTGTCCAATAGATCAAACAAAATCCAGAGCCAGGACTCCTTCACTGCTTCACGTCGCTTTAGAAAAGGGAACGGGTCAGAGGGAGGGGGCAAAGGGAAGCATCCCAGAGAAAAAGCAAGGAAAGTGGGGTGAAGAGTTCCAAGAGGGGATCCATTAGGGCGATGAAGAGACTGGAGGGTACAAGGCGTAGACCGGTGGCAGGATTCGATTTGAGAGTCTGAAGAGACCGCAAAATGGAGGATCCAGGTCATGAACCCCAATCACTTTGTGACAAAAAGGCAGGAAAAACAGGTAAAAAACAGTCCGTTCAAAATACCAATAAGGGAACCTACCCCTGGGACATGGCTGGAAGGGGAAGACTGTCACCAGATCAGGCGGGGATAGGCTGCGGGACGCCGACCGTACTCGGGTCGACGCAGTCAGGAGGCAGTCAGCGCGGGCCCCCAGGCAGCAACCTCAAGAGAAAGGCAGCAGTCGGATCAGGAGGGCATGCCAAATTGTAGGAAGAAAGGGAAACACAGGCCCGGAGACCATGGCAAGCAGCGATTTTGGCACCCTCGTTCCTGTTCTGTCATGGTGACAGGCACTGTGCGTCCCAACTGCAGTCAAGGATAGGCAAAGGGTGACTCCAGGCAGCCGCGGCTCAGGTCCGGAGGGCAGGCGACGGCCAGAGGGCTGCTCCCCAATCAATGCCCCAGGAGCATTCAGGGTAGCCCCATCGGGCATCAGCTGCGATGAACAGGATCCGCCATCGGCACACCCGGTGGTTGATCGGGCGGTGAGGGGAAGAAGGAGAACGAGGCGGGGGGACAAGAAATGAGTGTCCAGTCCAGAGATAAGGCAAGGAGGAGAATGGAGGCAGCAGCGGGGACCAAGCGGGTACGCGTCCCATGGCTCGGAAGGCGAAAGCAAGCTCAGGGGCACCGTGTTGTATCTGGCTCCATCGACAGAAAATCATCGGTGAGGACGAAGGAGATAGCAGCGGAGAGACAACGACAACTGTGCCCCATGTCCGGCTGGGTAGGTGACGGCCGAGGGAAAGAACTAGGCCTGGGCATTGAACTCCGCTCCGTTCGCGGAGTTTGCAGAGTTTTCTGCACTCCGCACTCCGCGGAGCTCGCGGAGTGCAAGAAAACCCCGCTTTGCATAGTGCAGCGGAGTTTTTTCCCCGCTCGCGAACGGTAAGTTCGCCAGCGCGAGCTGCTGCTCAGGTAGAATTTCTACCCGAGCTGCAGAAAGACCAGTGCGAACAGCAGTCCGCACTACACTCAGCCACTTGCGGAACTTCGCGGAGTTTTTTGTAACTTCACGAAGTTCCGCGTAGCAAAACTCTGCGAACTACATCCCCGAGCCGGTCTGCTCTATAGCCAAATGAGTAGCTCCACCGGGCATCGGCCATATTGATCGGGTCTCCACAGTCAGGACTTCAATCACGGTTCATCCGGAAGAACTCGAGACTCCGTCGTAGGAGTTGGAGAAGACGAGGACTGCAGTCCACACAATCCAGGAGAGCAAAAAGGGTCCAAGGAGGGGGTGAATTTGAGGGATTAGGGCACAAAAAGGCAATCCGTGGCCGGGAACTTTACATTCATTATTAGTTCATCAGTGGCACGATTCTCCGGATGAAGCAATAAGGGCGGAGCTAGAAGTGCAAAGAATTTACTCTGGGTATCCCCAAATATGCTGGGGCGGCAGAAGGAATGTAAAGTCGGTAGCCATAAGGGTGGTGTCATGTTGGGCAGAGCCTGTGACAAGCAGTATATGTTCTGCGAGTACACAAGCATGTTCTCTCCTAAGAAAATTGACAACAAGGGAAAGAAGTGCTAACAAACCTGTTCTGACTTCATGTGCTCTCAAACGAACCTCATTGTGAGCTAGTTTAAAGGGATAAAAGTTCTATTGAATAGATGTGTGCATCAGCGAGTCTCAGGATATAATAATAATAAAAAGAAAGCTTATATGGTTAATGTACTTGCTGGAGTGATCTGCGTCTAATCTCTGGTCACAGGTTTAAATCGCCATAAAATGTTTAGAAGGTTAATGATGGGCCTGTTGCTGAGAATTGTGTATAACATGTACTGTTGTCTGTGTTTGTTGCGGTGTTCCTTGAGTAACCTGCAGTCACAAGTTACACAGCCTGGCTTTGGCACAACTCGGGTTCCTCTTGGACCCTGAGCCAAAAATAAGGCAAACCTTAATTTGGCTTCTGCCACCCACACTCTTGCCTCAATCACCAGGACTCTTCACCACTGCACTCCTGCAACAGGGGAGGTACTGAGCAATAGTTTACAAAAAGTGCTGGGTGGAATGCTTGAATTAATTCAAGCTGCTAGTAATTATTCGAGGATGCATCACAGTAGATTGATATTCTGCACACCATTCCAACTCGAATTGGGCAAAATATGCACCATTAGAAAGCACCAATCAGAAAGCAAGCGGCAGGCCGAATTTGTGACCTTAAAGAACCCTGTTAATATATTTATTTTCCCTACTCAGACATTTGTTTTCCTTCAGTCATGGAACTCAAGAAATAGGATCACTACAAATAGACGGTTCTGCTTTCCTTATGTTTATATTTGTTGTATAGATAGCAGAATGGATGCACATCTTTTAAACAAAGTTATTTGCTGTAGTGCTTCATACTAATTTTGCACAAAAATTTGTGATCGGTTCACATCTGTCTCACTCTACTTATTTCTAGACATAATTCTGACCTAGCTCAGTTGGCTTTGTTGTATAACATGTACACATTTCATGTCTGCCTGACTGAACATATTGAACATATTGCACGAATTTAGCTCTCGAAAGACAACAATACTGTTCCTTGCCCTATAAAATAGAGACAGGAGGCGCAACTGCTGCCAGAGTCACTGTTAGCCGGAGCTACAATCCCGGATTCACACTAGACCGCAGCAGATCAACCCTAACCGCACAATTCAGGAGTCGACAAGATGAGAGTTAGATAAAGTTCATCATAGCGTAATGATGCTCCAAGTTATAATACTTGACAATCTGTACAATTCACACCAAAAATGGAACTGTTACTTTGCTCATGTAAGGCACAGTTGCCCAGAGAGTCCTTCTTAAAAGTTTCTAAAATTTATGATTGAAGCTAAGAATTCTAATAAATGTCACCTACTGTAACAATCTAATGTAGTAGATTTAAATACGTTCGAGCATAACTGAACTGTTTTTTAGTTTAAGAAGTCGTTATATTTTAACATGATGCTTGTTTCATGATTCATTCATTGGCTGAGCTCATGCTCTGACACTTTGTGCTCAGCCAGACCTCAGTCTCAGTTCCCGCCTCCCTCGCACCTGCCAACTTTGAAAAAACTTACCATGTGAGAGGAGGTGGCTTGGAGGCGGGAGGATCTGGGGCAGGGAGCAACCTTGAGCCCTTTACTCTCACCAGATATGAGGCAGCTTCTGAGTGGGTGGGGCCATGGAGAGGGGGTGGAGCTTCCTCCTCAGCACTCACTGCCTAAGGGCCATTCTGTCGTTCCCTTACATTCCAGAAAATAAATTAAGCTTCTGAGGCTGACTGTCATGATCCTTGTAATGCTGCACAAAGAATAGTGAGGTTAATCCCACCTTTTCCCCTTGTGGCTGCACTCTCTCTCTCTCTTCCTCTCTCTCTCTCGCTCCTTTTTTCTCTCTCGCTCTCTCTCTCCCCCTCTATCTCTCTCTAGAGACAGAGAGAGAGAGAGCGAGAGAGAAAAATAGGAGAGATAGAGAGGGGGAGAGAGAGAGGCTGGACGGTATTCTCTGAAGCAGAGGATGGCACAATTGAGGAGGCAAACTACAATTCACTGTCATAAGAGGAAGATAGTGAGTATTTGATAACAGAAGAATAGTTCTATAACAGGTTAAGATTACGGAAAAACGTTGATGTTGCCTACCTGCTGTGAAAGGAGGCAATTCATTATTTAATGCACCAAACGTTAAGGGCAGTACTCGTCTTAGGCCTTATTGCAGAACACATTTCAGTTCACCACAATGGGAAGGAAAAACAAGGTTCTGTTCTTTCCATTTGATCTGTGAGCTATGTTTGCAAAGTCAGTTGGTTCCTAACATCACTGTCAATGTAGGGGCATCTATAGGCTCAAAAGTATCTCTTCTGTATGCCCATTCTCTATGACCATAACCAATTCTTCCAACAGACACTTACCTCTAAAAAAGCTTTGCAATCAATTCTCACAATGGCTTCAGGATTATCCATTTCTTGTCTGTGGAGTCTTTTCAATGCGTGAAGCGACTGATCCATAAAACATCCTTATGCCCCACAGACTATTATTGCAACATACCTGGTCTGGTGGCTTAATGGACTAATGCGTCCACTATAGGGGCCTGTGTTTGACCTCGTGGTTACAGGTTAAAATACTGGTGGGTTGACTCAGCCTTTCATCCTTCTGAGGTCGATAAAATGAGTACCATTAAGTTCGGCAACAATAAACATCTGTTATTCAGTGCCAAGTTATGCTTCTGGGTGAATGTGCGCTTTACAAATGTGCGTTATGTTACCTGAGTGTCCGGTGGGTGTTCATATCTTTATTAGGAGTTGAAAATGGTCTGTTGCTTCTATTTCTTGTGCTGTTAGGGTAAACCTCTTATCTTGGGGGAAATCTGAGTAGGGCTCGTGGGTTATGGTCGGGCTATGTAGCTACCTGCCAAGTGCGGGCAGACTCTGAAACAGTGCCCTATGATTCCCCAGTATAGACATGATCTATGCCACCTTATTCATTTTCTTCAATGGTGGGAATATTTGATATTGCCAGCTTGTATTCAGGCGGCTTCCCAGAGTCATCTGCATCTTCCGTAGTATTGCATGCAAATATTTTTCTTGGATTGAAGGGTCTTATTTGGAGTCTGTTTTTTTTACATCAATTTGCAGCGTTGAGTCTATCACCACTACTGATGTGGTGGACCGGTTCACTACCACAGATAAAGCCGCCTTTAGTTCTTCTTGCAGGCCCAGATAACATGCAGCGGCAGCAGATTTTCTGTCCAGTCTGCCTCAGCCACTAACTATTGGCAATGACTAATATGTATATGCAGTGCTAGCTCTTGACCCTTGCCGAAGTGTCAGTAGTCCAGTATGAGCAGCTATTTAAGTCTACGTACAACAACAAATCACTTCAACCCTTTCGCTGCTAGGCCTTCCCCCCTTACCCCCCCATCCTAACCCTTTTTTTGGCTATTTGGGGTAGTTTGCGCTTAGGTCCCTGTAACATTTTGTCCACATAAGATATCCACGCCAAATTTGAGTCCTTTTCTTTCAACATCCTGAGGATTTTAAAGGTACTCAGGGTTTGTGGATTCCCTGAAGGGGACCCAGAAATTAGCCAAAATACAGCAACATTTTTTTTTGGGGGGGGGAAATGGGAAAAAAGTGCTGCAGTAGAAAGCGTCTGTTCTTTCCCTGCAAATGGTATCAACGAAGGGTTTGTGGTGTTGAAATCACCATCTTCCCAGGTTTCAGGAACAGGCAGACTTTTGTCAGAAAACCAAAATTTTCTACACAGTTTTGGTATTTTACTAAGGCTATAGCCTATTTTTACAATTTTTTGTGATTTCAACTTCCTTCCTGTTCGTGGCAGAAATGGGTGTAAAAGCAATAATGGATCCCGGAAAGCTATACATTTCAGAAAAGTAGACACAATTATGAATTTAGCAAGGGGTCATTTATGTAGATCCTTCAAGGTTTTCCTATAGAAACTAACATTTGAAATAAAAGAAAATTGAAATTGAGTTGAAAACAACAGCCATTTGTGCCAATATTTTCACCTGTAACTTCTTCTAACTATGACAGATTTTTTAAATCAATATACCGTTATGTCTGCTGGACCCTTCTGGTTGTAGTGATATATAGGACTTGTAGGTTCACCAAGAACCTGAGGTACACAGAGCCAATACCTGAGCTGCTCCTTGCAATGGGTTTTCATTGTGTACTGGGTATATAGCAATTCATTTGGTAAAATATAAAGAGTGAAAAATAGGTGTCAAAGACACCAATGTATTTCCGAAATGGGACCAAATATCTAGTTTAGAAGCAGTAGAAATTTGCACATCTCTGAAATTGTGGGTTCCCATACTACCATGTGAATTAAAGGACATTTTTCAAAGTGACTTCTTTTCTACACATTGTCTTACATTTGGAAGGCAGAAATGCATAGAAAGTCAATAGGTAATAATACTTGTTCTACAATTCTGTGCTTCCCTAAGTTTCTCGATAAAAATGGTACCTCACTTTTCCTCATATTTTTGTGATGGAAAGTTCTGGAATCTGCAGGGAGCCACAAACTTCCACCCACCCAGCCTTTCATCAAGACTCCCGATAAAAATGGTACCTCACTTGTGTGGGTAGGCCTAGTGCCCGCGACCGGAAACTGCCCAAAACACAACGTGGTCACATCACTTTTTTACAGTGAAAATGGCCCCTTTTTCGCATTTTGTCTAGCTGTGTATTTTGGACCCTAGCTCAGCCGGCACCTGGGGAAACCTAGTAAACATGTACATTTTTTAAAACTAGACATCCTGGGAATCCAGGATGAGGGTGACTTGTGTGGCTCTCACCAGGGTCTGATACTCAAAATCCCTTGCAAATCTCAAACTTTGTAAAACAAAACACATTTTCCTCATATTTCTGTGAAGGACAGTTCTGGAATCTGTGGGGAGCCACAAACTTCGACCCACCCAGCATTCCTCCAAGTATCCCGATAAAAATGGTACCTCACTTGTGTGGGTAGGCCTGGTGCCCACGACAGGAAACGGCCCAAAACGCAACTTGGGCACATCACATTTTTCTAGTGAAAACTGACCCTTTTTTCACAATGTGCCTAGCTGTGGCTTTTGGACCCTCGTTTAGCCGGCACCTATGGAAACCTAGCAAAACTGTGCATTTCTGAAAACTAGACACCCAGGGGAATCCAGGATGGGGTGACTTGTGTGGCTCTCACTAGGTTCTGTACTCAAAATCCCTTGCAAATCTCAAACTTTGTAAAAAAAACAACACATTTTCCTCATATTTCTGTGATTCTGGAATCTGTGGGGAGCCACATACTTTCACCCACCCAGCATTACTCCAAGTCTCCCAATAAAAATGGTACCTCACTTGTCTGGATAGGCCTAGTGATAGGAAATGGCCGAAAACGCTACAAGGGCACATCACATTTTTCCAGTGAAAACTGACCCTTCTTTCGCAATGTGCATAGCTATGGATTTTGGACCCACGCTCAGCCGGCACCTAGGGAAACCTAGGGAAACCTAGCAAACCTGTACATTTTTTATAACTAAACACCCAGGGGAATCCAGGACAGGGTGGCGTGTGGCTCTCACCAGGTTCTTTTACCCAGTATCCCTTGCAAACCTCAAACTTTGTCAAAAAAACTAATTTTCCTCACTTTTCTGTGATGGAAATATATGGAATCTGCAGGAAGCCACAAACTTCCACCCACTCAGCATTCCCCCCAAGTCTCCCATAAAAAATGGCACCTCACTTGTGTAGGTTGGCCTAGTGCCCATGACAGGAAATTGCCAAAACACAACGTGAGCACATCACATTTTTCCAGTGAAAACTGACCCTTTTTCACAATGTGCCTAGCTGTGGATTTATGACCCTCGCTCAGCCGGCACCTAGGGAATCTTAGCAAACCTGTACATTTAAACTAGACACCCAGGGGAATCCAGGATCGGGTGACTTGTATGGTTCTCACCAGGTTCTGCAAACCTCAAACTTTGTAAAAAAAAACATTTTCCTCAATTTTATGTGATGGAAAGTTCTGGAATCCACAAACTTCCACCCACCCAGCATTTCCACAAGTCTCCCGATAAAAATGGTACCTCACTTGCGTGGGTAGGCCTGGTGCCCGTGACAGGAAACGGCCCAAATGCACAGTGGGCACATCTCATTTTTCCAGTGAAAACAGACCCTTTTTTTGCAATGTGTCTAGCCGTGGATTTTGGGCCCTAGCTCAGCCGGCACTTGGGGAAACCTAGCAAACCTGTACATTTTTGAAAACTAAACATCCTGGGGAATCCAAGATGGGGTGACCTGTGTGGCTCTCACCAGGTTCTGATACCCAGAATCCCTTGCAAACCTTTTCTCACATTTCTGTGAAGGATAGTTCTGGAATCCGTAGGGAGCCACAAACTTCCACCCACCCAGCATTTCTCCATGTCTTCTGATAAAAATGGTACCTCACTTGTGTGGGTAGGCCTATAGCTCGTGACAGGAAATGGCCTAAAACGCATTGTGGGTTCATCACATTTTTCCAGTGAAAACTGACCCTTTTTTTTGCAATGTGCCTAGCTGTGGATTTTGGACCCCAGCTCAGCCGGCACCAAGGGAAACCTAGAAAATCTGTACATTTTTGAAAACTAGACATCCATGGGAATCCAGGATGGGGTGACTTGTGAGGCTCTCACCAGGTTCTGTTATCCAGAATCCCATGCACACCTCAAACTTTGGAGAAAGAAAAACAACCTTTTCCTCACATTTCTGTGATGGGATGGACAGTCCTGGAATCTGTGGGAAGCACAAACTTCCACCCACCCAGCATTCCCCCAAGTCTTCCAATAACAATGGTACCTCACTTGTGTGGGTAGGCCTAGTGCCTTTGACAGGAAATGCCCGAAAACTTAATGTGGGCACATCACATTTTTCCAGTGAAAACTTACCCTTCTTTCGCAATGTGCCTAGCTATAGATTTTGGACCCTCGCTCAGCTGGCACCTAGGGAAACCTAGGAAACCTGTACATTTTTTAAAGCTAGACACCCAGGGAAATCCAGGACGGGGTGACTTGTGTGGCTCTCACCAGGTTCTGTTACCCAGAATCCCTTCCAAACTTCAAACTTTGTCAAAAAAACAAATTTTCCTCACTTTTCTGTGATGGAAAGTTCTGGGATCTGCAGGGAGCCACAAATTTCCACCCACCCTGCATTCCCCCAGTCTCCCGATAAAAAATGGTACCTCACTTGTGTAGGTAGGCCTAGTGCCCGTGACAGGAAACGGCCCAAAACACAATGTGGGCACATCACATTTTTCTAGTGAAAATGGACCCTTTTTTCACAATGTGCCTAGCTGTGGATTTTGGACCCTCGCTCAGCCGGCACCTAGGGAAACTTGGCAAACCTGTACAATATAAACTAGACACCCAGGGGAATCCAGGATGGGGTGACTTGTATGGCTCTCACCAGGTTCTGTTACCCAGAATCCCTTGCAAACCTCAAACTTTGTAAAAAAAAACATTTTCCTCACTTTTCTGTGATGGAAACTTCTGGACTCTGCAGGGAGCCACAAACTTCCACCAATCCAGCATTCCTCCAAGTCTCTCGATAAAAATGGTACCTCACTTGCGTGGGTAGTGACAGGAAACGGCCCAAAATGCAAGGTGGGCACATCATATTTTTCCAGTGAAAACAGACCCTTTTTTCGCAATGTGCCTAGCTGTGGATTTTGGACCCTCGCTCAGCCGGCAGCTAGGGAAACCTAGCAAACCTGTACATTTTTGACAACTAGACACCCAGGGGAAATATAGGATGGGATGACTTGTGTGGCTCTCACCAGGTTCTGTTATTCAGAATCCCTTGCAAACCTCAAACTTTGTCAAAAAACACATTTTCCTCACTTTTCTGTGATAGAAAGTTCTGGAATCTGCAGGGAGCCACAAACTTGCACCCGCCCAGCATTTTCCCAAGTCTCCCGATAAAAATGGTCACTCACTTGTGTGGGTAGGCCTAGTGCCCGTGACAGGAATACCCCAAAACATACTGTGGAGACGTCAAAATGATCAATCACAAAACGACCTGGTTTTGCAAGGGCATCACCTGCGTTTTTGGTCCCGGGCTCAGCGGCAATCATGGGAAACCTACCAAACCGAAACATTTCTGAAAACTGGATGCTAGGGGATTCCAGGGAGGTGCGGCTTGCATGGATCTCCCAACATGTTTCAACCCATAATCCCCTGCAAACCTCAAATGTAGCTTAAAAAAAACAGATTTTCCTCATATTTCTGTGTGGGTATTTTGTGGGATAACCGGGCTGACACAAATTTCCTTCCACCCAGCGTTCTCCTAGGTCTCCCGATAAAAATGGTACCTCACTCGTGTGGGTGGGCCAAGTACTCACAACAGGGAAAAGCCCAAAACCTATTGTGGAGACATCAAAATTATCCATCACAAAATGATCTGGTTTTGCAAGGCAGTCTCCTGCGTTTTTGTTTCCGGGCTGGGAGGCCATCTAAGGAAACCTACCAAATCCAGACACCCGAGGGAGTCCACGCAGACCATCAGCCAAACTCCAGTTCACACACACACAAACTCTCCCTGGTTTCTAGTGGTTTTCTGCCCCCGCTTGGGGGGAGATGAGACTAAAAAATCACTAAAACAGCCAAAATGTGCGCCTAAAAAAAAGGAGCGATCCTTGCCTACGGGGCTTCTGCCTGATATGCCCATAAACATGTCCCTAGTGCTTAGTGAGCATTCTGCCCCCCCAGGGCTATTGCCCCAATCTGCCTTCCGGGGGGGGGGTAGAAAGAATGTTTTGGGGGTGGGGGCATTAGCATGCCCATTCTGGGCAGCAACCACCCCTACATATATAAAAATAAACATAATGTGCCTAGTAGGCTTTCTGACCCTGGGGGGCAGATCAGGGGCTTTTTCCCCCATCTGCCTCCTGTGGGGGGAAGAAAGACTGTAGAATTATATTTGGGGGGGCATTGGCATGCCCATTTTGGGCAGCCCCCACCCCTATATACATAAAAGCAAAATCCCTTGTGCCTAGTGTGCTTTCTGCCCCCCCCCCCAGAGGGCAGACCGAAGGCTATTGCCCCATCTGCCTCCCAGGGGAGGCAAAAATATGGTGGCCATTTTGGGCAGCCCCCACCCCTACGTATAAAAAAACCCAATCCCTGGTGCCTAGTGGGCTTTCTGCCCCTCAGGGGCTATTGATCCCTTCTGCCTCCTGGGGGGGGGGGGCAGAAAGATTGTGGATTTTTTTGGGGGGGTGGAGGCATTGGCATGCCCATTTTGGGCAGCCCCCACCCTCTATATACATACAAAAAAATCCCTCATGCCTAGTGTACTTTCTGCCCCCCCAGGGGGGCTGATCGGGGGCTATTACCCCATCTGTCCCCCAGGGGGGTGCAGAATGACTGATTGGGGGAAACATTGGGAGGAGCAAAAGCCATTGCCCAAGGGGCCCCTCCCTGGTGCCTAGTGGGTGGATCCCTGCTTGGGGATCACCCTACTGAGGCGATCCCCAAGTGGGGATCCACTTCTCCCCTTTCCAATGATACCTCTCCCATCTGCCTCGGTGCTCAGGGGGCTGAGATAGCCCGCTGAGCACCAAGGCAGTGAAACTGAAACGAGCCGATCGGCACATTTCAGTTTCGGTTTCTCTGAAATGACGTCAGCGCAACGTGCATGCTGATCGTCATTTCAGAGAAACAATCAGAACAGCCTCGGAAGCAGGGGAAGCTCTTCGCCAGCTCCCGTGGCTGTTTTAATTGAAAGGAAATCCCTCTGGTACTGCACCAGAGGGATTTCCTGTGCCATGTGCGTGGACAGCCGGGAGCCGTCCAACACACATAAACACTGTTGCGTCGGACAGCTCCTGGCCGTCTGACGCACCCAAGTGGTAAAATTGTTGCAGAAATATCTGCAAATTTGAAAGCCAGGGACTTTGGTTCAAGATTAAGGGTGTCACCCATGATAATGCATCTTTACTCAAGTAAGAAAGAACAAATATCACCTGGGATTGATCGGTAGTGAACTACTGTAGTTTTGCCAAAAAATGAAGATTGTATTGTGACATAAAGGATTGAAAGTACTGGGGCTCTCCCGAAAGTTTTTCAGTTGCTGCAATCCATGTTGAAGAAAAAGGGGTATAAGTAAATCCTGGTATGGAGTTTCCACCAACCATGTTGGCATTGCTTGCAGGTGATTAGGCCCTGCCTGAGATGAGATTTTTGATAAAGGTGTGAGGAGTCGTTTTTCACTCATATAACTGATTAAATGTTTCTAACAGAAAGGATTGCTCTTGAGCTGTTTACAGTTCTCCTTGTATCTTATTAATTGCTTGTGCCACAACCTGTAAAGGATTAACCTCAGTATCCATAGTAGTAGGTCTGGCAAACTGTCATGACCCTTATAATTCTGCTCAAAGTATAGAAATGTTAATCCCACCTTCTCCCCACTCCCTGTATCAAACTCCTGGAGAGTAGGGAGCACCTGTTTCAGAAAAGGAGAAGAGTGGGTGGTGAGTCAGTAGAGAGAGTGAACGAGAGAGAGAGTGACACTGGTTCCAGCAGGATGGATGCTAGAAGGCTGGACTGGTCTCTCTGAAGTACAGGATGGCATAGAATTGCAGAGGTTCTCTACAACTCATTGTCAAGAGAGGAAACAGAAAACGGTGAGCATTTGATAACAAAGAGTTATATCACCCGTAGGTATTATGGAAACACTTTGATATGGTTTACCTAATGTGAGAGAAAGTGTCGCTGTAACTAACCCCCTCACATACCCAAGAACCAAATATAACTCGTGCACCTCTCTACCGGAAGGTGGAATCGTAGTTACCAAGGCAAAAAAAAGAAATCCAAAGCCGAATCCAAAACACAGCTTTGTCGCCAAAGCCAAATCAGAGTGGATAACTGGAGCAGGTTCAAAAACTACAGCAGAGTCGAAAACCAAGGTCAGTCCAAGACATAGCAATGGTCAGCACAAGGAATAAGGAGGAGGGAAACCAAGGGAACCAACAAAGAGGAAAAACAATACAGGTGATGGAATGGAAAACAAGGTGCAAACTATAGCATCAGGCAGAAGAGTTTAAATAACTAATGTTGCCAGACTTGGACTTTTGCATCCACTGACACTTTATAGGGATCTACCCTCTCTTACCTGAAAGTTAACTACTGTTCCTCTGGAGGCTGGGTCAGCATGTTTAAGGCCAGACACTGTACCCTATTGTCCTCCATGACTGTAGTACCCACTGCCCTGTTTTCCATCTCCTCCATGATCTATGTTTCCTGACTCTCCTACATGGTGTCTCACCACAAAACCTGATACTGCTGCTGATGTCTTGGGAAGGTTGCAAAACTCCAGACGGGCATTGTTAGAAATGGGATTTCTGGTTGGCTAGGGCATGCGCCTAAGCCAGGCAGAAACCACCACTCTAGTCAGGGCAAGGGAGTTACACACCGAAGATAACCCCTGCTCACCCCCTCGGTAGCTTGGCACGAGCAGTCAGGCTTATCCCAGAGGCAATGTGTAAAGCGTTTGCACAACACACACAGCAGCGACACACTAGGCACACCACAAAAGAAACTCCACACAAGGGTTTATAAAAAATAGCCTTTGTATTATCATAAACACATTAGAAAATAATCACAAATGTACACTGTGCCATCTGGCACTGGGTTATACTTCACAGGGGATTATATACATGACAGGGCCAATCGGGCCACTGTCAGAACCATTAGAAAGCACAAGTAGTAAATATAAAACAACCCAGCAACTACTGGTAAAATACTGTACTCAGCATCATCACATTAGGCATAAACACATTATGCATAAACACATTATGCATAAACACTGGGCATAAACACATTATGCATAAACACTGGGCATAAACACATTATGCATCACATTAGGGCCTTTTTTTTTTTTTTACAGAGTTTTATATAGTGCGAACTAGAACCGAAGGAATCGGATATCAGAGCGCTTTACATAGCAGCAGTTGCGTTACATGAGGACACATTCATTTTTGTTAGGCACGGGGAGATTAAGTGATTTGCCCAGAATCACAGGATGTTCAGCGTCATTGCCGAGACTCGAACCCGGTTCCCCAGATTCGAGGTCGACCGCCCTAGCCGTTAGACCAACTCCTCTCCCCTTGTGCCCTACCAGCACCTCAGGTGCTCACAGGCCAACTGGCCTTCCTCAGGGGCCCATCTGGGAGTTCCCCGCCATGCCCTATGTCCAAAATAGTGAGGGCGCTAAATGGGGCGAGGGTGCAACTCACCCTTGTTCCCCTGTTGCCAAAAAGAAATGCCCCGTTCGTTGCAGCTACCCGCAACCTTGCGGTGCAGCTGTGAAACCCAGCACCACAGTTCCACTCAAGCCCCTCTCACCGGGACTCTAAAACACAATGCCCCCACGTTGCAGCTGCCTGCAGTCAGGCGGTGCAGCTGTGAAGCAAGTAAGCACCAACAGAGTGCCTTGGGAGCCCCTCTCACCGGGGCTCTGCTCGTAGGGAAAATTGGCACCACAGTGCCTTCTCAGCCCCCTTTCTGGGGCTTCTCTTAGGGGCCAGAAAAGAAATGCCCCCTTCGTTGTAGCTGCCCGCAACCTCGCGGTGCTGTGCAGAATCAGCGCTGGCACCAACAGTGCCTGGGTAGCCCTGTTCACTGGGCTCCTCCTGGTGCAATCAATCAGCCCCCTCTGGGGCCCGTCTCCTCTGGCTGAGGTCGGGCCAACTCATGGCCGGTCGGAGCTCACGGCACCTTCTAGCAGCCTCCAATAGGCACCCGAAGTGCCCAGCACAGGCCCCACTCACCGGGGCCTTCTCAGACTCCCTCCGGGACACAGCAGAACTTTGGCCCGGTGCCCACGAGGCTCCAGTCTCCTTCTCATTTGTCACCAACAGACTTGGCAACATGCAGGGCTCTCTCCGGCCACGGGAGCCCCGCCTACAAACAGGCACAAGCTTGCCTGACTTCCTGCCACCTCGTGGACGATTGGCTTCTCCCGCCGGCCCCGCCTCAGGTCAGGCTCCTTGCCTGGCTTCGCCTGACTTCCAGTCCGCTCTGACGGAGCGGAGCTGGAGCCCTTCCCCCCGGGGCTCGGCAATATTCAGCAAAGTGCAACGCTGGAATGCTCGTCACGCACTCTGGCCGGACAAAGTTGGAGCCCACCTTCTTGGGCCATCTGCAGCACACAGGGCTCTCCATTTTACTCCGGGAGCCCCGCCCACCACCAGGCAGCAGCCGCCTGGCTTCCTGATCGGTGGCTCTCCTACCACGGCGCGACGGCGCCCTCTCAGCTGCAAGGTGAGAGCCCCCTCCTTGGGCTCCTGGCACACAGGCAAAGTGGAGTCCCACTCTTTGGGATCAGGCCCTAAAGATGTAGCGCTCACAAGGCGCTAGGACCCAAGTTCTCAGAGGGGCAGAGCTGGGCACAGGCAGGCCAGCACGTAGGGACACTCGGGAAGCAGCAGCTGGGTCCCACGGCGGTTCCTCCTTGCCCAGTAGTCCTTCCAGCCCCAAACAGGTACAAGTAAGCCCACAGACATGGGGTCACAGCCCCAATATTTATATTAGGCTTCGTCTTTGTTCTGGCCTGGCACAGGGCTTGGGGATCCAGTAAAAACCAGTTCTGGGGGGTGCTGAAGCATTTTCTATATAGTGCTCACACCCTCCTTTGTCAGGTTAAGATCTGGCCCCAGACACACAACAGGGGGCGGAGCTAGCGCTGACTCACCCTGCCCCTCTGGAGCCACACACCTCACCAGCCCCTGTCACTCCAGAGACAGACATGCAATATACATCAGGCAGGCACAAAGACACATAGCACACAGAAATGCCAACTTCTAAAAGTGGCATTTCTAAAATAGTGATAATAAATCTGCGCACACCATCACGCAGCATTTATTATTACTATTCCAAACAAACCAAACTTGACCACGCTGCTCCTCTCATATTAGGAATTACCACTGAAACACTTATCAGGGAATCCCCATGCATTCCTATGAGAGGGCAGCCTCACAGCAGTGAGAAACCAAAATGGCTGTTTGTCACTACCAGGACCTGTCACACACTTAAGGTACATGTCATACCTCTTACCTTCATTGCACCCTGCCCATAGGACTAGCTAGGGCCTACCTTAGGGGTGAATGACATGTAGTAAAAGGGGGGTCACAGACGTGGCAACCACTTTGGGTGCTACGTCACAGCGGCAGTAAACTGCGCGCACACGTCCTGCAATGGCAGAAGCCTGGGACAGTTTTGAAAGGCTACTTTGGGGGGTGGCACAAGCAGCGCTGCAAGCCCACCAGTAGCATTTAATTTACTGTCCCCGGGTATGCTAGATACCACTTAACGGGGGACTGATAGGTAAATTAAATACGCCAAACAGGTGTAGACCAATCTTACCATGTTTACCACAGAGAGCACACGCACTTTACACTGGATAGCAGTGCTAAAGTGCCCAGAGTCCTAAAACCACCAACACCAGGTCAGAAAAAAAACTAGGAGGAAGGCAAAAAGTTCAGGGATGAACCTGCAAAAAGGGCCAAGTCCAACAGGCACCAGCTGTGCAGAGCCTCCACACAGGAGCTGCAAGTCCACTCTAAGTAGGGGCTTCCAGGGGGGGCGTGGCCAACTGCCGGGCATGAAGGACGTGAGCTGAAAGAGCTCCGTCTCCTACCCTGACAAATAGCTGAATATCCTGCTATTTACTGGACCTGCAGAGCTAGGTCGATTACCCTGGCATTACTGAACCCCTCGGGATCCTGTGGCCGTGATTTCTATCCTGTGTGCTTGCTGGGATCTGCCGGATTCGGTGCTGATCCTGAGAGACCTGCGACGAGATAGGGAAGGGGGCGGAGTCACGCATATTCCATGGCTGTCTCGACGGCTTTAATGGCCTAAATGATGCTTCCGATGCTGTGGAACTAGAGCCGACGAGAGGATAAAGCGGCGACGCCTGTTCTGAGGTGGTGGCAACGGTGGTGCTGACAGGCGCTGGACTTTCTACTTTGCTGCGCCACCACAATAGATACCGTGGGCAAGATGGCGGCGGCGGCCGGCCGAGCCCGGACTGGACGCGAGGAGAGCTGGCGACAGGTGACGCTCTGGTGAGGAATAAGCGCAGACACATCCTACTAGCGCAGCGGGGTGTGGGGGATTACGGACACATCCCACCCCCCCCCGCCCTTTTGAGAAGTGGCTCTACAGGGGAGTAACTACGTGCTGTGCGGTGCGATACTGAGATTGGAGGGGGAATGCTCCTCGCACGATAATACATAACGGACCCCCTGCACAGTATTGGGAGGTGGAGACTTCCTTGCGCTGGCTCGCGCCAGAGGGACACGCTCCATTGTTGGTGCACTGGAAGTGAAGCTGCTGCCTGTTGGGCCTGCGGGAGCCTGTATCCATGCCCGCCCTGTTGAGTGACTGCGCGGATTGCATACACTGACGCTTTCCGCCTGAAATCGGCTCTGGCTACGGAGTGGGACACACGCTTGGGTGGTGAGCGCGATATGACCTAGCAGCTGGGGCTGCCCTGATGGTTGCAGAGTTGCAGCAGCTGACGTCCCTGTTGGTGGCCACCGAGAGTGTGCGGCCCAGACCAGGAGAGGCTGGATACTTACGCCCTACGGAGCCTGTAACTCTGTAAATAAGCTGGGCGCGCCAAATGATCTGTACTTCTCTGGCTGAGTAAGTGATGTGGGATATCGACCCCGAGACCCCCCAAGAGACCATCCTGGGCCAGAGGCGGATAGGGGGGCGCAGAGGCACGATGGGCCGCACCCGAAACAAGCAGGTGGACGCCACTGCAGATGTCACAACGCAATCCACGCCGGGCGGTGATCCCTCTGGCGCTTCAGACGGTGACGTGATACCTCCTACGGGTGTGGACCCCCACGAGGCCAAGCTGGACTTAATATTGAAGGAAATCCGAGACTCCCGAACAGCGCTGGAATCACGCATGGGCACGATGTCCACTAATCTCAACTTATTACAAGCGGATCACAAAAAGCTGGCCGACAAGGTCAAATCGAATAAAATGGCGCTGGATGATCTTATACCCCAGCAGTCCATGCATTCCACCCAACTTGAACAGTTCCAGCGCCAATTGAAGGGCCTGCAGGACAGGGTGGACGATGCGGAAGGACGGTCCCGCCGCAACAACGTTCGCATACTTGGCATACCGGAACGCAGCGAGGGATCCAACCCTACACAGTTTGTGGAGGACTGGCTGAGAGACCATGTAGCAAAGGAAGGCCTAACACCCCTGTATAGTGTGGAAAGAGCGCACCGAGTGCCTCCTAGACCTCCTCAACCGGGCGCGCCGCCTCGCCCGTTGATAGCGTGCATTTTGCACTACAAGGATCGCGACACTATCCTGCGGGCTGCCAGAGAGAACGCTCCGGTGCGTTTTGAGAACCGGACAATCTTGCTATACCCGGATTTTACGCCAGCAGTCCAGAAAGCCAGAGCAACGTTTTTAGGAGTAAAGAAAAGCTTGCGCGACCGCAATTTGAAATATGCACTGCTCTTTCCAGCTCGACTGAAGGTTGTCTCTGGTCAGAAATCGTTTTTTTTTTAGAGCCCTGAGGCGGACTGGCTTGAAATTACTTTTACACCAGCAATGTCTCAGTCCTCGCTGCCATCGGGACAGCTGCGGAGAGCCTCCCCGATACGACCAACTGGACTACCCCGATCGGGTCATGGCAATCCCGCGGTTACTGTGAACTCTGGCCCAACCTCGGAACAGATTACGACCAGCCAGAAGGATGCACTTCTCACAGCGGCGGCTTTGGCGGCTCATGATGCCCAGATTGCGGCGCCGTCGTAACACTCATCGGATGCTGACACGGTGCACTCTGAATCTGACACTAGCATAACACTGTTTCCGTCGATTACGGCCCAGGTGGCTAGTGACTTCTAATACTGTGATCCGGAATGCCCGGGAGTGGTAATGTATACAAGTGATCTGCACTGTATGTATTGATATTGATGACTGCTTTGTGGTTCCAGGGTACATGTGCCTTATAGGGAAGTGAGTTAATGTAACAAAGACATACTCGAGTGTATATAATGCTGATTCCACGAATTGACGCAGACTGGCCTACACCCCCAGGCAACTGCGTTGACGCATTTTTTATTTGAAGTCCATGTTGGGCTATTGTTCTATGTTTGGTCCCCTGCTGTTCTATGGGGGACCTAGTATTGGGGAGTTATCATATGACGACATGCTCGGCCTTTTACAGCTTCTATCTATAGAGTTTCGGTCTCCACAGGTAGCACTGAACTACGTTTCCTACTCCGCGATGGCATTACATAATACATACACCTACTGCACTTGGAATGTGAGGGGATTAGGCTCAATTCATAAAAGACACCGGGTTCTGGCACAACTTACTAGAAGGAAGGTAGCTATAGCCTATTTACAAGAAACTCATCTCAATGCTGGTGAGGCAGCTAAATTGCAAAGAAAATGGAAGGGACAACTATTCGCTACAACCTACTCAGCTTTTTCCAGGGGGGCGGCGGTGTGGATGCGGAATTCTGTCCCTTTTAAGCTCTTAGAACAGAAGATAGATATTAATGGTAGATGTGTACTGCTTCATGGCCTACTGGACAGGACACATGTGGTTTTGGGCTGCATATATGCACCGAACACTGACCAGGATAAATACCTATCTACACTGGGTGCAGCCTTGACAGAATGGGATGCATACCCCTGGGTGCTGGGAGGCGACTTCAACGCTGTGCTAGACGTTGACTTAGACAGGTCTCATCCCCTGTTACACGCTGCTGCAAGCAAAAAACAAGCAGAGACACTTAGGGGCTGGGCAGAGGGATGGGAACTACACGACGCATGGCGGACGAAACAAAATGGGCATAGAGAATACTCCTTTTATTCGCCTCCACACAGATTACACACCCGAATTGATCGGTTCCTGTGTTCCGGCGCCCTGTTAGGGTCCATTACTTCAGTGCTTCATATGGGGAAAACCCTGTCAGATCATAACCCAGTGGAATTGACGATACAGTGGGGCAGGGTTCCAACTCGGATACCGACTTGGAGACTGCAACCTGAGATGTTGGAGGATTCAGTCTTTCGCAATGCCCTCTCAGAGGCGATTGCCCATTATTTTTCAGAGAATGCGGGATCTGCTAGCTCCCGTCAGATAGAATGGGATGCCTTCAAGACGATTATCAGGGATGTGGCTATCAGCGCTAAGACAGGAGTGCGACTTGACCTTACTAAGCGACTTACGGAGGTGGAAGGTAGACTGGCCACGCTGGAAGGGGAGGCTGCAGGGACGAATGAACAATTGACACAACTGCGAGAGGCTAACATTCAGTACGCGGAGCTCCTTGAAGAGCTGCGTGTCGTGGACTACTGGTTATATACGCAAAGACAACACACACAAACTGACAGGTCAGGACCGTTACTGGCACGGTTGGTCCGAGATGCGCCCCTACCTACACCCATATTAGAAATCCGGAACAATGCAGAAATAGTGGTCAATACGCAATTAGACATTAATACCGCATTTCGGGACTACTATGAGCATCTTTATGGTCCACTGCCCATTCCTATGGACACTGACTTTGATTCATTCTTTGATGGCCTATGCATACCCCGGCTTACACAATACCAACGTGACGATCTACTACGACCAATCACAGGGGCGGAAATTCGACAGGCGATTAAGGCGTTACCACGTAATAAAACACCAGGGAATGATGGCCTACCGGCAGAATTTTATGCAATGTATGCTGACCTGCTGGCCCCTCATTTGCAGTGTCTCTATCATGAATCATTGAAGGGCGGCGGGCTCCCTGCTACTACATTGCAAGCGTTGGTGGTTTCACTATTAAAACCCGGGAGAGATGCTTTGCTTATATCGAGCTATAGACCCTTATCACTCCTTAACACGGATTATAAAATCCTGAGTAAATTGCTGGCCACTCACCTTAACCAGTTTATCCCGCGCTAATACATTCAGATCAGTGTGGATTTGTACCTGGTCGGAGC
This sequence comes from Calotriton arnoldi, assembly GCA_963921515.1. Taxonomy (NCBI): domain Eukaryota; kingdom Metazoa; phylum Chordata; class Amphibia; order Caudata; family Salamandridae; genus Calotriton; species Calotriton arnoldi. Next base: position 407,979 of record CAWUFW010009931.1, read on the forward strand.
ACAGCACTTAACATCCGGCGCCTGCACCAGGTAATGTTAGGCACACACGACACGAGACGTATGGAAGGCTGCATATCCCTTGATCTACGGCAGGCGTTTGACTCCTTACGCTGGGATTATATGTTTTATGCTCTCGCACGCTTTGGCATACCTGAAGAATACATAGCATGGGTGCGCTTATTATACACGAACCCCACGGCGCGAGCACGCACTGGTCGGCACATCTCGGGACAATATGCCGTAGCCCGGGGAACAAGGCAGGGCTGCCCCTTGTCACCGTTGTTGTTCGTATTGGCGATGGAACCACTTCTACACAGACTCCGTGTTTTCGCAGTCTGTAAGGGTATAACACGTGGTCATACGTCCCACATTGTCTCGGCATATGCGGATGATCTTATATTATACATTAAGGACATGAGCGCTGACCCACACCCAATGCCCGCCATTTTTGAGTCATTCCAAGGTCTCTCTGGCCTGGCCATCAATGCTGCCAAGTCGTACGCGTATTTCTTTGACAGCGATGGGAGAAGAGGGCACTTTCGGTTCGGTTCCTGGTCCTTCCAAATAGCGCCTGATACCTTTAAATACCTCGGTATACAAATTTACCGCAATTCACCGGACCTACTGGATGGCAATCTGGGGCGGGCGATAGCGGCTCTCAGATCCCAAATTCAGTTCTGGGTCTCATTGCCCCTGTCAGTGGCGGGCAGAGTGGCTATCACAAAAATGGTGCTATTGCCAAGGCTCCTTTACTTCTTCACCAACCTACCATTGCTTGTCCCCATGAGCACCTTTAAAGTGCTGAACTCTCTAATGACGGACCTAATATGGGGCGCGGGCGTAGACGTATTAGCCTGGCGAAAATGCAACTTCCCGCGAAACAAGGAGGGATGGGGTGCCGGATCTGCGTGCGTATTGCTATGCGGGCCAGTTGCAGTGGCTGGCGTACTGGCTTGCAGGACGCAATTTGCATGAGCTCGATATGACATCAAGAGATAGGGACAAGGGGACCATCCACAGACTCTTATTACCACAAGCCCCCTGCTGAAGTCGACGCCCCACTTGCTGAAATTGGCTATTGCTTACTGGCGGAGTGCAACGCGGTACACTGGCCAGAGGACACCATATGCTCCCACCATTCCCTTGCTGGGTATCCCCACACGATCAGGGCTAACTTCTAGCCGTACACTGCAGGCGTGGTCAGAGGCGGGCATTGCTACGTTAGGAGACTTTTTTACAGAGGGAGTACTAATGTCACACACGACGTTTGTACGCGTACACAGCGCCCCCGAGGCGTTGTTCCTATTACACGCACATATTTCCAGATATATCCGCACCACATGGTCTCCCGATGGTATAGAACCACCCACGAATGCACTGCTCACCATGCAATACCTAATGGGGAACGGAGCCCGTCTGACAAAATGGCTCACTACTGGAATCCGAACGGAGAAAGCGATCTCCTTACAGCCGCTACGCGACAAATGGGAGGGAGACATGGGTCGTACACTTACAGAGAAGGAGTGGGACACTATGCTGGGGTTCCCCAAAAAAGTCTCTCGTAACCCCAAATTCAAATTTATCCAATTGATGTTGCTACATAGAGCGTACTTAACTCCGCACAGGCTCAGCGTCATGTTCCCGGGGACAACTGATGAATGTCCACGATGCCACACTCCTGACGCGGGGTTGGTACACATGGTATGGGTGTGCCCTAGACTGGGACATTACTGGGCGACGATATGCAAAATACTGACGGTGGTGGCTCCGGTACGCCAGAATGACACACTGGAATACTGCATACTAGGTCTGGGGCCCCGTGAAAAGAAAGGCAGCTCTACCTCCCGATTCGTCAATCTTGCGCTTCTCCTAGCCAAAAGAGCCATAACCACATGATGGAAGGCCACCAGAGCCCCGTCCTTACAGGAATGGCACGCAGAAATGTTAAAATGGGGTAAAGCGGAGGGTACGGAACTACAGAGGGAGGAATACAGAGGTCTGCGAAAAACACTGATATCGTTGAGTTGGTATGCACTGCTGGAGGAATACGCTACAATAGATATTTTGTCCTACTAGAATACGCTGGGTTGCCATGTAGGGATCTGACCTGAGGATACGAGACACCTGATCGCCTCACATTAATTGCGTGCTATGCTGCTCGACAACGGGGAAACAGCGGCCCTCATCCTCCTGGACCTCTCCGCAGCGTTCGACACAGTCTGCCACCGCACCCTAGTGCAACGCCTGAACAACGTCGGAATCCAAGAGAAGGCACTGGAGTGGATCATCTCCTTCCTCGCCGGAAGAACCCAGAGAGTCCGCCTCCCCCGTTCAGTTCCGAGGCCACCGAAGTCATCTGCGGCGTACCACAAGGATCATCACTCAGCCCCACCCTCTTCAACGTCTACATGAGCCCCCTCGCAGCCATCGCACGCCAACACAACCTCAACATCATCTCCTACGCCGACGACACCCAGCTGATCCTCTCCCTCACCAACGACCCCACAACCGCCAGAACCAACCTACATGAAGGGATGAAGGACGTAGCCGAGTGGATGAGGAACAGCCGCCTGAAACTGAACTCAGATAAGACGGAAGTCCTCATCCTAGGATCATCACCCTCCGCCTGGGACGACTCCTGGTGGCCCCCTGCCCTGGGCAACCCACCCAAACCAACGGACCACGCACGCAACCTGGGCTTCATCCTGGACTCCTCCCTCTCAATGACCCAACAAGTCAACGCCGTCTCCTTGTCTTGCTTCAACATCCTACGTATGCTGCGCAAGATCTTCCGGTGGATCCCCACCGAAACCAGGAAGACGGTCACCCAGGCCCTCGTCACCAGCCGACTGGACTACGGCAACTCCTCTACGCCGGAACCACAGCCAAACTTCAAAAAGACTCCAACGCATCCAGAACGCCTCAGCTCGACTCATCCTGGACATCCCCCGACACAGCCACATCGCCGGACACCTGAGAGACCTGCACTGGCTCCCCGTCAGCAAGAGAATCACGTTCCGACTCCTCACCCACGCACACAAAGCTCTCCACAACCAAGGCCCCAGATACCTCAATGACCGTCTGACCTTCTACACTCCCACCCGCCAGCTACGATCGACCAACCACGCCCTCGCTGCCGTCCCCCGCATCCGAAGAGCCACAACGGGAGGAAGATCCTTCTCCTACCTGGCTGCCAAGACGTGGAACTCCCTACCCATCCACCTCCGCCTTACCCAAGACCACCTCTCCTTCAGGAAGCAACTCAAGACCTGGCTGTTCGAACAGTAGCGGACCCCCCCCCCCTAGCGCCTTGAGACCCTCCGGGTGAGTAGCGCGCTATACAAATGCTTGATTGATTGATTGATATGCTAGATGGACTGGCAGTACTGTGTAGTTCACTTATGACAGACTTCGGAGCTATGACACACACACCTACCGATGTGGTTGACACATACAAGCGATTGATAGATATTGAGGGCTAAGCATGCAGGAAGGGGAGGGGGAGTGGGTTATTGGCTAGTTAAATTGTTTTAATTGCATTGAATATTGATAGTATTAACAAATTATTTGTCGTCTTGCTAAAGATATGTGGGGACTGAGAATGCTAAGAACGTGCCGTATTGATATATCACTGGAAACTTTGTTAAGATACCGGTCCAGCATGTACCACTAGCCATAGACACTTCAGGATATCCGATATTATTGATATATACTAGCCTGCAATAGTGGTAACGTGTAATGGTATACTATGCGATTATATGTTCTCTGATTGTATGAAGAAGATTGGTCTATTGTCATATAAAATCAATAAAAACAAATAAAAATAAATAAAAAAAAGAAGGTATGCTCCAACGGGTTGTACAAATGCAAAAATTGCACGAGAAAGACATTTAGCCATGAGAAAAGGCTGACCCAAAACCCATTCTATGTACTGTTTTGCTCACAACAGGTCTTTGACGACCAAAGGGAAGACCTGAAAAGTACTCTTGTAAGGAGCCAATCTCAGAACTACAAAGGGGCATGACCATGGTGTAACTGTAGTTGCACATAAGCAAGAAAGCCATCACTCCAGGGGGATACTTTTCACATATAGCCTTCTCATTACTGCACAGTACTACATTAACATGAACATTTTGTACCTTAACTGTCCGTGGACTCTTAAGGGTCCCTTCTGGAGAAAATCATTGACGGAATATAATTATTTTAGTGAGATTTACCTGCAAACATGATCAATAGTCTCTGTAGACATATTGTGTAATTTCAGGTCCAATGTTAAATTTATGATCTATTCTCTTCTTTGTATTCTCATATGTGTCAAATGTTCAAAATGTAGCCACAAATTCCCTTTGAGGTGAAATAAATATTATCCTATTTTTACATTTATAACTCTTTGTAATAAAAAATCGTTAATTGCAAAAAAAAAAAAAAAAAAAAAGTAGGGGCTTCCAGGTCATGGTGTCTCCCGCCATGTGATATGGGCTCTTCACCGGGAGACCATGTGAACTGAGCCAGCATCATATGACACATTGTCACACTGTGAGAGTTGGCAGCTCTGCTCCCTATGTTTTTGATGTTTTTCCACCCCAGTACCAGTGTAGTTTATACGCTGGAAAAGGTTCAGCATGCACAGGCAGTTTTTACTTGCTCTATTGAGATGCAGACTGCAGGACAGTGGGGATTAGAGACTCTTTGCCCCCTACCTGTGCTTATTTTATATGCCTCAGTTTCACTTCACTAATAGCAACCATTGTAATTCACACAAAATACATCAACATACATGGGTGAGTGTCAAAGGATGGTATCGGAAAAGTCTCAAAATCATTTGGTTTCTGTACGAAGCAGCGCTCCATGCATTTTCTGTACCAGAAGTTCCAGTGATAGTTCCAAGGTCTAAAGCTGACCGTATGCTAGTTATATCAATTGTACATGCTGGTAACCCACAAATGATACCCACAATGGCTCACCAAACAAATAAAGGTAGTACCTATCACTCCTATAGACATGGACATAGAATATGTAGGAATAGGGTAGGCTTAGAGCAGGGTTCTCCTACCTTTTCTTAAATAAGAGCTACTTATGTTCAATGAAAACCATCCTGAGCTACTATTATAATTATTGTTGCCATAGTGACCACATTAGACAAGATTACATTAGTGGCCACCCTATGCAAGTTTAAGCAATCCCTTTTGGGAGGGGTCGATAACTAACAAAGTATTTTATATCAAGATCGATTCGAATGATTAAAGTCAATTTTTATAAATATCAGAATTGACAGTGTATCCTCAATTTTTGTCTTCTTTTTATTGAGCCGATATGACCTATCCTTGAAATCTCTCAAGGTTGTGAATGCATACATGTACTGCGTACACATGTGGGACCTTCTTCTTAATATACATATATGACCCTCTAATATGACTTTCCAAAATGCTGATTTTATATTCCTTACATGACAGTATGACCACTAGACATGGTTGGGGATGACTACAATCCCATATACATGGGTGTCGTCATATGCCTGCTACTGTGATATAACTTCATATCAACATTCAGAGTTAATTATCTCGCCTCTTATATGCTACAAAATTCATTTACATCAGGAATTTGCATTACTAGTATAATTGGTGGCATCACGTGTGCAGTTTTTATTTTGCAGGATATAATCCCTAATTTTGTTCCAGCACTATGGGCCTGATGTACAAATTTTCCATTAGCAAAAAGTGGTCATAAATTGTGCACTGACTTTATGCGAATGGAAAGCTGTTTTGCAAATGGACCTATGTGCTAATAGATTGGTTCATAAAATTCTGAAATGTAGAGGGTCACAATTCGATCTACCACATTAATTTTCATGAGGCAGGTTAGAAATTGAAACCCACTATGAGTGACTAGGGTCACAGGCATAGTGACCTGCTGTTGTCAGCAAACCACCATATCTGTGATTAATTTTAAAAGGAAAACAAGATGCATTTAAAAATAAAATGAAACATTAAGCAAACCTTTTAAACGTTTTTAGGAGTAGGCAGTGGTCCTCAGGATCACTGCCTACTCTTAAAAACGTTTTTGTCAACATTCTCAAAGAGGGGACCCCTTCCCATTTGAAAATGGCTTAAAATCAATTTCAACTGGTGGTAAAATAATAATGTTTTGCCACCTGATCTTGGTAGCAAACCATCAATACACATCTTATGGAATCGGAATTTGGAAGGAACACCCTTGACATGCTCCTTCCAGATACCAATTCCTTAAAGTTTACTTAACCTATTTAATAATTCCGCAAACCTTTTCCAAATCATTATTTGGGTTTAGTACATTAGAAAAAGTGTTTTAGGCATCACAAATCTTAAGATTTACCGAACCTGCAGGTTTGCAGCCATCAAAACACTTTGTAGATCAGGCCTCAACTTCTTAAGTTAAAGAATATCTTGTTACTTGCTACTAATAGTTGCATCATAAAAGTTATGTTACCATAATTGTTTTCATTATGTAGAAAGACACACCTATTTAAAGAACTCTGCATCACAACAGTCCACAAATCAGGTACCTCTCCTATCACTCATTGAGTTAATGCTTTTATTTTCCTGTGCAGCGCTCCGATGCCTTGTGGCGTGGTTTGCGCTCTAGAAACACGGCATAAATGTTTCATATCACTATGACTTTCGTAAAATATATGAGGATGATAGGCAGCATCTATGTTTGCCTCTGTCTATAGGGCTAATTGGAGAAACCTGAGATGAGGACTGCCACATATCAGTTGTTACATTTAACTTATATTTGTTCTGTCTGTACACCATGCCCATCAATTTACATAGTACTAATAAGTCATTGCCTCCAGTATAAAAAGATGGATAATAAAATTGCTGATAAGCATTCATAAGTAATATGCTAGATGCAGTATGCAGCTCCCCAGAGTGGGATTCATGTTAACCTCTATGCACGCTGCAGGCCCGCGAAGTCTGGTCACTTGGGCACTAATGGGTCTCCCTTTAAGGATTCTAGAAGAGTGGGGTATTGTAGCTGGTAGAGTTTATTGGGCATGGTGTCACATCAAATTTATTCCAAAATGAGATCTGGTGGTATAAGTGATAGGGTACAGGCGCCACTAGGTAGTTTCACTCGTTATTTAAAAGAAAATGCTCCAAGTACTGGCGGTGCTGAAAGGGTTAAGGAGAACCACCCACCTCCCTAGATTCTTTTGAGGCCAAAAGGCAACAAAACACAGTGATTTGTATACCCCAGCACACGCAAATCATTAAAAATTAGTTCTTTTCAGTCGTCAATCATATATATAAGAAGTCGAAGAGTTTCGTTGATTTTCTCCTTCTTTAATCAGTTCTCAGAATAAGTAACGCGTTCCCAAGCCAACACGTGTTTCGTCGCCTCAGTAAGTTTGTACATGCGACTTGTTCACGGCTGAACGGTTCCACTATGTTTCAGTTCTAAATGTGACGATAATTCCAGGTCACATTGCCCTTTGGCGTGAAGTGAAATGCAAGGTTTCCAATATAAACACTGGGCGGTAAACGTAGCTATGTATGCCCCGTAAAAGCGTTTCCTGAATTTGAGAAAAGAGCCGCCGTTCCGCGTACTCGTGCCCCACGCCGGTCTCCTCGAGAAGGAGAAAATCAACGAAACTCTTCGACTTCTTATATATATGATTGACGACTGAAAAGAACTAATTTTCATGGATGGATTTATCTGGCCTGGCATTGTGTGCCTCAAGCCATCACGCCTGATGGGAAACTTCTAAAGAAAATGGTGGCCATTTTAATGTGAGCAACAACACTTTCTGCCTATCCATTTCTGTTTTTGAACCCCAACTGAACGAATGTCCAATGTATCACATTAACCACAAAAAAATTTATTTGGGTTATACCTGACTGTACAAGTGAAAACATGAAGTGCCTTACCAACAACAGACTTTGGCTGTCATACGGCGTAGCTTGCAGTCAATGGCGGCCTTCTGTAAGATTCAAAAATGTATTTGAATGATTTGTCCTATATGCATAATGGCAAATAACTTAAGGGAGCAAGAGAAATTCTCTCTGTCCCACCTCACTGTCCAAAAGAGCATACTTGTGAGGCCTGTTTACCCTGCGATTACCCTGACTGTGTATCCCTGACGTTCTACCTCGCCCACTCCATCATTCATGTTCTGCCCCTCACTTATCACCTACTGTCTCTGCCCTCATCCAGCCACCACCACCACACTGAACATTGATTCTCTCCCTCCTTTGTCCCGCCATATTTACCTCTTTATGATCCATCCGCTTCCCATTTAAATTCCTATTCTTATAGAGGCGCATGCTCCGGACGTCATCGATAGCTGACTGGCCCTCAATCAGTGAGTTCCTTTCACCAGAGGCCATCAATTGTCAAAGTTTTTTTCATCTCACTAATGGGATACAGGCCCTTCCCAGGGGCGAGGCAATCACTTGTCCAGCATGTACATTGGCACCAGGGTCCAGAGCCCTGATGGGCCCATTGAACCATGACACAGTTGTATTTTACCACCCCAATAGCAGTCAAAGAGGCCACTTTCCTGCTCGAACCAGGGTCCCTGGCACTCTTGCTGCACTACTGGGCCTACATGACACATTCCTTATAGGCCTTGAGCCAACCATGTTATCAGTACCACTTGGGGGTGATGGGTTCTAATATGATTTACTGGCAAGGTATGGATGCCTAGAGATGGAAAATGTGTGATAGTAAGTCATAACTCTTTGCCTTTTGTGTGTTACCACTCCACTCCTAAGATACCTTGATGTAAATGGACATTTTTTCAAAAATTTTATTATTGTGAATTTCATCATTAAAAATTACAATTACACTAAATATGATTATATAACTTGATTATAGTTATAATAGTAATGATGATTCTATTAAGTACACCAAGTAAAATGTATACATGTTTTAATTAATTTCTTTTTCCAGAGCTGGTGATGAATGACCGTGCAGCATCATGAAGAAGACTGAAACAAGCACATCCTGTCCATCGAATTCCCAGTGTATAATTCATTTATGGTCAAATGTCCAACATGGACTTGCGCTGACAAGCCCACAGGACTACTCATCATGGGAAACTTTGTTAGAGGCAGCTTAAGTAATTAATCACATTCCGCTGTTTGATATTGCGAGAAATGTGGAAAGCAACTCGATTCCCCAAGTACTTTACCACAGGAAGTGCAGGAGCCTGTTTACTATGAAGAGAGATTTACAGACTATTAAGCGAAAAGCTGAAGCAAGTATCAGTGATGATGCTGGAAGGAGTGAATACACGAGTAAGCGCTTAAACAGAAGAACATCATTAAAGTCAAAGGTGTATGCTGAAGAACGTATATTTTGTGGAAAGATAAAATGCTACAATGGAACATCAACGCGTGAGAAATTAATCAAAGCCACGGAGCTTAAAGTAGACAATAGGCTTCGAGAGTGTGCAACCATTAATTGTGATTCAAAGATTGATGGTATGGTTCTTGTTCAGAGAGTAAAAGGTGAGGAATCAAACTTTGGTGAGGTGGCTATGTCTGTCTTGTCCGTGGCTTTGCGGGAAGGAAATAGAAGTCAAAGAATCAATGTTGTGTTTGAGACGTACAATGAGACATCTATTAAGAATAGCGAAAGGACTATCAGAAGGGAGGAACTCTGGCACCAGTAACAGAGCATCTCACTTTCCCAGATTGTCAGACAGTGGAGGAAATTCCTAAGCTACGTAAGGAATAAAACAACTCTCATCCAATTTCCTGTTAACGAATGGAGGAAACCAGAGTATTTTGTAGAACTTCAGAATAAAACACTGTTTGTAAACTGTGAAGATAAATGCTACAATATCACATCAGAAGGGACCCATGAAGTGCCCTATGTCCACAGTACACATAAAGAAGCAGATGGTCATTTGTTGCTGCATGCTGCTCAAGCTGCTAATTAGGGTTATGAGGCAGTGATGATAAGCTCAGATTACACCAATGTGTTTATTATGTGTTTGGGATTCCATGACAGAATCATTAAAAAATTGTTTCTGAAATGTGGTACTAAAATATGCATGTGAGTCCTTGACATTGGAAAAATAGCTTCAACTCATGGTGAAAATGTTTGTTGAGCTATGATAGGTCTCTACACGTTTACCAGATGTGACCCAGTAAGTGCATTTGCGGGATAAGGAAAAGTAAGTGCATTTGAAATCCTGTCTGCCAACAGATATATACAGGAAACATTTTCGCAGCTCGGAGAGGAATGGGATCTCTCTGAAGAACTAATGGACAAATTGGAGAAATTCTCGTGCTTGCTGTATGCACCAAAATCTTCAATTCATCATGTGAATGTCTTGCGATATCACCTATTCTGAGCAAAGAAAGGTGAGATAGATAGTCATCAACTTCCACCTTTCAGGGACTGTCTGAAGAAACATGCAGAACATGCAAATTATCAAGCCGCTATAAGCAAGAGATGTCTCCTGAATGATCCACAGACACCTAGTCCAATTGGGAGAGGGTGGGAGTTGAAAAAACACTAGGGAGCAGCACAACTGGTAGTGGACTGGATGGAGGGGCAGCCAGCACCTCAGGCTGTGTTAGATCTGCTAGCTTGCAACTGCATTAGGAACTGCAAACTGCCAACATGTCTGCTGTCTAAATGACCTCAAGTGCCTGTGCAAATCAAACAGCCCCAGAGAATGATGACACCTATTCAGAAGAAGAAGATGATGACGACGAATGTGAATGATAAAATTGTGTTTATGTTCACTCATGACATACATTTGCTATGTAAGAACTATTATTATTTGAAATTGTAAGTAAAAATGATGCATATAATCTATATAAATATATGAGGAATACAATGACGTTTTATTGTTATTATTTTAAGGACTATATTGTTATTATTACAATTAATAATCATAATTATTTTTAAACAATATTGAATTTAACCAATCTGGTGGAATTAGATTTATTTTTCAACATATTATGATGAATTTGTATGATATTTATCAAAAAATATGAAAACCATTATTTTTTTCAGCTATGGCTGCTAATCCAATAATATCAGACAAAAGGCAGGGAGTGATGACTTGCTACACACATATTTTCCATCTCTAGGCATCCATACTTTGCAAAAAATCATGTTAGAACCCATCCCCCGAGTGGTACCAATGGCCTAAATTTGGGGTCTCTTAGCATAATTTATTTTCAGTTCTAAGGGTGAAGGTAAAGCAACTTTATAAATGCAAAGAAAGTCACTTGTCTCTCAACATAGTGATTTTCTAATATCCGGAGCACACGCTCGTGGGCGGTTAAAGCAGTGTTACCTGCCAATAACCGCCTCTGCTTAATTCAGCTAATCAGGAAGCCATCCAGAGCCAGCCCTGTGGGAGGAAGCTTTCCACTGAGCCTTAATAAACTGAAATGCCACCTGTGACTTCGTAATTATTGAGCATTGATTAACCGAGCACTCACATTCCAAAGCAGGCTGATGCAAGGCTGACTAAAATGTATGGTACTGCATGCCAAGTGGTGATGGTATGAAGAGGAGAAAATACAGCATTTATTTTCGGAAAGCAAATCCTGGAGTGCAACAGCAATCCACCCAAAGCACTGTGTAAAATAACCTTTATTTTATCAGGCATATGGGCCCAGAATAACTAACATTTTGCATTGTGGGTGTACCACTTTCTTTGCGCAGCTACAATGCAAAATATATTTTGGGATTTACAAATTCACGTAACCCAATTTGCATGGCTTTGCGTGGCTTTGTAAGAAAAAAAGTAATGGAAGGCAGCGCATAGCTCTGCACTGCATTATTTTGCATCAGGGAGGCATTACGCGGGTGGAGCATGGGCATTTCCATGCATCCACCCATTTATTTTGACTCAAACCCAGATTTAGTAAAGTATGTAAACTTAGGTTTGCGACAAAATAGTGTGCATACCCAAGGCTGGTGTAACAAGGAGAAAGATCTTTATTTCTCCTTGTTACTTCCTTTTTGCATGTGTGCTGCAGAATATGTGTTGCCCTTTTTGGCAGGTTCACCCCTAAACTTTTTGCCTTGTATGTAACTTGTATGTTAGTAGTTTTAAGTCTCTGGGCACTTTAGCACTGAGGTCCAGTGGAAAGTGCGTGCGCGCTCTGTGCACATTTAGTGAGATTGACCTGCCTCCCATAGGAATGCATTGGGGATCTGTGGGCCAGTGGTAATTCCTGGTATGAGAGGAGCAGTGTGGTCCAGTTTAGTATGTGTGAATTCGTGAGAATAAATGCTGCGCAATGGTGTGCGCAGATTTATTATGGCTGGTGTAGAAATGCCACTTTTAGAAGTTGGTATTTATGTGTGCTCTGTGCCTGCCTGCCTGATGTGGATTGCATGTCTGGCTTTGTGAGTGACAGGGGCTGGGAGGTGTGTGTGGCTCCAGGAGGGGCAGGGTGAGTCAGCGCAGGGCTGAATGGAGAGATCTCCATGTAGATGGGTGGGAGGAGTTGCACCTGGGACCTGAATAGGGCTGTGCCTTCCCTCTACAATGCTGGCTCCACCTCCTGTGGTGCGTCTGATGTCCCTAGCCTACATTCTGAAAGGGAAGAGGAGCTTGCCCAAAACAAAGTGCTCCAAATCCCCCCTAAACCAGTTCTGACTGGTATCCCCAAGCCCTGTGCTGTGACACAAAGGGATTTTGAGTATAAATATAGGGGCTGTGACCCCATGAATTTGTTCAGTGCCTGTTCTGTTCTGATCCTGACGGAGGGGGGGGCTTGCTGCTGCTGCTGGGGCCCAGGAGGGACCGCCATGGGGGCTGCCTCCCTGCTGGAGGGCCCTGTGTGCTGGCCCCTGGGCCCAGCTCTGCCCCTGAACCCCTTCCTGGGACTTTGGCCTCTAGCGCCCTGTGAGCGCTTTACTTTTATTTCTTAGAAGCGCTTTTCATAGCGCTGTGCTCCCTGCAGCTGAGGAGGAGCACTCCTACCTTCTACTTTGCAGCGCGGAGCTGCGATCCCTTTTCGAGGGAATCCCCGGCGTAGGGATTCCCCCCCATTGTGGGGTTCTGGCGGGTGCCCACCCCGCTGTGTATGCCGTAAATTAACTTTAGTCTAATGCGGGAGCCCACCCCGCATTTCACCGCCGCAGCCCGAGCCATTATCAAAGCCTTCTCCGGGCCGCTCTCGGCGCGACCCGGAAGTCAGGCAACCTTGCCTGCGACATGGGCGGGGCCGGCGGCAGGACCGGAAGTTATGGCTGTGCCGGTGCGGGGCTCCCGTGAGCCGATGGGAGCCCTGGTGTGCAGAGCGAGGGAGAACGGGAGCCCACCCCGCCTCCCGGAGCACCACAGAGAAGTCCTGGGTCCCAGGAGGGGGCCCGGGTGAAGAGTAAAGGTGGCCGAGGCCGCCGACGCCAGCGAGGCTCTCAGGAGTGAGAGAGCCCCGCCTGCCGCCCTCGGTGTCCGGAGTAAAGAGGAGCGCCTCCCCAGACCAGACCGATGAGTGGGGGCTCCAGGGGGGCACATGGTTGGTACCGACCGCGGCACCATGACGGTGGAAGTACAGGGTCAGAGCGGCCCCGGATGTCAGCGGGCCGCTCCAACGAGGCGGGCATGTTTTGTTTTAGAGCCCGTGTGGCTCCCACCTTGGGCATAATTGTTTTTGAGCCCAGTATCGCTCCAACGTTGGGCGCATTCACTTTTAGAGCCAGTCCAGGCACAGATGTGCCAGGCCCCCGTGCTATCTACCGCCGCAACGTCTTGGGCATCATTTCTTGCGGGGCACAGTCGGTGCCCAGGCCCCATCTTGATTTCCCAGCTGCCCAGCAAGTAGTGGGCAGCTGCAACGTTTAGGCCATTTATTCCTTGGGGGCAGTTCTGATTGAGTTAGGAGTGAGATGCACTCCCTTTGCCCCATACTTGCACAGCTGCGCAGCACTTAGTGCCAGCTGCTACGTCTAGGTCTGCGCAAATGCGCGCCTGGATTCTGCTGCATTTGCAGCGCCCTGACATTCTGGACACAGGGCATTTGAGCCCCTTTTGAGATGGCCAGTTGGCCAGGGGGACTGTTAGGTTTGTAGGGCGCCAGGCCCTAATGTGATTTATGCCTCTGCTATGGTTCTTTTTACTAGGAGGGCATGTGCTAATGCGAGTTATGTGGTGCTAGGAAATGTGATGCATTTACTGTAATTTACGCACCCTGTTTTATGCCTCTAATGTACTTTCATGATTATGAGGTTTTGCATAATGTGTTTATGCTTGTGATTTTATTATTACCTAATGCGTTTAGGTTGTGAGTTATTCTCTAATGTGAGTTATGCCCCTAATGTGAGTTATGCTTAGGAGGTTCTGGTCTAATGTGTTTAGGCTTATGAGGTTGGCGTATAAGGTATTTTGCGCCTAATGTGATACTGTGCATAATGTGGTTTATGTTACAGGCTGATGCTGAGTACAGTGGTTACCAGTGATTACTGGTTGTACGTTTATGATATGTCCTACATTTATGATATGTTCACTAAGTGATGGTTCTGACAGTGGTCCAGTTGGCCCTGTCAGATGTAAATAATCCCTTGTAAATATGACCCCGTGCCAGGTGGCACGATGTATATTATGTGAGTACTATTCTAATGTGTTTTATGATAATACAAAGGCTATTTTTGATATAACCTTGTGTGGAGTTTCTTTTGTGGTGTGCCTGGGATATTGTTGCTGTGCGTGTGTGCAAACGCTTTACACACTGCCTCCGGGATAAGCCTGACTGCTCATGCCATGCTACCAAGGGGGTGAGCAGGGGTTATCTTCGGCGTGTAACTCCCTCGCCCTGACTAGAGTGGTGGTCTCTGCCTGGCTTTGGCGCAAGCCTTAGCCAACCAGAGATCCCATTGCTAACATTGGTTGTCAGCGGTGGGGATAGGACTTGCGTTTGCACAGTACCACAGCGACCACTGGCTGCACTACAAAACTCTGCATTTTAGATAGTCACATGGAAAGGGATTATTGTTTCTGAGTTTGTTTTAAGAGTCATTTCTTTGAAATGTGTTTTATTGCTCCATGAGTTGAGTGTCCTGCCAAGGACAGAAACCAGAGAATCTGGAGGAGTGACTGCCCTTGTGCAGACTGCTATTGGGTTGGCCTAAAGCTGGAGGAGGGACTGCCCTTGAGCCATTGTGCTGGTTCTTGGGTTGGACTGCAGCTGAGGTAGGGACTGCCCCTGTGCTGTCTGCTGGTTCTAGGGTTGGCCTACAGTGGGGACTTAATTGGCATGGAGTCACTAGCTCGGGAGGGTAGATTATCCCCTAAGTGCAGTGTGAGTTTTCTGGATTCCCCAGTAAGGGTGGGATCCAGTGGTGGCAGCAATATGAAGTCCAGTGCAGAAAGTCCCGGTCCCCGGATGGTGGTACCTGGTTCCCGGTTAAGAGGGGGCAGGTTGAGATTCAGGGGCAGTAAGATACTGTCTCACCAGTCCGGGGGCGCCTGTGGATGAGTGGTGTGTTGCACTGGACGATTGGGTGTGAGTTCTCTGAAATAAGGAGCTTGCATGGGGGAGTGAGTCCAATAAGAGTGGCTCGGGTATCTTCCGGTCCTGTGTGGTGGAAGAGGTTCAGTGTAGCCCAGCTAGGTCCCAGTGTAGCGGGAGGGGTGTAGGGGCTCATGTCCTGCCTCAGAGGAGGAGTGAGTGTGCCCGAAACCCAGTCCCAGGGCCTGGATGGTTTCTTCAGGGAACACCAGGTTGGGGGCCTAGGCTGTACTTGTAGGCCATT
The DNA here is from genome assembly GCA_963921515.1 of Calotriton arnoldi. NCBI lineage: Eukaryota > Metazoa > Chordata > Amphibia > Caudata > Salamandridae > Calotriton > Calotriton arnoldi. Next base: position 423,693 of record CAWUFW010009931.1, read on the forward strand.
TGAGGAGGATCTCCCAGTGTCTAGAGGACGTGGAGTGTCTGTAATCAGAGCTCCAGCGAGCCTGGTGTTGGGCCGCACCGCTCCTAGGTGGAGGGTGCAGAAGTCCTGATTGAGGGGTGAGCGGGGAGAGGTTCCCCAGTGAAAAAACCAGTGGGTCGAAAGGGGCCATGGGGACACCACTTCTGCCCTGGGTTTGTGCCCGGCAGACTGTCACACAACACATTAGATGTGTTACCCTCCGGGGGTGGTACAGGCCTGGCCGGGATCTTTGGGTTCCCTGGCTGAGTATGGTAGTACTACCTTGAGGGCAGGTGGGGCCTATCTTAAGTGAAGGGACCCTGCTCTTCAGGATGGGGGGGGCATGCGTGCTCCCCCGGAAGTCCTGGTTCGCCAGGCATCTGACCAAAGGGTACCGTCCCTGGGTTGGGGAGCCAGGTTCAGGTGTTTGCCTGTCCTGGACGGCAGGGCGACTGTAATCAGTGCCCTGAACAATGTAGCTTCTAGGGGTACCACTCCAGTTGGGAGGGTACACTGCTCTGGAAGTGGGTGCAGAGGGAGGGCGTCCTCGCCTCTGACCCTGGTGCGCATCGCCGAAGGAGAGTGTCGCTTCTGCAGCCGCTGTCGTCGCATCACTGAACAAGGGTGTCGCCGCTGCCGCTGTTGCATCGCCTCGCCAGAGCGTGTCGCATCGCCGGAAAAAAGGATCGCATGCGCTGCCGCTGTCGTCGCATCACTGAATAAGGATGTCGCCGCTGCCGCTTCGTATTCTCGAACCCGGTACCTCACCTCACCTGAGTGTGAGGAACCAACGCACCAAACTTCCTTGCGACCCTTTTTGCGTTACAGATCCCAGGGTGGTAGACCAGTTGCGGGAGAGAGGTCCTGAACTGGCGGGAGAGTTGTGTTCTGGAGGGTGCTTCTCCTGGGAGAGTGCGCAACCCCAGAAGTAGAGGTAGGGTGAGGAGACGCTTCGCCCGTGACCTCTGGTCAGCCTGAGGGTGCGGACCCTAGGTTGAAGGATCAGTGGTAGTTTGGAACTACACTGAGAGGGGGAGTGGAGAATGGCTATTGTATGCCAGGGGTTACTGCCCCCCACTCTGTGGATTGGCAAGGACCAGTGGCATCTGGGTGGCCTAGGACCTGGTCCTGGCCGTGGACAACTAAGGAGTACCAGTGGGGTAGCCTAGTTGGTCCTGAGGTTTTTTTTTCTCTTAGATGGATTCCATGGGTTCCAAGTGGCGTAGAACCGGAGGGTGTCCCTGCAGTGCGGGCCCGCATCCGTGTTCTATCGCCCCAAGCAGGGAAGCCCATCACGGTGGTGATTGGTCTGCCCTGCGTTTTGGCTGGAAGGGGGTTGTGTTGGACTTGGCCCTTTTTGGCAGGTTCACCCCTAAACTTTTTGCCTTGTATGTAACTTGTATGTTAGTAGTTTTAAGTCTCTGGGCACTTTAGCACTGTGGTCCAGTGGAAAGTGCGTGCGCGCTCTGTGCACATTTAGTGAGATTGACCTGCCTCCCATAGGAATGCATTGGGGATCTGTGGGCCAGTGGTAATTCCTGGTATGAGAGGAGCAGTGTGGTCAAGTTTAGTATGTGTGAATTCGTGAGAATAAATGCTGCGCAATGGTGTGCGCAGATTTATTATGGCTGGTGTAGAAATGCCACTTTTAGAAGTTGGCATTTATGTGTGCTCTGTGCCTGCCTGCCTGATGTGGATTGCATGCCTGGCTTTGTGAGTGACAGGGGCTGGGAGGTGTGTGTGGCTCCAGGAGGGGCAGGGTGAGTCAGCGCAGGGCTGAATGGAGAGATCTCCATGTAGATGGGTGGGAGGAGTTGCACCTGGGACCTGAATAGGGCTGTGCCTTCCCTTTACAATGCTGGCTCCACCTCCTGTGGTGCGTCTGATGTCCCTAGCCTACATTCTGAAAGGGAAGAGGAGCTTGCCCAAAACAAAGTGCTCCAAATCCCCCCTAAACCAGTTCTGACTGGTATCCCCAAGCCCTATGCTGTGACACAAAGGGATTTTGAGTATAAATATAGGGGCTGTGACCCCATGAATTTGTTCAGTGCCTGTTCTGTTCTGATCCTGATGGAGGGGGGGGGGCTTGCTGCTGCTGCTGGGGCCCAGGAGGGACCGCCATGTGGGCTGCCTCCCTGCTGGAGGGCCCTGTGTGCTGGCCCCTGGGCCCAGCTCTGCCCCTGAACCCCTTCCTGGGACTTTGGCCTCTAGAGCCCTGTGAGCGCTTTACTTTTATTTCTTAGAAGCGCTTTTCATAGCGCTGTGCTCCCTGCAGCTGAGGAGGAGCACTCCTACCTTCTACTTTGCAGCGCGGAGCTGCGATCCCTTTTAGAGGGAATCCCCGGCGTAGGGATTCCCCCGCATTGTGGGGTTCTGGCGGGTGCCCACCCCGCTGTGTATGCCGCAAATTAACTTTAGTCTAATGCGGGAGCCCACCCTGCATTTCACCGCCGCAGCCCGAGCCGTTATCAAAGCCTTCTCCGGGCCGCTCTCGGCGCGACCCGGAAGTCAGGCAACCTTGCCTGCGACGTGGGCGGGGCCGGCGGCAGGACCGGAAGTTATGTCTGTGCCGGTGCGGGACTCCCGTGAGCCGATGGGAGCCCCGGTGTGCAGAGCGAGGGAGAACGGGAGCCCATCCCGCCTCCCAGAGCACCACAGAGAAGTCCCGGGTCCCAGGAGGGGGCCCGGGTGAAGAGTAAAGGCGGCCGAGGCCGCCGACCCCAGCGAGGCTCTCAGGAGTGAGAGAGCCCCGCCTGCTGCCCTCGGTGTCCGGAGTAAAGAGGAGCGCCTCCCCAGACCAGTCCGGTGAGTGGGGGCTCCAGGGGGGCACATGGTTGGTACCGACCGCGGCACCATGACGGTGGAAGTACAGGGTCAGAGCGGCCCCGGATGTCAGCGGGCCGCTCCAACGAGGCGGGCATGTTTTGTTTTAGAGCCCGTGTGGCTCCCACCTTGGGCATAATTGTTTTTGAGCCCAGTATAGCTCCAACGTTGGGCGCAGTCACTTTTAGAGCCAGTCGAGGCACAGATGTGCCAGGCCCCCGTGCTATCTACCGCCGCAACGTCTTGGGCATCATTTCTTGCGGGGCACAGTCGGTGCCCAGGCCCCATCTTGATTTCCCAGCTGCCCAGCAAGTAGTGGGCAGCTGCAACGTTTAGGCCATTTATTCCTTGGGGGCAGTTCTGATTGAGTTAGGAGTGAGATGCACTCTCTTTGCCCCATACTTGCACAGCTGCGCAGCACTTAGTGCCAGCTGCTACGTCTAGGTCTGCGCAAATGCGCGCCTGGATTCTGCTGCATTTGCAGCGCCCTGACATTCTGGACACAGGGCATTTGAGCCCCTTTTGAGATGGCCAGTTGGCCAGGGGGACTGTTAGGTTTGTAGGGCGCCAGGCCCTAATGTGATTTATGCCTCTGCTATGGTTCTTTTTACTAGGAGGGCATGTGCTAATGCGAGTTATGTGGTGCTAGGAAATGTGATGCATTTACTGTAATTTATGCACCCTGTTTTATGCCTCTAATGTACTTTCATGATTATGAGGTTTTGCATAATGTGTTTATGCTTGTGATTTTATTATTACCTAATGCGTTTAGGTTGTGAGTTAATCTCTACTGTGAGTTATGCCCCTAATGTGAGTTATGCTTAGGAGGTTCTGGTCTAATGTGTTTAGGCTTATGAGGTTGGCGTATAAGGTATTTTGCGCCTAATGTGATACTGTGCATAATGTGGTTTATGTTACAGGCTGATGCTGAGTACAGTGGTTACCAGTGATTACTGGTTGTACGTTTATGATATGTCCTACATTTATGATATGTTCACTAAGTGATGGTTCTGACAGTGGTCCAGTTGGCCCTGTCAGATGTAAATAATCCCTTGTAAATATGACCCCGTGCCAGGTGGCACGATGTATATTATGTGAGTACTATTCTAATGTGTTTTATGATAATACAAAGGCTATTTTTGATATAACCTTGTGTGGAGTTCCTTTTGTGGTGTGCCTGGGATATTGTTGCTGTGCGTGTGTGCAAACGCTTTACACACTGCCTCCGGGATAAGCCTGACTGCTCATGCCATGCTACCAAGGGGGTGAGCAGGGGTTATCTTCGGCGTGTAACTCCCTCGCCCTGACTAGAGTGGTGGTCTCTGCCTGGCTTTGGCGCAAGCCTTAGCCAACCAGAGATCCCATTGCTAACATTGGTTGTCAGCGGTGGGGATAGGACTTGCGTTTGCACAGTACCACAGCGACCACTGGCTGCACTACAAAACTCTGCATTTTAGATAGTCACATGGAAAGGGATTATTGTTTCTGAGTTTGTTTTAAGAGTCATTTCTTTGAAATGTGTTTTATTGCTCTATGAGTTGAGTGTCCTGCCAAGGACAGAAACCAGAGAATCTGGAGGAGTGACTGCCCTTGTGCAGACTGCTATTGGGTTGGCCTAAAGCTGGAGGAGGGACTGCCCTTGAGCCATTGTGCTGGTTCTTGGGTTGGACTGCAGCTGAGGGAGGGACTGCCCCTGTGCTGTCTGCTGGTTCTAGGGTTGGCCTACAGTGGGGACTTAATTGGCATGGAGTCATTAGCTCGGGAGGGTAGATTATCCCCTAAGTGCAGTGTGAGTTTTCTGGATTCCCCAGTAAGGGTGGGATCCAGTGGTGGCAGCAATATGAAGTCCAGTGCAGAAAGTCCCGGTCCCCGGATGGTGGTACCTGGTTCCCGGTTAAGAGGGGGGCAGGTTGAGATTCAGGGGCAGTAAGATACTGTCTCACCAGTCCGGGGGGGCGCCTGTGGATGAGTGGTGTGTTGCACTGGACGATTGGGTGTGAGTTCTCTGAAATAAGGAGCTTGCATGGGGGAGTGAGTCCAATAAGAGTGGCTCGGGTATCTTCCGGTCCTGTGTGGTGGAAGAGGTTCAGTGTAGCCCAGCTAGGTCCCAGTGTAGCGGGAGGGGTGTAGGGGCTCATGTCCTGTCTCAGAGGAGGAGTGAGTGTGCCCGAAACCCAGTCCCAGGGCCTGGATGGTTTCTTCAGGGAACACCAGGTTGGGGGCCTAGGCTGTACTTGTAGGCCATTTGAGGAGGATCTCCCAGTGTCTAGAGGACGTGGAGTGTCTGTAATCAGAGCTCCAGCGAGCCTGGTGTTGGGCCGCACCGCTCCTAGGTGGAGGGTGCAGAAGTCCTGATTGAGGGGTGAGCGGGGGAGAGGTTCCCCAGTGAAAAAACCAGTGGGTCGAAAGGGGCCATGGGGACACCACTTCTGCCCTGGGTTTGTGCCCGGCAGACTGTCACACAACACATTAGATGTGTTACCCTCCGGGGGGTGGTACAGGCCTGGCCGGGATCTTTGGGTTCCCTGGCTGAGTATGGTAGTACTACCTTGAGGGCAGGTGGGGCCTATCTTAAGTGAAGGGACCCTGCTCTTCAGGATGGGGGGGCATGCGTGCTCCCCGGAAGTCCTGGTTCGCCAGGCATCTGACCAAAGGGTACCGTCCCTGGGTTGGGGAGCCAGGTTCAGGTGTTTGCCTGTCCTGGACGGCAGGGCGACTGTAATCAGTGCCCTGAACAATGTAGCTTCTAGGGGTACCACTCCAGTTGGGAGGGTACACTGCTCTGGAAGTGGGTGCAGAGGGAGGGCGTCCTCGCCTCTGACCCTGGTGCGCATCGCCGAAGGAGAGTGTCGCTTCTGCAGCCGCTGTCGTCGCATCACTGAACAAGGGTGTCGCCGCTGCCGCTGTTGCATCGCCTCGCCAGAGCGTGACGCATCGCCGGAAAAAAGGATCGCATGCGCTGCCGCTGTCGTCGCATCACTGAATAAGGATGTCGCCGCTGCCGTTTCGTATTCTCGAAACCGGTACCTCACCTCACCTGAGTGTGAGGAACCAATGCACCAAACTTCCTTGCGACCCTTTTTGCGTTACAGATCCCAGGGTGGTAGACCAGTTGCGGGAGAGAGGTCCTGAACTGGCGGGAGAGTTGTGTTCTGGAGGGTGCTTCTCCTGGGAGAGTGCGCAACCCCAGAAGTAGAGGTAGGGTGAGGAGACGCTTCGCCCGTGACCTCTGGTCAGCCTGAGGGTGCGGACCCTAGGTTGAAGGATCAGTGGTAGTTTGGAACTACACTGAGAGGGGGAGTGGAGAATGGCTATTGTATGCCAGGGGTTACTGCCCCCCACTCTGTGGATTGGCAAGGACCAGTGGCATCTGGGTGGCCTAGGGCCTGGTCCTGGCCGTGGACAACTAAGGAGTTCCAGTGGGGTAGCCTAGTTGGTCCTGAGGTTTTTTTTTTCTCTTAGATGGATTCCATGGGTTCCAAGTGGCGTAGAACCGGAGGGTGTCCCTGCAGTGCGGGCCCGCGTCCGTGTTCTATCGCCCCAAGCAGGGAAGCCCATCACGGTGGTGATTGGTCTGCCCTGCGTTTTGGCTGGAAGGGGTTGTGTTGGACTTGGCCCTTTTGGCAGGCTCACCCCTAAACTTTTTGCCTTGTATGTAACTTGTATGTTAGTAGTTTTAAGTCTCTGGGCACTTTAGCACTGTGGTCCAGTGGAAAGTGCGTGCGCGCTCTGTGCACATTTAGTGAGATTGACCTGCCTCCCATAGGAATGCATTGGGGATCTGTGGGCCAGTGGTAATTCCTGGTATGAGAGGAGCAGTGTGGTCAAGTTTAGTATGTGTGAATTCGTGAGAATAAATGCTGCGCAATGGTGTGCGCAGATTTATTATGGCTGGTGTAGAAATGCCACTTTTAGAAGTTGGCACTTATGTGTGCTCTGTGCCTGCCTGCCTGATGTGGATTGCATGCCTGGCTTTGTGAGTGACAGGGGCTGGGAGGTGTGTGTGGCTCCAGGAGGGGCAGGGTGAGTCAGCGCAGGGCTGAATGGAGAGATCTCCATGTAGATGGGTGGGAGGAGTTGCACCTGGGACCTGAATATGGCTGTGCCTTCCCTTTACAATGCTGGCTCCACCTCCTGTGGTGCGTCTGATGTCCCTAGCCTACATTCTGAAAGGGAAGAGGAGCTTGCCCAAAACAAAGTGCTCCAAATCCCCCCTAAACCAGTTCTGACTGGTATCCCCAAGCCCTATGCTGTGACACAAAGGGATTTTGAGTATAAATATAGGGGCTGTGACCCCATGAATTTGTTCAGTGCCTGTTCTGTTCTGATCCTGATGGAGGGGGGGGGGCTTGCTGCTGCTGCTGGGGCCCAGGAGGGACCGCCATGTGGGCTGCCTCCCTGCTGGAGGGCCCTGTGTGCTGGCCCCTGGGCCCAGCTCTGCCCCTGAACCCCTTCCTGGGACTTTGGCCTCTAGCGCCCTGTGAGCGCTTTACTTTTATTTCTTAGAAGCGCTTTTCATAGCGCTGTGCTCCCTGCAGCTGAGGAGGAGCACTCCTACCTTCTACTTTGCAGCGCGGAGCTGCGATCCCTTTTAGAGGGAATCCCGGCGTAGGGATTCCCCCGCATTGTGGGGTTCTGGCGGGTGCCCACCCCGCTGTGTATGCCGCAAATTAACTTTAGTCTAATGCGGGAGCCCACCCTGCATTTCACCGCCGCAGCCCGAGCCGTTATCAAAGCCTTCTCCGGGCCGCTCTCGGCGCGACCCGGAAGTCAGGCAACCTTGCCTGCGACGTGGGCGGGGCCGGCGGCAGGACCGGAAGTTATGTCTGTGCCGGTGCGGGGCTCCCGTGAGCCGATGGGAGCCCCGGTGTGCAGAGCGAGGGAGAACGGGAGCCCATCCCGCCTCCCAGAGCACCACAGAGAAGTCCCGGGTCCCAGGAGGGGCCCGGGTGAAGAGTAAGGCGGCCGAGGCCGCCGACCCCAGCGAGGCTCTCAGGAGTGAGAGAGCCCCGCCTGCTGCCCTCGGTGTCCGGAGTAAAGAGGAGCGCCTCCCCAGACCAGTCCGGTGAGTGGGGGCTCCAGGGGGCACATGGTTGGTACCGACCGCGGCACCATGACGGTGGAAGTACAGGGTCAGAGCGGCCCCGGATGTCAGCGGGCCGCTCCAACGAGGCGGGCATGTTTTGTTTTAGAGCCCGTGTGGCTCCCACCTTGGGCATAATTGTTTTTGAGCCCAGTATAGCTCCAACGTTGGGCGCAGTCACTTTTAGAGCCAGTCGAGGCACAGATGTGCCAGGCCCCCGTGCTATCTACCGCCGCAACGTCTTGGGCATCATTTCTTGCGGGGCACAGTCGGTGCCCAGGCCCCATCTTGATTTCCCAGCTGCCCAGCAAGTAGTGGGCAGCTGCAACGTTTAGGCCATTTATTCCTTGGGGGCAGTTCTGATTGAGTTAGGAGTGAGATGCACTCCTTTGCCCCATACTTGCACAGCTGCGCAGCACTTAGTGCCAGCTGCTACGTCTAGGTCTGCGCAAATGCGCGCCTGGATTCTGCTGCATTTGCAGCGCCCTGACATTCTGGACACAGGGCATTTGAGCCCCTTTTGAGATGGCCAGTTGGCCAGGGGGACTGTTAGGTTTGTAGGGCGCCAGGCCCTAATGTGATTTATGCCTCTGCTATGGTTCTTTTTACTAGGAGGGCATGTGCTAATGCGAGTTATGTGGTGCTAGGAAATGTGATGCATTTACTGTAATTTATGCACCCTGTTTTATGCCTCTAATGTACTTTCATGATTATGAGGTTTTGCACAATGTGTTTATGCTTGTGATTTTATTATTACCTAATGCGTTTAGGTTGTGAGTTAATCTCTACTGTGAGTTATGCCCCTAATGTGAGTTATGCTTAGGAGGTTCTGGTCTAATGTGTTTAGGCTTATGAGGTTGGCGTATAAGGTATTTTGCGCCTAATGTGATACTGTGCATAATGTGGTTTATGTTACAGGCTGATGCTGAGTACAGTGGTTACCAGTGATTACTGGTTGTACGTTTATGATATGTCCTACATTTATGATATGTTCACTAAGTGATGGTTCTGACAGTGGTCCAGTTGGCCCTGTCAGATGTAAATAATCCCTTGTAAATATGACCCCGTGCCAGGTGGCACGATGTATATTATGTGAGTACTATTCTAATGTGTTTTATGATAATACAAAGGCTTTTTTTGATATAACCTTGTGTGGAGTTCCTTTTGTGGTGTGCCTGGGATATTGTTGCTGTGCGCGTGCGCAAACGCTTTACACACTGCCTCCGGGATAAGCCTGACTGCTCGTGCCATGCTACCAAGGGGGTGAGCAGGGGTTATCTTCGGCGTGTAACTCCCTCGCCCTGACTAGAGTGGTGGTCTCTGCCTGGCTTTGGCGCAAGCCTTAGCCAACCAGAGATCCCATTTCTAACAATATGCCTCTAAGGATAGTTTTTGTGCATGAAGGTATCACTCCTGCCAGTGGTGTAGACGGTGTGCCATGGGCCCTAGTGCAAGGAAGGAAATGGGCTCAGTGGCGCTGTATGAACTGTGAAATACAGCAATAATTATGATTCTGAGGGCCCCCCAGGTCTCTGGGCCCAGTCACCACGTGCCCTGCTGCATCATTGGAAGCTATGCCCCTCCTTCCTGCACAAAAACTATTCTGCCCACAATGCAAGCACCATGGCACCACGGCTCAAGGGTGCCTGCAATGGTGCTAGACAGCCACAAGTACCCCAGTACAGGGAGAGAGCTGATCAGCGTCACATCTTTGTAATATGGTGCAATTCAGCTCTCTCCCTTTCATGCAATGTAGCACAGCAACTTGCCTTGCTGCACTGCATTGCATGAACTGTTCGTAAACCTGGGCCATGATCCAGGCCTCTCTTCTGAAGAAGAAACAACAGTTGTACATTTCTCTGGATTTAGTCCTCCATTATGAGTAGCCCAGAAATAGGCTGGTAATTACCCACCCTCAGAGTTACTGATACGGGGGTACTGGTAGTGGGTGTGAGGATCCAGATTTCCATGAGTTGTATCCTAATGGACTACTAAAAAATAGGGAATTAGCAGAGAAATAAGTAACCTCAGACCCGATTTCCCCTGTAATTGCTAATGTGCCCCCCAGACTTCCACACGGAGCAGCCAGAAAAACTCTGAGTGAAAGTAGAGATCCGTTGAGTTCCTGCAGTTCTCATCTTTCTGAGGGCAACTGTATCTGTGGATACCAGCCCCACTGGAATTTACAGGCCTCTCACAATTAGGACCTCAATCTAAAGCAGTTCTTAATATGTGCCGGTGATGGGGACTTGAACTCCGAAAGAGAAAAAAATGGAGAAAGGAGGAGGAGGAGGAAGAGAAAGATAGGAGAACAGTGCCGAGGTCTGAAATCAGGTTTGAAAAAGAACCTTCAAGAGAGAGTTAAAGATTTAGAAAACGTGGGGTGGTGGATGAGAGCATGAGATGGAATCAAGACTAGGCAGCTTTGGTATTCGGCAACCCCAGTATCCAGCAGTGCCAGTGGTGGACTTCAAAGAAAAATTGGGTCCCTGTGCTTATTTCTTTTTAAATTAAGCATTGGTCTCAAGTCTTTGATATCTGTGAGATGCAAGAGATTCCCTGGTAGATAAAGTGCTGTTGGTAGATGCACCCTAGGTGACTGTCTAGTCTTGCGGTGTCCTAGTACTGGTTACAGGAATTTCAGAATTGTCTTTGAAGGTCATAATATTGATTTGAGCACACCCAATGTATCCATGACAGCAGTGCTTAATTTGTAGAAGAATGAGTGACGTGCTCAAAGCGCTGATCAGAAGCCCATGGCCGGTGCTATTAATTGCCTGCGCACCAAAGACCAAGGATGCATAGTCTTAAATCCACCTCATGCCTCTTTAATTCACCACCAGAAACTCCCTGCCCCATTTATCTTACTCTGCAGGTTCATGCTTAGTCTCTTTCTCATGGTTTTTCCGTCTCTCTCTTTCTCAGTATTTCTGCTTTATGTGTTTTTAGGTCTCGCCTAGCGTTGCAGCGCGCATGCACTGCTCGCTCTGCGAGGCATATTGTAGTAGGGTAGGTTTTAGAAGTGGAGTGGAAGCCCCTCCCCTTGTTTTCATTGGCTGGCATCATCGTCCATGCTAAACGCTGGCTTTCGATTGTAAATGAGGCTTGTTAGTCCCTCCTTGTTACCGCCCTGTCTCCTTTTGGGACGGCCCATCCGGACTGGATCTTTTACTTGCGGCGTTACACTGTCTCCTTCATTTAGTCAGTAAGCACTATGTTTTTTTTATTCTGGTTTGGCGCGCGCCCAGATTTATGGTTCGTTATCTCTGCCGTGCCTCTCCACGGGGTCATCAGATTCCCTGCCGCTGAGCGACGTGCCTCGCTCCCGTTTTATTTTTCTAAATAGGTCACCTAGCAAGATTAACCCTTACTGTTAACCCGAAATGGGGCCGTAAATAACACGATACATGCGCTCATATTTCTATCGTCTTAAACGCATAACTGTCCGTGCCTGGGGGCTGAATGCGACTGCAAGTGCTCAAGGACAGCTATGCAGCTGTTAAGGGGCAGGGTGGGTCCAGGCTATGAGAGCGGGCAAGCCCATTTGTCGGGATTTTTCGTGTCTGGAAGAGCAGATTTTTCTGATTACGTACAATTTGCCTTGAGCGAGTGAGACATGCAACAGAACAACATCCCATGCTGCATGGCCTAAACACCTTAAGCAGAGCCTTCCCTGACTTCCGCGTCAGCTTTTCGAACGTGCCGCAACCAATAGACGCCATGAGCCGAGGACGTTTGATATTGGCTAGTAGTTGTTCAGTGGGTGGGGCGATGTGTTCCGCACCGCTCTGTGTGTAGCTGGACGCTGCTGCCGGCTGTGGGTGTTTTGTGTCTGTTTAGAGCCTCTGTCCCCCGGCGAGGTCTACGTGCCTTCCCTGTGAGCCGAGGCAATGTTGCGCGGAAGCCCCGGGCTCCTAGTGCTGTTCCGGCCTGCGGGCCGGCGTCCGACGGGAGACTCCTTGGCCAGGACAGCGGCTGTGAGTGGGGATCCCTGCCGATGGGGCGGCTCAAGCGCCGGGCGGCCCGGCGAGCAGCACTGGAAAAGAGCAAAGAGAGGAGGCAGGCTGGTGCCCACCTACCTCTCTGCAGGAGCCGCCTCTTACAGAGGAGCCACAGCAGTACCGTCTGGAAGACTTGGACACGCTGGCCACAGTGGGTAAGTCAGGATCGTAGCCCCACAGCTGCAGATATGCCACATCCTTAAACAGCGCACTTCTTGTCTATAGTCCACCCCCGAAATCCCCGGATTTGAACTCTGTACTCACAGTCTCCTTTCACAGCATCACCAAGGATTGGGCGCTGCCTGCAGCTATATTCTGACATGGCTCATACCTCCCCTTGAGAAGCCACCTCGCTTATTTCACTTTGCCTGAAACGAATACGAGTTTTGTTCCACTAGTAATGGCTACAAGCCTTTTTGCAATTTCCTTGTGCATTGCGAGTGTGGCTTTAAGAGTGTTGAAAACTGGTCTTGTGCACTGGGGTAGCACCTGCTATTGCACGCCTTAAATGCACGCATTGAAACGGGCGAGGCCAGGGCTATTTATTCTAAAGCTAAGAACCAATGTCCCCCACCTCCTGGTTAGGTGGGACCCCTCAGCCCAAAAGAACAAGTATCAGGTACTGCCGATGAAGCCGAACGAAATGCCCATTGGGCCCGCAATGTCCGAGTGGGTGTGATGGAGGCTGGCTGTCACCCCCAGGAGCGAGATCCCCGTGGACCAAGTGTGATATTTGCCGGGTGGCGATAGAAGCTTGTTAGGTGTGGCCGGCATTGGAGGCAGGTGGAAGCTTGGATGTATATGTTCGTTAGCCTGCTTGTGCCAGCTCTAGGTTATCCACCCATACCACCGATGGTGATGGCAATGCACACCGGGTGTTAATGAGTCCGCTGTACTGTGCCCCTACCGCCCCCCTGGTGAAAACGGTCTCCAAGACGGGGACCGCATATAACTTTAACCCAGACAACTAAGTTATCTGCATGAAAGGTGTGTGGGAGCTTGTGGGAACACACAGGGAGACTCAGAGGGGTAACACAGAGGGCTCAGATGGTCCTCTAGCGGTGGGTACGCCAGCCTGGAGTAGTCGTTGGCTGCGGCTGATTTGGGTGTAGTCGGGGTTCGTGTGCCGGTGGTTGCAGTTAGTGGGGAACGGGACTTGTTTATCATTAGGCTTTGGCCGCACGAGGAAAACCTTTAAAAAGGGAGGGTGAGAAATATTGGAAACGGCGAATAATGGAGAAAAAATAGGTATGAGAAAACTGCTAAAAAGATCAAGAGATGGAACTAAAGGGTGGTGTAGAAATAGGCATGAAGTGGAATCAGAACTATACTGCCTCGTGTTCTGCAGAGTTGGCGTTGGGCACCTAGGAAAAACTTTGAGGGCCTTGAACTTTTTTTATTTAATACTAACTGACTGCAGCTATAAACGAGATATCCTAATTGTCAGACGTGAGAAGAGGAGATAGTCTCTCAGAGGTCTTGATAACATTCGTGGTGGAGCCCCAAAAGTTGGCTAGGGGTGCAGGCTAGACAAGGCATCTATTGTGACAGACAGGTGAAGTTCCGAAACGACCTCACACATGTGGGGCCCTAAGGGGAGTCAAGATGCAAGAGGCCGCTAGGTATACGCTGCATGGGAAGTGGGCTTGTTTTGGAAAGCTTACTTATAGAGGGTTCAAGCAGACTAAGGTGACTTCGTGGCATTCCTGCTGCGCATCAGTGATTTATACGGTAATGCCAGGGCTTTAAGTGGGCCAGGTCCTGTCAGTACTCATCACCAGCAGTTCTAAAAAGCAGGTGATGAGACGGGTCCTTATTGTGCTCTCCATTTTTGCCCTCACACTCAGAGTGAAAAAAAATCTTAACTCTGCAGCAGTCCCACCCATCACTGCCTTTGAAGAGCCTCGTTATAGTTCTTTGACAATGCTTTTTATTTATGTTTTAAAAGCCAAAACATAAATAAAAGGCATTTTCATTTGCAATGCTAATAGCTTACACTTTTGAAAATGCGAGACCTATTGCATTGTAAATGCTTGTTCCTTTCTTGCCCTCGGTAAATGTCTGATGAGGACAAATAAGTGCTGGTCTCCAAAAAATGAGTGATGGTAGCCCCCACCGGTAACCACTGGCTCAAATTAAGCACTGAATGTCAATATCCATGACAAATAAAAGGAACCTCTGATGAGCATATAATGAAAACGTCAATCTCTGGTGTGTTAACATTTAGTTAAATTCCAGATCCTATGTGTCCAGAACTTGTTATCTGAACGATATTCCACAGATTATCAAGAAAGGTAATTTTGAAGAAGATGCTGCAAAGTCAACAAAACAAGATAGAAAACGATGGGACGACCCTGTTCTTAGCAGCTTAAAGTAGGCGGAGACAATGTATCTGCGTGGCAGTAGAAGACATGCTGTGTTGATTTATGTTATTTCTGCTTGTTCATCACTTTCTACCAGTAGACCTACCAGACGGCGTTATAGCGCTTTCTTCAGTCTTGGAGCCCTTTTTATGGGTTTCGGAGATTTCCACAATTTATTTCTGTGTGGTTGTTCTGGTTAGTAGAGATTTATTAAATCTCTAGTTTAGTGAAGTGTATAAGTCTCCTGGCTCTTGCTTTCTAACATCTCAGTGTAAATCGTACACCAGTTTAGTTTTTTCTTCATCCAAGCATTTTAATGGGCCTTCTAGAAAACTCCTGGCTTGTTCTTCACGAGGGACAAGCACGTATGTGTATCACTTTGTTTGTTGTCTCATTGAGTGTCATGTGGGTGGGGTCGTGTGGATTTACGTTAGAGGTTTGAGATTGCTGTTCGTTGTGATTCAAGCTGCATCTCATCAGGGAGGCCCACGAAGGGGGAAATTCTTCAGAGGCAATTTGTGTTCTCAGGCAAAGGGCGTGTGCGCTGGGATTTTCAGCTGGACATTTGCATTTGGAGTGAAATCACAGGTAAGGTGGTTAATATTAGTCCTGTGGTGAAAAAGGTTAGTTCAAACAATAAAATTGAACACTCCCCCAAGGAATTCCCTTGGTTAAACAGTGTTTGCAAAAGCATCTCCATCGATCACTTGTTTTTAGTTAGGAAAGTATAGAACAGAATTATGTTGATAACATTATCACTCTCAAAACAGTGCCTCTGCCTCCTATTGGTGAATGTCTGTGACGTAAAGTGCTTCAATGGGTGCTAAACATCTTTGAAGTTTTTTCTTTCTGAACTTAGGTCGAATAAAATCGAAGGATTTGAGGCATTGCGTTTGATAAGTAATATTAATTGCATTTTTCTCGGTCATTGTATTGTTGTGTAAGGTATGCATCAGAAAAAGTCCAATTAATTTTCAGACCCTACCTGAACATAAAGCGTACCCTCTCTCTCCTTCCCCACGGTTCAATGTCCCTCCCTTTCCCACCCTAATTCTCATACTTTGGACTGTCATACCTTGATAGCAGTCTACAACTTCACCCTGTCATTCCTCCGCCTTACTCATGTTAGCCCTCAAATCATCCTTTTTCGTATTCTTTGCATTGCCTCCTTGTCTCTTCCTTATTCCTGATCAGGGTCCATCTTTCCTTGCTATCCACCTCTGCATTTCAAACTAAGTTTGCACTGCTTACAAAGTGCACATACATGCATGCACGTCATATATGTTTGAAGTGTCAAAAATAAACAGTCATACGGTTTTCCTAAATACAACTTTCAAACTAATCATAGAAAGTAATGGGCGTCGCTGGTCCTAGTAAAGGGATCTTTACTTTTCAAATCGGACATGAGCATAATTCCAGCTTCCAGTAGCTCAGTTTACTCCACTTGATTCAGGCTCCCATGTGCTTCTAAAGTGGACTAGCATGCAAGTGTTTGTCCTCTCTGGCCAAAATCGCCTGAACTCTAAGGGGACATAATATTTACCCAGAAGAAGAGTGAAATCTTCTGAACCACTCATTGTTGCTTTTCTTGTCATGATCTGTATTGGAAACTTGAACATACCTTTTGTGCTCATTAGACAAACAAGCGTGGTACTCTGAACTCATGAGTATTGCATTTATTCCAGGGAAGAAAGGTTGGTAGTGCACTTACAATGCAGGCACTGCTCAGTGAACGGCTTTGTGTCTCTGGAAGACACACTATGCATAGGCTTTTCAACTCAGAACCAGAAACTACATTTCCCATGATGCCAAAGAACTCTCACAGCATTTTGAAAATGTTGGTGGCCGTCTTGAAGGTGTGCTGTGCTATGCAATCAAGATACCTTGGGCCTTATTTACAAGTCCCTTGCGCCACAAGTACGCCACTTTTTCCCATTTTAAAAGTGGCGCACTGGCTGCGCAAGAGGCTTGTAAATAAGCCCCCTTGTGTCTGCAGGCAGAAGTCTGCTACCAGGCTATTGTCTGAAGACTGAAAAATCATTTTTTTTACTTTGAAAGCATAATCAGAAATTTGAAGCTGAAAGCAGATAAGTATTCAAAGAAACTGTGATATTTAATAAAACAAACTTGAGTTAGTTAAAAGTACTTTTCAGAGAAAAACCTTGATAGAATATAAACGCTATATTTTTGTTTTTCTATTTGGATTCTAAAGTTATTTGAGGAGTGGAACTACTCCTAACATATTTAGAGACTGTCAGTAGTTTGGGATATATATATTTGTATCTAAGGTAGTAGTGTGGTAATGAAGTATACTATTTGATAAATGTTTGCTTACGTTACAGTTTGAGAAACAAACAAAAAGTACATGAGAAGAAACTAGAGAGAATGTAAATCAAGAACACAAGGTGCTTTCATTACCGGAGAAGAGAGGGAGGTTACTATTGAAACACGAGTTGCACCAACCTCATAGATATAGCTTGTTTTAGTTCAAGGAATAACCAGAGATCATTAATATGCCTAGAAGCCTGAGGTTTAGTGATATTTTGGAGGTGTGTCATATATTATAGCGAGTATTGATAAGCATTCCTAGAGACATGACATTAAAGGCGCATCATTGTTGTGAGAGGATCCATTATGGCCCAAATAGATGACAGCATCCATCAGAGCGAAGAGTCTAAGTGGTTGTATCCAGAGTCTCTGTTTCCTCTACTATCCAGTTCTCATGGTCTCCTGTTAATCATCATAGTCCTATTGTGAATGGTTTGCTGCGAAGTGAAGTGTGGAAGTATTCATCGCTACTGTCGGGTCCGGTTATCAGGTTTGTGCATTCTCACAGATTGTCTTACCCATGTTGTCATCCCCCCCCCCACTAGTCAAATGATACTAATGCTACTCAATCCCAAATTTTAGATATAGTGACCACATTACAACAGAAGAAGAGTACACTAAGGTGTGAAATCAAAGTATTGCAATCAGATTTAATAGCAGCCAGACAACAAATTGGTGTCCTACAAAAGACAGACAAGGACCAAGTCATGTAGTTACCCTCATATCCTGTTAATACAGATGGGAATTGCCACCTTTCTTATGAGAGTCAAAGTCCCACTTGCATGCATGACATTTCCAGGTGAGCAAACTAAAGTAGCATTTGTATTGTCAGATTTAAGCTGAAAAGCTGCAAACTGGAATGTTTCACATTTGTGAGAAAATGAGGAAATTCTTTGACAGTAAGTCACATGCTTTAGATAGTGAGTTATTAAGCTTAAATGGGAACTTAAGGATCTGTTGTACTACTACATTACATTTTTTTAGTTGTTGAGACTGTCTGGCATGAAGAGCAAAGGACATCAAGGCTATGGAGCCACATGGAATTTGTGTGTGTACTTTAGCATATCAGGTAATGTTGTTAATGACTATCTAAGTAAACTTAAAATATCTAAGAAATGAGCATTGGTAACATTAGATCCATAATGATAGTTGGTCGAAAACAGAGTTCCTCAATAATGAAAAGAGTTGTTGTGAGTGACCATTTTCAGTCACTTCCAAACTGGTAATTGAACATTGTGCAGGCTTCTGTAGCCTATATAATTGCACCCATGAAAATAATTTTGTTTGGATTGTTCACAAGTTAGAATTTTTGGACATTTAGATTCATAAGCTTCAGAAAAGTATACGATGTTTGCACAATCTTCACATACGTCTGTGATTAAGAAAAAGGTTCCTTCATGTCCAGACAAAATGGAACCATACACATCATACACAAATGATTCCTTTTGTTTGGTTTGGAAACCATCTATTCAGTGTCCATGAGGGTGAGGAGTGAAAACTAGATTCTGCAGTTTGTTTAAATACTAAGCCATGCCTTTAAAACATTACAACCCTCCTGCAGCTTTCCAGTACTTTACAGGTAGGATTCTGCAGGATGTCTATGTATTCTGCATTGTTTGTCTGAAAGACATTCTGATCTATTCAGATTCGTTGTAGGCCCTCATACAACCTGTCAAGGCAGACTTACAGTGGTTGAGAGATCATCATCTTTTTGCTAAGATGGATACGTATGTTTTTCATACCACAACTGTAGGATTTCTGGGAAACAAGTATATCTGTGGGCATTAAGATGGTTGAGAAGAAAATGTCAGTGATAATAATCTGTGTCCAACAAAAACATCAGTAGAAGCCATGCAAAGTGTTTTGGGCTTTATCAAATTTTATAGAGTGTTCCTTCATCAGTATTCTGAAATCATAAGAGCCAACCCCAGATTTCTATGTGAAGGAGCAGTTTCTGTATGGTCTAAAGATGCTGAGAAAGCAGTTTTTGTTCTGAAAGGTGTGTTTTTGTAGTCACCGAGTTTGCAACATCCCAATGAGGAGCATGCATTTATTGAAGAACCAGAAGCTTTGTTTCATGCTATGGGAGGTGTTCCAAACACTGGTCAAGTCCATCCAGTTGTTTATTTTTCTCAAAAGGTTTCTCTAGCAGAACTAAATTATGCTCTCACTGATAAGGAGCTTTTGGTGACTAAGAGGTATTTTGAAGAGTGAAGGCTTTATTTGTTGGGTTTTGAACACATTGTTACAGCGTATACTGAGCACAGAAATTAAATGCGTGTTAAATTATTTTTACCCAAGCAGATTGTTTGGGTACCTTTTAAGCACAAAATGAATTCATCTTTTATTTTGAATTTTTTTTACAGGGGACGTGCCATCGCGAGTGATGCTAGTATGCTTAAAATCTCATCTTCTTCTTCCTGTCCTGAATACTTGCCCCTGTTCTTTGTTGAATCCTTTGTCATTTTGTATTTGAATTCTGGAGGGAAAGCATCACTCATCCTTTGTCAGCAATGGGTTATATATCACCCACCCTTGGATACTTTAGATTTTTGAGAAAAATCAAGTAAGTTCAGTGAATTCTGCTTGATATTTCAGAGATGGCAGGCAACACATGAGATTGTATTTTGTTAAGTTTGTTTCTTGCTAGATGGTTTTGAGCTGGACTCAAGGATGTGGGGCAAGCTTGCTTGGGGATGAAAGTATACAAGTGTATGGGCAATGGGTATTTTGGGGTGGTGTACATCAGGGGTTATTTGTACTAGGCCTGGGGAGAGAGTTTGCAGAGTTCTGCTGCAGGGAAGTCCGCAAAGTGCCCAAAAAACTCCACCGTGCTCCGCAGAGTTCCACAAGAGGCGGAGTGCAGTAAGTCGCAGTGCTCGTGCTGATTTTTAGCGCCGGTAGTTTGTCCTGTGCTGTAAAATCAGTGCGAATGGCACCATGTGCAGCGCAAGAGGGCGCTGCTTCTTTCTGCCACTCGAGTGGATGTTCTACGCGAGAGGCAGCTTTCTCAACGTGAGTGGCAGGTTTCTCAATGTGAGCAGTGGCCACCTGCCGCAACTGCCCGCGTTGATAAATCTTGCCGAGTGATGGTCTAGCGTATGATTTTTCTCGCTCACACTCGCCAACTTAACATTGGCGAGCCACGTGAGAGGAAGAACTCTGCTCCACTTTGTGGAGTTTTGCGGAACTCCGCACAGAGTTTGCAAAACTTCACGAACTCCACCAGCGGAGCGGAATTCATTGCCCTCCCCTAATTTGCACCCCTTTTACTTGTGTTTTTTGCACAGATTTGTTTTTATACTGTGGTGTTTTTCATTGATGTTCATGAATTAATAGAAAAATGAAAACTGAGAAACCACACTAGAGAAAACCGAATCAAATCAATTAAGGAAGCACAATTTTTGAAAACAATGCATTGAAAATTCAAGGAAATACTTTAAAAGGAAGATAATTTTAAGGAAAAATCCAAAATTACATTAAACTTGGATGGAGTTTAGGAGCAGTGAGTTTTTGGATGGTTGGAGTTCAGGCATAGAAAGGGGGTTTTAAGGTTCAGGGATGGGTGGATATTAGGGGTGGTAAGAGAGTTGTAGGAATCAGAAATGAGTGAGTTCATGGACGGTGAGGGGTTTTTAGGGCTCAGGGATGGGTGGAGTTTAGGGGTTATGAGAGGCTTCAGGGGTTGATGGATGTGTGATGTTTTAGGCATAGAAAGGGGTTTTTATGGTTCAGAAATGGAAAGGGTTTGGGGTGGTGGGTTTTTAGGGGTTAGGGATGGGTGGAGTTTAGGGGTAGAAAGGGGTTTTAGGGTTCAGGGATGGGTTGTGTTTACAGGTCAGAGATGGGTGTAGTTTAGGAGTGGTGAAATGTGTTTAAGCGCTGGGATGGGTGGAGTTTAGTGGTTGTTAGTGGTCATGGATGGATGGTGTTAGGTGTGGTGAGGGATCAGCAAATTAAAAGCATCCAAAATAATTGTTTGACAATGTCAGAAATATAAATCTGGGATATTGTACCCTGAAGTAAAGCAATGAAATAAATTCATCCCACAAAAAGGTTTCTGAAAGTAAGACCTGCAAACATTGCATTTACTCTTTAAAAATATGCATGCCTATTTTGAAAAAAAAAAAGACATTTCATCAGCTGGTTTGTATGAAATGGTAAATGCCATTCATTCAGTTAATTTAGTTTAGGTGAAATGATTTCTCAGTAATGATATTCCTTTAAATGATTTTTCTATTAAATTACATACGCCCGTTTTCCCTGTTTGTGCCATACGCTGCAATAGACTAATGTTGTTTTTTCACTTATTGCAGTTGATTTTTCATATTTTCATTGCAGTTGTGCTAAAGATATTTTAGGGGCCTTTTCACGGCCTTGAAATATAGGATATTTTTGTTTATATGTGCTTGTTGGTGGTGTGGGAGTCACAAGGGGTGTAGGGCTCCAGAAGTCTAGGCCCACGCAACACGCCGTTTTCCCTTGTCTCAGCCACCTTCTTGCCCTTATGCTTATCTTCTATTTTGTGTGTTTACATGTGTGTGTACGAGGAGGTTGATTAGGGAGCATTTTCTGACAGTTTTGAAAGTCTTTGCTGTTGTTTGGGGGCATTTTCATGTTTATTTTAATCATGTTGTGCTATTATCAATTTTTATTTTAAGTTATTTTTTACATTTATTCACTGGTGATGTATGGACCTGTAGATGGGCCTTGGTAAATTTTAGGAATATATTCGTGCAATCCTTTCCCTACAATGCTGCCTGTTGGTGATGAGGGAATAAGGGACTCTATGGAAGAAAGCTATTTTCTCTTTGTCCTCCAGGCCTGCTCTTTCCTTGTCATTCATGCCTTCTTCCTTGCCAAGCCATGTGCTCGACCACCATCATGATAAATTTGTCTGATCATACGAGGTTTGCTAACTATTTTCTGCCACTTTTCTCAGCTTTCTGCTGAGAGCTTTATATATTACCCATGTATATTTTACACATTTTCCCCTTTTGTCTCTATGTTTCCTATATTTTCTGATATCAAGTGTGCATGCTGGTTGTAGTCTGTGTAGGCCATGGTTGTTGTTATTATTATTATTTATTTAATTTATTTTTTGCCCATACTCCTGGATTTAGTAGGGTCCCATGAGTCCTATTGGGACATAAGATATTTTTCTCATTTTCTAGATTTTTGATTAATATTTACTGCAATTGGAAATTTAGCCTGATAGGCATTTTTTGATAAATGTACTCAAATGTGCCACCCACCCTGGCATTCATAGGGACTGCAAAGGCACTGGAGAGACACCAAATTTGTTCCTTGTTTTCTTGAATTGTTTTTCAACCTTTATTACAATTGTTGATTGGCCTGTTGAGCCATGGTTATTGTTACTTAATTTATTTGGTTTTTGTAACTCTGAGCATCAAGGCAGTGCTTTGCTATTTAAAAACATTGCTTAAAATTCTAAAATATCTTCAATGATTTTTGTCTAGTGGCTTTTCTAACAATTAGTGTACACCTGGGTATTATTAGTACATGTCATTATACCTTTTATTGCATTCACTGGAAAGGAAAAATCTGTCTGGCTTCTTAATCTTTTGGAATGCTGGTAGGTGAACATGACTGAGACAGAGAGATGTCTGTGAATGATCTATTACTGAGTTCAGTTACCTCTCTGCTATGTTGCTGAAGAAGCCGGCTTCTGCCAAGAAAGGAAGACGTCTGGCACCAACAGTGGAATGAGCATTGGCACCAAACCAGTGGCGGCTGCTCCCGATGCGACATGGTAGGGCAGCAAGGGTGGGGGGTCATAAAGACATTTAAAAAAATCAGAAAAAAATAGCGACTTACCTGACGCTGCGTCTGCTCCGTCTTCCGCCTCTCCCGATCCTCGACTGGTGCACACTGCGCAGGCTTCCCGATGCCAATCACAGTGCATCTGTCATGCAGAGAATACTATTTCCAGCATGAGAGAAGCACTGGGATTGGTCTGAGCAGCCTGGTTTACCGCTCAGACAGTGCCTGGGAGCCTGTGGCTTTTCTCAACCCCGCTGTACAACACAACTGGGTGGCGAAATACTAAATGCGTATGTCAGTTTGGCCGGCCTAAAACGGCCAGCCAAACCGTTATGCGCACTTAGTAGCACCCACAACTCCTCCTCCTGAAGCTCAGGAGGATAGCCCAGCCCCACCCAGAAACTCAGCTATCCAGCAGAGGCAACGGTGATAAAGAAAATGATAATACAATTATTTTATTATCATTTTATTTTTCACTGTTGCCTCTGCTGGGTAGCAAAAGTGGGGCGACGCTCCTCCGCCATAGCAGAGGGCCCACCCCTGCATCAAACCCTCTTCCATTTAACCAAAAGTGTGCAAAATGATGTACCTGCTACAACTAACCTTCCTGCAGTAAGAACGGAGGAAGTATTGCCTGCAGCACAGCAGGATGTTGTGAGTACTCTTACATTGGACACAACATAGTCCCATCTCCTCCTGCGAGGAAAAGAAATAACACTCCCCATTTTCTCCAGGCCTCCTTTCAGATGAAGTTTGCATGAAGTGGATACCCGAATCCTGCCATGGGAGACAAGGCAAAAGGAAGGCTCCGGAAAGCTTAGTTGGCAGTGATTGTTCATATCATGAGTGGCACTGAGAAGTGCAAATCATGTATTCAGTCTGCTCCTGTACCTCTACCATCACCTGCTACCATCTTCTCAAAAATCCCAAAAATACCACCAATAATACCTACCACAGTCACATCCTCCCCTAACGAAAAGCAAACCTCGCCTACCTCAACCACAATGTCTGGCTCTATAAGGAAGTTCTCCTGTCGAGTTTGGGACTTCTTATTCTTAGGCAGAATGAAGACCGCATTACAGACTGCACAGTTTGCCACAGACCAGTGCATCATGGGAAGCCAGGGGGAGTTTATGATATGAGAGGACAGTGAGCCCATTTGAAAAACCAACATCCAGTCCTGTGGAAGTGGCACCTAAAAAGAAGGCTTTTGCTAAGGCAGAAAAATCTGAACAGGAAGAAGGCGGTGAATATGATAAAGAAGAAGTTGTCATCATGAGAGCAGCTCCTTCCTAGAGTGTGCATTCATCACCTTCAGAAATTTAAGCTTGGCACAAAAAAGATGGTATTTTATTGTCACCTCTAAGTGCGCAAGCAGCTGACCTCCCAAAGGTAATTTGAGGTGGGATCATCTCAAAAACACAAACCCAACCCACTTTCAATACTCTGTTCATCAAAGATGTGCCGTACCACTGAAACCATTGACTGTTCACGTATACTATGGAAAGATGTCCAGAGCGTTAGTTCATGACCTTATTCTTTGGTGGAAGGAGAGAGGTTTCTGAAATTTTTGGAGGACTTTTGTCCAAAATGGAAGGTTCCAAGCAGGACCTATTGTTGAACTGTTTTTCTGCCACAGCTGCCCCATCTAGCATTGGATTGGTTGCTGACACAATGTTCAGTCCATCCACCTCACTACAGGTATGTGGATCAGGAGTTGAGCTACAAATTACATCACTATATACTGGGTCTCCTTGAAAAACATTCAGCAAAGGCTATTCTCTGATGCCACAATTTCTGATGCTTTTTGATGTATTCGTTTGCATGTTGCAATGTTTTCCATGCAGAAATCACACACAACTGCCAACATCGTGGAAGATTTCAATACCAAACTCTATGAATGACTTCAACCCAAATGTCTCAGCACTGGATACATTGCCACTGACAATGGCAATGAAATAGGCATTGCCATGGCAGATGGAGGATGCTTCAGATTGTTATGTATAACTCATTGCACCAACCTAATTGTGCATGACTTTCTCAAAAAAGTATTAGTTCACAACATACTGGTCACCTGTCACAGGATTATCACACATTTAATTTAATTTTGCAAACCCTGGAAGCAGACGAGGATCATCCAGCAAGTCTGCTTAAAATTCCTCACACAGGTGGTCTATACCAGTTGGAAATCCACCACCTTCTGCATGCTGCAACACCTGTTTTAGCAGTACAGGTCTATAAATGATTATGTACTGCAAAGGAGAGGGGATGTGTGAGAAACTGGGTTGTTGGTTGAATGAGGTGTTAATTCTGTTCAGGCAACAGCCACAATCACTGTCAGGGTGAAGCACAAAAGTCACTAAATTAACCTGTGGTTTACCCTCTAGTAACTTGGCACAAAAATAGTCAGGCTTAACTTAGAGGCAATGTGTAAAGTATTTATGCAGTACATATACAGTAATAAAGTGAAAACACAACACAAGACAAAACCCACACCGATTTAGAAAAAAGTCAAATACATTTTTTGACACCAAAACAACAAAAAAGCAATCAGAAGAACCAGAGTTATGAATTTTTAAAGTTTAAGGTAACAAGTAGAGCCTAAAAGATCAAAGCGCCAATTTGGGATGTCCAGCCACACGAGACGGGGTCAAAGTAGAAAAAATATGACAGACCACGCTTCAGCACATACAAAAAGTGGATTGGGGCCGGCTGGCGCTTACGTTCAGACTTAGAAGAAATTTGGAGAAAAAGTCTCCGTAGAAGATAGAAGTTCAGAGGGGCCAGGCTGCAGGCGGTGTCCGAGAAGGAAGGGCATTCATTGGGGAGCGGATGGATGAAGTCATGTTGAAGATTTCTAGTTCAGACTGAGTCTCTTTTTTGAAAGTCAAAAACCTCCAGCTTGACAAGGCTGGGGGCTGTAGCCGACAAGAGTTCCACAAGGCTGGATAACCCTTTGGCGAAGGACCACTGAACAGGATTTGCTGCTATAGAGAAGAACATAGCGGGACCTGTAGCAAAATCAGGTGACCGGCGATACTCCATGGGCAGGTTGGTCCCGGCGTCCTCTCGTTCTCAGAGCAGTTTTTAGACAAAACCTTTCTTAGTCCCAAGTTTTGGAATTTGGCTATCTGGGCACCTTAAACACCACCACCAATGGCCCAGGACTAGAGGGGCATCACTTGAGAGCGTTGGGACTTACTCAGGCTGGGTCCAGGTGTGAATACAAAATGGTTGGAGCCTTTTCTGTCCCTGAGCATCTGATCAGGAGGCCAGCCAACTAGCCCTTGGAGTCACTTTGGCAGTCCTGGGTTCAAGACGTGGAACAGGGCTCAAGCAGCAGGGCAGGCCTCTGAGAGTTCAAGGGAGGCTTCAGGCAGCAAAGCAGTCCTTCCAGATGCAGGAAAGCAGTCTTCTGAGAAACACAGCAGGCCACAGCAGCAGGTAGTCCTCTGAGAGTCTTTCTGCAGGTCCAGAAAGTGAACTGTAGAGTGGGTCTGAGAGTCCAATTTTTATGCCTGGTGCCTTTTGTGAAACAGAAGTGTCTAGAGAATTCCCTTTGAAGTGCTTGAAGTTTCCTGCTGCCTGCCCTGGCTCCTGGCTGTCTGAATAAACAATGCACGGTTGACAAGTCCTTTGTCAGAAGGCAGAGCACAGCCTCTTCAGTTGCGAGTAGGACTGTGCCCAGCTCTGCTGCTCATCCTACCAGTGATGGTCCATCCAGGCACACCTAATGCCTGGGAGGAATAAACAAACTCCAAGGGCCAACTACACTCAGTCATGTGAACCAAGAACAGACTGCAAGTACAAGTAGCTAGGACAGGAAAAGGCTGACTTTCTAAAACTGCCAAGGTCATGATAATGGTGGTTTACAAACGTGGGTTAATAGAGTACCTGATCAAAATGCTGAAGCCTTTTGAGATTTTGATGTGGGAAGTCAGTAAGAAGAATTGTACCACAAGCCAGTCCGTCCCACTTTTGCACTTGCTGCAGGTGAGTTGCATATACTAATGCCAATGAAGTAGCAGCTGCTTCAGTAAACAGCTTAATCCTTCACCTGGATAGAAATACAAGACTGCAACAAAAGATCGTATCCTCCGAAGAGTACATACATGCTCCTATACTATATCAACAGAATAGACACTAGTTGTCAACTTTCAATGCCTGTTCATCACTGGATGTCTCCTTTTATAAGAGCTGAATCATCACAAAAGTGTCTGAAATGAAAATGAGTGATTGAGATTGTCAGGGCACCGAAGAACTGAAGTGCTGCTTTGACCAATCTCTGGGGAGCATGATGGTGGCTACAGAAGCATGTCCCAACAGCAGCACTTACCACTAGTGAAACAATCACCATTCTCATTCACACCTTTTCCTAAAAAACTAAACATCAATAGCATCATTTGAATCTACCTCTGTGCCAGGTCAGTTTTTGGGAGTTATAGAACTTACATCAAGCACATAGGCATAGGATACTAAGGAGCTGCAAATATCAACTATGACAATATAGAAGATGTTACAGGAGTACTTGGATACTCAAAGAAGATTTGAAGTAGATCAGGAGTCATTGATCTATTTGTATGTAAAAAATTAACAGTGGCCAGAATTCAGCATGTTGGCATTAAAATATCTAGCATGACCTGTAGCGAATGTATCCTTTGATGTAATTGTCATGGTCAATATGGTCATGTTGTCGCCACAAAACATGTAGAGAATTATGTTGATGAAAAAGAACAAGCGTTTGATACCTAAAATGATCATGCTCCAGAAAGCACAACAGTTAATGAAGGTGATCATTTCTCAGACATTGCAAGTGTGATAACTAATCCATCAAATAAAGTCCCTGACTATGAAGATAAATTGTGCATTCTGGATTTAAAAATAAAAAACCTTAACTGAAAAAAACTAATTTGTATTATATTCCGTGTAACGAAAGATGTAAATAAAAAAATGTTATGGCTTGCTTAGTTAGATGAGGGGACACATTTCATGCGGTGTGGACACCCGTGTCCAGTGAGAGTTGCAACATGTAACAGCTGTGGAAAGTGGGTACTTCGCCAAAGTATGCCAAACACTAGAATGAAAGTTAGTAGTTGTAGAAGGCTGGCTTAGTATGTGGTGAACAATTATTTGAGTATGCACCTTGCACTAATCCAGGCAACCCTTATGGTGGTTTTAGTGGTCTCAGACAACCTTAGAAAGCTCTCTAAGTGGTAGCTGTGGAGAGAAGCATTCAGGCTTATCCAGGAAGAGGGTTAAGCAGCTTGTTTTATCAGATCTAATCATATAGTGCAGGTTAAACGAAAAGGACAACACAGTGTATAAATAAAAATATGTATTTACTATACAACAATATCTAGCACATTGGAGAACATGTAACATGGAATATTTTTATTGCTTCATTAATAAAAATCTTAGCAAAACAGCTACATATTAAAACCTGCATGATATAAAATAAGGTTTCATCCAATAAAATCACAATAATTTCTTAAAATACAAAAATATAAAACTTGCAATTTAGATCAAAAATTATAATGTGAATGTATCAAATTTAGCACACAATAACTCCTAGGCTACTGTCCTTCTTAAAATTCACCTCAGTTCAAGTGTCTGTATTATTATATAAAAAAACCTTGCCAGGTTAGGGGTGAGACTTGGGTTGGTCCTTTCCAGGGAGCAGATACCAGGTTAGTTAGCGACAGCCCAAGGTGCTAGCTAGTTTGCTGGGGGGCTGCCAGATTAAATTTTGTTTGTACTATTTTTATGAAGCGTACAAAACTACAGGCTAGCCGAACGTCGTCCCCATCAAAGCAGGCCTTCACCGCCTGTCTGCATGATCGAATTCGATTTTCATTCAGGCACGGTTTTAAGTGCTGCCTTCGTTCAAGATCTAAACTGTTACAGACGCACAGTAGGTGTAAAACATCTTCTTTGGCGGTATCGCATAGTCTGCAGTTGGTGGTTGAATGTGTGCGCTTCCACGGAGGTAAATGCGGTTTTGCCAGTAGAATCCCCAGTCTCATGGCCAAAAGGCTCTCCTTCGCGCTTCTTGAGAAGCTTGTGCCTAAATATGGCTGGGGAGTGCAACTCGTGTAGCTCTGAATCACGAACCAGCTGTGGGCCCTCTTATTTAGGTCTGTTTTATCTTTATCTATGGAAACTATCTTCACCGATTTGTTGACCAGGGCTTTAGAGCTGTTATAAGGAAGGCCTGATTTCCACAAATCCTGTAAGGCAAGCAGCCTTATTCCTGACTGGAGATAAACCATGGCGGGACAGTCTTTTTTCCTGGTCATCTCATTCCACAAGTACGAATTTAGGGTACCAAACTTTGCGTTCTTTATTTTGTACCAGCTTTTGGCGTAAACGCCCTTCCTTGCTATTTGCTGGTTTTGCAGGCCAAGCTCCAGCCTTATTTGTGCAGGAGAGGTGTACTGGGGAAGATTGAATATTATTCTAACTGCTTTGGAGACCACCTTGTCCAAAGTTGTTTCGTCGTTCCCTCTCATTACTTCACTCCCATAAGTAATTGTGGGTAGAAGCTTTGCCCGAAGTACTTCCAATAGAGGGATGACGTTGGGGCCGGTTATTTTATGCTTGATGCTCTTTAGCATAACTGCCAAAACAGTTCCTCGTCCTTGAATAGCCAATTTTTGTTTATGGTATGTTCCATGGCTTCCAAAATGTTATTGAAGACAGGTAGTAATACTCCAGCCCAGTATGTTGAGTCCTGCTTGTATAGTATTGGAGGAAGCCCGTTGGGTCCGGGTGCACCTTCGTTTCGACTTTTTGAAATTCTATCCACAATCTTTTTGGTAGAAAAGAGGGTGGTAAGCTGGACGCCATGGTGAATTAGGGGTTGCCAGTCACTCTGACTTGCCACGTTGACTTGTGTGTTTTCGCCGGCTTCCATGTTAAAATGCGATGGTTTGTCCAGGTGTCCTCTGTTATGTGAGAGTTGATTCCTGGTGCTGTTGGATTCACTATACTCTTAACTGTCTGCCAAAACCTGGAGCTGTTCTTTGATTGTGCATCGTATAGCAGTTTCGCCCATGTTTTTTCAGTGGTTTCTTTTTTTGCTAACCAGATAATTTTGTTTTTCCTGGCCTTAAGCATCCTTAATTCCAACTGAGTTTTATCGACAGAACAGTTTTGACGGAGGTTGCGCATTGCTCTGTTTATTTTACTCCTTATTTCTCTTAACTCTGCGTGATTGGGTCCTGATAAGTGGATTCTTGGCTTACTTGAGGTCCTGCTCCATGGATCCTGTTTCATTTTTTGCTCTGTTTTTGTCAAATTCATTTTACGATTGGATAGGCTAAAGCTTTCGATGAAGTTTTCCCAAGCTGCTATGGCGTTGTCGTGTGATAGTTTATTGTCCTCCCACCATTTTTTTGACTCTGCCAGGAGTTTTCCAGGTTCTCGTGTGTTACATTTTATTCTCCTATGGCTAAACGAGGTGTTTGTACAGAAGTCTGCAATTGGGTAGGTGAGCGCTGTCCCTTTCGTTGCGAGTGTAAACTCTTGGGGTTGATGGTCACTGTAATCTTGTATTCCAATCCTAAAGTATTTTATCAGATGGTAAAGTGGTAAGGACAAAAAGGTATAGTCTATTGCAGTGTCAGCGAGTGCATTGTGGAAAGTTGCTGCTTGGGAACGATCCCCCGTGAATCGGCCATTTAGTGCCACCAAGGACAAGCTTTCTAGATCCTTCAACAAGTCTTTGGAGATTTTAGTTGGCTTGCCCCACTTACACTTGTCTTGAGGGGGGATCCCCCATGCTGTTTGCGGATCTTCTGCTGGCCTATCTAGATCGCCGCTCCCTGAAAGAAACATGTTGAAATCGCCAGATACGATAAGGTTCGAAGTTGCCTGGTCAGTGATTTATTTGGTTAATTCTGCTATCAGGTGTTTTGCACCGTTTCTTTTATTCCGGGGGTGAAGATAGATGTTAGCTAGTGTTACCTGCTGTTTATTATTGGGACCGGCTATGTCCAGCACAATCGTTTTTATCTCATTTGTTATCGAGGTTAAGCTAGCACATTGGTATATCTCCTACCCGGCGATATAAACACAAATACACAATGATACTTCAATTGTAACAGGTAAGTAAGCACAAAATATAGTGTTCCCCAGGGGGAGGCCAACCATATATTAAGAAAGTGGAATGCGAACTGCGACCGAAGCTGGGACTGGGACCAGATGACTCCGAGGAGCTGGGTACACAAGTAACCACCCAAGGTCAGTACCCCAGGAGCCCACGGAGGCTGCGTGCTGAGTGGGAACACAGCCGCATGCTCAATTCAAGTCAACGGTAAGTCACGGTTGCAGTTTTAAGGAAAAAGAACCCTTCACAGTGGACCCTGCAGAAACCCCATGGAAAACAGAAGGTTGGAGAGTCACAACACTGGTGGATAACCCAGGAACCAGAATACCTACCCCAGGGAAGCCGGCTGCATGGGTGAGAATTGATGTCGAAAACCACCGTAGACCACAATGGAGGACTTCAGGAAAGATGCTGCTGGAGAAGACTGTGCCAGAGTCCAGTGGAATCCAAGGGTGGATTTGTGAAGAGGAGAACCTGTAAGCAGAGGGGACAGAGTCTATGCCACTCGGAGGTGACCAGGAGGCACAGAAGAGCAATGCCCACCGATGTCGGACGGTTCAGAAGAGGTGATGGTGTTCCTTGTTGCTGCAGCTCTGGGCACCAGGTGACACTGAAGAGGCCCAGGAGCTGTCCAGTAGCTGTCATACAAAGCAAGTCAAGAACCAGGGGGTCGGTGTCCGGCAGGAGCACCAACAAGCCTTGGCAGCAGCCAATGTCATGGAAAACGATGAAGGAGCAACGTTGGGACCAGCAAGGTCCCAGAGACTCACCACAAGCAAGGGAGTCAGAGCAGGCCCCAAGCAAACATGGGAACCCACTGGAGCAGAAGAAGACCCTCAAGAAATCCCCCAGGCTAGAGGCACAAGAGTCGCAAGAGGACCTTGGGCAGCTCACCAAGAAGGAAGGCCCACAATGCAGAGGATGTGGTGAGGATGCTGTGCTTGGCAGGAAGAGATACTGGAGGCTCGAGCGTCTTGTAGCCTGAAGATCTCTGGACTGCAGAGCCAGCAAGCCTTGGCAACGGCAAATTGATGTGGTGCATAGGGGTTCAGTCCCAGCGGTTCGGACGAGGGATACTGGCCTCAAAGTTACAGAGAGGACAGGTCAGGCCTCGAGGAAGTTGCAGGACCACCACCTGTGTTGCTGAGCCTTTTGAAGTCTGTGGGACATCAGGAGCAGCAGACCGGTCAGCTTCGTTGAGATGCCTGCAGATGCAGGGGAGTGAGTGACTCCTTCAATCCAAGGGAGATTACTTCGGGTGTCTTTGATGCCCACAGGTCTTGTGAAGATCCTGGAAGAAGCACAGGCATAGACAACAAAGAAGGCTTGAAGAACAGCGAGTCCAGGAGCAGCAGGAGACTTCCTTGATGCAGTCTCGGTCCCAGGCGAAGTCCAGCGAAGTCCAGGTGCCCAGACAGTCAAAGATGACGTGGTTTCAGGCTTGAATCTTGTCCCACAAGGATTCTGAAAAGCCACCCACAGGTAAGCCCTCAAGTACCCTAGGGCAAGGGTTGGAATGATTCAGCGGTACCTTCCAGAGGAGGGACTGGACAGAGGGGAGGATACTCCCATGTCCCTTGTCAAGTTTCAAGCCAGAGCAGAAGCCAAGGGCTCCCTGAACTGGCTCAAACTGGAGTATGCAAGGAGGGCACCGAAGGTGCCCTTCAAAGCAGTCTGGTGGAGCTGGCAAGCGCCCCACCCCAGCCCAATACACGAAGCACTGTCTGGGAGGTGGTCACACCTCCTTGTGACAGGAAACCTATTGTTCTACCTTCCTCTGCTCGAGCTTGGCTCAGCAGAAGTAGGGCAGAATCATGTTTGTGGTCGGCAGCAGCACTAGCTGGCTGTCAGACCCTGAAAGGGTGTTACCGGGAGTACAGAGGGGTATCCCAAGTGAGTCCCCGAATTCATGGGATCCAACTTCCCAAACTGGAATCAGTGTTGGGGTAGGATTCCTACATGTTTGATACCAAACATGACTGGTTTCGGTGGAGTCACTATATAGTTAGCTGTCTCGTAATGACTTGATGTCCACTATATGTATAAAATGGCTGACTGCACTTACAAAGTCTGAAGAATCGACTCTGGGGTTTGTGGGGGTGTCCTGCTCATGCAGGGGCACCCTCATACTTATAACTGAGCAACCTGCCCTTAGAACTGAAAAGCCTGACTTAGAGGTGACTTATAGGTTTTAGGTGCTGTGACCTAAGATGTAAGGAAACATATATCTGTCATGAGGGGTGCAAGCACCATCTCACACAGGCTGTAATGGCAGGCCTGTAGTCACAGTTAAAGTGGGCTCCCATGGGTGGCACAGTACATGATGCAACCGATAGGAAACCCCAGGTGTACCTATGCCCTGGGTACCTCAGTACCATATACTAGGGATTTACAAGGGTACACCAGTAGCCAATTGTGAATGTACTAAAGTACTTACCAATGTCAAATTTAGGGAGAAAGCACAGCGACTGGGGTCCTGATTAGCAGTATCCCAGTAAGACTAGGTCATAAACAGACTGGCACCAAGCAAAAAGTGGGGGTAACCATAAAGGAGATCCTACTTTCCTACAGTCGTACTGTAGAATTAAATGAGAAAGAGCAAGATAACAGTCCTAGAGAGGGGATATCTATAGAGTTACTAGTAATGGGGGTTGGAAAAATGTGTAGACCCCTACACAGATATATTAGTGGATGGAAAAGTATTGAATCTATTGATGGATTTGGCAACACAAATGACATGATAATGGGAAATCTATTGGGACAACAAAGAATTAGAACCTCTTGACAGATCACCGGGTTCTTATGAATGGTGGAAAATATAATTGTTGGGATTATTTGACCGCTCAATCATAAAATGTGACATGTCCCTTTCAGTGTAAGGGTATAGTTAACAAATGAGTTGAAGAGGATGTGTGATCACAACATAATCAAACTGATTAAGTTGTCACTGTGATTGTCTCTAGCAATGCCTGCAAAAAAATGGGAATTTGAGAGTTTGTCTAGATTTGAAAAAATCAACAATGAAATTGGGGTAGACTCTAGGGGCAGATTTACAAGGAAAGTGACTCAGGGCATGCCACAAGCCATTTGACTGCGCCGCACTGAGTCACTTTCAAAGCACAGGGATGCGACATATTTACAACAATATGTTGCATCTCTGTGCTTCCTCCTGCGCTGGCGCACAAACTGCTGCCATGCGCTGGCACAGGCACCCTTGCACCATGGTGCAAGGATGCCTGCGTCGTGGGGAGATTGTTTATGTGCAGGAAGGGTTCCCTTCCTGCTCATAAACAATCAGAAATGGCGGTTTTCAACTTCTAAGTGTGCTGCATTAGTACATATAGAACTTGCAAAATGTCATTATTTTATTGATTGTTTACGTGCAGAAAGGGACACCTACCGGTACATAAACAATCACCAGAGGTGATTTCCTCTTTCTATGTGTGCTGCAGAATGCAGCACTCATAGATAGAGGAAAAAAACGAGGAGAAATTAATACATTTCTCCTCATTGCGCCTCCCTACGCCTCCCCTGGGGAGGCGTAGCATTCAGACGCATTTCCAGATTTACGATTTCTCGTAAATCTGGAAATGTGTCTGGTTCCATGGGTATTGCGTGGGAACACCCACAGCAACACCCACAGAATGCCCCTTTCATGCAAAGTGCTGCAAGCAAAGGGGCCACATTTACACGAACAGGAAAAGTCATGCAGGGTGGCTTTTCCTGTCCTTGTAAATATGGGGCACTAAAATGCGCCGCCGGTGCGTCACAAAAAGTGATGCACCGGTGAGGCAAGGGGCTTGTAAATCTGCCCCTCAAGGTTTGCCATGCATTAATGACATCCTGATTAAGCTTCAAGGGCCAATTCCTTTTGCAAAATTGATATTTCATCGAACTATCACCAGGTTGAATTAGAACCTGACTGCAAACACTTGACATTTTTTGTGTCACAAATTTGGATCAGATTTTTAGAATGCCATTTGTGTTGGCGTGCTCCAACTTTGCCCTTCAAAGGATTATTTTCAACATTCCAAGGTGACATCTCGAAAGCAATAGGATTTGGAGCAAGTACTGAAACATTTATAGCAAGCAGAAATCACAGTTACCAATGAAAAATGCAATGTTGGAAAAAGTGAAACCAAGTGTTTGGGACACTTGTTATTCCAGAAAGTAGTATAGCATCCCTGCCGGGGTTAATTGAAGCTACCCTCAAAATCCCCAGGTCCTGTGAACAAAGAGCAGGTTGCCTAGTTTATTGGATTTTGCAAATTTTATTCTATAAACTAAGAATATGGCTCTTCACCATCTCAAATCTGTAAGCCTTTTACCTATGGGCATCTCTGTTCCCTGATCCCTTTCCGCAGCGCCTTGACGCCCCTGGGATAAGTTCGCGCTTTACAAAGCTTTTATTCATTCATTCATTTGTTGAGAAAGAAAAAGAATGTTGCATGGGATGAAACATAAGAAATAAGTAAAGGTTGAAAGATGACACAAGCAGCAGTTGAAGCAAAAAATAATGGGTTAGGAGCAGTGACATCACAGAGGAAAGATGACAATGATGAGACCCTAGTATTTTTATCAAGAAGTCTACGTTAATCTGAATGGATTTACCCATGATTGACAAGTAGATATTAGTGTGTGGTTGAAAATGTTAAGAGATATTTCTGAGGAAGGAAGTTCACATTAGTGATGGATCACAAACCCCTTGTGCACATTCTTTATGGAAATGTATTCAGAGATTGTACACCTAGTAATGACAGGTTAAGCTCAAAATTTTATTACACTATGATTTTGAGGTGTAACATATTACAGGGGGAAGAATGTTAGAGCAAGTAATTAATTGAAGTAATCTTTTCAAGTTAAAGAACTGAATGATGTGATTGAGCTGGATAAAGAATGGAGAGGTGTGGTGCAGCGGCCAGGGCAGCTGACTTCGGAGCACAGGGTTCACGGTTCGATCCCTGGCTCCGGAGGCAGCTCAGCTCAGCACCATGTGACTCTGGGCAATAGCTCACTTAATTTCCACTCCGGCCCCCAGCGCCTTGAGACCCGTAAGGATGAGTAGCTGCGCTATATAAAAACGGACTTACATTTTTTTTTTTTTTTAATGGTGGATTACAGCTGGAGATGTGATTAATTCATGTGGAATATCAGAACTAGAATAGTTCAACAGTATGGAGAAGATGAAGACTTGGTGACGTAAGGAAGGTTTGTGACTGATGGGTGGTTGTGTGAAAGATTGGTTCCAGTTATAATTCAACTGTGTGTAAAAGTTGCAGATGAAGTGTCCATGGAATATTTTAGGTTACTGATTTGATGTGATATTTTTGGTCCAACTGATATGAGAAGAAGGATAATTGAATTGAGACATGAACTCTATTTGGAGAAGATGGTAACTAAACTCAGAATGATAGCCATATTTTAGTGGCCTGGGATGAATACTCAAATTAATGCAGAGGTCAGAGTTTGAGTTGAATGTTCTGCATTTTTAAACGTTTTAAGACCAGCAGACTGCCCCTTCAAACTGTTCTGTTAGCTAAAGGTTCATGGGATAAAAAGCACTGTTGATTGTTTGGGGTCACTTAATTAAACAGGGATCAAGAATAGGTATGAAGTGGTGTTATCTATTACAGCCCTGGTGGAAATTTGAAATTAGGAAATTGTAATTCTAGATTTTTGTACATGAGGCCCTTAGTTTGTAAGACGTTTAACTTCCAGAAAATGTGTATCTGTACCTATAGTAGTTAGCATTTCCAGTTATTGCCACTTGTGCATATTCCTTCCTTTTTGTCCCACTTTGTAATTTTGCTGACAATGGGGTGTTAGAATTGGGGGTCTCTAGTTGGCAGAGGTAGGTACCTTTGACCAAATAGGGACCCTTGCTTCTAGTCAGGGTAAGGGGGTACACTCCTAAAATAACCCCTGCTCACCCCCTTGGTAGCTTGGCACGAGCAGGCAGGCTTATCTCAGAGGCAGTGTGTAAAGCATTTGTGAACACATACAGTAATATAGTGACAACACTACAGATGGACACCACACAGGTTGTATATTAAAAATAAGTATTTTTATATAGACTTAACACAAGACCACAAACAACAAAAATCCGCAATACTGTACTTAAAAATGGTAGAAATAGCTTAGTTCTCTTTAGATGGTAAGTGCGACACTTATTGTTCAATGTACCTTTGGATGCGTAACGCTATACAACGAAAGTGTTGCAGGGAAGGTGATGCGTCGGTTCCTTACACGCAAGAACGGTGATGCGTCGGTTCCCTACTGCTGCGCAGGGGACGGTGATGCGTCGGTTCTTCTCGGCGTGGGGAGGTGATGCGTCGGTTTCTTACTGCGCTTCCATCGCGATGCGACCAGCAGCGCCGTGATGCGATGAAGATCCGGTGCAATGAAATAAAAGGGCGCCTTCTCCTTGATGCGACAACGATGTGGGCACGCCCGACGGCCGTGCGGCGACTCAACGAATCTTCTGAGCCGTGACAGGCCCTGCGACACGCTTCTCTGGTGATGCGACGGCGTCTGCTGCGACGGCGACACTCTTCTCCAGGGATGCGAGGCGCTTCGGGTGATGCGATAGTGACAGCGGCGGCACGCTTCTCCGGTGATGCGACGGCGTCTGCTGCGACGGCGACAATCTTCTCCGGTGATGCGATGACAACGGCGGCGGCGGCGACACGCTTCTTCGTCTTGAGTCGCGCTCCCAGCGACACGCAGTCTCTCAGAAGGCCCATCTCAACAGCAGGCACTTCAATTCCCAGCAAGGGAAGGCAGGGGAGCTGGTTGGTGAAGTCTGTTGTCCCTGAGACTTCAGCAGGAGGCAAGCTCACTATACAGGAGACCATTCTCCCAGTAGATCCAATGTGATCCAGACTGATCACCTGCTGCCTGGTTTGCAGCCTGCTGCCGCAAACCCACAAGAGAAGGGCACTTCTTCTGCTCCTCGCAGAACTCTTCCCTGGAGGGTCCTCCTTCCTGCTGCCAATGGGTCAGCTCAGGCAGGTCCCCCAGTTCAGCTACCTGTTCCCCTGTAGGCTCCAGGGCATCCCCCTCAAGGTCTGCCTCCTCCTGGACCGTGGGAACTTTGGGGGCCGGTTTCCCGTGCCCCCTGCCTCTTCTCTTTAAGGCAGGCACCTGGGCCACTGTTTCAGGCTCCAGGTCCTCTTGAACACCCTTACTGGCTGCCATGGACCGTGTGGTCACACACGCCCAGTCAGGCAAACCCAACATCTCCAAATGAGCACTTCGCTCCACCTTGGCCCAAGGGGAGCTCTCCAAATCGTTACCCAACAGACAATCAACAGGCATGGCTGGCCTCACAGTTACTTGAAAAGTACCAGAGACCCCCCCCCCACTCAAAGGGAACCTGAGCTACCTTGCAGTGGCTCTCTGTGTTGTCAGCGGCAACAACTGGGTAAAATGCATTGTGGACCACCTGCTCTTCAGACACCAGGTGACACTTGACAGCTGTCACACTGGCTCCTGTGTCTCTCAGAGCCTCCACTCTATGGCCATTGATGGTCACCCACTGCCTGTACTTTTTAGTGTTATCAGGCAGCTGGGTCCTGGGACCATCTCACAGTCTCCTAAAGAGACAAGGGACATCTCTGCGGAACCCCACCCACCTTGGACACCCATCTCCTCCCCCAGGGCTACACTCGCCATCTGCCGGGGTGGTGCACCAGGGGGGTGCTGTCTTCCCATACTGTGGGCACTGGGGATCAATAGACTTATGGCCCACTTCACCACACTTGAAGCACCTCAGGGGTCCCCTAGGAACAGGTCTACCTGTCGGGGCCCCGGGCTTCTTCTCAGGGGGAAGCTGGGAACCTTTCCCTTGGTTCCCTTGGGGATTACTTTGGGGCCCTTTCTGGAACTCCCTCTGTTTACCCTTGTCTCCCCCACTCTTCTGCTGGGGACCCTGCCCACTCTTGGCGGAGTCTCCCACGTGACTCTTGTGGACCCGGGTGCTCACCCAGCGGTCCGCCTCCTCAGCAAGCTTCCTAGGGTTAGTCAGCCTACTATCAATCAGGTGCTGGCGTAGCTCTGGAAAACAATTACTTGACAACTGCTCCCATGCAATCAAATCAAAGAGCGCCTCAAAATCATTCACTTTGCTACCCTTCACCCAACCATGCAATGCTCTGCAAAAAAAGAGTTACATACTCTACCCAGGTGCCTGACTCCAACTTTTTGCAATTCCTAAATCTCTTTCTATACAGTTCAGGAGTCAACCCATACCTGGACACCAATGCTTCTTTCATGTGGCTATAAGAATTGTGGACCTCAGAAGGCAAGTCCAACAAGGTATCCCGCCCCTCACTAAGGAACCGCCCCCACAACCCCGCTCCCCAATCCTTCTCAGGGACCCGGTGGGAGGACATGTCTACCTCATAGGCCTTGAACCACTGCCCAATATCATCATTCTTATAAAATTCTTTAACCACATCCTTAGGTATATACACCCTTGCTTCAACAGGCATGGACGGTGTGCTGCCACCAGAGGGAGTAATCTCTAAGCTCCTAGCTTTCAACTCCAACTCCCTCAAACTTCTCTCATGCTCCAATTGCATCCTCTTTTCCTCTAGGGCCAATTTCCTAATCTCCAACTCCAACTGCCCACCCATCTTGAGCTTGGCCAGCTCCATTTCGTGCATCCTATTTTTCTCCCTGTCCTCCAGCTCTTCTGGGGACAGGCCCTTGGCAGAAACACTGCTACCTGCTGGGGAAGCTACTCTCCTCTCCCCTGGACCCAATGGCCCTTCCAGCTGCTCATCTGCATTTTCAGCCTCCTCCTCTTGCTCAGGGGTGCTCCTTGCTTCCACCCAGGCCCTCAGCGTCTTTTGGAGCTCATCCTTCTTGGTGAGCCCGGTCATAGCAACTTTAAATTTCCTGCAGAAGTGCTTTTGCTGTTTCACATTGTAGCTTTCTAGTTTCTCGTCCTCAAAATCAAAATCAACAGATGCGATGGACGCTGTTTTGCTCATGGTGAAACTTGGCAGTTCTTGGCAAAAATAGAAAATCCCAGGAAAAACAATCTACCAAAAGTATGTGGTTGCGTTTTGGTCTGCACTCACTAGTAGTGTTCACCAATCACTGTATATGAGTCACAAATGCAAGTCCAGAATCCTCACCGCTGACCACCAATGTTAGAACTGGGGCTCTCTAGTTGGCAGAGGTAGGTACCTTTGACCAAATAGGGACCCTTGCTTCTAGTCAGGGTAAGGGGGTACACTCCTAAAATAACCCCTGCTCACCCCCTTGGTAGCTTGGCACGAGCAGGCAGGCTTATCTCAGAGGCAGTGTGTAAAGCATTTGTGAACACATACAGTAATATAGTGACAACACTACAGATGGACACCACACAGGTTGTATATTAAAAATAAGTATTTTTATATAGACTTAACACAAGACCACAAACGACAAAAATCCACAATACTGTACTTAAAAATGGTAGAAATAGCTTAGTTCTCTTTAGATGGTAAGTGCGACACTTATTGTTCAATGTACCTTTGGATGCGTAACACTATACAACGAAAGTGTTGCAGGGAAGTTGATGCGTCGGTTCCTTACACGCAAGAACGGTGATGCGTCGGTTCCCTACTGCTGCGCAGGGGACGGTGATGCGTCGGTTCTTCTCGGCGTGGGTAGGTGATGCGTCGGTTTCTTACTGCGCTTCCGTGGCGATGCGACCAGCAGCGCCGTGATGCGATGAAGATCCAGTGCAATGAAACAAAAGGGCGTCTTCTTGATGCGACAACGATGCGGGAACGCCCGATGGCCGTGCGGCGACTCAACGAATCTTCTGAGCCGCGACAGGCCCTGCGACACGCTTCTCTGGTGATGCGACGGCGTCTGCTGCGACGGCGACACTCTTCTCCAGGGATGCGAGGCGCTTCGGGTGATGCGATGGTGACAGCGGCAGCGGCGGCACGCTTCTCCGGTGATGCGACGGCGTCTACTGCGACGGCGACACTCTTCTCCGGTGATGCGATGACAACGGCTGCGGCGGACACGCTTCTTTGTCTTGAGTCACGCTTCCAGCTCCCAGCGACATGCAGTCTCTCAGAAGGCCCAGCACAACAGCAGGCACTTCAATTCCCAGCAAGGGAAGGCAGGGGAGCTGGTTGGTGAAGTCTGTTGTCCCTGAGACTTCAGCAGGAGGCAAGCTCTATCTCAAGCCCTTGGAGATCCTTTACAAGTTGATGAAAGTAGCACAAAGTTCCTTTCTCCTTTCTTTGGCAGTCAGGCAACCACTGCAGGCCAATCCCCCAAACAGCACTCAGCTAGGGATAGTCTCCTCCTCAGTTTCTCTGGTTCCTCTCCTCAGCAAAGGTTCTTCTTGTTTCCCAAAAGTGATCTAAAGTTCTGGGGTCTGGGTCCCCCTTTTATACTCATATTCTCTTTGTTCTCTGAAGGCAGAGAGGCCTTTGCCTAGTCCAAACCAGTTCTGGTCAGTCCTGGAGCACTTTGTTTACAGGACTCCTTCTTTCCTTTGACAGTGTAGGCCAGGGACATCAGACGCACCACAGGAGGTGGAGCCAGCATTGTGGAGGGAAGGCACAGCCCTATTCAGACCCCAGGTGCAACTCCTCCCACCACTCTACATGGAGATCTCTCTATTCAGCCCTGTGCTGACTCACCCTGTCTCCTGGAATCCCCCAGCCCCTGTCACTCAAACTCCAGACAAGGAATACACAACCTAGCAGAGGCAGGCTTGGATAGTTAGGCAAGAAAATACCTACTTTCTGAAAGTGGTATTTTCAAACACAGAATGTTAAAACCAACTTCACTAAAAGATGTATTTTATCATTCTGAGTTCAGGCATACTAAATTCGTTTTTCTACCATGTTCCCTGGGTCAGTTAGGATTATAAGATGTTATAATCAAACTGCCCATTCTGGCCTATGGGGAACAGGTAGCCTTGCAATAGTGAAAAACGAAAATGGCTGTAATTCACTATTAGGACATGCCACACACACCAGGGCATGTCCTACCTTACACATACAATGCACCCTGCCCTAGGGCCTACCTTAGGGGTGAATGCAAATATGCAGGAAAGGGAAGGTTTGGGGACTGGTAGGTGGGTGCACTTACCAAGTCGACATGGCAGTACCGCACTGCACACAGGCTCTGCAATGGCAGGCCTGAGACACACTTTACAAGCTGCTCCTGTGGGTGGCACAACCAGTGCTGCAAGCCCACCAGCAGCATTTTATTTACAAGCCCTGGGCACACACAGTGCACTGTACTAGGGTCTGACAAGTAAACCAAACCAGCCAATCATGGAGTCACTAATCCATACATCAATTTACCATAGGGAGCACTTGCACTGTGGCACTGAATAGCAGTGGCACAGTGCCCAAAGCATCTATAACCAGCAAAAACACATGAGGCAACAGCAAAAAATGGAAGGGAGACCCACGCCAATGGTGCCAGGTCTAACACGTGTCCCCTCCAGCTGAAATGTGGGGAGAACTACCCTACCTCCTGGGAGTTCTCATCACTAAGGTGGAAAAATCTGGACAGACCATCAGCATTGGCGTGTTCTGTACCGGGGCAGTGTTCCACCGTGAAATCCATCCCCTGTAGGGAAATGGACCACCTCAACAGCTTTGGATTCTCACCCCTCATCTGCATCAACCATCTGAGGAGCCTGTGGTCTGTCTGAACCCAGAAGTGATTCCCAAACAAGTATGGTCTCAACTTCTTCAGTGCCCACAGCAAATGCCTCACGCTCAATCGCACTCCACCTCTGTTCCCGTGGAAGTAACCTCCTACTAATGAAGGCTACAG
The DNA here is from genome assembly GCA_963921515.1 of Calotriton arnoldi. Taxonomy (NCBI): domain Eukaryota; kingdom Metazoa; phylum Chordata; class Amphibia; order Caudata; family Salamandridae; genus Calotriton; species Calotriton arnoldi. The sequence continues at coordinate 466,005 of CAWUFW010009931.1, forward strand.
GTTGGTCTAGGCCCTCCTCATTTATCTGTGACAAAACAGCCACCACACCATGCTCTGAAGCGTCTGTTTGAACGATAAACTCTTCTGAGAAGTTGGGTGCCAGGAGCACGGGCGCCGTGCACATGGCAGTTTTCAGGGCCTCAAAAGCTTTCTGACAGGTGTCAGTCCAAATCACTTTCTTGGGCTGCTTCCTGGAAGTCAGCTCTGTCAAGGGGGCAACGATGCTGCCATACCCCTTGACAAACCTCCTGTAATACCCAGTGAGCCCTAGGAAGGCTCTCACCTCTGTCTGGGTCTTGGGGGTTCCCAAGCCAGGATGGTCTCAATCTTGGGCTGTAGGGGCACCACCTGGCCGCTCCCAACTTGGTGTCCCAAGTACACCACGGAACCCTGCCCGATCTGGCACTTACTCGCCTTGATCGTGAGGCCTGCCCTCCGCAGCGCCATCAACACTTCCCAGAGGTGGCGCAGATGTTCTTCCCAACTGGCGCTGAACACTGCAATGTCATCCAGGTTGGCGGCACTGAACTCTTCCAGTCCAGCCAACACCTGGTTGACCAACCTCTGAAAGGTGGCAGGGGCATTCTTCATCCCAAAGGGCATAACCCTGAACTGGTAGTGCCCATCTGGTGTGGAGAATGCTGACCTCTCTCTTGCCCCATCAGTCAAGGCGATCTGCCAGTACCCAGACGTCAAGTCAAACTTGCTGAGGTACCGTGCAGCCCCTAACCGATCGATGAGCTCATCAGCTCTGGGGATGGGGTGCGCGTCAGTCCTCGTGACTGAATTGAGCCCTCGGTAGTCCACACAGAACCGGAGTTCTGGTGTGGCACCCGGTGCGGCAGCCTTTGGGACCAAGACCACTGGGCTGGCCCAAGGACTGTTAGAGGACTCAATCACCCCTAACGCAAGCATCTTGGAGACCTCCTCCTTGATGCAAGCTCTCACCCTGTCAGTTACCCTGTAAGTTTTGTGCTTAACAGGAGGACTGTCTCCAGTGTCCACATCATGGACGCACCAATCAGTGACACTGGGAATCAGGGAGAACAGATCAGAAAACTGTCCCAGCAACTGGTGACAGTCATTCTGTTGCTCAGGGGTCAGGGTGGAAGAGAGGTTCACACCATCCACTGACCCATCTTGCTCTGTCGCTGACAGGAGGTCAGGAAGAGGCTCAGTCTCCTCCTCTGTTCCAGCATCTGTCGCTAAGAGCATGCCCACTTTGGACCTCTCCAAGTGGGGCTTCAGGCGGTTGACATGCAGGACCCGCAAGGGGTTCCTGGGAGACCGTAAGTCCACCAAGTAGGTAACAGGACTTTTGCGCTCCACCACCTCAAATGGTCCGGTCCACTTATCCTGGAGCGCACAGGGCTCCACGGGGGCCATGACCCACACTTTCTGACCAGCCTGAAGCTCCACCAGAGTGGAATTCTGGTCATACCACCGCTTCATCTCCTCCTGGCTGGCTTCCAGATTCGCCTCAGCGAGTTGTCTGAAACACCTAGTCTGGTTCCTGAAGGCCAGCATGTAGCTATATACATCCTGGGGAGGTTTCCTGGGAGATTGCTCCCAGCCTTCCTTGACCAAACTCAGAGGTCCTCTCACTGGGTGACCATAGAGAAGCTCAAAGGGGCTGAACCCTAGAAATTTCTGTGGCACCTCTCGGTAAGCAAAGGGAAGGCATGGTAAGAGGACGTCCCACTTATGCCTCATGGGTTCCTCAAGACCCATAATCATGCCTTTGAGGGTCCGGTTGAACCTTTCAACCAGCCCATTACCTTGGGGGTGGTAAGGAGTGGTGAACTTGTATGTTACACCGCACTCCTGCCACAGGGACTTCATATACTTGGAAATGAAGTTTGTACCTCGGTCAGACACCACCTCACGAGGGAACCCCACACGGGAGAAAATTCCCATCAGTGCCCGTCCCACCACGGGGGCCGTCACTGTCCTGAGAGGGATGGCTTCCGGGTACCGGGTGGCATGGTCTACCAAGACCAGGATGAACCTGTTGCCCATGGCTGTCTTGGGGTCCAGTGGCCCCACAATGTCAATACCCACCCGTTCAAAGGGGGTGCTGACCACAGGGAATGGCTGGAGAGGAGCCTTTTGCTTCCTCCCACTCTTTCCACTTGCCTGGCAAGTCTGGCAGGTCCTGCAATGAGTATCTGAACTCCTGTGCATTTGGGGCCAATAAAAGTGGGTGACAAGCCTCTCAAAGGTCTTGTCCTGCCCCAAATGTCGTGCTAACGGCACATCATGAGCCAGCCCCAGTAGGAAGGTTCTGAAGCGCTGGGGTACCACCAGCACACGGGCTGACCCAGGCTCAGCAACCTTAGGCTCACTATACAGGAGACCATTCTCCCAGTAGATCCAATGTGATCCAGACTGATCACCTGCTGCCTGGTTTGCAGCCTGCTGCCGCAAACCCACAAGAGAAGGGCACTTCTTCTGCTCCTCGCAGAACTCTTCCCTGGAGGGTCCTCCTTCCTGCTGCCAATGGGTCAGCTCAGGCAGGTCCCCCAGTTCAGCTACCTGTTCCCCTGTAGGCTCCAGGGCATCCCCTCAAGGTCTGCCTCCTCCTGGACCGTGGGAACTTCAGGGGCCGGTTTCCCGTGCCCCCTGCCTCTTCTCTTTAAGGCAGGCACCTGGGCCACTGTTTCAGGCTCCAGGTCCTCTTGAACACCCTTACTGGCTGCCATGGACCGTGTGGTCACACCCGCCCAGTCAGGCAAACCCAACATCTCCAAATGAGCACTTCGCTCCACCTTGGCCCAAGGGGAGCTCTCCAAATCGTTACCCAACAGACAATCAACAGGCATGGCTGGCCTCACAGTTACTTGAAGAGTACCAGAGACCCCCCCCACTCAAAGGGAACCTGAGCTACCTTGCAGTGGCTCTCTGTGTTGTCAGCGGCAACAACTGGGTAAAATGCATTGTGGACCACCTGCTCTTCAGACACCAGGTGACACTTGACAGCTGTCACACTGGCTCCTGTGTCTCTCAGAGCCTCCACTCTATGGCCATTGATGGTCACCCACTGCCTGTACTTTTTAGTGTTATCAGGCAGCTGTGTCCTGGGGACCATCTCACAGTCTCCTAAAGAGACAAGGGACATCTCTGCGGAACCCCACCCACCTTGGACACCCATCTCCTCCCCCAGGGCTACACTCGCCATCTGCCGGGGTGGTGCACCAGGGGGTGCTGTCTTCCCATACTGTGGGCACTGGGAATCAATAGACTTATGGCCCACTTCACCACACTTGAAGCACCTCAGGGATGCCCTAGGAACAGGTCTACCTGTCGGGGCCCCGGGCTTCTTCTCAGGGAAAGGCTGGGAACCTTTCCCTTGGTTCCCTTGGGGATTACTTTGGGGCCCTTTCTGGCTGGAACTCCCTCTGTTTACCCTTGTCTCCCCCACTCTTCTGCTGGGGACCCTGCCCACTCTTGGCGGAGTCTCCCACGTGACCCTTGTGGACCCGGGTGCTCACCCAGCGGTCCGCCTCCTCAGCAAGCTTCCTAGGGTTAGTCAGCCTACTATCAATCAGGTACTGGCGTAGCTCTGGAAAACAATTACTTGACAACTGCTCCCATGCAATCAAATCAAAGAGCACCTCAAAATCATTCACTTTGCTACCCTTCATCCAACCATGCAATGCTCTGCAAAAAAAAGTTACATACTCTACCCAGGTGCCTGACTCCAACTTTTTGCAATTCCTAAATCTCTGTCTATACAGTTCAGGAGTCAACCCATACCTGGACACCAATGCTTCTTTCATGTGGCTATAAGAATTGTGGACCTCAGAAGGCAAGTCCAACAAGGTATCCCGCCCCTCACTAAGGAACCGCCCCCACAACCCCGCTCCCCAATCCTTCTCAGGGACCCGGTGGGAGGACATGGCTACCTCATCGGCCTTGAACCACTGCCCAATATCATCATTCTTATAAAATTCTTTAACCACATCCTTAGGTATATACACCCTTGCTTCAACAGGCATGGACGGTGTGCTGCCACCAGAGGGAGTAATCTCTAAGCTCCTAGCTTTCAACTCCAACTCCCTCAAACTTCTCTCATGCTCCAATTGCATCCTCTTTTCCTCTAGGGCCAATTTCCTGTTCTCCAACTCCAACTGCCCACCCATCTTGAGCTTGGCCAGCTCCATTTCGTGCATCCTATTTTTCTCCCTGTCCTCCAGCTCTTCTGGGGGACAGGCCCTTGGCAGAAACACTGCTACCTGCTGGGGAAGCTACTCTCCTCTCCCCTGGACCCAATGGCCCTTCCAGCTGCTCATCTGCATTTTCAGCCTCCTTCTCTTGCTCAGGGGTGCTCCTTGCTTCCACCCAGGCCCTCAGCGCCTTTTGGAGCTCATCCTTCTTGGTGAGCCCGGTCATAGCAACTTTAAATTTCCTGCAGAAGTGCTTTTGCTGTTTCACATTGTAGCTTTCTAGTTTCTCCTCCTCAAAATCAAAATCAACAGATGCGGTGGACGCTGTTTTGCTCATGGTGAAACTTGGCAGTTCTTGGCAAAAATAGAAAATCCCAGGAAAAACAATCTACCAAAAGTATGTGGTTGCATTTTGGTCTGCACTCACTAGTAGTGTTCACCAATCACTGTATATGAGTCACAAATGCAAGTCCAGAATCCTCACCGCTGACCACCAATGTTAGAACTGGGGGTCTCTAGTTGGCAGAGGTAAGTACCTTTGACCAAATAGGGACCCTTGCTTCTAGTCAGGGTAAGGGGGTACACTCCTAAAATAACCCCTGCTCACCCCCTTGGTAGCTTGGCATGAGCAGGCAGGCTTATCTCAGAGGCAGTGTGTAAAGCATTTGTGAACACATACAGTAATATAGTGACAACACTACAGATGGACACCACACAGGTTGTATATTAAAAATAAGTATTTTTATATAGACTTAACACAAGACCACAAACGACAAAAATCCACAATACTGTACTTAAGAATGGTAGAAATAGCTTAGTTCTCTTTAGATGGTAAGTGCGACACTTATTGTTCAATGTACCTTTGGATGCGTAACACTATACAACGAAAGTGTTGCAGGGAAGGTGATGCGTCGGTTCCTTACACGCAAGAACGGTGATGCGTCGGTTCCCTACTGCTGCGCAGGGGACAGTGATGCGTCGGTTCTTCTCGGTGTGGGGAGGTGATGCGTCGGTTTCTTACTGCGCTTCCGTGGCGATGCGACCAGCAGCGCCGTGATGCGATGAAGATCCGGTGCAATGAAACAAAAGGGCGTCTTCTTGATGCGACAACGATGCGGGCACGCCCGACGGCCGTGCGGCAACTCAACAAATATTCTGAGCCGCGACAGGCCCTGCGACACGCTTCTCTGGTGATGCGACGGCGTCTGCTGCGACGGCGACACTCTTCTCCAGGGATGCGAGGCGCTTCGGGTGATGCGATGGTGACAGCGGCAGCGGCGGCACGCTTCTCCGGTGATGCGACGACATCTACTGCGACGGTGACACTCTTCTCCGGTGATGCGATGAAAACGGCTGCGGCGGCGACACGCTTCTTTGTCTTGAGTCGCGCTTCCAGCTCCCAGCGACACGCAGTCTCTCAGAAGGCCCAGCTCAACAGCAGGCACTTCAATTCCCAGCAAGGGAAGGCAGGGGAGCTGGTTGGTGAAGTCTGTTGTCCCTGAGACTTCAGCAGGAGGCAAGCTCTATCTCAAGCCTTTGGAGATCCTTTACAAGTTGATGAAAGTAGCACAAAGTTCCTTTCTCCTTTCTTTGGCAGTCAGGCAACCACTGCAGGCCAATCCCCCAAACAGCACTGAGCTAGGGACAGTCTCCTCCTCAGTTTCTCTGGTTCCTCTCCTCAGCAAAGGTTCTTCTTGTTTCCCAAAAGTGATCTAAAGTTCTGGGGTCTGGGTCCCCCTTTTATACTCATATTCTCTTTGTTCTTTGAAGGCAGAGAGGCCTTTGCCTAGTCCAAACCAGTTCTGGTCAGTCCTGGAGCACTTTGTTTACAGGACTCCTTCTTTCCTTTGACAGTGTAGGCCAGGGACATCAGACGCAACACAGGAGGTGGAGCCAGCATTGTGGAGGGAAGGCACAGCCCTATTCAGACCCCAGGTGCAACTCCTCCCACCACTCTACATGGAGATCTCTCTATTCAGCCCTGTGCTGACTCACCCTGTCTCCTGGAATCCCCCAGCCCCTGTCACTCAAACTCCAGACAAGGAATACACAACCTAGCAGAGGCAGGCTTGGATAGTTAGGCAAGAAAATACCTACTTTCTGAAAGTGGTATTTTCTAACACAGAATGTTAAAACCAACTTCACTAAAAGATGTATTTTATCATTCTGAGTTCAGGCATACTAAATTCGTTTTTCTACCATGTTCCTGGGTCAGTTAGGATTATAAGATGTTATAATCAAACTGCCCATTCTGGCCTATGGGGAACAGGTAGCCTTGCAATAGTGAAAACGAAAATGGCTGTAATTCACTATTAGGACATGCCACACACACCAGGGCATGTCCTACCTTACACATACAATGCACCCTGCCCTAGGGCCTACCTTAGGGGTGACTAATATGCAGGAAAGGGAAGGTTTGGGGACTGGTAAGTGGGTGCACTTACCAAGTCGACATGGCAGTACCAGACTGCACACAGGCTCTGCAATGGCAGGCCTGAGACACACTTTACAAGCTGCTCCTGTGGGTGGCACAACCAGTGCTGCAAGCCCACCAGCAGCATTTTATTTACAAGCCCTGGGCACACACAGTGCACTGTACTAGGGTCTGACAAGTAAACCAAACCAGCCAATCATGGAGTCACTAATCCATACATCAATTTACCATAGGGAGCACTTGCACTGTGGCACTGAATAGCAGTGGCACAGTGCCCAAAGCATCTATAACCAGCAAAAACACATGAGGCAACAGCAAAAAAATGGAAGGGAGACCCACGCCAATGGTGCCAGGTCTAACATGGGGCTATTAGAAATCTAGCTCAGAAAGAATATGCCTTGAGTCAGCATAAATCAGCAGGTGATGCAGCTGACCCATAAGGCCTATTCAATAGAAATGGAGCACAGGCGAGAAAAGTAAACTGAAATCTCCATGTTAAATAATGAGAGACAAGGTATGCTGAAAAGTAAGGTAAATTGATATTAAGCAAATACTTGTGACATGTATTCCATTGGCGGCTGGCAGGGAACGGTGGCGGGGGAGCGAGGGCGGGGGGATTAGAAAACAAAAATAGAAGATTTACCTGCTCGTCGCCAGTCGCCAGCCGCTGCCTCTCCTCCATCCTCTGCTCTTCTTTGATCCTGGCAGCACCCAGGCTTCCAGACTCCCCTTACCAATAACGACGCTGCTGTCAACATGACAGCAGCGTTGTGGTTGGTCTGAGTGCCGTGCTTCGGCGCTCAGACTAGGACTGGGAGCCTTAGCATGTTCTCCACCCAGAATGTGCATTACAACCCTGTGGAGAACATGCTAAGTGCGCCTGATGGTTTGGCCGTCCCAAGACGGCCGACCAAACTGTCATGCGCACTTGGGCGCAGCACCCACTCCTCCCTCTGCAATGAGCCTAGCCCCACCCCAGCCTGGCTCCAGTCCATTATAGTAAAAATAAAATGATAATAACGTTTACGTTATTATCATTTTATTTTTCCTTTACACTGCTCATAGAGCAGTGGGGCGGCGCTCCTCCACCTTAGTGGTGGAGCCGCCACTGATGCTTTCTGCTCATGGTATAGTTTGGAACTCCTACATAGAGACAGTAAGTGTGAACCTATTGTAAATGAACTGCAACCTCAAAATCTTAACATTTTATGAATGCCTCAGTTTGTTGTTATAATTTTGACAACTAAATTCAGATACTGTAGTTGACTGATTAGATTGTAACATCCAAAACAACCAGAAGGCAATTAAAAAAAAAAGTCAAGATGGGTTTTATGCTTTCATGGCGAAGCAGGCAACCTGAGCCAACCCTATATCCAAAGGAGTTAATTAAACGGTAGGCAAGACAACATGCACAACACCTAATATTTCCCACATTGACTAAACAGCAGCCATGCATTCTGCCTACCATGCAGGTGAGATTTGACTAGCAGCAAATAGAGCAAAGAATGCACAGCGCTTTAAAGACATACCATTGGTAGCAACCTGCTATAAAAAAGCCAATTTCAACATAATACAAGACAGAGGGTGGTATGATTGATAGGAATCTTGTGGTGACTGATAGATAATTCACTTGGGGCTAGATATACCAAGCCTTTTTGTAGTCGGAAACAGCCCGATTCGCAGAATTGGGACATTTGCAAATGCAAAAAGGTATTTCCAAACGTACAAAGTCCTAATTGCGATTCGGTAATCTGTTACTGAATCGCAATTTGGGTCTGTGAGTTGGTATTTGGAAGGGTCGTGTTTAAGGCGTCCCTTCCAAATACCAATTTGCATTGGTATATACGAATGTTTTGCAACCGAAATGCGGTCACAAAATATTCATTCTTTACAGCCAACTCAAAGTTGGTGGTAACCCATTCGCAAATGGGAATGGGTCCCCAAGGGTCCCCTTCCCCTTTGAGAATGATTGTAAAAATATATTTTAAGAGCATGCAGTGGTCCAAGGGACCTCTTAAAAAATGAAACTTAAATGTTTCATTCTTTACTTTTTAAACGCATCCCGTTTTCCTTTAAGGAAAATGGAGTGCGTTTAAAAAAAGTTTGCTTTATTTAAAAAGCAATCACAGACCTGGTGGTCTGCTTTTTCCAGCAGGCCACCATCCCTGTGATGGCTAATATTCCTAATTGGTTGAAAATTGAGACCTACCTCATTAATATTCATAAGGTAGGTCGATTTGCGATCCATTAGGAATTGCTATTGAAAACTTTTAAGTTTTCTTACATTACGAATTGCGATTTGTTAACCATTACAATTTGGAAATCGCAATTCCCGGGCGCTGAATGTTCCAATGAGGACCTATTAGTTTTTTTAAAAAGTGCAAATGACTAGATCACCTTTGGCGCAGAGAGTATAACCCTGTTTGTAAAAGGGACTACAAGGCAGCAAAAAAAACCTATCATGGTTGCAATAAAAAGACCCACTGAGATTTCTACACCAATAAAATCTAGGCGGCCAAAAATTCCTCCTGTGAGCTGTGAACTCATTATGTTAAATGCAGTCTTAACCACCCCAACAGAGGAAGGATGTAACGTTTTGGCGCAGTTATTCCTGGAAAATATAGCCAATGTGTTAGAAATGGGATCTCTAGTTGGCAAGGGCTTGCACCTTTGTCCAAGTAGGGACCCTTCTTCCTAGTCAGGGTAAGGGTTGTTACACTCGTGAAGTAACCCCTGCTCACCCTCGTGGTAGCTTGGCACGAGCAGTCAGGCTTAATTCAGAGGCAGTGTGTAAAGCATTTGCACATAACCAACAGTAATACAGTGTAAGCACTACAAACGGACACCACACCAGTTTAGAAAAATAACCAATATTTTATATACTCAAGACAAGACCAATTACGACAAAAATCCACAATACTATACTTTACGAATGAATGCTTGATACGTTAACTTCTTCTTTGCAGGAATAGCACAAAAGCAAAGTTCAGTACGAGTCGGTAGCTCCGTCCGAGCCTACCGTGATGCTGAAAACCACAGAGTCTAACAGTTCCAGCCGACCGCGTCGATACGGGCCAGCAGAGTCGTGAACAGACTCGGTCACAGTACCTTTTCTCGTTGTGGCTGGTACGGAGTGTACGAGCCGGTCGGCGTTCGTCGCGGTTGCGGTGCAAGACGGAGCGATGCAAGGTGCGGTGTCCCTCGATGCGGTGCAGGCAGCGGCTCGATGAGCGTCGTGCAGACGGAGTCGGTGAGTCCAAGGCGTGCGATGCCGGGCGAGACGATGCTCGATGCGGTGCTGACAGGTTGCGATGCAGGCGACCTAGCCAAAGTGCGGGAGCTGGCGTCGGACAGCGGTGCGAGTCGGAGCGGTGCGTCGCAGACGTGCGAGCGGTGCCCCAAATGCGGTGCGGTCTCGACTCGTGAGCCAGTTGCAGCGACAGTGTCGGTCTGGTCCGGCTGGCCCAGTGAAGCGATGCGATGCGAACTGCGGTGCCCACAGGTCACGGTGTAAGCAGCGGCTCGATGTTGGCGGCGTCGGACGTCGCCCACGGTGAGACCAGGGTTGCGATGCGAAGCGGGGCGATGCGGTCTGCGGTGCAAACAGGTCACCGGCCAGGGATGGATTCGGTGGACGGAGTCGGTTGCAGTTCCCTTCCTCTGTGGTGACTGAAACAGCGTTCCAGAAGCAGTACCCAGAGGCTTGTGAAGTCTTTGTAGTCCCTGAGACTTCTTAACAGGAGGCCAGCTCGGTTCCTGGCCCTTGGAGATACTCAGCACAAGTTTGTAGAAAGTTCAGTCCTTTCACTGCCCAAGGCAGAAGCAGCAGCTGCAGGCCAACCCAACAAAGCAACAACACAGCAAAGGGGCAGTACTCCTCCTGGCAGCTCTTCCAGCTCTTCGTCTTGGCAGGTTCCTTGATTCCAGCGGGATCTAAATTCATGGGGTCAGGGCCCCAATATTTATATCCCAAATTCCTTTGTTCTCTGAAGGCAGAGAGGCCTTTGCCTAGTCCAAACCAGTTCTGGAGCACTTTGTTGACAAGTCTCCGTCCCTTCTTTCAGTGAGTAGGCCAGGGACATCAGACGCACCACAGGAGGTGGAGCCAGCATTGTGGAGGGAAGGCACTGTCCTATTCAGGGCCCAGGTGCGACCCCTCCCACCCATCTACATGTAGATCTTGCTATTCAGCCCTGCGCTGACTCACCCTGTCTCCTGGCATCCCCCAGCCCCTGTCACTCACACTCCAGACAAGGAATACACAACCTCGCAGAGGCAGGCTTGGATGGTTAGACAAGAAAATACCCACTTTCTAAAAGTGGTATTTTCAAACGCAGAATGTTAAAACCAGCTTCACTAAAAGCTGCATTTTATCATTCTGAGTCCAGGCATGCTAAACTCGAATTTCTACCATGTTCCCGGGGTCAGTTAGGATTATATACTGTAATAATCAATACCGCCCGCTCCGGCCTAGGGGGAACAGGTAGCCTTGCAATAGTGAAAAACGAACTAGGCTGTAATTCACTATCAGGACATGCCGCACACACCCGGGCATGTCCTACCTTTCGCATACACCGCACCCTGCCCACAGGGGTACCTTGGGCCTACCTTAGGGGTGACTAACATGTAGCAAAGGGAAGGTTTAGGGACTTGCAAGTGTGTGCACTTGCCAAGTCGACATGGCAGCCCCAGGCTGCGCACAGGCTCTGCGATGGCAGGCCCGAGTTACACTTTACGGGCTGTTTGCGTGGGTGGCACAATCCAGTGCTGCAGCCCACCAACAGCATTTGGTCTATAGGCCCTGGCACTCGCAGTGCACTTTACAAGGGACTGACACATAAACCAAATAGGCCAATCATGGAAACACCAATCCATAACGCATTTTATACAGGAGCACTTGCACTTTCCCACTGGACCGCAGTGAGGAAAGTGCGCAGAATCATTACACCAGCAAAAACAGAGTCAAAACCGGGAGGTCAGAAAGCAAAAAGTCAGGGGAAACACGCCAAAAGATGCCAAGTCTAACACATGTCCCCTCCAGCTGAAAGTAGGGAGAACTACCCAACCCCATTGGAGTTCTCTTCACTAAGGCGGAAGAACCTGGACAGACCATCTGCGTTGGCGTGTTCTGTACCAGGACGGTGTTCCACCGTAAAGTCCATTCCCTGTAGGGAGATGGACCACCTCAGCAGTTTTGGATTCTCACCCTCATTTGCATCAACCATCTGAGGGGCCTGTGGTCTGTCTGAACCCGGAAGTGAGTCCCAAACAGGTATGGTCTCAACTTCTTCAGTGCCCAGACCACAGCAAATGCTTCCCTTTCTATGGCACTCCACCTCTGTTCCCTGGGAAGAAGTCTCCTGCTAAGGAAGACTACAGGCTGATCCAGGCCCTCTTCGTACAGTTGTGAGAGCACCGCTCCCACACCATGCTCTGAAGCGTCAGTCTGCACGACAAATTCTTTGGAGAAGTCAGGTGCCTTGGGCACGGGCGCCGTGCACATGGCTGCCTTCAGGGCATCAAAAGCTTTCTGGCAGGACTCAGTCCAGATCACTTTCCTGGGCTGCCTCTTAGAGGTCAGCTCTGTTAAGGGGGCAACGATGGTGCCATAGCCCTTAACAAATCTCCTATAATAGCCGGTGAGACCTAAGAAGGCTCTCACCTCTGTCTGGGTCTTGGGGGCTCCCAAGCCAGAATGGTGTCAATCTTGGGTTGTAGGGGCGCCACCTGGCCGCTTCCTACCTGGTGTCCCAAGTACACCACAGAACCCTGCCCGATCTGGCACTTACTGGCCTTGATCGTGAGGCCTGCACCTTGCAGAGCCCTCAACACTTTCTCAAGGTGCTGTAAATGTTCTTCCCAGCTGGAACTGAACACAGCAATGTCATCCAGGTAGGCGGCACTGAAATCCTCCAGCCCAGCCAACACCTGATTGACCAACCTCTGAAAGGTGGCAGGGGCATTCTTCAACCCAAAGGGCATCACCCGGAATTGGTAATGACATTCTGGGGTTGAGAATGCTGATCTCTCCTTGGCCCCATCGGTTAAGGCAATCTGCCAGTACCCAGACGTTAAATCAAACGTGCTGAGGAACCGGGCAGCTCCCAACCGATCAATGAGCTCATCAGCTCTGGGGATGGGGTGCGCGTCAGTCCTGGTGACGGCATTGAGCCCACGGTAGTCCACACAAAACCGGAGTTCTGGAGTGGCACCAGGCGCCGCAGCCTTTGGGACCAAGACCACTGGGCTGGCCCAAGGACTGTGGGAGGGCTCAATCACCCCTAACGCCAACATCTTAGAGACCTCCTCCTTGATGCTGGCTCTGACCCGGTCAGTCAACCTGTAAATTTTGTGCTTCACAGGATGGCTGTCACCGGTGTCCACGTCATGGGTACACCAGTGAGTAACACCAGGGGTCAGAGAGAACAGCGGGGCGAACTGTCCCAACAACTGGCGACAGTCCCCTGCTGCTCCTGAGTTAGAGTAGGGAGAGGATCACACCCTCTACTGACCCATCATGCTCCTTGGTAGACAGGAGGTCAGGGAGAGGCTCACTCTCCTCTTCCACCCCATCATCTGTCGCCAAGAGCATACTCACTTCGGACCTCTCGAAGTGGGGCTTGAGGCGGTTCACGTGAAGGACCCTCAAAGGGTTCCTTGGAGCCTGCAAATCCACCAGGTAGGTGACGTCACTTCTGCGCTCCTTTACCTCATATGGCCCAGTCCACTTGTCCTGCAAGGCACAAGGTGCTACTGGGGCCATGACCCACACTTTTTGCCCAGGTTGAAATTCGACCAGAGTGGCATTCTGGTCATACCATCTCTTCATTTCTTCCTGGCTTGCTTCTAGGTTCGCCTGAGCGAGTTTCCTGAAGCGGGCAGTTTGGTTTCTAAAGGCCAGCATGTAGCTAAATACATCCTGGGGAGTTTTCCTGGGAGCTGCCTCCCAGCCTTCCTTTACCAAACTCAGAGGTCCTCTGACAGGGTGGCCATACAGGAGCTCAAAGGGGCTGTACCCAAGAGACTTCTGAGGCACCTCCCTGTACGCAAAGAGTAGGCATGGCAAGAGGACGTCCCACTTACGCCTCATGGGTTCTGTTAGACCCTTGATCATGCCTTTCAAGGTCTGGTTGAATCTCTCCACCAGACCGTTTCCTTGTGGGTGGTAAGGAGTGGTGAACTTGTAGGTTACACCACACTCCTTCCACAGGGAGGTCATATACTTCGATATGAAATTGGTCCCCTATCAGAAACCACCTCTCTGGGGAATCCCACACGGGAAAAGATCCCCATTAACGCCCGGCCCACCACTGGCGCCGTCGTTGTCCCGAGAGGGATTGCCTCCGGGTACCGGGTGGCATGGTCCACCAAGACCAGGATGTACCTGTTGCCCATGGCTGTCTTGGGATCCAGTGGCCCCACAATATCCATCCCTACCCTTTCAAAGGGTGTACCAACAACAGGAAAAGGTTGGAGAGGAGCTTTGACCTTCCTCCCACTCTTACCACTTGCCTGGCAAGTTTGGCAAGACCTACAGTGTGCATCTGACTGCCTTCGCATTTGGGGCCAAAAGAAGTGGGTGACAAGCCTGTCAAAGGTCTTGTCCTGCCCCAAATGTCCTGCCAAAGGCACGTCATGAGCCAGACCCAGTAGGAAGGTCCTGAAGCGCTGGGGTACCACCAGCACACGGGCTGACCCAGGCTCAGCAACCTTAGGCTCACTGTATAGGAGAACACTCTCCCAATAGATCAGATGTGACCCGGACTGATTACCAGCTGCCTGGTCTGCAGCCTGCCGCCGCAGACCCTCCAGAGTAGGGCACTCGCTCTGCTCCCTGCAGAACTCCTCCCTGGTGGGACCCCCTTCTTGCTGCCAATGGGTCAGCTCAGAGATGTCTCCCAGTTCGGCTACCTGCTCCCCTGTAGGCACCGGGCGTCCCCTCGAGGTCCGCCTCCTCCCGGTCCGTGGGAACTTCGGGGGCCGGTTTCCCGCGCCCCTGCCCTTTCTCTTGGCAGGGACTTGGGCCACTGTTTCAGGCTCCAAGTCCTTTTGATCACCCTTTCTGGCTGCCATTGACCGAGTAGACACGCATGCCCACTCTGGCAACCCAAGCATCTCCAAGTGCGACCTGAGCTCAACCTCCTTCCATGAGGACTGCTCCAGGTCGTTTCCTAGCAGACAATCTACAGGCATGGTAGGGCTCACAACCACCCTCAAGGGACCTGAGACCCCCCATTCAAAGGGAACCTGCGCCACCATACATTGGCGCTCTGAGTTGTCTACAGCAACTACTTGGTGGAATGCCCCGGGGACTACTTGCTTCTCAGACACCAGGTGACACCGGACTGAGGTCACACTGGCTCCAGTATCTCTGAGAGCCTCTACCCTGTTCCCATTGATGGTCACCCAGGTGCTATATTTCTTTGTGTTAGGGGGCACCTGCTTTCCTGGGACCATCTCACTGTCCCCTAGTGAGACAAGGGTCATTTCTGCGGGATCCCCACCCTCCTGTGGGCACCCCTCCTCCCCAAGCGCTACACTAGCCAACACTTTGGACTGTACACCGGTGGGTGGCTGTGTCCCCTTCGGGCACTTGGGGTCCCCCTTAAAGTGACCTACCTGGTCACATGCATAACACTTAGTGGGGCCGGTCTCAACAGGCTTCCTGTAGAGACCCCTTTCTTCTTATCACCGGGGGCTGGGAACCTTTACCCTGGGTACTAGTTTGGGGCCCTTTAGAGAACTCCTGTGCTTTACCCTTGTCCCCCCACCTTTCTGCTGGGGACCCTGCCCACCTTTAGCTGAGTCTCCCCAAACGCTTTCTTGTGGACCCTGGTACTCACCCAGCGGTCCGCTTCCATAGCAAGCTTCCTGGGGTCAGTTAGCTTACTATCAACTAGGTGCTGGCGCAGATCTGCAAAACATAGACTAGACAAGTGCTCCCATGCAATCAAGTTGTAGAGCCCCTGAAAATCTGTTACACTACTGCCCTTCACCCAACCATCCAGAGACCTGCAGAACACATCCACACATTCCAACCAAGTGTTGGCATCAGACTTCTTACTGGACCTGAACTGATCCCTGTACTTTTCAGGAGTAAGACCATACTTCGTGAGAAGGGCATCCTTCATGTCAGCATAGGTGAGGTGATACCCCTTACCCAAAGCTATCAGAGCATCCCTTGCTTCTTCAGGGAAGAGTGGCCACAATCCTGCTCCCCAACTCTCCTCAGGGACCCCATTCATGTGTATGGCTGCCTCATAACCCTGAAACCACCTTTGTATGTCATCCCCCTTCTTGAACTCCTTGCCTACGTTCTTGGGAATGTGCACAATCCTGTCTGCCTTTCTGGACGAATTGCTGCCACCATCTGAGCCTGACTTACTCCTAAGTTCTAGCTCCTTCAGTTCTCTCTCATGCTCTAAGAGCATCTTCCTCTCCTCTATGGCCAATCTCTTCTCCTCCCGCTCACTCTCCAGCCTGAGCTTCTGCAGCTCGAACTGCCTTGCCTCCCGCCTGTCCTCCAGCTCCTCTGGGGACAGACTGCTGCTGCCTGACCTGGCGGGTTCCCCCTACCCAAAAGCACATCCACCCTGGAAATAGGCTCCTCCACCTCCTCACTGAGATCACCAGGCTGCCCATTGGCATGTCTGGCTGCTACCCAGGCCCTCAGCGCCTTCTGTAGCTCCTCCTTCCTTGTGAGGCCTTTAATTTGGACTTTCAGGTTTTTACAAATCGCTCGTAACTCCTTTACGGCGTAGGATTCCAACCTGTCCTCCTCAAAGATAACTTCCAGAGATGCAACGGATGATGCAATTGATTCAGGCATGACAAAAGTCGTGAGTTGAAAACTGGCAAGATCAAAAATAGGCCAAAAGAAAAAGAACCAGTATGTGGTACGTAATGGTCTGCAGATATGGTAGTAGTGCACACCAATCACTGTAAGTCAAGTGCAAACACAAGTCCTATCCTCACCGCTGACAACCAATGTTAGAAATGGGATCTCTAGTTGGCAAGGGCTTGCACCTTTGTCCAAGTAGGGACCCTTCTTCCTAGTCAGGGTAAGGGTTGTTACACTCGTGAAGTAATCCCTGCTCACCCTCGTGGTAGCTTGGCACGAGCAGTCAGGCTTAATTCAGAGGCAGTGTGTAAAGCATTTGCACATAACCAACAGTAATACAGTGTAAGCACTACAAACGGACACCACACCAGTTTAGAAAAATAACCAATATTTTATATACTCAAGACAAGACCAATTACGACAAAAATCCACAATACTATACTTTACGAATGAATGCTTGATACGTTAACTTCTTCTTTGCAGGAATAGCACAAAAGCAAAGTTCGTACGAGTCGGTAGCTCTGTCCGAGCCTACTGTGATGCTGAAAACCACAGAGTCTAACAGTTTCAGCCGACCGCGTCGATACGGGCCAGCAGAGTCGTGAACAGACTCGGTCACAGTACCTTTCTCGTTGTGGCTGGTACGGAGTGTACGAGCCGGTCGGCGTTCAGTCGCGGTTGCGGTGCAAGACGGAGCGATGCAAGGTGCGGTGTCCCTCGATGCGGTGCAGGCAGCGGCTCGATGAGCGTCGTGCAGACGGAGTCGGTGAGTCCAAGGCGTGCGATGCCGGGCGAGACGATGCTCGATGCGGTGCTGACAGGTTGCGATGCAGGCGACCTAGCCGGAGTGCGGAGCTGGCGTCGGACAGCGGTGCGAGTCGGAGCGGTGCGTCGCAGACGTGCGAGCGGTGCCCCAAATGCGGTGCGGTCTCGACTCGTGAGCCAGTTGCAGCGACAGTGTCGGTCTGGTCCGGCTGGCCCAGTGAAGCGATGCGATGCGAACTGCGGTGCCCACAGGTCACGGTGCAAGCAGCGGCTCGATGTTGGCGGCGTCGGACGTCGCCCACGGTGAGACCAGGGTTGCGATGCGAAGCGGGCGATGCGGTCTGCGGTGCAAACAGGTCACCGGCCAGGGATGGATTCGGTTGACGGAGTCGGTTGCAGTTCCCTTCCTCTGTGGCGACTGAAACAGCTGTTCCAGAAGCGGTACCCAGAGGCTTGTGAAGTCTTTGTAGTCCCTGAGACTTCTTAACAGGAGGCCAGCTCGGTTCCTGGCCCTTGGAGATACTCAGCACAAGTTTGTAGAAAGTTCAGTCCTTTCACTGCCCAAGGCAGAAGCAGCAGCTGCAGGCCAACCCAACAAAGCAACAACACAGCAAAGGGGCAGTACTCCTCCTGGCAGCTCTTCCAGCTCTTCGTCTTGGCAGGTTCCTTGATTCCAGCGAGATCTAAATTCATGGGGTCAGGGCCCCAATATTTATATCCCAAATTCCTTTGTTCTCTGAAGGCAGAGAGGCCTTTGCCTAGTCCAAACCAGTTCTGGAGCACTTTGTTGACAAGTCTCCGTCCCTTCTTTCAGTTAGTAGGCCAGGGACATCAGACGCACCACAGGAGGTGGAGCCAGCATTGTGGAGGGAAGGCACTGTCCTATTCAGGGCCCAGGTGCGACCCCTCCCACCCATCTACATGTAGATCTTGCTATTCAGCCCTGCGCTGACTCACCCTGTCTCCTGGCATCCCCCAGCCCCTGTCACTCACACTCCAGACAAGGAATACACAACACTGCAGAGGCAGGCTTGGATGGTTAGACAAGAAAATACCCACTTTCTAAAAGTGGTATTTTCAAACGCAGAATGTTAAAACCAGCTTCACTAAAAGCTGCATTTTATCATTCTGAGTCCAGGCATACTAAACTCGAATTTCTACCATGTTCCCGGGGTCAGTTAGGATTATATACTGTAATAATCAAAAACGCCCGCTCCGGCCTAGGGGGAACAGGTAGCCTTGCTATAGTGAAAAACGAACTAGGCTGTAATTCACTATCAGGACATGCCGCACACACCCGGGCATGTCCTACCTTTCGCATACACCGCACCCTGCCCACAGGGGTACCTTGGGCCTACCTTAGGGGTGACTAACATGTAGCAAAGGGAAGGTTTAGGGACTTGCAAGTGTGTGCACTTGCCAAGTCGACATGGCAGCCCCAGGCTGCGCACAGGCTCTGCGATGGCAGGCCCGAATTACACTTTACGGGCTGTTTGCGTGGGTGGCACAATCCAGTGCTGCAGCCCACCAACAGCATTTGGTCTATAGGCCCTGGCACTCGCAGTGCACTTTACAAGGGACTGACACATAAACCAAATAGGCCAATCATGGAAACACCAATCCATAACGCATTTTATACAGGAGCACTTGCACTTTCCCACTGGACCGCAGTGAGGAAAGTGCGCAGAATCATTACACCAGCAAAAACAGAGTCAAAACCGGGAGGTCAGAAAGCAAAAAGTCAGGGGAAACACGCCAAAAGATGCCAAGTCTAACACAATGTATATGATTCCTTTCTTGCAGGAGCTAGAGACGCCCCTTGTTCGAACGTTTGGTTCAACTGGTCAGGGGACAGCTCTAGGTTGCTCAGTTTTTGATCTACCGATGCAGAAGAGCTAACTGCAATATATGATTCAGCAAAGTCAGGTTCTCTATTAGATCCAGCTTCTCCGTCCATTTTGGAATGAGGCTTAGAGATGATCCACCCAGTTCTAGGTGTATTGATCAATGACTCTTTAATCTCTGGCTAGGAACCAAGGAGATAGAAGCATGCTATGGTGGTTCTGCTTCTAAAGAACCCATTGCTGGATCCCACCAAGTCGGAAAACTATCACCCGTTTTTACTACTACCACTATTCTCCAAAATTACAGAGAAAGCCGTCGACAAACAGTTATCAGTTATTAGTACTTTTTAGAGAGCCATGACCTTTTACAGGGAACCCAATCTGGGTTCCACCCCTCATATAGCAGAGAGTCAGCCTTACTACTGGTGACAGAGTCAATTCGCCAGATCTTGGTTGCTGGGGATTCTGTGGCACTGTTGATGTTGGATCTCAGTGTCACTGTGTCCCATAACATCTAATTAGAGAGACTCTGGAAATGTGGGATAGGACATAAAGTACTATGATGGGATGCTTCTTTTTTGCGAGAGCAAACCTTTTAGATGATACAGGAACCAGTCAAGGGTGCTCCCACAGCAGCAACCGTTGCCACAGGGCTCCTCTTTGAGTCCAGCCTTGTTTAATGTATATGTGTGATCTTAGGCAGTCAAGAGTTTTGGGTTTTTGATTGTGGTATATGCTGATGACAGACAGATCATTATTATGCTGTCAAAAAATGCTACCCGTATGGCCGCTTCTTTATGCCTCTGTTTTGCTGAGGTGGTTAAATGGATGGACTTAAGTTGTCTTAAGCTTAACACTGGAAAAAGAGCGGTTCTGACTTTGGGCAACCAGTCAAACATCTAATCCACGGCTTAGTGGCCCAAGGAGCTGGGTCCTGTACCTGACTCCAAACCCATGGTCAAAAATCTCGGTATTTGGATGGACAAAAAATTATCTTTTGGCAACCAAATCTCGGCAGTGGTAGGAAAAGGCTTCTGACTCCTTAAAATGCTGAGAAAAATATTGTGCTTTTTGCCTGATGCAATCAGGAAGACGGGGTTCAGGCCTTGATAGTGTCAAGGCTGGACTACTGTAAACTTTTATATCTTGGAGCAACACAGGGCAGGATCAATAGACTACAAAGAGTGCAGAATGCGGCGGCCAGGCTCATTCTGAATTTGCCAAGACCTGCGTCCATGGAGGCTGGGCTCAAACAGCTTCATTGGCTCCCAGTAAGACAGAGATTGGCTTTTAAAGCCTTATGTTTTTGCCATAGAACCCTGCATAACAAAGGTCCACGTTATTTGCAACAGTTTGTCAGACCTTATGTACCTTTGAGCAACCTTAGATCAGCAAGGGAGATGTTAGCAATTGTTTCCAGATTTAGGAAAGTACGTATGGACTGGATGTTATTCAGCTACCTAGTGCCCAAATTGTGGAATGCTCTGCCCTTACCAGTTCGTCAGGCTTAGTTGGAGGAACTGTTCAGAAAAACACTTAAAACCTGTTTTGTTACCAAGCACCAGGAAACCTCAAATGAGGTAGCTGTGCGCTCTACAAATTACATTATTATTATTATTATTATTATAATTAGGGCTCCCGGTTTTATGGTATTTATTTTTTTAACATTTCCGTCTGTATTTATCCATATTTATTTTTTTGTCATTTTATCTGTATATATCCGCATTTATTTTTGGCGCAAGCAAGATAAGACTCTGGAGCTAGTATTTTTCCATGTTTATTTAAATAGACAGTGCACACGGTTGTTATAGGTTTAGCTATATTTATATATACGCCAAATTAAGTAAACACAATACATTAGTGAGTTGCTGCTGTGTTTCAATATTGAAAACACTATGTCACTAGCCATGATTATTAGATGTAAACACATTTAGAATTTAGGTGAGTGCACCAGTGCACTGTCAGTGACCTAGCTAAAGAGGGCATGAAAGAGCTGACAGCTTTCATGATAATTTAGATATATTGGGTGCCTCGTTGCCCTAATTGCCAGTTCCATGCTCCTCTCTGCAGCATGCTCTGTGGTGCACATTGCTGTCCACACCTCTGAGTCAGTGATCTCTTAAATCATCTGCCTGGTGTGGGAATAAAGTTGCACTCCTCAGAAATTAAAGGCCCTGCATTAGTCCTGCCGGGCTCTATTTCCCTCACACTTCTGAAGCCTAAAATAATGAACACCACCCACATGAGCTACGCTAATGCAAACTACATTTTCCAGTAGGGAGACACAGTCCCTGCATTGAAGACTCTGGGCTTTAGACGTGTATCATTTGCCTTATTTTACTTTCTACTGCCTAGTAGCATTGAACCTTTACTGAATTTAGATGACAAAGTTCTGTTTGCTGAAGTCGTTTTCTGTGCATTAGTGCGTAATACCACACAGTTTAACTGCAGCCACAGTGGAAAAAGCACATTTTAACTTTGAAACGAGTTTCCAGATATGCCCTGGCTGTCTCTAGCAAGATGCACCTCTCAGGAATGTTTACATTTTGCTATTGTTGTCTTGCTGTGTTTCTTCATGCCATTAAAAGTCAGAGTGGAAAGTTTAGTGTTATGGCCTGCAAGGATCCGATTCCCTACTGCTTTTATGCTGCTGGTCTTTAAGTCCTTTTTGGGTCACATTCAAAATAAAAATAATGTTGTTTCACAAAGTGACTCAGTGGCCATCCTGTTAATTACTTATTATTGCCACACGCTTTGAATAACGAGTTAGAAAAAAAAGAAAATAACTGAAGCCATAGGTAAGAGAAAGGGTTGAAAGAGTTTTTGAATGGTTTGTCACCCTGCCGATCCTCACAATCTATCCCACAATTAACCCATTTTTACCGGTCTTGCATTAGCTACTTACTGCGTCCCCGCCTCCTTAAAGAGCAAACAGTGAAACAACAGGGCTATTAAGGGCAGGTCAGAGGTCAATACAAGACCCTCATAGGAAGGAATTTCCCGCCTATCAAAAGATTAATGGCCCTGCAGGTGTTAATGTGGGCAGGCACACACCGAAATCAGGAAGAGGGGCCTGGCGAGGTAACCACTTGGCTGGAGCACATGGCCAAACAATTCTCCGATTCCGGTTTGGTCGTATTTTTCCATTTCTATTCATAAATACAGACGGAAGAAAAATATTTTTCCGTCTGTATTATCCGTTTAAACGGAAAACCGGGAGCCTTAATTATAATATGGCGCATTTCTGTTCTCTTTCTGCTCTGGAGCACACAATACAGCCTAGCACCAATGCAGGCACCCTTGCACCATGGTGAAACAATGCCTGTGTTGCAGGCAGGATTGTTTTGTGCAGGAAAAGACATCTTCTTGCACAAAAACAATCCTTAGAAGCTTTTTCCTCATTCTATGTGTTCTGAAGAATGCAGCACATGTAGAAAGAGGAAAAAAAAAGGAGAAATAAAGTTATTTCTCCTCATTGCGCCTCCCATGCAATTGTGTACCTTTCTGACACATTCCCAGATTTACTACTGGTATGCGTCAAAATCCATGGGTGGATGTGTGGGAACACCCACACTCCACCCATGGAAGCGTTCCGAGGGCAGAGTAACGCAAGGCAGTGACATGTGCTGCGTTGCGTTAATCCAAATTTACTATACCACGCATGGCGAGGCAACATGGCTCTGCGTGGCATAGTATATCTCACTTAAGACTTGCATTGCCCTTGCGTCACCTTGTGTGACACAAGAGATGCGCAATCCTTTCATAAACCAGGCCCAATGTCTTTTCAATGTGATTTTTCCATACTGCACATGTTTAACCCCTTGAATCTTCATTTGGGTTACATACATATTTGTGAAAATAAGTACACATGAAAAATGCCATGGCATAAATCATATATGGAGATGCGCAAGATATAACAGGCTATTCATTACCATATTTGTTGGAGGGGAGGGGTGTTATGACTAGGGATGGACGCAGCTGGCATAATTCTCTATGGTTTAATTCCTCGTAACTACTTCACAATTACTTATAATTACGCATAATTATGTGGAAGCCTAATCTGGCATGTAGCACTGTTTTCTAAATAAAGTGTCCAAACTAGGCCTGAGGATGCATTTTGCGCTAAGAAAATTACCTAAAATGGTACAGGACATGAACACTAGTAGACAGCAGACGCTCGCTCTCTCTTAGTTCGTTGCTGCTGTGCTTCTGCAGTAGCATTTATCTATCTATCTATCTATCTATCTATCTATCTATCTATCTATCTATCTATCTATCTATCTATCTATCTATCGCATGGCCAAGACAAGGAAGATAGTGGCCAGGGCATAGAGCGCTCCGCTCGCCCGCCATTCTTATCTTCCACCATCCACATAGGCACTGGGCCCCAAGCGGCACCAAGTGAAACCCCCATAGACCAGATGATTGCAAGGAAGGCCTCTGCCTCTCTGGTGCATGGTTGGGTAATGGGTGGCCGCAGGGCCAATAAGGATCGTGGCCACGAGGAGCAGCCTGCTGGGCCTTGCAGTGTGGCTTGCCTGGCTGGGAAAACCAAGATTGTTGGGAGGGGTCTGGAGGTGGCCCCTCCCCGATCGAGAGCCAGGTGATCGCCCAAGAGGGTGCAAAGGAGCACCATAGTGGGATCTGTAGTTGGACCATCCCGCAGACCACAAGGAGGGAGAAGCAGGCCCGCAACAGACTACTCATGAGTGTTGCAGCGCTGTGTGGTGGCCCCAGATGGAGACAGCCCTTCTCCTCCTCTCCTGATGAGAATGATAATGGCATCCCCAGTGGGGCCACAGAGTGAAGTGGATGCCCTTCCCAGACACTTGGGACTGTAGGCCTGAAGGACAGAGCCAGGTGAGGGGGGACTACCAGACGGTATCTTGCTGCGCGGGAGTGGGAGTGGGCCCTGCACAACACTTTTCTGGGGCATTACCCTGGCCAGGCCAACAGATTTTTCCCAGGGCCCAAGTACACTGATGATGAAACCTATTGTGATGGCAGACAACAGCTGCACTGGCCACCCAGGGAGCGGGTGGCTGCTAGTGCTGCCCGATCATCCTGGGCAAGTGGGCTGCCCGAGCGCCATCTGAGCAAAGACTGATGGGACTCCCCAACCCACCCCAGTTTCTGAAGTGTGCTGTAACAATATAGGTCAGGGAGCAAGAGGTGAGGCATCACCTAATACCCCAACCATCCTGGTCTACAAAATTGGGAAGCACAGACAGACCAGGGCACTTCTGGCTTCCTCATCCTGCTCAGGGACAGACGAGAGAGCCGAATAGGAGCGGACAATGCATGGGGGCCCTTGGCAAGAGCGGTGCCACTCGAAACTGATGGGTTATCTAGATCCTGGCAGCAGTGAAATCTTAACAAGCGTCCATGGAGGCAAATATTGAAGCAGGTCTGATAGAGATGATCCACTCCTGGCGGACCAAAAGAAACTATGCAAGAGAGTAACCCAGCAATGATCATGCTCCCCTCCATAGAACTAGAGCACCTAGGCGCCATGAGGCCAATAAATGGTTTTCAGACGACCTGAAAAATGCCAGGTTGAGCCTTCGAAAAACTGAAAGAAAATGGCGGTCGAGATATGCATCAGAATTGAAAAATGAGTACATTCAAAAACTTCAAAACTATAAAAATCTATTGCGGCAAACTAAAGTAAGCTTTTTTACAGGCAGAATCATGAATGCCTCTAACAAATCTAAAGAGACTTTTAGGATTGTATGAGATCTTTCTAACCCGGATCGAGTTACTCTGCCGATCCTTTCCACGCAAGATCTGTGCGACTCTCTGAATGACTTTTTTGTAAACAAGATTGAGGCCATTATGAATAGCATCCCTCCCTGTGCCCCACTTAATAATTTCATCACGGGCATGGTGAATAGTCAAACTTTTACTTGCTTACCCAATTTAACGCAAGAGAACCTAGTACTTTTATTGACAAAGGTTAAGTCTGGATCTCCTACTGACATCTGTCCTCCGAAGGTCTTGAAAGTAGTATGCACTTGGTTGCCTGAGCGGATACTGTCATTTCTTAACCATTCTGTCAATATGGGGGTGGTTCCTTGATCCTTTAAGAAAGCGATTATTGCTCCAATTATAAAGAAAGCTGGTGCTGCTGACCCCACGGATATGAAAAACTTCCGGCCAATTTCTATTTTACCCTTTTTTGCCAAACTACTCGAGGCCCATATAGCGCGTCATCTATGTCTATTTATCGAAAATTCAGGCTTCTTGGTTCCTGCACAAGCAGGATTCTGACCAGCACACTCTACTGAAGTAGTGATCATGTCGGTCGTTGACGACATGCGAAAAGAGGTAGATAACGGCAACACCCAGGTACTGGTGTTATTGGACCTGTCTGCGGCCTTCGATACGGTCGACCATAGTATCTTGGCCGACCGGATCAGGGCCACGGGTTTCCGAGACTCAGCACTGAATTGGCTTCTGTCCTTTTTGGAGGACAGATCTCAATCAGTCAGGCTACCTCCATATTCGTCCAAAGAGGTGCAATTGAACTGTGTGGTTCCTCAAGGTTCCTCGCTGTCTCTGTCTTGTGGATTGTTGCCTGCCTTGTTATGTTGGCCTAGGCCTGGTTGCCATGCTGCTTTTCTTTGCGCACGTTACACTGAGCCGGGACTCCCTCGCCCTTTGCTCGTGCCAAGTTCTTTTGCACTGTCTGCATTTTCTGTTGTTCACCTTTTGGGCTCGGTCTGCACAAACATGTACAAGGTCACATAACAATGTATTTTGGTTCTTCCTGATATGGCCAGTCTCGCGCACCCAGACATAACATTAGGTGCAATTGCCATGAAGATTTTTGTGTGCTTTTAATACTGCGGTTTCCTAGCGCTTAACACACTTGGAGAAATCCTTTTCAGTGAGAAGAGCTATGATGTCCTGCTGATGTAGTTCTGCATCTAGAGACTGAGGTATGGGGGTTCGCTAGTCAAAGCCCAGAGGTCTTCTATTATTATAATAAACTATCTTACTGCACGGGGAGGGTGGTAATGTTATTTAGACATTTATCCACTGAGTTATGAAATGCTTTCCCCGTTTGTATTCTATGGAATTGTAACCATGCTGCTTATATTAGTCATATGCATTATGCTATTGGTACTGACACGTGTACTGTACATTAGAGCACGTAAGTTGGAATAAACATTTTAACCTATCCAGTGTCTCTTCCTACGCACCTTGTGGACAAGTACGAGTGAGTGACGAAAGAGTGTTCTTGCTTCTGCGAGTCCTGAGATAAAGATACCGTGTTCTGGGTTGTCTAATCATTGGTACTTGGGTGCTAATGGGATGCTAAGCTAGTTGGGTTGGGGTTTTTGGGTGCTACGGTATATGGTGGCAAACCACTGTATTCCGGGGTCCCATTTTCCTGTGCATAGCTCTGTGTATGTGCAGAAACCTTATGACATGGCGCGACCACCGTGGGGCTGCTTATCTGCGAGACGCTTGAGTAGTACTTGTGCTTGTCCACAAAACCCTCACATACGCTTCCGGAGGCGTAAGTGACGGTGATACCTCCTATATTGAACGTTTTATAGGTTCTTTCAAGCTTGATGTTATTAAAAAAGGTTAGTTAACAGACCCATTTTTGTGCTCCCTGTTAGGTTGTCAAATATAACTGTTTAGTCAAGGCTGGTGTGGCGATTGCTGCACATAGTCGAGGAGCACTCCGAGACCACTTAGCTGTGTATGGAGTGCCCGATACTGGGGTCAAGTTGGTCTTTGTGGTTCAAGCCGATGCGGCTTATCACTTTGAAGTGTTTTACACTTGGATCACTTTTGAGGCGGTGGATGCAGGTGATAAGCTGTTTCATGAATATAAGCCCACCGCTATTCCTGCTGCCTATCGACCCTATACTAAACTTGAAGTACCTCTCACGGCTTGGCAGCACCGTGTTTGGTTTAATGGCGCCCTACCACAACCAACTACCGCAGTTCGTTTAGGCCCCTTATCCATTGAGGGGGCCACTTGGCCTATATTGGCCGGGTATACCCCGCATCCAAATTATCTGGCATTACCGATTGCGGATCTGCGCACTATGCATACCGAATTGGTACGAGTGCATCGAGCCCTAGTGACATACGTTACAGGTAGCCTACATGGAGTTGCTCCTGTAGTCGCAGGCCAACCAGCTATAGCCGCTGGAGTGACCATAAGTCCTGTCATGGTAAATTCTGTGATGGGCAAACGTCCACAAAATAAGGACGACTATCCTTACTGGCTTGCAGAAAAGTTCGATCAGATAGAAGCAGTGTTTCCACATACATCCCCAGTAGATAAACACCGCATCCTCACGATAAGTTTGCCAAAAGACATAATCCCCGATTTGACATCATGTGAAAACTGGGGTAAGGTATTCGCAGCAGTTTATTCAAAATGTTTTGGAACTCCTTCCATGACGGTTCTACCCTCTGTAATTAAAAAAGTACAGGATGAACATGGCCCTGAAGCGGCTGTGGAATTAGGGATGAGACTAGTGGGAGTGTTTGATGTAGTAGCTGAGCTGATCCTTGGAAATGTCAAGGGCGATGCTATGAACTTTCAAGTAGCGAATGCTTTGGCTTTGGTCCCAGAGTTGGACAGGCCCCGCGAATCACCGAAAATTATAGCCCGGGCTTATAAAACAATTGGAAGAAACAGCCTAGGCAACAAGCCTTTTGTAAAAATGCAAACTCAATCGCAAACACAAGTTACACAAACAAAAAGTGCATCTGAGAAAGATGATAAACCGGTCTTCACTAAAAAGAGTTGGAGACAGAAAAAACAGGGTAAGCAACAAAAGAAGCCGGGATCGAGAGGAGCTTCCCCAGTTTCGGTTTCTTCTGAACGTACTTATGATTTACGTGATAGGTCAAGGATTAAATCACCAGAAAGGTTTCAGAGCTCTGATACGCGTTCTCCTCGTTCTTCACAGGCCCAGACGTCGTCACAGGCTGGTGGAGGAGGACGGCAAGATAGAGGAAGGGGCCGAGAGGCTCCCCAGGAGCGAGACCAACCTCGACAACAAGTCAGAGGGAAAGCAGAAGACTTTCACCTTCCTCGACCGCAATTTCAGAAGAAAAGGTTGCCGCTGTCACAGCGAAATATGCCTCAGACCGTGAGAACGAGACTCCAGAATTGGACGTGGGCAGTGACCCTCCTAGACAGCGCCGCGGAAGTTACCATAGTGCGGGAGGCGCTACGTCCTCATATGGAGGCGACAGCAACTGAAACATTTGTTACTGTAGAGACAGCTGACACGAGAGTGGCACTCCCTGACAGACTATATAATATAGTCATCCAAATTGAAGGTGATATACCGCGTGAAATAAAAGGGATTTTTTGGGAAAATCTAACCTCTTCATATGACATTTTATTAGCAGAGGTGGATTGGCCACCCCCATTCGTTTTAGCTGCACATAAAGGAGAGGAGGTAATCCTTCCAAGCTTTTCAAGGCATGTCCCAAAAGACAAAGCTGAAGCACTTGCAGCTGAGTGGGCTGTGTACCTGGCACCAGCGTTATACCGCAACCATGTGGGATGGGATGAAGAATCACCTCCTCATGCAATACCTTTGCGGTCACTACCGCAGCCACAACCCCAATATCCCATCAAACGGCAGGCAAAAGGCCCCGTCTCCGAAATTCTGACACAGTTGGAATATCAGGGAGTAATTGAACCATGCGTATCACCTATGAACAATCCCCTTTTCGTGGTTTCTAAACCCGATGGATCGTACCGCTTAGTTTTGGATTACCGGCATTTAAATACTCATTGTCGGAACTTTGCGGTGCAAAATACACACAGTTCTGCGCTTGTAGACAGTCTTGTTCGTAAAAAATACAAAACGACACTTGACCTTTCAAACGGTTTCTACACGCACAACCTAGCCCCGGAGAGTGGTCAATGGACCGCATTCACTTCCGGTGGTAAATTATTTCAGTTCCGGCGTTTACCCATGGGCTACAAAAATAGTCCGGGTATATTCGCCGCCCGTGTTGTTTCTTTGTTAAATGACATTGATCAAGACGCATGTTCGTACGTAGATGACATCTATCTAACGGACGACGAATTATTTCAGCATTTGTCCCGTGTGGACCGCATTATTCTTGAATTCGCGGAGCAGGGTTACAAATTTAACTTTGCTAAGTCACACATTGCTGAATTTACCGTTCTGTTCTTGGGCTATGAGCTCAATAACGAAGGTAAGGGCTTAGCCCCCATTTCTTGGAAAAATGTGCACATTTGTGCCCCCCAAATACTCTGAAGAAACTTCAGTCTTTGCTGGGGTTCTTGAATTTCGGGCGTACTTACATTCCCGAATATGCCCAGCGTATCAAGCCTTTGTATGCTTTGATACAACCTACTTATTCAAGGTCTTGCTGGCTGCCTGAGCATACCTCAATTTTGCAGTCTTTGCAGACAGACCTATTGGAGTCTAAATATCTTTTGACTCGTGATAACCACACAAACCTGGTGATTAGAATAATTCCGGGGCGGTGGGATTCACATACTTAACCTTTAATGAAGGTGATACAGTACCCATCGCATACAAGTCACATCTGTACACTTCCGCTGAATTGCGCTTTACATCTGTCGAAAAAGTTCTAACTGCAGTGCAAATGGCGATTCTAAAGAGCGCGCACTGGCACAGGGAAAGCGGATTCTGGTGGTAACACCCTGTCCTGCCCTAGAGGCAGTAACAAAGGCAAGTGTACCGAACTCAAAAGCAATGCATCCCCGTTGGATACAATGGGCTACATCCTTGACGTCTTCGGACGTCACTTTTGTTTTTGATTCTTCTCTTCAGACTCAGGAGTATTTGCAGTATGAATTCGCTCATCCTCCTCCTTTGTTTTTGCTACCGCTTGAGGATTACAAATGTGTGATCTACACCGATGGTTCGGCGCAACCGGCCACTGGGTCCAAGCACGCTTATTCAGCTGCATGTGCAATTGTTGCAGGTTCCTTTGTAGATGGAAAGTTCAAATCCTCTGCAGTGCATACTCGCACACTTGGAGATAGTACCGCACAATTGGCCGAGCTGCATGCATTGCTACTTGCGCTTGAGTTCGCTTCTCAGGATGAGACCACTCTTATTGTATGTGATTCCTTCTACTGTGTACAATCTTACAATGACAATCTGTTTTTCTGGTCAAAAAATGACTACAAGGACGCAAAAGGGAGCACAATTAAGCATAAAATGCTTTGGGTTCGAGTGGCAGAATTGCAACAACGTCTGCCCCTCACACAGGTGGTTCACACCTTAGGCCATCAGCGGGTGGGCGCACACGCTATTGGTAACGATCTGGCAGATGAGGCTGCCCGTTCAGCAGTAGTCACGTGTTCAGTAGCAGCGGTTACCAGGTCCATGTCTAAAATAGACCCTGTTATATTAGCAGCTATTGCTGCAACCAAGGAAGGTAATAATTACCCTACAGGTTTCCCTTCCAAGTATTCTTACACATTAAGTCCCGATCAGGTTCCTTTTGTAACTATACCTGACGTTGGAGATCGGCTGATCCCCAACGCGGACCGCAGGAGTGCCTTGATATCAGCTGCACACGAAGGCATGGCTTCTGCTCATGCAGGTGTGTCAGCTACGGTTTCCATCTTGCAGCAGCGTTATTGGTGGCGTGGGTTATATAAAGACACCCGTGCTTTTGTGCTTTCTTGCGACGTTTGTCAACAGATTAAGCCTTCCACGGTAACACGTCCACCACAAACCCCGCTCTGCATTGCTAACAGACCCTTTGGGTGTGTTTACTTGGATCACTGCGGTCCATTCTCATCAGACACTGCCTATAAATACATCTTAGTGGCAGTGGACTCGTGCACACGGTTTCTCTGGGTCTGGCCACAACGGAGTGCTGACGCCCGAAATGTAATCAGGGATTTGCGTGTCTTTGTGGGAATTTTCGCATGCGGCACCTTCCATTCGGACCAAGGTCCAGCGTTTGCCTCTAGGGCTTACAAGGATGCAATGGCTTCGCTTGGGGTGCGGGTGAAATTTTCGTCTCCGTATAGGCCTGAGGGCAACTCTATCGTTGAACGAATGAACCGTGACTTAAAGCAATCCTTAACAGCTAGGGTTATAGGTACTGGCAGGAACTGGCTGGCCCATTTGTATACCGTTCAGCGTGCACTTAATAATCTCCCTAGAAGACCTCTGGGTGGGCGGACCCCATACGAAATGCTCTTTGGCATAAGAATGTTTGTGCCTGACCTTGAGGGTCCAGACATCGCGGCGCAATCCGCCAAGTTTGATGTAGATAACCATTCTGCTATGTTACAGGACTTACAAGAAGCCCGAGACAAACTTGCAACTACACATTTACCTTCAGCCACAGATCCTGCGTTGCAGATTCCGGTAGCCGGCTGGCTTCCGAAAGTTGGAGAACTGGTTCGAGAGAAGGTTGAAAACAAAAAAGAATTTGGCCCCTCTTTTCGTGCACCGGTTCCAGTTCTGGGCTTGAAGGGAACACGTACAGTCATTTTACCACCGCTTCCTGGTCGCAAAGAGAACAGATACATCTCAGTTGAAAATGTCAAGCTACAGCGCCTGGCCGATCCTGAATAGTGTCACACCAGCGGTCTCTTGTCCTGCCATTTATCGGACATATGTTCATAGTCCATCTGCGCGAACGATCGCTGATGCTGTAATTGAGATGGTTGATTTGCCTGAATCCTCTACTTTGCCTGAAACTGTAATTGATCCCCAACTCTCCACCAACATCGACGAGGACGAGTATACTTATCCTGCATCTGAATCGGTGGCACATCAACCAATATCGCCACTAAGCCCGACTCGTTATTCCTTTGATTCGGATTCCACATCTTCAAAAGTTCCATCCAAGTTCAGTATTTTTATATCCTGGTTTAGAGACAATTTTTTGATTCCACCCTGGACATACATCTGGTTGGTACTTTTCTTGATTTTTTTGTTCATGTCCATTGGCTTTGTCACAGTGTTTTTTCTACTAATCAATGGTCACTATTTACCTGAACGCTCTGCTGTAGACTATGTTTCTGGAACTTTGGCTCCTCATTCCTCGTCTCACATCATGAAGCGTGACCACACATTTGTGAACATTTCAGCTTTTCCAGTTGCTGATGGCATCGTATGGGATGCGGTGAACTATCAAATCCATGGTCCGACGGAAATTATTAATGTACCTAATGTCCTTCGTGTTTCAATGGGTGATGTAGTACAAAATAATATTCATTCTGATGATTGGGATGTGCATGCCGTTGAAGCATTGTTTGCCGATTTGAAATATTATGCATCTTTTAATGCTGAGGATTTATATATGAATTATGCGAATTATGCCGATTTGTATTGTTACCAACATTGGGGTAATCATTTTCTCCATAAGCCAAGTGCCCTGCGTAGTTCTGTTAACTACACCCAATGGGAACATTGTCCAAACCCCTTGCCAGGTAGCTCACAGACTCTTCGAAATAAGTTTAATTATTTTACTGATTTTAATCGGTCGAATCCTGCATCCTATTATTTTAGACTTAATAACACATCAACTCAGAAAATTATGTTAACACACACCAAATTGCTTTATTCAGGTTCCTTTCTAAGTGCCCTAGCTGTGGGTGGTTATGAGTACTGGGATAATACAGTGGATTTAAAATCTATTTGGGGCTCCAAGCCATGGCAGGTACAGGGGACCGAGGCATTACATCGTGCTTGCCTCATCCCTGCCCAAATTATGTTCCTCAATGTCTCCATCTATCAGACTACATGTTGGGGCTTAGCAACCACTAAACAATTGAATACTCCATCAATACCATCCCTGTCGAGTTTTCCCAATGAAAGCTCACGATTCAATATGTCCCTCGTGTCCCTGCAGGCTCTGTTACAAAATAATTCGTTTAATGTTTCTGAGCTAGTTCAGTCACCCTGGTTGGTATGGCCTACATCATCAAATGCATGTCAAATGTGCTTTCACGACTCAGGAGCTAGTTACACACAGGATAGGCCTGATCCGAGATTTACTGATTCCCGTACTGTCACTACATATTCTGTTGGTAAATTATGCAAACAATGGCTGCAACATTCGTCCCTTGATTCTGTTAAACAACATTTGTCCCTCCTTACAGGCAATATTGATCTGTCCGATTTTGTTTTGGGACCTCGTGGTCCCCGACCTAAGAGATTCATTTATGAAACGTATAATGAACTCTGGAAGCTATCACAAATTGAAGCTGCTTCCCGTCTTCGGGAAATAGATCAAGCAAATATGGAAAAGGTGCTTGCTGTTGTTGACAATAGTATTAATACCCTGTCTTCTCGCATTTACACTTTAGAGAATATTGTGTCCTCTGTTGTCGATATTGTACAAGATGATGTTTCTGTGTTATATCATGGTCAGAATCAATTGCGCTCAGTTATGCAGTTTGCATGGACTTTACAAACGCTTAAGTTAGGTAAAGTGCCTTGGCATTTTTTGAACACCTCTGCCTTGTTTCTACCTTTTAACTTAACTGACAAACAGCAATTTATGTCCATGAAAGATGCAACTTACACTCTATTACATATCGAAAAGATGGATCCTTTGCCGTTCTCTGTTGCAGAACTCGATTCTGCTGTATGGCTAGTCCATGGGGTTATCGCTTTACCTTTTTCCTTGTTTGAATTTGACTCGTGCATGAAACATTATCCTGTGGGCCGTTACCGGCCCTTGGGCAGTGCTTTCCTGCATGAACTCTGGTCCTTGCCTTTCATGTATAAATGCCTTCGGGACGGCAAGGAAGTTTTTCTCACGGGGGAGTCTTGTGACTCGACTATGGGTCATTCGCTTATTTGTAAACACATTAAATTGCATGGCTCATGTAGCGTTTCCGCTCCTAATCTTGCTTGTGTGCTAAAAGGTATTCCTGCTCCTGTTATTTCCCCTACTTTCACTCTCCTTTCCAATGGCAGTTATTTACTTTTAAATAACGAAAACTGTTGCGGCTTACAGGCTGGCATTCCTTACATTGTAACAGTTTCGCACAGGGTTGTCTGCTGCAAGAATGTGCTTTTTCCTCCCCCTCATGGCAAGGTTGATATCTCTATTTGGCCTTCCATCCCTACCATGGAGGCAGATTTCAATAGACTGAGCAGAATAAAGGCACTATTATTGAACGAGGAAGTTATGCTCACGTCCGCCCGGGAGACATTCATTCTCCAGGTGGCGAGTACCCACAGTGAAATACAGGCCCTTTTGAACACTAATCTCCCCAACATTTTGGGGAGTTAATACATCGTATTTTCAACGCATCTAACACTGAAGGCCTAGTACACTTTTTTAAGGTCGTTGGGTCGGGTTTGGTGTCCTCCTTCCAAACTATTTTTGGTGTCATCCCGGCTTTCATACATTCTATTTTTTCCAGTGTCTTTGGCGGTTTCCCGTTGATCCTCGCTTTAGCGGCTGGTGTCTTGCTCTTAATTTGCTTTCTACGCAATGGCTGCTCCCCGATGGGACCTGCTCGATCCAGAACGCCTACAGCTGCTCCGTGAGCGCCTCTTGGCTGGTTTTGGTGTACTGCCATTGGCGACACTGAGTGTGTCATATACTCTATCATTCCGCTTTGCGTATTTCACTTGCGTGCAACCTGTGATGACTTGTATCCGCTGTCCTTTCACCTGGACTCTGGATTATTGCCTCTCCAATTCGTCATTGTCTGTTCCGGATTTTGTTCAGTTGATGGGTCCCTTAGAGGCCCATGAACGGGACTGTTCCGTTGCTGGCTGTATGGCGCGTGCGGCTGCACTGGGGATTTTGGCGCAATGGGATATCTGGGCGGCTGCTCAGGATCTCCTACAAAGAAGCTGTTTCAATTATCACGCAAGCTGTCCCGCATTGCTTCTGGATGCTCCCTTTGCTGAGGAGCATCCCTGCTCTTTTGATCTCTTGGAGTGGATGGCATCTATGTTTTTTGACGATTCCAATGATGTCCTTTTGGAGGGTATGGCTTTTTTCTGCACCTACACTATCATGGATTGACTTATTCCTCGCCGTTTGGGCGCTCCCTCTGCAACACTGAATTTTTCTTTTTTGCCTCTGTCTTGGACGCCGGACTATCCAGGGGAGGGTGTCTTGTGGATTGTTGCCTGCCTTGTTATGTTGGCCTAGGCCTGGTTGCCATGCTGCTTTTCTTTGCGCACGTTACACTGAGCCGGGACTCCCTCGCCCTTTGCTCGTGCCAAGTTCTTTTGCACTGTCTGCATTTTCTGTTGTTCACCTTTTTGGGCTCGGTCTGCACAAACATGTACAAGGTCACATAACAATGTATTTTGGTTCTTCCTGATATGGCCAGTCTCGCGCACCCAGACATAACATTAGGTGCAATTGCCATGAAGATTTTTGTGTGCTTTTAATACTGCGGTTTCCTAGCGCTTAACACACTTGGAGAAATCCTTTTCAGTGAGAAGAGCTATGATGTCCTGCTGATGTAGTTCTGCATCTAGAGACTGAGGTATGGGGGTTCGCTAGTCAAAGCCCAGAGGTCTTCTATTATTATAATAAACTATCTTACTGCACGGGGAGGGTGGTAATGTTATTTAGACATTTATCCACTGAGTTATGAAATGCTTTCCCCGTTTGTATTCTATGGAATTGTAACCATGCTGCTTATATTAGTCATATGCATTATGCTATTGGTACTGACACGTGTACTGTACATTAGAGCACGTAAGTTGGAATAAACATTTTAACCTATCCAGTGTCTCTTCCTACGCACCTTGTGGACAAGTACGAGTGAGTGACGAAAGAGTGTTCTTGCTTCTGCGAGTCCTGAGATAAAGATACCGTGTTCTGGGTTGTCTAATCATTGGTACTTGGGTGCTAATGGGATGCTAAGCTAGTTGGGTTGGGGTTTTTGGGTGCTACGGTATATGGTGGCAAACCACTGTATTCCGGGGTCCCATTTTCCTGTGCATAGCTCTGTGTATGTGCAGAAACCTTATGACATCTCCTCATCTTTTTAACATCTATATCTGCCCTTTGATTGATGCCCTCAAACATAAAGAAATTAACATCTTCAACTATGCAGACGACATGCAACTATTATTTACGATCAATGATTGCCCGTCTTCTCGCCACTTGTTTCAGGATACTATGTGGTTCATTCGAGACTGGATGAACAGCAATCATCTGAAACTGAATCCCGATAAAACAGAGATAATTCTTACAAAAAGTAAGGTAAATTATTGGTATCCTTCGTTCTGGCCTAACGAGATGGGTTCTCCCCCCACACCCAAAAAAGCTGTAAAAAGCTTGGGTGTCATAATAGATGCTGATCTCTCTTTTAAGCAGCAGGTAGGAGCCGTGACCTCTGCTTGCTTTTGCCAGCTACGTCGCATAAAAAAGATAAAAAAAGTTCCTCACCAAGGAGGCTCTGATCCAAGTAATCATAGCTCTAGTCTTGTCTAGATTAGACTATGCCAACGCAATTTACTTGGGCCTCCCTAAATTTCTCCAGTGCAGGCTCCAGCTTATTCAAAATCAGGTGGTTCGGCTGATTTACACCCTGCCCAAACGTTGCCACATCTCCCATGCAAGGATGGATCTTCATTGGCTCCCAGTAGTACAGAGATCAATGCAAAAGCATGTTGCATGATCTTTAAGTCCCTGTACCTGAGCTACCCGGCCTTCGTGAAGTCTAGAATCATTAAATACTGTCCAACCAGAGTTTTAAGATCTAGTACCTCGCACTTCTTGACAATTCCGCTTTGGAATAAACAAAGGATCGGCGGGCGTAGGTTTGCCGTCATTGCCCCTCGTATATGGAATAGCCTGCCTTTGGACCTAAGGTCCTCGGTAGACCTTGCCACATTCAGGAAACTCCTGAAAACACTGCTTTTTAGACAGGCCTACTTCTAAGGAGGGTTAAAGTTGACTGGTTACCTAGCGCCAAGAGACCGTTTGGTGGATGTGTGCTTTATAAATAGACCGTAACATAACATAACAAAACCCTGATGTAGACATCACCTGGACATCTACACCTCGGATGGTAGACCTTGAGTAGCAGGTGATGAACTCTTTAATTGCCTTACAACCCTAGTGGACAGAGCAGAGGATGAAGAGGGCTAGGCCTGCCGTAGCCTTACTCGTGTGGTGGAACTATATGAGGACACTGAACAGCTGGATATGGTCACTTACCTGGAAGGCTGGCTGTGGAGGAGGTCACCCCTAGTGGATTGTCCACATTCTTCTCCCTGTAGCAAGCGTATCGTGTCCCGGTGAGGACACCACGATCCGGGCCTCCACCAAGGCTGGTGATGGTCAGACTCCTGCACTTCTGTGACAAGGACGTCATTCTTTACATGGCCAGACAGGCTGGACACTATGAAATAGACAACAGCAAAGTTTTAATTTTTCTGGATTACACCCTGGCGATACAGAAACATAGGGTTTTATTCCTGGGAGTGAAAAGGAGACTACAAGACATGGGCCTGAAGTATGCCCTGCTCTTCCCGGCTCACCTGCAGATCACTCATGAGGGTAAGTCCCTCTACTTCATGGACCAGAAGGAAGCATGGGACTGGGTGGAGACCTAAGGGGAGTGGTCGCAGCCACCCAGTGGTCTGCGCTAGAGAGGAGCAGAAGGCAGAGGGAACTGGGGGACTGGGAGGTCAATACCACAATAAATCCCAAGTAGACACGGATGTGGTCACAGCGTTCTGTGGACCTCCCTTCATGTTTGCATCAGAAGCCAGCAGTGAGGATGGAACCAGAGACCTTCTTTACAGCTCAGACGACGAGACATGCAATCTCCTGAAGGTCGCACCACAATCCAGGGAGAAATTGATATGACTTTGGTTTCTAACCCAGTCACGCGGATGGCCAGTTAAGGCAGTGGCAGCCTGACTGAATGGCCAATTGCAGTGGGAGGACAGTGGCATAACCCCCCAGGGAAACAATGGTCCAGCGTGACTGGCTGCCACTAGGGTGTCCCAGGTGCATATGAAACAAGCAGACTGGTGGACTGAAGATACACTTTGAACTGGGGCTCAGCCCTCATCATCTGTGACAGGAACGGCTTCTCTGTGCCCACCCCACAAAACTTTGAGTTATTTCAGAAAGGTTTAATTTTTTTGCCTTAGTTTGCCTTTTTTTTTTACTTCATCAGGCCAGACCATCACTGGTCATGTTTTCATCCTTCTCCTCTTTCTCCACACTGTCCTTTGCCCCTAACCTTGCAAGCCCCCCATATAGGCGCTAACATTTTATGTTCATACTCTTCCTTCATTACAAGAATGGGCAGGGTTTGGCTTTTAGCTCAGCAGGGTAGGAGAGTTATCATTGTTGTGCACCTTGGGAGACTTAGCGAGCTCCAAGGAACACCAGGAGCAGACCCAAGAGTTGGGAGACCGAACTTGGGGTGCACAGGGGGGATGGGGAGGGAGATGTCACTCACACCACACACCCAAACCAAGGCGAGTGAACAGGACCAGACTGGGAACTTAAAACAGCCCTGGAAAAAATGTTAAATTCAACCTGCATGTGCTGACGTACTAATGTGAGCTAGAACCAGAGCAACTCTTTCAAGTTGCCGCTAGGATTGCGTAACATACACCACCACTCCTGGAGGCCAAAACTGGCCCACCAAATGTTAAAACCGGCCTCTTGGGGCGCCAGCCACCCAATGGATTGCCCGCTTGCCTGGCAGGCCAGTCCGGTCATGCGGGTGAAGCAGCGGAACGCTCTGTATTCAACTTTCTCACATGGGACATTAGAGTGATGGCCATCGGGTTTACTCATAACTGGCAAGACACACACTTGACTGAACTGGAAGGATGGGGGATGTCGACTAGGTGGATGGGTCAACTCTTCTACACCACTTACTCTGCATGCTCTAAGGAAGTTCTTATATGGGAGTTATCTTATATGGGTGGGTGTGCTGTTCCAACTAGAGTGGCAGGGGGTAGATACAGAGGACAAGTATGTGTTTGTGAGTTGAAAGCTGGATGACTTTCCGATACATATGCTTTACACCCCGAATGTTGGCAAAGCGGCGTACTTGGCGCACCTTAGCAGGGATGCTGGCGAGGACACTGATTGAACCCCTGTTTGAAGGGGGAGACTTTAATAGTGTAGTAGATGTTGGATTGGACCACTCGCATCCGCCGTTGCAGTTCGTGGCTGTGCGTAAGATGGCAGAACAGCTGCGTGACTGGCTGTCTCACTGGCACCTATTGGACACATGGTAATAAGCACACCCGCTAACAAGGGAATCCTCTAATTTTTCCCACATGTATGCACTACATGAGGGTAGACCTATTTCTCACTTCTGGCACCTGGTGGGAACGACAGTCAATGTAGAATATTTTGCAAGGACCTGCTCAGACCTTTGCCCTCTGTTGTAGAGGAATCATGTTCTCTCCAAGGGACTACAGTGTTCAGCACTGGAGGATGCTGTGTATCATGGCACAGTGCTAGAGGAGACGAAGCACTATTCCTCAAAACAACTCAGACACGGCCTCTGTGCCATTAGTTGAGGGGGATGCCTTCAAGGCATATATTCGAGGGATTTGCATTAAGACCTCCCATGGGGTACACTCTATCCTGCAGTCCCAACTGTGATGCATGGAGTATGAGTTCTGGTGCTTGGAAATTTGTGCAGTCTCGGAAGTGGAGGACCATGGTGACCTGATCCGACAGAGAAGGGAGCAGGCTGAGGTGGGGGCCATACTGGCTCTGCATGATTACAGGGGATGCCTGGCACAGTCAAATGCAGAGGGGGATCATGGCTGTCACCTACTTGTAGGCCTTTTATGTGCAGAGAGTGGCCACTCACTCATAATAACCACCTGCCACTTGGATAGTGTACAGACAGGCAGACACTGTGCCTGTGCCTGTCTCAAGCACGGACAAGCTGACCTCTTTCCTTGCCGACATACTCCTAAGATGCTGATCCCAGAAGACAGACAGCAAATGGAGGGCTCCATCACGGAAGGCAAAATTGCCCAGGTGATTAAACAGTTGGTGACAGGCAAGACACCCGGTAGCGACTGTTGTCCATTAGAATTTTACAAGTGCTGTCAGGCAAACCTCCTAAAACCGTTGGCAGTGATGTATGCAGCAATGTGAGAAGCAGGAGGCTTCCAGAATCCTCATGAGAAGCCCTAATAGAAATGATTCCGAAGTGGGCAGAGATGCCCAGGACAGGAGTGCTTATAGACCCTTGTCCCTTCTTAAATTGGATTGTAAGATCCTGGTGATAATCATTGTTAACCACATTCAACCTCAATTGCCATCCCTTATGCACCCAAAGCAGAATGCTTTTATTCGTGGGAGAAGTACCTCACTGAACACACAGCAACTGCTTCAAATAATGGATTGTCTGCTGGTGGAACTCCACAGAGCAGTGGAGGTTTCGGTGGACATAGAGAAGGACTTTGAAAGTTTCTCCTGGGCCTACCTTTTTGCAGTTCTCCATCATATAAGGTTTGGGGATGAGTTGCTGTCCTGGATGCGGCTGTTATACTTCGCAAAACGATGGGTAGGACATGAGTACTCAGACTAATGGCAGATACACAGAGGCACCCGTCAGGACTGCCAAATGTTGCCATTGCTGTTTGTGCTTGCCATGGAGCCGCTGGCATGTAGGACCAACAAACAGATTGCTGGACTCGTTCGGTGCGCTGTCCGGGTTACAAGTGAATGTGCTGAAATTATGTCTCTTCCCATTGTCAGATTGGACACCACCCAATTAACAGAAACCGGTCCCTATGCTATCACAATTGTCACGCACACCTTTCAGTACCTGGTGTCTAGTTGTACAGGGACCCAGTGGATGTTTGCGGGGGCAACCTAGACATAGTGACTGCTTCACTCTGAGGGTCATTGGCTTTCTTGCGTACTTTGCCATTGGGACGAGTGCCGCTAGTGAAAATGGCGGCATTGCCACAACTTTTATAGATGTTTGCTAACATGTCCCTAATACTTCCCCCGCAAGGTGTTCAGCAACCTGAACAGCTGACTTTCAGAACTGATCTGGGCCACGGGACGACACCATGTGTTGAGGGCACCAGACTACGAACTGTACTACTGAGCATGCCAACTACAATGGCATGGATAACCCCATATGCATCACTTGAGACGCCTAGCCTCTAGCTCCAAAGAAATAGCGAGGGCATACTTAGGAATGAGCTGGGGGAAGCACCCCAGGTTGGGCAAATACCACTTTTGATAAGGGTAGCTCAGTATTGCTGGTCATTCTATCAGCATCTACGATGCGTGGGATGGCACATTCGCCGGATCTGCCGGTGTTCTGCTGGCCGGCCTTTGGCAAAGTTGGAATGGTGGCACACCAGTCGCAGTGGCGACACACTTCCATTGTCAACCTGGGCTAGGTGTTCACAGAGGGGACAACCTTTACATTAAAGGAACACCAAGAGATATACACTATCCCAAGGGGATTATTTTTAATGTATGCTGCACTTAGAGGGGCCATCAGAGACACATTGAGAGGTCGGGGCAGTGAACCGAACATTGATGTGGTATTGAAAGTACTGCTAATATGGAGTCCCACAAGATGCAGGATCACTAACATATACACGTCATTAAGACAAACAGTGGGTAGGGTGCTCACCTGCCTGAAGTATCACTGAAGCAAGGACCTGCAGATCGCATTAACCAATCTGAACAGGACCAAGGTCCTGTATCACATCCCAAGGGTTTCTGAATATATATTGCAGTTCAACTAAGTCCATCGTACATATCTCACCCCTTCCCACCTTCATAGGATGTTTGGTACTGTGCAGCACAACTACCCCAGGTGTGGATTGGACAACGCAGACTTTTACCATATGAGATGACAATGTGCAGTGCTGCCACCATTCCGGACTGAAATGTGCACATATATTATTTAAGTTATGGGTAGGCAACACATCGATACTCCTAAAACATGCTTGCTGGGCCTGATGCCCCACCCCAAGGCAGATAAGGCGGGAAGTAGGCTCACAGACCTGGCACTGGCAAGGGCATGATGAGCTGTAATGATACACTGGAAGGTGGACTCTGCACTGCTGGTGGTGGTTTGGCTGAGTAATGTCCATCGCTGGGCAAAAGCGGAGGACAACATGCTTCAGCGACTCTGCCAACAGGCAGGAGTGGACAATCAAATCGAGAG
The DNA here is from genome assembly GCA_963921515.1 of Calotriton arnoldi. Taxonomy (NCBI): domain Eukaryota; kingdom Metazoa; phylum Chordata; class Amphibia; order Caudata; family Salamandridae; genus Calotriton; species Calotriton arnoldi. The sequence goes on from CAWUFW010009931.1 coordinate 508,195, forward strand.
ATGAGTTATGATTTTGCTAGAATTGGAGCCTGACCCAGACTGCGGGCCATGCTGTGGGATTGGAGGTCAAGGGCTACCCCTGATACTGTCTGGAGGTTTGCACACAGAGATGGGGGTCGAAACTCCAGACATGGCCGTCCATCTGGATCCCGACTTCTGATGCCTTATGGTCCCCTTTTACACAGACTGAGCCTGAGTGGGTGATGGTCACTGCCCCCTCAATTGTCCTTAAATGATCACAGTCGGGCATTGTAAAGTGGGTACTGAGAGACATACTGCACCCAGTTTGGGTGACTTACCCACATCTCACAGCAATGCACACTGACAACTGAGACTCCCGTGAACCCACACCACCACACACTTATTGTCGAAAAACTTCATTCCTGAGTGCTGTATCGGACTGACACATGACTCGGGATATTGTCTTCCCTTTGTATGTTAAACTTCAATGAAGAGCAAATGAAACAAAATCTATCTATTACACAGTAGTGGTGAAGTGTAGTTGTAGTTTGGTCAGAGTTTTGAGAGGAACATCGTTTTTGGTTTTGCTAATAACTCTGGCGCAGTTTGATGAATCTGCCTATCTGCATGAAACTTTTTTTAAAAAGTTCATCCACTTCAGCTTCTTCCTGGAAGGTTTTGGGGTGATTCGTCAAGCAGAGGCACAAGAAAAAGGGGGTACCAAAATGTCGATTTCCCCTGTTAATTCTCATAAGAAATTTGTGTGGTTGGTTTAGAAAAAACTGCTGAACAGAATTACACACAATTTGGCGAAAAATTAGAACTTTACTGATAAAGCATGCTTGTTGTGATTTGGTATGAATCTGTTCAGCCATTTTCAAGACATTTCTGCTCAAAGAGGCACCAGGGTAGTTGTTCAGAGACTAAAAAATAGGTATATCATACCACAGTCCCATATTACAAATAAAAGGAAGCTTTTTCTCCTGTCCGCCATTTCAGTACCAGATAATCTGATTGGCTGTCCGCTAACCAGAAAAAATGTTGGCCAGCCATTACAGGGTTTAGGGACTGAATTTGTTAAAAAGAGTAGTGAAAGGGGGCAGGATATGGACGCCCTTACCTGTTGGCACTTGAATTTGAAATCTGTAACCACAAAGATATTAGTGGGTGAGGTGTGTTGTTTTGAGAAAAGTTCAGGAAAATGGAACATTAGGATGTTTCCCAGGAATTGAGATAGGGTAACCATGGGAGAATCCAAACATGATACTGTTCCATGGGTTAATGAATACGATCAATTCAAGGAAAAGTGGTCCCAGTGTGCTACATATTGCTATATTTTTTAATTTTAGATGATTTATGGGGTACTATATCATCCAGGAGAGAGACTGATTCCATACGAAGAGATTGAACCAGAAACTCCACTTTACACCATTTAAAAATGTAAAAGTTTTGGTACGCACAAGTGAGTGTCATACTTGTAAAAAAACTTTATGGGCAAGTTTTCTAATTAGGAATTCCAATAGGTACTTTTGGTTTTAAAGGAAAATACAAATGAGATTGTTTAACAATGATAATGTAGGATATGGAATTCCATGTTCTGAAATTAAATATTGTGAAAAGAAATAAAAATATTTGTGGATTGTATGTAATGTTTTTAAAGGTTTTATATAAGCAGGGAAATGTGTAAAACTGGGATAATGTGCAATATATTTTTTAGTTATGTACATATTGTAGCAATAATGATCGTGTAAATATGTACTAGATAGTGGTGATGTATGTTATATATAGGTAGGGAGTCTTGGTGTGCTGAGTTATTGTTTGTGCTTTTTATAAATAACTATGCGCATACTGTAACAAAGATAACATGGTGTAGTTTTATATCGCACATGAGCGATGTATGTTTTTTAATTTACAGCCCTGATGAAGTCCTAAGGGACGAAACGCGTTGGCTGGGCTGATTCGAAAAGGTTTTTTGTCATGAACATAAATGAATAAAAGTTGGATTCTGAACACATTCGCAAGACTCCTGAAAATGTAATCATATTATTCATATTGGATTTGTTTTTGGACATTTGATTGCTTGAATCTTGGCAATAAATTGAGAAAAAAAGTATAATATTTGTGACACTATTTACGCTCCTTTTCAATTGTTCTGATTGTGTTTATTAATTGTGCTTTCTAGGCAGTGGGGCCACGAAAAGTAGAGCGTAGGAGTATCAATGATATTGATCACGATACACTGTTGCGACTTTCGAGCCCATGCTGATGGTGCTCATTTTTTGTTTAATTTCACATAATTCTGTGAAATTTCTTCTAATTACATTAAACCAAACTATACAAACACCAAGCACCCTTACTTTAGCTCACACTAGGGTTGTAAGCATGGCTTTAAGGTTGTATGCCATTGCGCTCATGTGAGGAATGTGTGTAGTTTATGTTAGCAAACTACAAGGGTTCTGCATTGGGTATGGCAGAAAATATCTTATTAGTGGTAAGTACATACCTGCCAAACATTTGATTTAAAATTGAGGGTCATGTGAAGTATCTAAGAGAGTGATCATGTTAAAATGAATAGTGTACAAACTCATTTGGGAGGGTGTTCAGGGTTTAAAAAAGAGTGGCTACATTAAACTCTATGAAGGCATTTGTTTTTGTTAAGTGGGTGAATACCAGAGAAAAGAAGATTTCATCCACCAAATGAAGGTGACTTGACAGATATGTTATGTGTCCAGCTTGTTGGCAAATATTATGTCAGTTACAACATAAACAGTATAGAAAATTGACCACAGGGTGTCGGGTGTTCAATTACTTAACGTCCAACAACCCCACACAGTACTTTTTACAATGACTGGATGATGTCATCAGTGATATTATGAGTGGTGCTGTCTCTTCTAAATATATAGGGCTGTTGTATAAAAAGTGTCTAGTTATGGGAATTTTTTATTGCAATATTTCCGTTACTAGGTGGTTATTATGGCCCCACCTATCTCAACTGAAAGTCGTTCTGTCTATTTTAATGCCATTTATGGCCAAAGGTTTTCATCAAGACTATGGCCAGTTCAGGATGCTTCACCCAGCTCTAAGCTGAATGGATCTAGCTTGTCTCAGGTCTAGAGGAAGAAGAAGAATACAGCACAGTGACTAATATCTGTGGTCCCGGTGCCCTGGAAGAGTAACCTATCCTCGCGTGGTGCTTGTTTCACTGGGCAGATAGAGGAATGGCTGCTTGTGAGTAAGTGATCTTTGCTTTCTTGTGGCATGCCTCAGTAAAGTCCAGGGGCATGACATTTACTCTGCAGCCCCCACAGTGTGGGAGTCTCCCAGCTTTCCCTCAGGCTGAGAGGCCCTTACCTTGTCTGTTTGTATGTGTGCGTCTACATGCATTTGCAGCATGCTTGCTTCGCCTTGACAAAACAACAACTTGAGAGTTTCACTGCAGTCCTGTGCACACGTCAAAGTAAATGCAGAGTAAGTACTCCTTCTCTCAAGAGTTAATAATGCAACAATCACTGTGGCAAGAGGTCCAGATTGAAGACCCTCCGACGTGGCCAATAAGGACAATTCTGACCCAGCGAGTACGCTGTCTGTCATCGACGATCGCAACCTTCCGGTCCCATACGTTGCGATCGTCAATGACAGACAGTGTACTCGCCGGGTCAGAATCTGGACCTCTTGCCACTGTTTGAACTCTCAGCTCTCATATACAGCCGGGACGGAAGTATAACCGGTCTGGAGTGAGGCACACACTTGGCTCCACTACGGGGTCCCATACTTAGGACCCTCGACTCCTGCGGATCACACCCATTCCCTTCGCCAAGCCGGGACGGAAGTACAACCGGCTTAGAGAATCAGGATACCCTCTTGGCATTGCCTTATAGCCCTGAAGAAGTCTTGGGGTACTTCCCCAGACGAAACACGTGTTGGCTGCCAACCGTTCCGCAGTAAAAGAAGAACACAACACTCAAGATTGTTCATTTTGTTTTTATTTTATCAACTGTACAGTGATTGTTGCATTATTAACTCTTGAGAGAAGGAGTACTTACTCTGCATTTACTTTGACGTGTGCACAGGCCTGCAGCAATTCTGTGAGACCTCTGGTCTAGATTTCAGGGGGTTCAGGGTGGTTCCCCTTCCTGTTAGCACTGTGTCACACACCTCAAATCCTAATAAACACGCACACCCATTTTAGGCGCCCTCTCCAAACCACATATGCTCAAAACCCTGCCCTTTGTCCGAACTTGAGAGTTTCTCCTTTAAGCGCAGCCTAGAAATGGGAGGGCCCCCGCCAATATAGAAATTATCACAAAACGGGAGGCGAGAGAAGAAGGAACCTAGAACAAGACACACCCTCAGGGGCAGCACATTTTTTGACTGTTTTCTTCTGTTAAATCTTGTACCCTTGGTTAGATATGAATAACTTTCTGTTGGAAAGTGGATTATTAGTCGTGGTAAATATGCATCTGCCACTGGCAATAAGGCCACTAACACAGTCTAGAGCTCAGAATAGGTCTCAGAAAATTATTCCCATGCTCAACCCTTGGTAGATTGGCTGCGAGCAGGCAGGCTTAACATCAGAGACAGGTATGTAAAGCATTTAAAAACACCAATTCAGTAAATAATTAAGACACAACACACAATAAAAATCCAACACCAATTTATAAAAAAAAGGAAATATTTTTATCCTTAAAATGTCACCAAAACAAAAAATCCAATGTAGGGAACCGGAGATATGAATTTTTAAAGATTTAGCACTACATAGCACATAGAAACCTATAGCGCCTATTGGGACATCTGATCACGCTAGACCGGGACAAAGTTAAAGTTTCAGGCCTACAACGATGGAGCCAAGATGGTCCTTGAAAGTTTGGGACTTCAGTTCCCACAGTCCACTTGGACAAAACCCTTACACATCCACTGGACACACTCCAGGCTGGGGATTCTTGGTGGTGATGATCAAGGTGAGGTCTGTTAACCTGTAGCTTGCAGGGAGTCCACTCTTTATTCTTCTTGAAGCAAGTTAGGTCCACAGGGCTGTAGTTCTAGTCAGTCAGAGTGCAGGGCCTGGTTGGTGCAAATCAAACTACCAGCATGGACCCTTCTTCTTATCTTTATTTCAAGCAGCAGATCTGAGAGGCTCTGCCCCTCTCAGATACATATTCAGTGTTTTCTGGGGACAAGCAGGAGGACACTCCTGTCCAATGAGGTGCAGGGCAACACCCCAGAGCATGACCATCTCCTCCAAAGTGTGGCATAATGGTCTCCCAGAAAGCACTATTTCTCCAAAATTCAATATGGCAGAGCTAGCTAAAACAACCTCCTGTATGACTCATTTCCATAGCTCACCTCCCTCTGACATCTGCAAATTCCTTCCTTAAGCCCGCCATTTGGCTGCTTCATAGGGGTGGAGGGTAGGGGTGGGCGGCCAATTCCGTTCCGCTCGCGGAACTTGCGAAATTTCGGCATTTCCGCATTCCGCGCGGAACGCGGAAATGTCGAAACTTCCGCGATCCGTGACGGAACGGAATTCGGGTGCATGAAGCACTTACAGATATAAATAAAGCAGGTGCCCGAGTTGAAGCTCAAATTCTGTGACGCATTAATCAGCACAAAAAATTCGTGAGCAAGGTCGAGGCTAAGCAGGAGTGCTTTCTGCCCAGATCTACCGCCAAACATTAGCTGTAATCCTTGATGGAGGTCTTTGCATCCTTGATTTTCTCGAGCGCAATCCCCGTGTAGGTCCAGTGGCCAGGAGGTTCTTTCTCCTCATCTGCTGCTCAGATCGTGCTCTGACCCTTTATAAACAAGATGCATGTGAACTCGCATGGATGCCCCGCCCGTTTTGCCCCACCCCACATACACTAGCGGTATGCAACGTCTTCCCGCCCTTTCCCCATGATGGAAAGCTTACTCAAAGGACCCCCGCGGCTTTCCGGCGCGGTGGCAAAGTTACAGACACACGAGGTCACTGGAGACAATTCTTCTGGTCCTTTACGCAGCTGCAGTGTAGGAAAGGCACTATACATTTACCCAACGAGGTAGCACTTACTGATTAGCCAGTAGAAAGTACTCCAGTTGAGTAGAGGTAGTGCACAAAACGGTGGCATCTTCGTGGATAAATATGCAGGGCAAGATTCATTCTGGCACGATGCTCCTGTCACAAAAATTAAACCTCAACAGAAAGCACTTACAGATATAAACGGGCGCAGCAAAATCTCCGCGAGCACGCGAAATTCCGCGTGCTCGTGGAGATTTTTTGCCGTTTCGCGGAATTTTGCAGAACGCAACTCCGCAAATTCCGCCCACCCCTAGTGGAGGGAGATGGACCTGGCTATTCCTCCCTGTTCTATCCTTTCTTTGAAGCCCCATGGTTTACAACCCCTCCCCCCTGCTCTGGCATTCCTCTGTAGCAGAGCTCTTTCCAACAGATTAGCCTCTCTGGGGTGAGCCACTTATCACTTCATCAAAGCAGCCTGGCTAATCCTGTTAACTCTAACCAACCAGAGCAGACCACTAGAAGGCTGAATTTTGGCTTACAGACAAGAAAGTCTTATGACTTCTTTTCTGTATACTTTAGGATAAATCCAACAATAGGATATTGTTGGATTTGTCAATACCATTCTCTTAAGTCCTTGAATGGAATTTGGCAATCCCTAGCAGTAGTTATTAATTAATATACTATTGCCATGTTAACCCATGTGGCGAGGATCTACAATGGGGAAAATGAAATGGACAATTTCTCCAACACCGTGGGCTTATAAAACATATTTTATAAGGACCTTGCTTATATCTACAGGACTTCCCACCCCATGCAACGCCTAGGGCAGACTTTAGGGGTGCTGAATATGCAAAAATAGTGTAGATCCTCACTCCACAGTGCTCCTAGCACAAAAGTCGATTTTGGAAAGCACTTTACTACAATGAGGGAAGTGAAATGTGCAATTTCCCAATCCCCAGGTCATATAAAACTTGTTTAAGGGTCCTCCTAATAAGCACCTGACCCCCCCCCCACCCCTGGGACACCTGGGGGGTACCCTGGGGGTAAACCCAATATGCCAAAATATTGTAGTTTATCAATTTTTAGGGCCCCTAACACCAAAGTCGAGTTTGGGCACAATGTACATTTAAAAGCAGTCCTGCAACACAGGGCTGCTTTTAAAATGACCATAGTCTCTTAGCAGTGCACACAATCAAGTGCAGAAAGGGCTGCTGGCCTCTAAACTGCCAGGCCCTATTATATACTAGGGACTTAAAAGTAGTTTCAATCCCTCTGCCCTATTATGTACTAGGCAAATTATATGTGTACCCTTATATATAGTGTACCCTCAAGTATGTAGGTGTTTTCACTGTATTCTAAGTGTGTTTTCACCATAGCACTGGTCCTGGGCCTGCCTATCAGAGCCCAGGATACAGTCAGAGTCAGTTACCACCAATACCAGTCAGCAAAAATGGGGTGCCCAGGGCACAGGATAACTTTGAAACATAGCCCCCCAAACGAAAGGTAATGGGTTACTAACCTACACCCTCATTGGCTACGTGGAAAAACCTGGAAGGTCCATCCGCATTGGCATGGGCCACCCCAGATCTGCATTCCACTGTAAAGTACATTCCCTGTAGGGGAATGGACCACCTTAACAGCTTTGGATTCTACCCTCTCATCTGCATGAGACATCTGAGAAGCCTGTGGTCAATTTGAACACAAAAGTGAATCCCAAGCAAATATGGTCTCAGCTTTTCAGGGACCAAACCACTGCAAAAGCCTCTCTCTCAATGGCACTCCACCTCTGCTCTCTGGGAAGAAGTTGCCTGCTATTAAAGGCAACCGGCTGTTCAAAGCCCTCCTCATTTAACTGTGACAACACGCCCCAATCCCTTGTTCTGAACCCCAAATTCCTTTGTGTAGTCAGGGGCCTATAACACTGGTGCTGAACACATAGCAGCTTTCGGAGTGTCAAAAGCCTTCTGACACCGTGGGGTCCAATCTACTTTCTTGGGCCTCTTCTTAGAAGTTAGTTCTGTCAGGGGAGCCACAATGGTCCAATAATTTGAACAAACCTTCTGCAGTACCCAGTCAGTCTAACGAATGTCCTAACCTGAGTCTGGGTAACAGAAACTGTCCAATTCAAAATAGTTTGAATCTTGGCTTAGAGAGGCTTAGAGAGGCTGTACATGTCCTCCACCTACAAGGTAGCCCAGGTACACCACAGAACTCTGCCCTATTTGACACGTACTTGCCTTAATAGTCAGGCCTGCCTGCTGCATGGCCTGAAGCACTTCCCTCAGGTGGCTTAAGTGATCCCCCAGGTAGAACTGTATACAGCTATATCATCCGGATATGCTGCACTGAACTGATCCAACCCAGACAAGACCCTGTTCACCAACCTCTGGAAGGTGGCAGGTGCATTCTTTAAGCCAAAGGGCATTATCTTGAACTGATAATGTCCCTCTGGTGTGGAGAATGCTGACCTCTCGTTTGCTCCATCTGTGAGGGCAATCTGCCAGTATCCTGCAGTCAAATCAAAAGTACCCAGGTACTTAGCAGCCCCTAACCTGTCAATTAGCTCATCAGCTCTAAGTATAGGGGACGAGCATCAGTCTTTGTGAGTGCATTAAGTCCTCTGTAGTCCACACAGAACCTTAACTCATTTGGTCCCCCCTGAGGATTAGGTTTGGGCACCAGCACCATTGGGCTGGCCCATGGACTGTCAGAAGGCTCAGTTACCCCCAACTCGAGCATCTTAGCTACCTCAGCTATAATGCTGGATCTGACATGGTCAACCAACCTGTACAATTTATTTTTGACAGGTGGCCTGTCACCAGTGTCAGTGTGGTGCACACACCACTCAGTAATGCCTGGGGTCAAAGAGAACTGGAAAACAAAAGAAGTCCACCCTTCATTTATGAAAACCTTCACTCGGTGCACAAATATTATCCTTCCAATGATTGCTACCAGTGTTCCCAAGAAAAAAATTGATTTCTTTAGGGAAAATGATAAGTTTTTTAAAAATAACCCTCACCCACCAACAAGTCCTTTGGTGGCATGCTTCATCATCGTGTTCTTCCCACCCTGCTGCAGGTCGGGGCGTGCTACGACCAACGGAGACGTGGAAGCACTTTTCGTGAGATAATACTATGTGATGTTGTGAGAGTGGAAGGGTCAAAAAGAGTAGTGAGTCTAAAAGATACCTGGCTACACGGAACCTACACTTTATTAATTCCTATAGCTGGTATCGTTAAAATGGGGGTTGGAGAACTATGCACTATAATGAGTGAACTTCTCCCTGGTCTACATGTATCAAGCCTTCCCCTAGGCTTTTCCTCAGGACCAAAATAGATGATCACTCTAACCACTCTTGGTTATACTAATAGGTGTCGCTGAATAATTTCCTGGGATGATGTGCCTTTAAACATGCGTAAAATACAATACCCAATCGGTATAACTTTTCTATGCAATATGTTCGTAGCCTAACTAAAGCCCTATGAGCTCTTCACGGGAGGGGAGAGGCGCTTGTAGTCAAACATTTGTCAAAGCTGCTCCCTCACCCATTACCTGCCTGCCCGTGGTTCATTGGTTTATGTACCCGGTCCGGTGATCAGACGCTGACACTATATGTGTGTGAGATACGGAGGTCGGGCCCTTATCAGGGAGCCCCAGCATTTTTAATTTGATGTATACGGACTGATATGGTATCCCATTTGCGGAACATTGGGATAATATTATATTGCGCACCACACTATGAATTGTCGATTGATCATTGCCTCTTTAATTGGACCATTCGCTGTTCTCATAAAATACAAGCCTTGATGAAGTTCAATCGTAATTGAACGAAACGTGTTGGCTGGAGTCTATTTTATGATATTATTGAAATAAAGGAATCCATATACAAAAGGAACTTTGTCAGTCTATTTGATTGGAAACATAGATTTGAGTGGTGCACCTCTCCACGATCATGCAGTTTCTGATCTGCTTCGCAGTTTGCACCCAACAACGGCAGGTGTATGTGCACACTTTTTGAGATCATTTAACTCACCATTACAAAAGGAACACAGCAGTGAGGTGCGGTTTTCCTGGTCCGCCGTTGGTCCGTTGTGTTGTTGGATCATATATTTTGGTCCTGAGGAAAAGCCTAGGGGAAGGCTTGAAACATGTATACTAGGGAGAAGTTCACTCATTATAGTGCATAGTTCTCCAACCCATATTTTAACAATACCAGCTATAGGAATTAATAAAGTGTAGGTTCCGTGTAGCCAGGTATCTTTTAGACTCACTACTCTTTTTGACCCTTCCACTCTCACAACATCACATAGTATTATCTCACGAAAAGTGCTCCCACGTCTCCGTTGGTCGTAGCACGCCCCGTCCTGCAGCAGGGCAGGAAGAACCCGATGATGAAGCATGCCACCAAAGGACTTGTTGGTGGGTGAGGGTTATTTTTAAAAAACTTATCATTTTCCCTAAAGAAATCAATTTTTTTCTTGGGAACAATGGTAGCAATCATTGGAAGGATGATATTTGTGCACCGAGTGAAGGTTTTTATAAATGAAGGGTGGACTTCTTTTATTTTTCCATAATTTCCTAAGGAGGCTGAGTCCATAGCATCCCTAACCTCTTTCTCCCTCCCTTGTTCTTTGAGTCAAAGAGAACTGGCCAGCAAACTGCTCCAGCACCTGCTTGCAGTCTCTGTGCTGCTGTCCTGTCAGCTCCCTCCACTAACCGATCTTGCAAACTATTGGAGAGGAGGTCAGGCACTGTCTCAGTCTCTTCCTCCACTCCCTCACCAGTGACCAATAACATGGTCATATCTGCCCTGTCATGGTGGGGTTTCAATCTATTCACATGCAGGACCTATGAGGGTTCCTGCGGGTACCAAGGTCGACCAGGTAGGTAACCTCACCCTTCTTTTCTAAGATTGGATAGGGCCCACTCCATTTGTCATGGAAAGCCCTAGGGGCCATAGGTTCCTTCACCCACACCAACTGTCCTGGAGTATACTCAGGCATAGTAGCCTTCTGATCATACCAGTGCTTCATGAGCTCCTGGCTAGCCTCCAGTTTCCTGCCTGCCTCGTACATGTACTCTGCCATTCTTGATCTCAGGCCTAGCACATAATCAAGCACATTGTCCTTTGCTTCTTTGAGAGGCTTCTCCAAAGACTCTCTCAGCAGGCACAATGGCCCTCTCACAGAGTGTCCAAACAACAGCTCCTCAAAGGGACTGAACCCAAACCCTTTTTGTGGAACCACCCTGTAGGCAAACAGTAGGCATGGAAGGAGACATTCCATCTCCTCCCGAGTTTGTCAGACAAATAATTGATCATGCAATTCAGGGTTTTGTTGAACCTCACCACCAGACCCTTAGTCTGGGGTGATATGGGGTGGTGAACTTGTAGTTGACACCACATTCACCCCACATAGCTGGACAGAAAGTTTGTGCCGCTATCTGACACAACCTCTTTTGGAAAACCCACTCTGGTGAACACACCAAGCAGTGCCCTAGCCAGAGCAGCTATTGTTCTGGGAGGTATTGCCTCAGGGTACCTTATGGCATGATCCACTACCACCAAGCTATACCTATTCCCTGATGCAGTAGGTGGGTCCAGGGAACCAACAATGTCCATCCCCACCCTTTCAAAGGGAACCCCAATCACTAGCAGTGGTATCAAGGAATCCTTTGACTTGCCGCCTGCTTTTCCACTGGCCTAACAAGTGACACAGGAGCTGCAAAACTCTTTCACCTTTTCAGACATATTGGGTCAGTAGAAATGGTTCACCAACCGGTTCCATGTCTTTGTCTGTTCCAGATGTCCTGCCAAGGGGATATCATGACCCAAGGTCAGGATGAACTCTTTGCACTTTTGGGGCACCACCAACCTCCTGGTTTCTGGCCTCAGTATAAAGCAGTCCATCTTCCCAGTAGATTCTGTGAAACCCACTGTCATACCCCTCCTCTCGCTTAGAGGCAATCCACGTCAAGCTCTCAAAGGTGGGACAGTCTCTCTGCCCCAGACAGAACTCCTCTCTGGAGGGTCCACCTACTCCTGTCAGTTTTGCCAGATCTGACAGCTCTGGCCGGGATGGATTCCCTTCCTCAGAGGTCAGATCCTCCTGCACCTCTGTAGTTTACTGGGCAGTCACCAGTAAGTAGTTATAGTTAGGACCATGTTTCCACAGGAAAAGCATCTTCTGACTTGTCTATATCCTTGGCGCCGTTTGACGAATCTTCGTGAGCGTTTCCCCAAAAATTGCTCCGGGGAATCTTGTTGTGCATGGACAGGTTCGGGGTGATTCGTGAAGCAGGGGCTGAGAAAAATGGGGTTGAAAAAAGGGTGTGTTGGCCATGTTAATTCCCATAGGACCTGTCAACACAACTACAGCTCGAACTGCTGGATGGAATTACGCCAAATTAGGTAAAAAAGGTAGATTTGGTTATGCAGATTGTGCTTTTTGTTATTTAGTGTAAATCCTTTCACTAGTTTTTGAGAAATTTAAGAAGAAAAAGTTAGTGATGTCTGTGGCTGCGGATTTTTTGTGGAGACACTGCGATTAATCTCGATGACGCGAGCTGTGATTCGTTGGCCGCAACCTGAAAAGAAAGTTGTGTCCACCATTTTATGGATCGGGGGAGGGATCCAGGGGCTGAAAAGGTCTGTGAAAGCTGATATAAGGGTCAGGGTGGAGGTACTCTGACCCATGTTTGACAAATGGGGGTGTTAATGACACCAATTATGTGTCCAAAATAGATTTTTCTGACTACGCACATTATTCGTGATGGCATCGTGATTGTCAGTGCAGCCCCTGGTGTAAGGTTGCTGTGATTTTACGACAGTCACGATGACTTTGCGATTATTTGTAAAACATAAAAAAAATATATATATTTTCACACACCTCCTCTCACTTTTACTTAGGTACTCACACACTCAGTTACAGACACTTATGCACCCAATGACACAAGCATTCAGAAACTCATACACCCACTCATAGTCGCACGATGACACTGATACACCCATTTACAGACGTAGTCAAAAAACACTTATGCACTCATTCACTCATCCATGCACCACTCATGCACTCCTTCAACCACCCATGCACCACATATGCACTCATTCTAACACCTATGCACCACTCATGCACTCATTAAATCATCCATACACCACTCATACACTCATTCAATCATTCATACACCACGCATGCACTAATTCAATCACTCATGTACCTATAATGTACTCTTTCAATTCATCTATTCAATATTGATGCAGTCATTCAATCGGCCATGCATAACTCATGCACTCATTCAACCATTCATGTACTACTCATACACTTATTTATTCATTCATGCACCTCTCACGCCCTCATTCAATCATTCATGCACCTTTCATGCACTAATTAACCCATCCGTGCACCTCTCATACACTCAATCTAACATACATGCACCACTCATGCACTCATTTAATCATCCATACACCACTCATGTACTTATTCAATTAACCATTTACCACTCATTCAACCATCCATACACCACTTATGCACTACTTCAATCATTAATGTACCACACATGCACTCATTCAATCAACCATTCACCACTCATGCACTCATTCAATCATCCATACACCACTTATGCACTCCTTCAATCATCCATGCACCTCTCATGCATTCATTCAATCATCCATCCACCATTCATGCATTCAATCAATAAGTTATGAACCACTCATGCAATCATTAAAGCATCCATGCACCACTCATGCACTTATACTAACATTCATACACCACTCATTTACAAATTCAATCACCCATGCACCACTCATGCACTCATTCAATCATCCATGCACCACTCACATCCACATTCAATCATGCATGCACCACTCATGCACTCATTCAATTATCCATGCACCACTCATTCAATCATTCATGCACCACTCATATCCTCACTCAATCATGCATGCACTACTCACTGAAAAATACAAAGGTTACAGGGATGTTATAGTTAGGAAATAGAATTAAAAACCTTAGAAATTCACTGTCAAAACCAAAGGTTACAGGGGTGTTAAAGTTTGGAAATATAATTTTTTTTAAACTGTAGTGTAGCTCCTATTTCCCTAATAGGCTCTGCGCATTGGAATAATATATCCTATAGGTTTGACATAGGACTAAGGTCAGTATGTCCCTATCGAGTATATTAAACTTAATTACTTGTGCCAGCTAGCTCAGAGGCCACTAGAAACTCCTTGACAAACAAGAAGGGAGTAGTTTCTGGCAGCCGCAAAACATGACCACTATGTTTCCCTTTAGAATCAGAACGTGTCCCAGAGTCGTGGAAACAATAGATAACTATTTCACTCAGCTCAATCGTGCATGCTTAGTTTTCTCCAAAGTTACACAGAAAAGAACAGACGGGCGTTTCAATAAAAGATTTATTGAACAGTCTTGTTTCTGGTGTAAGTAAAATGTGCTGTTACGATCACAAGACAGTATGCGAGATAAATAATGTACAGTGTGAGCAGTAGAAATAAATAATATTGCGATAGCATTATCTTTTAGCGTATATTCACATACATAAATAACATGAGCTAAAAATGCGAGTACTCATACAATGTGTTTCTAATCTAGTTCTACCCCAATGTACCTAACCTAACCTAGGTGTAGGGAGAGGTATGAAGTAGGTGAAGTATTCCTTACTATGGTATACTAAGAGTATGTTAAGCCTAGTATGCCTAGTATGCCAAGAGTCCCTCTAGGTTCTTATCAGCTCCATACCTGAAGAATGAGAGAGGTAGGAATCTCTTTGCCAGACTCGAACTCCAACACCCCGCAAGGGAAGTCAGATCACTGGAAGCTGGACTCTCTGCGTGCAGGGATGACAGCGTCTTCTCAGTGCGTCAGGCCGGGAAACGGGCTCCTCTGAAGTCGAGGTCTCCTCTAGTTTACAAGGGCTAGGGAAGGTATATTTATACCTGAGAGGTACCTCATAATGTTAGTATTGACGTGAGTCGGACAGCGAAAGACGTCATGAATGAAACCCTAAGGAATAATGGTTCATGCATAATATATGAGTCCTTGAAGAAATCAATAGTCCTGGGCTAGGGAAACTCCCGCAGCCTAAGGGTCTGTTCTTCACGAACTCGTTGTGACGTTAGGGTGGACGGATGTCGGAGACCATGCCTGTATTTGGAGTGCACGGTTTAATGCCTAAATAAGGCCTGGGAATTTATGCCTATGTAAGGGCAGGGCGAATTGTGCCTATATAAGGACATGATACTGGAAAGCCCGTTATGGACACCCTAAGAGGAATACAACACCCACTCCACTTTCGTGTGTACGATAATACTAATATGCTAAACATTTAAAATGCTAAACATTAAATGGAGTACCGCACATTTAAAAATATTTCTTAAAATCATTAAAAAACATAATAAAAAATGCAAAAGGTACTGTACATTTGAAGCAATTGCTTATCATTTCAGGCATAAAAGTTCGAAAATAAATGCAATTGGAATGAAATAAGCAGTAGTATTCACATGTGACAGAAAATGATCGATAAGTTCTTCAAAAATCAAAGTCATTTCATGTCATGAAAATTTATGAACTGTTTTAGACACACAAGATGACTAAGTGTCTGCGGAAGTACCGTGAAGTCTGTACTATAAGGCTAGTTCTACTTTAAGCAGATTGAAGTGCCATTTTCATTCGAAAAAATGGGAAAAAGTTCAATTTTGGTAGAGTTCCAAGTTTTTGTAGAATGAAGGCCAAATTGTTACTGCATCTCTGGAACACTGTATGCTGAATCAGAGTCAGTTTTCGGGTCTGGTGTAAACATGAGATCATCTATTTCTATAGACAAAACATCATCCACAGAAGTTGGTGTCAGTTGGAACACCTCGTGAAGTAGATTAATCGCACAGAGATGTGAAGCATCGCTTTCAGCATTGGTCGCCGCAGCAATGTTCGCGTCCATTGTTACCTGTGTGCCTGTAGATCTTTCTCGTACCTCAGCAGCAGCCGGAAGCGTCTGTGAGATCTCAATGAATGCTGACATCAGGATTGGTAGCCTCTGGGGACAACACAGAGCATGGGCAGTTATCGGGTCCAGCAGAGTATCGATATCCGTTGGCGTATCCGATGGATATGTTAGACAGGTGTCCAACACGCATTCTACACCGCATAGCAGGCATCGTAGAACAGGTAAGATGCAATCTTGCCAGATTGGTCTGAATGACAGGAACCACGTGGTATTAAGGTCCCGTAGACGATTTATGCCAAAAAGCTGTACTATTTGCTCACGGCACTTTCGTTCAAGGAGAACTTTCTCCATTTCGCTCGGAGTGATGTCGGCGAATAGGCTGGCCATAGCGCAATAGCAGGAAGAGAAATAGAATTCCGGCAACAAGTGCTAGAATTAATGGTATGCCACCAAACACCGAATGTGCAAAGTTCGGGATGATTCCGAGTATTGCCTGAAAAGGTGCTAACAGACCGGAGCAGATGCTCTTAAATACATGTACAATTCCGGTTGTATCAGACATATTGAAGATACGTCCTATCATTTCTACGAAATGTATAGGGCGGTTTGTACAAATTAAAGTCTGTATCTCAGCCGAAGTCCATGCTACTTGTAGATCATAGGTTTCTTTGGCCGAGGTCAAAGGCACTGTTTGCTGTAAAAGCATGGCTTTCATTCTGCTCAAAGTATCAAATCTTATAAAAGTGACGTTCAGCGAAGGCCATAGAGGCGACTCCCTGACTGTGTCTATTGGGGCAAACAATACTTGCATACAGCAAGTGACCCTGGAGTTGACCGTTACTAGATATGGGATGCCTGGCAACATGCTGCAGCAACTTTGATCATTCAACATGAGGTAACTCCCATTAGAAAGTTGTCCAAACGTTGGATTAATCACAGCAGCTGGTGTACCCTGCTGATGGCAAGACAAATTTGCCACAGAACCATTACAAGCCCCGTGTAAGGAAATGTCCTGACATATAAGCGAACCGCTTAGTGCACGTTTACAGTTTGTACCGCTCAAAAACACTTCACAACCCCCACTCCAACATCTATATGTATACGGTAAATCCCAAGATGTC
Source organism: Calotriton arnoldi (assembly GCA_963921515.1). Taxonomy (NCBI): domain Eukaryota; kingdom Metazoa; phylum Chordata; class Amphibia; order Caudata; family Salamandridae; genus Calotriton; species Calotriton arnoldi. Next base: position 525,229 of record CAWUFW010009931.1, read on the forward strand.
TTAATGTATTCCTTACCCAACCTTTCATATTTGCCTGCTTGCATTTGTTTGAGGCAATACTGAAACTGAAAAGTAGTCACAGGTAGTGTGATTTTGCCATGAATAAGCCATTCTGTAGCTGGTTTTTCTGCCACTGTGAATGGTAACTTTTCCAGTTTTTCAATGCTCAGCACTGTATACCTTGCTCCTCTTTGTGCCAGTTCGATCTGTTTATCAGTGAGATTGTATTCTGCAAACAGAGCCATTGTGTTGATAAAACGCCAAGGCACATAGCCCGCTCGCAAAGATTGCAGCGTCCAGCTTAATAACACAATAGAACGTAATTGAGATTGGCCTTGTTGTAACATCGCCAAATCTTGTTCTAGTATGTCAATAGCAGAGGATACAATGCCATCCAATGAATATATTCTGGAGGACAAAGTTGTTAACCCATTGTCGAGCACAGAGAGTGTTTTCTCTAAATTAATACGATCAAGTTCACGTATTCGTTCTGCGGCCTCCATCTGTGATACTTTCCATGCTTCATTATAGGCAGCATAAATGCCGGCATATATGAAACGTTTTTGACGCGGTTTTCTTGGTCCAAGCAAGAATTCCCTAAGGTCTGCGTCCTTTTCAAGTAAGGTTAAGTGTTGTTTCACATCCTGTAGTGTAGACTTATGCAGCCAATCGAGGCATAATTTTCCTACACTGTATGTTGTTACTACCCCCGGATGTTGTCTTTGGACATATCTTGGGTCTGGCCTATTAATAGTAAAGCCCTGAGTTTTATTCAGGAATCTTTCCTGACAGTTGTTCGTGTCTGTGGGCCAGATCAACCATTTTTTCCAATCAGGATTAGATCTGTTGAGTTGTAGTATATTGTCAACTGTAACCACTGCCTGTGTATTGTTATCACTTGTAGGTGTTGGTACAGAAGGATTTTTCATCTCTTTGATCTTGGCTAATCCAAGACAAGACGTTTGTTGGATGGTTTAATTCAAAAACATTATTTGTTCAGGGATGATACAGGCTCTAAATAAAGCTTCTATCCCCTGCACTTGCCAATCTTTAGTACCCCAGACAGTTTTTGTGTCTATTGTATCTTTCCATAAGTCGAAACCCTGTCTAGACAGTTGGGCAATAAAGGCTGCAGAGTAAATCTGTTTTGTATTAGTTAACATAATTTTCAGTCCTGTATTGTTAACATTTCTAAAGTAAAATGTTTCTGGGTCAGATGTATTGTAACCTGAAAAATATGGAAATTTACTAGCAAATGTTTTTGAACTACCTTTAGGTGGTGTAGGACAATGTTCCCATTGGTTAAACATAAACACATTTCTAGGGTATGCAGATTTATGCAAATAATGATGACCATAGTGGTTATAGCAATACAGTTGTTCATAGTCTGATGAACCCTCTAAATATTCATTTTTAGAAAATGCTGCAGATTTTTCTAGGTCAAACATTATATTATTAACAGTCTCAAAGTCCCAATCATCAGAATAGGTACTGGACAAAATTAGATCACTTAGTGAAATTTTAAACAAATGTGGAATGTTCAATTGTTCCGTCGGACCGAAGATATCAAAATCTGTTTTGTCCCACACTATACCATTGTGTATAGGAACAGCTGTGATGTTCACTGATGACAAGTCTCTTGCTTCACGATGGGAAGATTTATGAGGTTTCAAAAGTACGTTCACGTCTTTTCCTTCAGTGTTCACATGGATGTATCTGCCACTTATAAGCACGCTCACAGTTGTAACCAAGGCTAGCCAAAGCAGGAAAACAAAAAGTCCAGATATAATCCAGAGTTCAATCCATGGAGAAACCAAATAAGTCTTTTTCAGAAAGTGAAGAAAGTCTTGTACTTGCTGCTTGAATTTGAATGATGCTGGCGTCGTTTCAGGTTCACTCGGATCTTCTGAGAACGTATCAAAGTTAATGAAATAGCCAGAAGCAGTTCTATCAATTGTTGGAATTGCATCAGGATTTGTAGAAATCACTGGAACCAGTCGATCACTTGCTACGTTGGTGTAGACAGGTGTATTTGGATGAACTGTTACTTGAGTGTTCAAGAGGGATGAGTTCCATAGCGTTGTTGCTTAGTCCTTCATCTGTTACTGCTGAATTCTCGATGGTTATCAGTCTTTCAGTCTGAACCTCTTGGATAGTAGCGAGAGGAGTGCGTCTGCTACTAGGTCGGAGTCCACGAGGCCTACTATTTAGTATTGGCCACATACTGTGGTTTGATGAGGTCGATGGACACAAATCTTTTCTCCTTTCTTCCAGCAAGGGGCGGCAGAAGTACTGTTCTTGTTCCTTGAACGGCTAGGACAGGTACTGGTTGTCTGTAAGAAGGTCCAAATTCCTTCTTGTCCGCAATCTTTTCTCTGACTAGATCCCCAACTTTTGGAATCCAGACAGGCCTTGCTGGGACCGCCGATTTTTCCCCAGTGGTGGTTGGCTGTAGGAATACGTTGCTTTGTTTCGTTCTTAACTCATTTAGTTCCTGTAAAACAGCCAAACGATCTTTGATAGCAAAGGGTTTATTTTCCACCACTGTGCCTACGTGTTCAAGGTCTGGTACCCACATTCTTGTCCCAAATAGGACCTCATATGGAGTGACCCCCCCCTAGAGAACTTCTTGGCAGATTGTTCAATGAGCGTTGGACCCCATTAAGGTGTTTGACCCACCCATCACCCGAACCTAATACCCTAGCTGTTATAGACTGCTTTATGTCCCGGTTTTTCCTTTCCACAACCGAATTTCCCTCAGGATGGAATGGAGAGGAGTACCGCAATGCAACGCCCAGACTGGCCATGGCCTCTTTGTAAGCCCGAGAGCTAAACGCAGGACCCTGGTCAGAATGTAGCGTGCCTATTGCGTATGTGCCGATAAAGACTCGCAAATCTTTTATAACAGTTCGAGCGTCAGCCGAGCGCTGAGGCCATATCCATAGGAACCTTGATTCATTATTTGTGGGAATGCCTTTGTCCAGTAGGACGCAGGTGCGTAGATAGTCTAATGCCGTCTAACAATGGTGTCTGTACTGGGTTGCCGCATTCACAGCATGGTGTCTGGTGGCTATCTCGCTGTAATTTACAGTCTAAGCAGTTGTTGATGAATATGTGAATTTCTGTATTCATTCCAGGCCACCAGTACATCTCTTTTAACGTCAAAATTGTTTTAGAGATCCCTTAATGTGACAGACCCTCCCCTAAATGTGTTTCATAAATCAAGGCTGCTCTACGTTCCTTGTTTGGAATTACCCTATCCCCCACTCCAGGGATTCGAGCAAAAGGAACGTTGTTCGCATCAATTACATAAGAGTACTTGAGTGGAAACTTTTTAGGTAACGCTGCACTGCTGCCTTTGCTTGAAGCATTGACAGCCAACATTATCTCACCGTCTATTTTTGTTTTTGAACGAGTGATCGCAGCTACGGAAGCCGTCTGAACAGCCCCCTTTGCGGCTTCATCAGCCAATGAATTCCCTGCAACATGAACGCCATCACGTTGATGACTCAGTGTGTGGATCACGTGAGCCTTTGGTAGTTCGTTTTTCAACTGAACTACTTGTTCCCAAAGCGTTTTGTGCTTTATTGTGCCACCTTTCGCATCTTTGAAACCATTTTCAAGCCAGTTTTGTATATATTCATTATACGACTGAACACAGTAAATGGAATCGCACACTATTAGTGTGGGGAACTCTCGATCTGTACTTTCAAGTGCCAGTTTGAATGCTTGTAGTTCAGCTCGCTGAGCTGTACAATCTCCTAGAGACTGGGTTTTTGTGACCATACGTCTGAAGATGCCATTTCGCATGCGACCTTTAACGATTGCACACGCTGCACTGTAAGCTTGCTTGCTCCCTGTTGCTGGTTGAGCCGATCCGTCAGTGTAAATTATGAATTCGTACTGATCGAGAGGCAGAATTTCAGTAGGCAGAGGACATTCTTGTTCATATTGTAGGAATGCTTGTGTTTTCAAATCTGGATCAAAAACATATTCAACATCTGTTGCAGCAAGAGAATTAACCCATTGTATCCATCTTGGATGTAATGCTTTAGCATTTGGAATGCTTGCTTTTGTGACCGCTTCTAAAGCCGGTACTGGAGTTACGACAATAATGCGTTTCCCTTGGGCTAAGGCTCTTTCTTTTGCTACAGCGGTTTGAACTGCTGTTAGAATTTTTTCAGTTGAACTGAAGCGCATTTCCGCTTGTGTGTACAAATGAGATTTGTATGTGATTGGTATTTTCTCACCCTCATTGAAGGTTAAGTATGTGAATCCACATTGACCCGAAATTATTCGGATCACCAAATTGCGTTGACTTACGCGTGTTTGTAAGTGATTTGTTGCTAACATGTTAGCTTGTAGTGAACGCAAGATTTCTGTGTGTTCTTGTGTCCAGTTTCTGATCGAAAAATCAGGTTTGATTAATGCGTAGAGAGGTTTAACCCTTTCTGCGTAATTTAGAATGTATGTTCTTCCAAAATTTAGGAAACCCAGGATGGATTGTAAATTTTTCAGCGTTTTTGGAGGTTGGAGCAGCGCACACTTTTCTAAAAGTTAGCTGCCAAGCTCTTGCCTTCACTTGAAAGCTCATATCCTAGAAATAGGACATTGAGATGGGCAATTCTGGACTTTTTAAAGTTGAATTTGTAGCCCTCAGAGGCGAAGCCCAGTATAATGGTGCTCACCCTGTTCAAGTGTTTGTCCAGGTCATCGTTTGTCAGATAGATGTCATCTACATAGGACAATGCCTCATTGTCATAAGTTTGTAGTAACTCCGTTACCCTCGCTGAGAATAAACCTGGGCTGTTCTTGAACCCTTGTGGGAGTCGACAAAAGTGACGCTGGGTCCCCATTATGGAGAATGCTGTTAAGTACCTGCTTTCAGGTGCTATGTTTTGACAAAAGAAACCATTTGAGACGTCTAATGTTGTTTTATATTTTTTACGCACAATGTTATTCATTAATGCTGTGCTATGTGCATTTTGCACTGCAAAAGTTTTAGAACAAGTGTTTAGGTGTCTGTAGTCCAAAACTAGACGATATGTATTGTCTGGTTTGGAGACAGGAAACAAAGGATTGTTCATTGAGGAAGTGCATGTTTCAATCACCCCTTGATATTCAAGTTGATCTAAGATCTCCCTGACCTGTTTTTTTAGCTTCTTGCTTTATTGGGTACTGCCGTTGTGCAGTTGGTTCATGTTTCAGATGTATTTTTTGGTGAGGTGAGTCCTCATCCCATCCTACATGATTTTTATATAATGCTGGGGCCTGGGCTACTGCCCATTTCCTGGCATATATATATTTTAGGTGAATTGGAATATGGTTAGAGAAGGCAGGCATAATAATGTCCTCACCATGTGGGCACTCCCTGACAAATAGTGGTGGCCAGTCTTTTTCTGCTAGAAGTATGTCATAGCCCTTTGATAGTCTTTCCCAAAAAAGTGCTTTCACCTGTCTAGGTTTGTCTCCCTCCATCCGGAGAGTTATTTCATATAACTTTTGGGGAGTACTAACCCTGGTGTCTACAGTCTCTAATTTAATGTACTCATTCAAGTCCACTATCTCCAGAAGTTCCTTCAGGTTCTGGTGAGCTATTGTGACTTCTGCTGCACTGTCCAGCATTGTCTGAGCCCATTCTCCGTTCTTGAGTTGTGTTCTCAGTATTCTCGGCATGTCTAATCTTTAGACCTGCTACTTTCTTTTTGGAGAATTGAGGTTTTGCTTTAGTTTTTGGAGCGTGTTTGTCGTCTTTCGATTTCACACGTTCTTCTCTATGTTCCGATCGTCCTCTTCTTTCCGAAGTCTGTGATGAGATCTGAAAGGGACGAGAGGAACGTGTATCAGTATCTTGATACCTATCAGGTTTTCTCAAATTATCCCTATTCCTGAGGTTATACCTCCTTTCAGAGGGCTCCTTTTGAGGAGACCTACCTCGGGATTGAGAACGTTTCTCATTTGAATTTTGTTTATTAGTCTCCCACTTCTTTTTAGAAGATGTAGGAGTTTGTTTAATAGAGTCCTTCTCAGGACTTTCAGAAAGCTTCGGCTTCACTGGTCTTCCACCCAAACTATCTCTGCCTAATTCTGCATAAGATTGTTCAATTATTCTGGGTAGCTCAGTTTGATGTTCTATAACATCAAATTCCCTTAATTTTTGGCGGATCGCCACTGCTGCTGCCTCCCCTTTAATATTAGATAATATTATTGTTGAGACCTGGTCAAAATTTTTCAGTCACTTCATACCTAAATTTAGAGCAGGCTCTGCCCCGTATTCGTTTTGAATTTGTTTGAGAACATCAGGTATTACCGCAATTGACGGAATGCCATGTGTTTTAGTATAGATGGCAGCAAAGACTGAGCCCCATGTGGTACAGTCTTCCAGTTGTGGTGTGATCCCCATTGGTAAACTGATTGTTAGGATTCTGTGCTTCTCATACGGGCTAGTATTTGGAAATACTGCTTCGATTTGAGTAATTTTTTGAGCTATCCAGAATGGAATTTGCTCACGTTTTGTGGGCATTTTACCCATGACTGCGTATAGAGTCTGTGGTGTAATTTTTAGAGTATTCCCCTGTTGGGGATTTGGATTTGGAATTGTTAATGGTTGCTGGACTGTAAAAGTCCGCATGACATATTGGACCAATTGTCTGTAAATTTTAATTAACTCTGTAAGTTGAGTAAGTAATTCCTCGTCTGACATCTCTTCAATGTCAGGATGAGGTGTGCAGCCGGCTAGAATCGGCCATGTTGCTCCTGGTTTACCTAGTGGACCGAGCCTGGTAATGTTTTTATGATGTTTTAGGGCGCCTTTAAACCAGAGCTGATGCTCCTGGTATGTTAATGGAATTTCAATATCCTCGAAAGGAATGTATTCCTCTGGTGGATCATCTTCTTTGTAGAAGTGAAACATGTGTGATACTGGATTGGATTCAGGAGATATTACCCATGAATAGAATACCTCTGTCTGAAAGGATTCATGTGTCTCTATCACGAAAACTGCTCTACCTCCTCTTGGTGGTAGGCCATGTTTTATGAGTTTTATAGTGATGGCTCTTCTTAAGTTTTGAGGGATGTCTATAACACCCTCCTCGGTTTCAATAAAAGCTGTGATATTATAAGCTGCTGCTTGGGCTGGATCAGCCGCAGCTCCACCGTTTCCAGTGTTATTGTCGGAGTCAGGCATTTTGTTGTTTGAAAAATGTAGAACAAGTTTCAAGGAAACAAAGATAAGGTGCACAATATTTTGGAACACTGTATCCTTCAACATTGAGCAAACCAAACAGCTAATATATAGGGTGTTTCCCTATGTAGCCGTGGTGGATACTTAACCCTGCCCACTCCAGACGTCTTTTGGAGTATATGGGTAGGGGTCTCTGAGAGAAAAAGCACGGCTGAGTTACTCAGTATCTAACGTTGAATTACCGCCTTACCAAACCGTTGGGCGCCATGTAGTGTAGCTCCTATTTCCCTAATAGGCTCTGCGCATTGGAATAATATATCCTATAGGTTTGACATAGGACTAAGGTCAGTATGTCCCTATTGAGTATATTAAACTTAATTACTTGTGCCAGCTAGCTCAGAGGCCACTAGAAACTCCTTGACAAACAAGAAGGGAGTAGTTTCTGGCAGCCGCAAAACATGACCACTATGTTTCCCTTTAGAATCAGAACGTGTCCCAGAGTCGTGGAAACAATAGATAACTATTTCACTCAGCTCAATCGTGCATGCTTAGTTTTCTCCAAAGTTACACAGAAAAGAACAGACGGGCGTTTCAATAAAAGATTTATTGAACAGTCTTGTTTCTGGTGTAAGTAAAATGTGCTGTTACGATCACAAGACAGTATGCGAGATAAATAATGTACAGTGTGAGCAGTAGAAATAAATAATACTGCGATAGCATTATCTTTTAGCGTATATTCACATACATAAATAACATGAGCTAAAAATGCGAGTACTCATACGATGCGTTTCTAATCTAGTTCTACCCCAATGTACCTAACCTAACCTAGGTGTAGGGAGAGGTATGAAGTAGGTGAAGTATTCCTTACTATGGTATACTAAGAGTATGTTAAGCCTAGTATGCCTAGTATGCCAAGAGTCCCTCTAGGTTCTTATCAGCTCCATACCTGAAGAATGAGAGAGGTAGGAATCTCTTTGCCAGACTCGAACTCCAACACCCCGCAAGGGAAGTCAGATCACTGGAAGCTGGACTCTCTGCGTGCAGGGATGACAGCGTCTTCTCAGTGCGTCAGGCCGGGAAACGGGCTCCTCTGAAGTCGAGGTCTCCTCTATTTTACAAGGGCTAGGGAAGGTATTTTTATACCTGAGTGGTACCTCATAATGTTAGTATTGACGTGAGTCGGACAGCGAAAGACGTCATGAATGAACCCCTAAGGAATATTGGTTCATGCATAATATATGAGTCCTTGAAGAAGTCAATAGTCCTGGGCTAGGGAAACTCCCGCAGCCTAAGGGTCTGTTCTTCACGAACTCGTTGTGACGTTAGGGTGGACGGATGTCGGAGACCATGCCTGTATTTGGAGTGCACGGTTTAATGCCTAAATAAGGCCTGGGAATTTATGCCTATATAAGGGCAGGGCGAATTGTGCCTATATAAGGACATGATACTGGAAAGCCCGTTATGGACACCCTAAGAGGAATACAACAAAACCTTAGAAATTCACAGAAAAAATCAAAGGGTACAGGGATGTTATAGTTAGGCTCACATTTCACTTGTACAAAACCAGTGAAATTCAGCAGTTTTAGCTAGTTGAGCTAACTATAACTGATGCCGCAACAATGCACTGCTTATGACCTCACATATTACATCACTCATGACATGGTAAGTGACTTCACTGATGATATCTCCAATGACATCACTGATTACATCACTCATGACTTCTCAAATGACATCACTGATAACATCATCCAGTGAACCACTCACACACCCACTAACACCCCTATACAACATATTGTACACCCACTATCACACAACCACTGGCATACCCATTCACAGGCCCATAGAAACACTCACACATCTATTCACTAATCAATTGAGGCACTCACACATAAACTCACCCATACACCCACTAACGCAACCAGTAACTCACATTAACAGCCACTCATGCAACTACTCACTGAACAATAAAGGCACTCACACATCAAGACATACAGACATACAGACACTCACATACCTGCACATACACCTATATAACCACAGACACACTGAGTCAGTCACACATATACCTACTCACACATGTACTCACTCACCTATACAGTCATTCATATGGCCACTCACTCATCCAAACAGTTACTCACACATACACACATACTCATACATATACTAACACATGTATGTACTCACATATACAGTCACTAAGATAAGCAGATAGTCTCCCAGACAACCTCACTCATAGTAATTTACTAAAACAGCACACACATACCCATTCACTCACCCATATATCCACTCACATACCCTGTTAATCACCAATACATCCAATTACATATGCATTCATGCACTCTGTAACTCACCAATACAGGCACATAGGTACCTCCACAGCCATCATTCACCCACTCATGCAGGCTCACATTCACCATTTACAGCCACTGACACACCCACACACTCACCCATACAGCCACTCATTCATCCTCTTATTCACTTTTACAGCCACTTCCATACCTACTGTCTAGACCATACAGATGCTCACACAGCCACTCACTTACTCATACACAAACTCACTCATGTATAGAGTCTCTCACATACCCACTCACTCTTCTATATACCACATACATACTCACTGACTCACCCATCTAGACACTCCTTCAGCTATATACCTTACTATATATATTTAACACTCAGTATGTTTTAGAAAACACTCACAATCACTGGAGGATGTTACCAGTGATGTCAATTGAGATGTAATCAGTGATGTCATTTGAGATGTCATGAGTGATATCATCAGTGATGTCACTGACCATGTCATTTTGTTTTCTACCTATAACGTCCCTGTAAACTTTGTTTTTAAGTGAATTTCGAAGGCTTTTTGAATTTTATTTCCTAACTGTAACCACTAACCTTTGACAGTGAGTGTGTGAGTGAGTGCATGAGTATCTCAGTAGGTCTGTGAGTAGGTGTTATAGTGTCTGAGTGGGTCTGTGAGTGCCTGAGTAGGTCTGTGAGTGGGTGTATGAGTCTCTGAGTAGGTCTGTGAGTGAGTGTGTGAGTCTCTGAGTGGGTCTGTGAGTGAGTGCATGAGTCTCTGAGTGGGTCTGTGAGTGGGTGTATCAGTGTCTAAGTGGGTCTGTGAGTGGGTGTGTCAGGGTCTAAGTGGGTCTGTAGGGTGGGTGTATGAGTCACTGAGTGGGGCTGTGAGTTAGTGCATCAGTTTCTCAGTGGGTCTGTAAGTGAGTGCACGAGTCTCCGAGTGGGTCTGTGTGTGGGTATGTGAGTCTGAGTGGGTTAAAAAGTGCCTGAGTGGGGCTGTAAGTGGGTGCACGAGTGTCTAAGTGGGTCTGTGAGTGGGTACGTGACTTTCTGAATGGGTCTTTGAGTGAGTGCATGAGTGTCTCAGTGGGTCTGTGAGTGAGTGCATGAGTCTCTGAGTGGGTCTGTGAGTAGGTGTGTGAGCCTGAGTTGGTCTGTGAGTAGGTGCATGAGTCTCTGAGTGGGTCTATGAGTGGGTGCATGAGTCTCTGAGTGGGTTTGTGAGTGGGTGTATGAGTGTTTCATTGGGTCTGTGAGTGGGTGCATGAGTCTGAGTGGGTCTGTGAGTGGGTGTGTGACTGTATGAGTGCTCTCTGTTTTGCACTCTTCTGCTCTGTTTTACCTTTTCTGTTTGTTTTTCTGCACTCTGTTCTGCCTTTCCTGCTCATTTCTCTGTCCTCTGTTTTGCCCTCTTCTACTCTGTTTTGCCTTTTGTGCTCATTTCCTATCCTCTGTTTTGTCTTTTTTGCAAATTTTTCTGCCCTCTGTTTTGCCTTTTCTGCTAATTTTTCTTCCCTGTTTTGCCTTTTCTGCTTGGTTTTCCTGCCCTCTGCTTTGCCTTTTCTGCAAATTTTTCTACCATTTGTTTTCCCTTTTTCCCCCTCTAAAATGGGGGAAGGGAGCTGCTGTAATTTCAATGGGGGGGCACACAACCCCACTCCCCAGGCTGATTTCGGTCCCAGGACCCACCATAATTCAGTGGGGGATGGCGGCCGAGCGACCCCCCTCCCTGGGCTGATTTTTGCCTCGGGGGACCCCCATCTCTTGGGGCCCGGCCATGTTTTCCTGGGTGCCCTGAAGCTTACTCAGGGCACCCAGTGTGCTATGGGACCACAGGGGAGCCTAAAGGCCCCGTGCAATCCCAAGCCTGTTTGCTTTTGCTTAGCGGGAGCTGTCCACTCCCACCAAGCAAAAGCAAATAGATATGTCCCCGAGGTGGACACCCCAAGACATAGCAGGAGCCAACCCTGGGAGGTTGCAGTCCCCAGGTTCATTAATTGCTCCAGGAAGGAGGCCATACCGCCCCCCTTCTTTAATTTTCACGAGTCTTCCCTGGGGAGGTTGTTGTCCCTGGGGCCATATATGGCCTGGAAGGGGGGGCACCAAGCCCCCTCCAACTTTTTCAAGTTGTTTGCCCTGGGGAGGTCACGTGGCCCTCCATTACTTTCCATTTAGCCCCGGGGAGGTAGTGGTCTCTGGGGCATGGGGGTCGGCGTGGCCCCTGCATAATTTTTTTAATTAAAGCCCGGGGAGGTGGTGGTCTCCAGGGCCTTGGGGGTCCCGTGGCCCCCCACACAATTTTTTTACTTAAAGCCCCAGGGATGTGGTGGTCCCTAGGGGGGCCACTCAGCCCCCACTATCATAAAAACATAAGCCATGGGGAGGTGGTGGTCCCCAGGGCATAAAAGTGCCCTAGGAGGGGGGACACATGCGCCCCCCCATTCTTTATTTTTAAAATGTGGGTACATGCCACTGGGATCTTGCTCACCCGAGGGCTTTAGTGTAAACAAGCGTAGGAGACCACACTTGTTTTTTTAATTTCATTTTTGTCACAATTTGTCACAATTTTGCGGCATACATTTTTTTAAAGTGCTTTTTTGTGGACCCCAAGAATAAGGCTTGGGGGTCAGGGTAATCCTACCCTGGCCCCTTTTCTTTTTTTTGCCTCTTTGTTTGGGACTCGGCTGTAACCAAGTCCCAAGATGACTGCCAACACTTCCTGGTTGAAGTGTTGGCAGTCAATCAGAGCTCTGCAGATTGCTGCACAAGCTTGTTGTTATTCGCAAAGGCTTTGTCATGCCTGCTGTGCCCGCTCCGTCTTTCATACGGGCTACAGCAGAGGAGTATAAAACTCCTCCGATCCTGTAGTAGAACGCTTTGCGTTCTAGTGTTTTGGGAACTTGTCAGCCTCTGCTTCCGGGTCACTTACCTGTGCGCTTCTGGTCCTCCGGCGGGATCTCGGCATTCCTCCTTGGATTTCTTCATGGCCCAGCAATCCTCGCCCGCAGGTTCCTGAAACCTCGTCACGGCTCTCCGGTGGGATCTCGGCGTTCCTCCTCGGATCTCTTTGTGGCTCCTGCAATCCTTGCCCGCAGCTTCCTGAATCCTCGCCATGGCTCACCAGCGGGATCTCGGTGTTCCTCCTCGGATTTCTTTGCGGCTCCTGCAATCCTTGCCCGCAGCTTCCTGAATCCTCGTTCCGGTCACTGGGTTTCTTCAGTCCTGCAAACAAATAGAAAGAACAGCAACCAGTTAATCTGCATTTGTGGTAACAGCGCGAATTGCGCTGCCAATAGTCTTTGCAACATTAATAATATTTAAAAAACACTTATCTGAGCATAGGACCTTCGTCCTTGGAGACCTGTCTTTTCATTTTTTCTGCTAACCAAAGGGTGTTCCTGTAAAAGAGAAGGAATACATTATCACTTCTTCCTGAAGTTAAGGAAGTATAAAGTATAGCTTATATACTGAGTATTTTTATTAGAACATTGTACTGGTAAGTTGCTAGGGTATCATTTTTTTCCAATTCAGTTCTCCTGCTACCATGGGCCATTTCTTGTATAACATAGGTGGGTGCTATTTACTTTTCTTTCATTTCTTTTATACTCCATATTTTGACATTACCTCATTGGCGTTTATAGTTTTACTTTTTCTGTAGATAGGAATCACAGATCCCACTCGGACAGTTTATTGCTATGTAGTGGAAGAAGGGAATTGCTAAGGTAGTTTAGAGAGATACACCATACCTCTATATCATTATTGTAACACAGTGCTCATCTCTCTTTCACACATTCATATATTCTGTTCATCTTGTTACATGCAGGAAATCCTCCTGACTGCCTTGCCTTACCCTTGAGTGGGAGACGTCATGGGACACTTTCTTTTTCTCTCCTTATTTTTCCCTTCTTCCCCTGATTTACCATTGGTGCTTTGACTCTGTTGGGTACGAGTGAATAGGTGAAGTTGGGACCTCTCCTCTTGCATGCCGTTCCTGCGGAAACGTAGGTAAGAGTCTGACAGGCTTCTTGATCTCAGATATACAAATTTGGATCTCCTTTAGTTTCTCACAAACTACTGAATGGATTTACACCAAATAACTGAAAGTGTGATCTGCGTAACCAAATTTACCTCTCTACCAAATTCTGTGTAATTTCGTCCAGCTGTTCGGGCTGTAGTCGTGTTCAAAGCTCCTAAGGGAGTTAAAATGGAAAATGCACTTTTTTGACCCCCCCCTTTTCCTCAGCCTCCGCTTGATGGATCACCCCAAAACTTTCCATGCCCAACTAGAACCGCCGACACACTGTTTCTGGAAAATTTCATGAAAATTCATAAAACGGCGTCAAAGATATAGGCAAGTAAAATGCTTTTCCTATGGAAACATGGTCCTATTTGTGTGTGTTTTTACTTGCCTACATCTTTGATGCCGTTTGATGAATCTTCATCAAATATATATATATATATATATATATCGTTTCGAAGATCCAATGTTGATCCTCCAAATAGCGAGGTAAATATAAGAGGCGGCACACCAGGAGACTGCACAATTCATTTATTGCGCACCAAGACGACGCGTTTCGCATTTTCGAAAAAGGCGAAACGCCGAAACGTGTCGTCTTGGTGCGCAATAAATGAATTGTGCAGTCTCCTGGTGTGCCGTCTCTTCTGTTTACCTCGCTATTTGGAGGATCAACTTTGGATGTTTGAAACGAAATTAAAACGGCTGCTGTCGCTTTTGACTGGCACCAACATCGTGGGAAAGGGAGCTGCTAAGTACAGCGATATCCTGTGAATATGTATATATATATATTTACACACAGACACACACACACACACACACACACACACACAGATATCCGTGTTCTGGGTAGTGTCTGTGATTTTGCTCGAGTTTTGATGGATCGCATAAAAATCACATTCTGCAGTCAATTAAGGAGGGAGGCTACTTGCTGGGCGTCCTGCAGAAATGTTTGTTTTTTTAGATATTTCAGAGGGGTCCGTCCCCCACCACAAACCTCAGTCCACACTTTCTCTCCCCGAGCGGGTCAAGAAAAGCAGCCATGGGCTCTCAGAAATAGTTGGCTCTCAGCAATGGCTTTTGGATCAATAGGTTAGTTAGAACAAAAAGTGTAGCTCATATTTAGGTGTTTTGTCGATTTCCACCTCAAGGGCAGTTCAGCCGTTGAAACCGCCGTAGAACATGGTGCAGTCTATGTCAGCGCTTTTTAAAGATGAATTTCTCTCCACAAGATATCACTCTCCTCTGCTAAAAGACATTAAAAAAGATGCGTAACTTCCTATTTTGCTAGGGTTTTTTAACTAACTTTATTTTGAAGGGTTTTGTGTGCTCGAAAGGACTTCGAGCGGCTATAGCATTCATACAAAAATAATACGATTGGCTTTCATATACCACTTCACAGGAACGTGAACTGAAGGACACATTTACAAAAATTTTACGCAATGCAAGGTAGCAAACAAAGTTACTGCATTGAGTGAAAGGGAGAGAGCAGAAATGCTCCATATTTACAAAGCTATGGAGCATTTCTGCTTGTTCTTTGCGCTGGCGCACAGTGTGCAGCCTAGTGCCAACGCAGTTGCCCTTGCATCATAGTGCAAGGGTGCCTGTGTTTCAGGCAGGATTGTTGTTGTGCATGAAGGGACATCTCCCTGCACAAAAACAATCTTTAGGGCATTTGCATCTTTCGGTGTGTGCTGCAGAACGCAGCACATGTGCAAAGAGGAAATAGCAAGGAAAAAGAAAGATATTTCTCCTCCTTAGGCCTCACTCGGGAAGGCAAAGTATTTTGACAGATTCACAGGTTTACAAGTCTTTGTAAATCTCTAATGCACCAAATTCCATGGGTAGATGCCTGGAAATGCCCAAGCTCCACCTATGGAATGTCTCCCAAGTTGAAATGTAACATAATGTAGTGGAAGCAGCTGCCTTTCATTACCTTTCTTTACAAAGTCACGCAAGGAAACGCAAATCAGGCCTTGCATGACTTTGTAAGTAATACTAAAACATTTGCGTTGTCCTCGCATTGCTTTGCATGAGACAAGGACAATGCAAAGGCTTCATAAATGTGGGTGGGCTGGAGTGTTGTATTCACCAACAGGTTGTATTCACCAACAGACTAACAAGATTGCATACTGCGTTCAGGAACCCTGGCACCTAGAGTTGGGGGGGGGGGGGATGGAAAACATACCAATTGGGAAACAGGCAAAATTGGCCTGTTTTTTTCAGTCAGCTTGTGCAGCACATCTGGACTGTATAAACTATCCAAATTATTTCCTCTGGCAAACCAGAGAGAGGGCTGGATTTCGGACGTTTAATGCAGTCCGAGCAGGTTGTGTGGTTCTCACTGGTGAATTACAAGAACTGCCCGCGATCAGGGCAGTTCTCTGTTCGTGGCATGATTACTTGCTGCCTTTCATGTTTCTTTTTTTATCTGAGACAGATGGAAGCAAGTTGACAACATGTGAGAGGTGAGTCACTTCCACTTACCACCAAATGAAAACAAAATCACCCAGGCTAACCTACAAAGGACACTGTTAAGCTATTCAGGCTTTGCCAGCGCACATCAGTATATTAGATGAGCAAGGTCACATTTCTGGCCGATTGATTGTACCTCTGACATCAAAACTTTGTACTTATTCTCCGACTACTGCTTTCCATAACAAAAAGAACTCCCCTTGATGTGGGATGGAGCGACTTTTCAACCCCTACAATGAATAAATAGCTACATTCATAACAAAAGCAACATTGTTAATAGGGTCAATTGCATTTAGTGCCACCACTGTGCAGTTAAATCCACTGTGACAGTTTATAGATGGTGGTCAAATTAGTGCTGGCGGTAAACGCATCACTGAACAAAATACCGCCTGAAAAAAATTGCCTATCAAAATAAAGTCAACTGTGTGATATCTTGAAAAGTGCATCTTGCTCAACCATACGAAGCGTGGGGTTACCTGTCAGACTTAACACTAGTTATTAAAGAGGCATTTGTCCTTCAGGGACCCTTTGGCAGCCTTCAAATCTGCCATGGCTGTCAGTATTTTTACTACCTGCCATAATTTTTACCCCAAGCGGTATTTGTTTAGCAGCTGGAAATTCAGGAAAACATGTTTTATCTCAGCTGCATTTTTAAGTTTTGCATTAGCCGTTCAATACATATAATCACTCAAAAAATAACAAAGGTTACAGGAATGTTATAGTTAGGTTCCATTTTCACTCGTACAAAATCATAGAAATTTAGCAGTTATAGTTACTTGAGCTAACTATATCTTACGCCCCTGCAATGCACTGCTTATGACCTAACATATTACATCACTCATGACATGGTCAGTGACATCACTGATGACATCTCAATGACATCACTGATAACATCATCCAGTGAGTGTAAGTGTTTTGTAAATGTTTCTGAGACTTAAAGATATATACTAAGCTACACCATAATTTAAATCACTATTCTTTCTGTACTACTAATGAATGATACTGCTTCTAACATATGTCATCTGAGTGGCTTTATGACTGTCTGTATCAGTGTGTGAGTGGGTGTGTTAGTGGCAGATTGGATGATTAAGTGGGGGTATAAGTATCTGTGGGGGTGAATAAATGGGTGTGTGAGTAGCTGTATGGGTGAATGAGTGGGTCCTGTGCCCGTCAGCACCTGGAGGAGGCTGGACTGGGCCACCCCCCTAACACCTTCACAACTGATTCATCTTGGAGGTGGTACGTTCTGGTTTACAGATATTTTATGGACCTTTTGAGTGGATTCTATCTGCAGCCCCTGAATGCTTTTTCAAACCACTAGTCATTCATTCTCTGTTAGTACTGTTGTCAGTATTGAGTTACAAGTACAATGGGGAAGAGGAAAGCTATCCATTAATGGGACTGAGAAAAGACCTAGAGCCTGTAACACAATACTGTCCTTTCTAAATCAGGCAGTTGGAGTGTTATCAGACGAAATCTCCTGTGCCGAGGTAGAGTTGGCTGCAAACCATCAAGCTACTATTACAGCCAGAGATGTTCAAGGTGAGGGGGTAGTTAGCTCAATCGTTGTCCCCCTCCATTTGTCTCTCACTCCGCCCCTCTCCTGTCAACTCTCACCCAATAAACCCTTACTCACCATGGCACATTCCAAGAATTGCGAATCTATTCTTAATAAGCAAACTGCTGATACTCAAAGACTGGGAGCCACGCGTAAATCAAAAATACAGGGCAATTACCTATTAACAAACCAACTAGAAAGCCCCCAACTGGCCCTAGGGAGGCAGTTGTGAAGCCTGTATCTGAAATTAATACTGATAATCTCACTGCCCCAGGGCTCGATAAGGCTGAATGCAATTTTGTGGAACTGTTTCATAACCTGGAACACAAGGTTTTAACAACCCTCAACGCCTTTGGAACTCGGATTTCTGCCCTGGAGCAATCAGTGGGAAATAGTCAAGGGTCCGTGGACTTTATACAATTACACATCAAGAATGTGCCCTGTAAGTCAACCCTCAGAACTAGCACTCTCACCACTGTAACGGGTGTTAATACCTCCAACAATCACACCAAGGGTTTCCCAAGATGTACTGAGCCCCTTTTGCCTCAGGCAACTAATAAGGCCTCAGCGTCCTCACACAAAGCCATCTGCTCCCCACGACCAATGTCATCATCTACAAATAACGATGACCTCACCTACCTGATGGCTCCCTAACATCCCCATAACGGCAGCCCCTCACTCATCACAAAAAGCCTCTCTTGCAGATTATCCCTGTACTAATGTTATTTAGCTGCCACCCCCTATGTCCTTATAATGGTGGGTTTTCCTCCCCTAAGGAAGGAGGCTCAGGAAAATGATGACCAACTTAAGAATAAAGTAGTTAATTGGCTGTCGTCCAGGGCCAACGCATGCCAACCTTTATTCCAGTTTCTGGCAGAGGAGATTATCGTGGTTTGCAGAGTGGGATGAATTGGCCCTTCCCTGAAGATGTTCTCAGGTGATTGTTAACTTTAGTAACGCCATGCGGGCAGGATGTATCCTCCATACTCTGAGGCCCAAAGGTGCTGCCAAGAGCTGAATTGCTTCTTCTATTCACCGCACATTTCAGTGCTATCTGGCAGGGGAGGCCAGCATTTCAACCAGAATAGGCAACAAGATGGATTGGTCAACCATCCATGCTATAGAAACACCACAATTATACAACTTAACAACCGTTTTTCACCCTTGAGTCAACTGGAAAAACATGGGATGTTAAGGGATGCCTACATCTGGATGGATTTGCCTCATATATTGAACCAGCTATTTTTTCGTCCAGTGGGCGTGCCAGAGGAGGCCTCACTACATTAGTAAATTTGGGCCTCAACTGTAAAGTTGATGTTATGAAGTCGAACTCGAAGGCTGTCCAGGGCACTCATTTGACTTTCAGAAACAAGTGCACACTGCTTGTCATTAACTTTTATAATGCAGTCATATCTAAATGATTTTCCTTCCACCCATGTTATTCTTGTCAAGATAACGATGGCCCAGAGTATGAGAATCCACTCACTCACTAGTTGCACCTCGAGCATACACATCAAAGTGATTCTGTTAACTGTCTAATTGCTGAGTACAATTTGATCAATTTAATGGATTCAAGACAAGAAGGGATAGTCGAAAGGATACCTACGTTCAAGGGGGGAGGTCATAGCACCACAATAAATTATATTTTTGTGTGTCCATAGCCCTTGTAGATTTTAAAGTATTTTGGCATAATTTAAGTGACCATAACCCTCTGTCAGCTACCTTTTTCTGGGACAAAAAGCCCATTGATGTAGCACCCCTGTACAAGGAGCCAGTCTTCCCCACTGACCAGGGACGGAGAGTGCGGTGGGCCTCTATTGTCCCCTCGGATTTCGTTTACAATCTGGTTACTTCGTGCAGAGCCGATTTTCATTTATGTCTTTCAGAAGAGGCTTTGGCGCCAAGTATCATGCTGTCTTATTCAAATATCTGTAAGTTCATTAAATTCACTCTTTACAAAGTAGGTGCTACTTCCATGAGCCAAGTAGTTAGATGGCTTGACAAAAGTGCTCCAAAGCACATAAGGATTTGCTGAAAATTCTTGCACGAAACACCTCGGTGTCAGGATAAGGTCAAAAGGGCCAGGGCAATATACAGCTTGACCTGTAAGGAGCGTAAGATCCAGCTGAAACAAGAGGCCTGGGAAAATCTTCTGACTGCCAGTATGCAGCGAGGCAGTGCTGCCTTTTGGAGAGTGGTAAATTGTCCCCTCTTTAATAGTGACCAACTTTCCAACCAGGCAACTACTATTAAACCACAAGCCTGGGTTAAGCACTTCAAGGCCATCTATAATCACGAGGAAGAGGCTACTGAGATAAAGGGCATCAGGGACGGTCACACAATTGTTTTCAAACTGGCTGAGGTCCCTGCAGCTATCTCCTACCTTCCCTCTAATAAAGCCCCTGGGCCTGATGGAGTGCCAGGGGACCTCTTTAAATCTTCTGTTGATTACTGGGACCCTCTAATAAGCTTGCACCCAAACTCAGCTGTTAAAGGCCCCCTTCCACCAACTTAGTGTCAATCAGTCATAGTTCCAATCTTTAGGAAGGGCAATAGGTCAGATCCAGTCTTGTTTCAGGCCAATATCGCTTATTGATTCGGAGGTGAAAATTATCAGCCGGGTCCTGTTGGATCGCCTCTAAACCTGGGCTGAGGAGCACAGTATTCTGTCCGACCTTCAATATGGGTTCAGGCCAGGATGGGTTACCATTGAGCAAAACCTGAATCTCTATCTGCTGATCTGTAAGTACCCCAAGGTCAGGAGGGGGGCAATCCACCTGGCCTTCATGGACCTCAGCTCTACTTTTGATAAAGTAAACCTCTCCAAACTGTGGTCCATGATGGTCCAGATGGGAATAGAGCCTGCATTATTCATTTTTTTTAATGATTTGCACAAGGAACTCTCAGCTTCTATCAGATATGGGCTTGATGGTGAATGCACACAGCACTTTAAATTGAAGCGTGGGGTTCGACAGAGCTGTATTTTAGCATCATTTCAATTTATGTTTTATATCAATCAATTAGAACTAGTATTTGACCGACCCTCATTTGGATGTCCCACAAAGCCGGTGGCTGCCCAATTCCTGCTCTTCTTTATGCAGATGACACTGTTTTAATCGCTCGGACGGCCAAGCGGTTACAGAGACTTTTAAATCTTTTTATCGATTTTATGAACAGCCTTGGTTTATCCACAAAGCTGTATTGGTGAGTTAGTGAGTAGGTGTGTGAGTGAGTGGCTGTATGGGTGAGTGAGTGAGTATGTGAGTGAGTGCCTCTATGGGTAGGTGAGTAGGTATGTGAGTGGCTATATGGGTGACTGAGTGGCTGTGTGAGTGGCTGTATGGGTCAGTGAGTGGATATGTAAGTGACTGTATGGGTGAGTGAGTGGCTGTTAGAGTGGGTGTTTGGTTAACTGAGTG
This sequence comes from Calotriton arnoldi, assembly GCA_963921515.1. NCBI lineage: Eukaryota > Metazoa > Chordata > Amphibia > Caudata > Salamandridae > Calotriton > Calotriton arnoldi. The sequence continues at coordinate 546,183 of CAWUFW010009931.1, forward strand.
GGTGTGTGAGTGGCTGTATTGGAGTGTGAGTGTCTGTGTTAGTGACTGTATGGGTGAGTGAGTGGTCATCTGAGTGCTTGTTGGGATAAGTGAATGGGTATGCAAGTTGTTGTGAGAGTGGGTGTGTGAGTAGTTGTATGGGTGTGAGAGTGGGCAGTTAAGAGGCTGTATGGGTGAGCGACTGGCTGTCTGAGTGATTGTATGATTAAGTGGATGTTTGAGTAGCTGTATGGGTGATTGTTTGTCTGTATAAGTTGTTGTATGGGTGAGTAAGTAGGTGTGTGAGTACTGTATGAGTGAGTGAGTGGTTGTGAGAGTGTCTGTATGGGTGAGTGAATGGATATGTGAGTGAGTACATAGATGAGTGATTGGTTGTGTGACAAATTGTATGGATCTGTGAATAGGTATGTGAGTGGTTCTGTGTGTGTATTAGTGTATGAGAGACTGCATGGGGTGTGAGCGTATGTGTGAGTAGTTCTGTGGATGATATCATCAGTGATGTCCTTTGAGATGTCATCAGTGATGTCATCAGTGTTGTTACTGACCATGTCATGAGTGATGTAATATGTTAAGTCATAAGCAGTGCATGTAAGTTATAGTTAGTTCAGGTAACTATAACTGCTGAATTTCTATGGTTTTATATGAGTGAAATGTGAGCCTCACTATAACGTCCATGTAACCTTTTGTTTTTTCAGTGAATTTCTATATTTTTTAAATTCTATTTCCTAACTATAACATCCCTGTAACCTTGCTGTGTGAGGGTGTGTGAGTGGTTGTGTGTGTATGTACGTTGGTGTGTGAGTGTGTGGTGGGTGTGTGAGTACATGTGTGACTGGCTGTATGGGCATGTGAGTAGGTGTGTTAATGGCTGTGTTGGTGTGTGAGTGTCTATACGAGTGGATATATGGGTGTGTAAATGGCTATGTGAGTGGTTGTGTAAGTGTGTGTGTGAGTCAAATTAGTATACTTTGTGTACCACTAATGAGTGATACTATTTCTAACATGTATTATGTGAGTGGCTGTGTGACTGTGTGTATCCGTGTGTGAGTTAGTGTGTTAGTGAATGTTGCTGTGGGTGTGCAAGTGGTTGTATAGGTGAATAAGTGGGTGTGTGAGTAGTTGTATGGGTGAATAAGTGTCTGTGTGAGTAGCTGTATGAGTCAGTGAGTGGCTGTGTGATTAGCTGTATTGGTGAGTGAGTGGCTGTGTGAGTGGCTATATAGGTGAGTGAGCGGCTGTGAGAGTAACTATTGTGTGCTCACTGTGCTGGGCATGAGTTCATTTGTGTTTGGAGTGTTGATTGGGCCTAGATACACTGCTATATAATAATAATGCATTTGTTCATTCTCTTCTAATATCCAGAGGATGGCTTCCCAAACTTTTACTGGTCGAATACATTGACATTTATTTTTTCAGTGCTCTTCTCCCTGTTTTAGAGCCCTATCTTTTCTGTTGTACAGGAGAAACTGTCTGTTTTTTATGATATCTGAGTATTTCAATATGTAGATAGACTTTGTTCTCTTTTCCTGGCCAATTTGCTCTGAAAATACACTTTTTAAATTTTTGGGCTGCCACTAAAATGGAACTCTTATTTGTAGTAATTTATTGGGGGTATTTATAAAGTGTAAACCTAGCACCGGGAGACAACATAGGCTAGACATAACTACAATATTCATATCCCACTTGCGTGGAAATAGACATGTAGGAATGCTCGCAAAGAGAAGTTAAGACATTATAAGCACTAAATATAGATAACTGCACAATATATCAAGAGGTGGAAAAATTGGGGAAGGGATGTCCTCAATAAAGGTAAGTGGACAGTCAAGTGGTGCATTAGGAGGGTTTTCCTTAATAGTGCTAAAGATACAGACTGTCACATGTGCAAAGGGCGATCATTCCAGAATATTGGACCATTTTCACAGTGTAGTTGTTTTAGAAAAAAATAACAGGCATCACCTATTTGTGATTAGAATTTTATTTTCATTTACCAACAGCATAGTACAGAAATGTATCAATTTCTTGCTTTATGCTGAAATGGAAGCATAAGATAAAAAAGTTTTAGCTAGTGTAACAAGACCCATATTTATTGAACATAAAAAGAGAGCATTCTTTTCTGAAACATTTGAAATAATTACCTTGCTGATTTTGAAGCATACCTGACTTCAGCCTCAAATTTAGGTCTCTATTAAGGTGCTTAAATACATGGTTTTGTTGCTAGATTGCTTAACAGGCAATCGTAATGACACACTTCTTTTGAACAAAGCAAGGCTTAACTGTTTCTAAAGCTGCATATAAATGCCAGGATACTTTTACGGATTGTAAGGCTCTTAAAAAGGCTCAGCTCTACTTAGTTATTGTTTTTGTTCTTGGCGTTGGAAGTGCCCTGTTCATTACCTACAGACACTGTCTATGGAACAAATAGGAGGACGTCTTTATAAGGGTTGTTTTTCTTTGGATGGGTGCAGTTTATGTTCACTTTATATATGCTGCTAGGAGGGCAGATGTAGTTTAGTGGCTAACTTACTGAGATAATATATAATGGTTTGATGCCCCTCGCCTCACTTATGCTCAAGCTATATAACTGTCCCCAGCATGGCAGCATAATAAAGGTTTATCCTCTCAGTGTTATGTTGAGTACGTAAAGCATCTACTTATGCACCTCGTCTGCTCGGATCCTTCGTTATGGTACAGTTGCACTTCATTAACAAGAGTCGATTTACTTTTAAATGGCTACAAGATCACAATGTAGCTTTTAGCATGAGAGCTGTTACGGCATCCGATTGTGTCAGAGGGCAATGGGAGTCTCCTGCAGAAGCCAGCGCTAATCTGCTGCCCGCTATTTCTCTGAACTAAACTGAGAGCTGGCGCTGCTTGTCTTCCTCAGCTCTGGTGCCTACCCTTTGTTTTCTCAACACATCCCTGAGTATGGTGCAAATGAGGCTTGTTTAAGGGATTCCCTTTGATGAGCAAGGTCTGTCATGTTCGTTAGGCTAGTCCTGTCATGTATGCCCCCTTTTACATGCATTGTCCCATCCACACGACAATAACGGTTCTGAAGGGTGACCTTTTACCTAGTAGTTAGCCCTGTCTCTTCATGAACAGGCTCTTAGTATAATAACAAAATATCACTATACCTGATGTATATAAATATGTCCTCAGGCACTGCATAATTATTCTGTATAAAGGTCACCACTTTTTTTTTTTCCTTGGCCAACAGCCCGCTGTGCATGATCGCATTTGTTTGGAAAAACATTTATGGTTGTTTTCAAAACATTTATGATTGTTTTAAAAACATATTGATTCTAGAAGAAACCCTGGAGTGACCACTCTAGTATAAAAAAAACCTTATTCCCCCTGCAGATGAGAGGAGAATTCCTTCCAAGCTGACACATGGTCCTGCATTCTCTACCATCTGGTGAGGGGGTTGGAGCTTCCCTAGGGGATTCTTGGCTACACACGCATATGCACATATACATGCTACACCTACATATCTAGGCTAGGTACATTTAGGCCAATTCCGTAGGGCGCGCATTTTAGGAGTATGCAAATGCTACTGTTTATCTGAACTGTATATGTTAATCTTCTTAACACTATGGTAGAAATGTATCTACTGTTTACCATATTAGCACTTGCGATTTCTTTCGTATGCTTCTGTCTCCTGATTGTCGCAGAACATATGTTTTACATAAGTCTGTCGCTGGACCAATAAATACTTATTGAAAACATCCTAATTGCCATCCTGTGTACTTCCTGAGAATAAGTAAGCACGAGTGACTGAGCGAAAAGTACTGTACTGTTTTCCACGATCCCTGAGGAATCAGGGTTGTCATGTTCAGTGGTTGCCAGAAACTACCTCACCACTTTAAGATACAGGGTGGTGGTAGTGGCACTGTAGAGCTAGCTAGGCTAACGACTGACATATCCTGTGGGGGTGTTCAGAGTCGGTTTGGACACCAAGCCCTCAGTTTAGGTCATCCAAAACACGCATGTCCTGCGGATTCCTAGGAACTACACGACATGGCGCCGCCAACGTTGGTTTGGTTCTTATAATAACAGTGAAAATCTGAGTAGTTCAGTCGTGCTTTCTCAGAAAGCCCTACTCACACTTTTAAGAGACGTCTGAAGTGGGAAGGGAAATCTGTCTCAGCTGAGCAGATATACCCTGTGTATTGGCTGAATGTTTAAACAAGATTGTAAGGATAAAAGTTCCCACATTGTGCAAAACCCTAGCTCTTAAAAATTGTTCTTCTCCTTTAAAAATGACTGACCATGCGAGTACTCCGGCGGAAGATGAATTTGCAAACAGTCTCAACATTACAGAGAACTGCAGACATGCAGTAACTATAAAATTGTTAGAACACGGCGTACCCTCAACAGGTGGCTGTGCTACCTTTGTGATTGAGGCACACAAGGTGTTCGGATCAGAAGTATTCTATTCTTGGGTTCGGTTCCCAGCTGCAGATCCACAGACTAGATTGTTCCACACATACATTGTAATTTAACCACCAGATGAATACATTCCATACGAAGACATTAAAGTCCCGTTAACCTACCAGCAACATAGAAACTGGTTTAAGGGCACCCTCCCACACACATCTGTCATGAGACTCGGTCCACTCAGCATAGAAGGAGCGACCTGGCCGGTCTTAGCGACATATACTACACATCCTGAGATAGATACACTACCGGTGGATGAAGTCCGTACAATATACAAAGACATAGTCAGGCTATACAGACACATTGTCCAATTTGGCATGCGAACATTAAGAGTCCAACCTGCGAGACATGCTCCAGTCGGTCCACATCAGACCACACCTACAATTAACCCACAGACACTAAAATCAGTAATGGGGACAATCCCCTCAAAACAGGAACGAATTTCGTTTTGGATAGCACAAAAAATTGCACAGCTGGAAGCAGTATTTCCCCATGCGGGTCCTCAGGAAAATATAGAATGCTAACCATTTGCTCACCAATGGGAATGGTTCCCTCGATTGAGGATTGTACCACTTGGGGAACAATCTTTGCTGCCGTTTACATCAGAATACACAGTCCCCCTTCCATATCAGTCAATCCAGAGCTACTGAAACAGATACAGAATGAGTACAGGGCAGGACCTGCCCTGGACTTGGGGATGAAACTGATGGGTAATTTTGCCCAAGTCTCTGCAATCATGCTGAGCAACATAGAAGGAGAGGCAGCAGCAGTGGCCATATACCAGCGCCTAAGGGAAATAGCTCCTGTAAATAAGGAGCGAGAGTTACCAAACATTATCGAAGAAACTTATGCCACATTAGGTAGAGATAGTTTAGGAGCCAAACCAGGTAAGCCTCAAATGGGATAACAAACAATCAAAAAATAACAATAGAGAAAAGAATTCATGATCAAGGGGTGGGTCTCCCCAACGGGAGTCCTCTGAAAAGAGGTATAACCTTAGAAATTGAGATAATATTAGGAAACCTGACAGGTGTCAGGACACTGATACACGTTCCTTTCATTTCCTTTCAGGGTTCATCAAAAAACTCGGAGAGGGACGGGCGATCAGAACAAAAGCAAGAATATCGACCAAAGACAAAAAGGGAAACACATCGCAATTCAGATTACATTATCAAACAGGAAGAAAAACCTAAGGCATAACCTCAATTCAAAAAGAAGAAAGTAGCTGGCTTAAAAATTAGACATGCCCAGGTTACTGAGGACTTCAGCTTCTGAACGGGGAATGGGCTCTGACGATGCTAGACAGTGCGGCCGAAGCAACAATAGCTCGCCAGAACCTGAAGGATTTTCTGCTGACCAGTATTGGATGAATATATCACGGTGGAAACACCAGACACAAGAGTGAGTGTCCCACATCGACTATACGAAATTACACTCCAAATAGAAGGGGACATCTCAAGAAAAGTTAAAGGTCTACATTGGGAGAACTTAACATTTGAATATGATATACTGTTAGCAGAAAAAGATTGGCTGCCAGAATTTGTGATGGATTGCCCAAAAGAGGAAAGCGTCATTTTGCCTGCTTTCTCCGTCCTCGTTCCGAAATCTTTAAAACATTCATACGCGCAGGAGTGGGTGCTAGCGCTAGCTCTAGCATTATACCGCTACCATGTAGGGTGGGACGTGGAGTCTACTCACCACGAAATCCCATTAAAATCTTCTCCGAATCCACAAAGACAGTACCCTAATAAAAACGATGCAAAAAGACAGGTCAAAGAAATCTTAGACCAACTTGAATACCAAGGTGTGATTGAGACTTGCACCTCCCCAATGAACAATCCTTTGTTTCCCGTAATGAAACCTGACAACTCATATCATCTAGTTCTGGATTACCGACATTTAAACATATGCACATGAACATTTGCAGTTCAAAATGTACATAGTGCTGCATTAATGAATAACATTGTGCGGAAGAAATACAAAACTACATTAGATATTTCGAATGGATTCTTCTGCCAAAATATAGCTCCGGAAAGCAGATATTTGACAGCATTCTCTGCCCTCGGCACTCAGCGAATTTTTGTCATTTGCCCCAAGGGTATAAGAACAGCCCGGGACTATTCTTGGCAAGAGTGTCAGAATTATTACAAACATGCAATGAGGAGGCAGTGTCCTATGTAGATGACATCTATCTGACGGACGATTAATTACTTGAACACTTGTGTAGGGTGAACAACATAATTGTGGGATTCGCCAATTTGGGCTACAAATTTAATTTCAAGAAATCAAAAATTGCCCATCTCAATGTCCTATTTTTGGGATACGAGCTATCAAGTGAAGGCAAGAGCCTGGCAGCCAACCTTTTAGAAAAGTATGCGCTGCTTCAACCTCTCTGAAGGGTTTGCAATCCATTTTTGGATTGCTAAATTCTGGTACAAAATACATTCTAGATTATGCAGAAAGAGTGAAACCTTTCTATGACTTAATCAGACCTGATTTCATATCACATCAGTGGACACAGCAACACACAGATACTCTCCATTCAGTTCAGGCTGACATGATAGCATCAAAACATTAGCACATGTGAATTCTGCCAACCTGGTGATCGGGTGGTCCCGGGTTTATCAGGATATCCATACATCACTTTTAATGAAGGTGAGACAGTCCCAAATGCATACAACTCACATTTATATTCAAATGCTGAAATGCGATTCGCGGCCAAAGAAAAAATACTGACAGCAGTATAGACTGCTGTAGTGAGAGAAAGAGCACATGCACAAGGAAAACGCATTATCGTTGTAACACCGGTACCAACTTGAGAAGCAGTTACTAAAGCGAGCATTCCAAATGCAACAGCAATGCATCCGCGATGGATACAATGGGCTAATTCTCTCACTGCAACAGATGTAGATTACAAATACGATTCTACATTAAAAACACAAGCGTTCCTGCAGTACGAACAAGAATACCCTCTCCCGAATGAAATCTTGCCTCTAGAAAAATATGACTACATCATTTGCACTGATGGTTCTGCTCAGCCTGCCATTGGAAGTAAACAACAGTATAGCGCAGCATGTGCTATAGTAAAGGGACATATGCGGGACGGTAAGTTCCATCCCAGCAATACAACTACACAATCTCTAGGAGATTGCATCAGCGTGTTGGTGTACACGTTGAAGGGAATTCACTGGCTGATGAAGCCGCTAAGGCAACAGTGCGAACTGCTGCCGTTGCTGCAATGACTCGTTCTAGCACAAGGATGGACGTAGACATACTGATAGCTGTCAATGCCTCGAAGAACGGCTCTGCCATGCCAAAGAGCTTTCTACTTAAGTATTCCAATAAATTAGATGTGCAAAATACACCTTATGCCCAAATTCCAGGAGTGGGGGATAGAATTATACCAAACATGGATCGCAGAATAGGTTTGATTCTAGCTGCACACAAGGGTCTGGGCTCAGCACACACAGGAGTCACTGCTACAATTTCATTACTGAAGCGGCAATTCTGGTGGCCAGGTTTGTCTAAACAAACCAAGGGTTATGTTCTTAAGTGCGACATCTGCCAGCAGATGAAAGGTTCCACCGTAGCACGGCCACCACAAACATCACTACTAATTTCAGACAGACCTCTTGCATGTGCCTATTTGGACCACTGCTGCCCCCTAAATTCAGATGGGGCCTACAAGTACATCTTGGTGGCAGTGGATTCATGCTCTAGATTCCTGTGGGTTTGGCCTCAGCGTTCGGCTGACGTCTGCACTGTTATAAAGGATTTGTGAGTCTTCATCGGGACATACGCAATTGGCACGTTACATTCCGATCGTGGCCCTGCGTTTAGCTCACAGGCTTACAAGGAAGCCATGGAAAGTATGGGCATGGTCTTGCGCTACTCCTCCCCCTACCATCCCGAGGGAAATTCGGTGGTGGAGAGGAAAATCCGGGACCTAAAGCAATCCTTAACAGCAAGGGTATTAGGTGCGGACAGTAGTTGGGTCAATCACCTATATGGGGTCCAGAGGGCACTAAACAACATGCCAAGTAAATCCTTGGGAGGACGTACCCCCTGTGAGATCCTGTTTGGGGCAAGAATGTGGGTACCTGACCTTGATTGTGCCAGGTCAGTGGCAGATGTAAAACCATTCGAATTGAATGATCGTTTGGCTATTTTACAGGAACTCAATGAATTCCAGGCATTACAAAGCAACGTCCAAGTCAAACGAACCGCCACCGGTTCCGGCAAGATCTGCCTGGGTCCCAAAGATTGGGGACCTGGTCAGTGAAAGGATCATGGACAAGAAGGAGTTTGTGCCATCCTACAGAACACCTGTACCTGTCCTGGCGGTTCAAGGAACAAGAACAGTATTTCTTCCGCTCCTTGCCGGCAAGAAAGAAAGTAGATTCGTCTCCATTGATCTGATCAAACCACACTATGTGGCTGATTCTCAACAGTAGGCCACGTGGAATCCTGAGTAGCTGCAGATCTCCTCTAGCTACTATACTGGACATTCAGATGGAAAGACTAATAACGTTTCAAGACTCCCTTGTCAAAATGCAGGAGTATCAAATAACGGAGTACGAATTACACCTACATCCAAATGCACCTGACACTCAAATTGCAATTCGGCCCAGCAATGAAATCTACACCAATGTGCCTTCACAAGAAGCACCTGCCAGTTCTACAAACCCTGCAGAGCTACCAAAGATAGATCGAACTGCATCAGGATACTTCATCAACTTCGATGACTTTTCTTCAGTGCCAAGTGAATCTGAGCAAACGCCACCCATTTCTAAAAAAGAAAAACTCCAACAATTCTATCTCTGGCTGAAAAAGACTTGCTTTGTGTACCCATGGTTGCATCTTTGGTTTGCATCAGGGATCCTGTTCCTGTTAATTTGGATTGGTATAGTAACTGTCTTTTTCCTAATACTGAATGGACATTACCTCCCACAAGGCTCTGCAGTAAAACCTGTGAACTTGGTCCTGAAACCTCATACGTCATCACATCATGAACAGAGAGACCTGTCCCTAGTGAGCATTACAGCAGTTCCAGTACAGGACTGTATTGTTTGGGATAGGGTTTCATATGATGTATTTGGTCCTACAGAACAATTGAAAATTCCACATGTATTTAAAATTTCATTGAATGATTTCATTACCCGAGTACACTCTCTGATGATTGCAACATTGAGACTGTAAATACTATGCTCTCAGATTTTGAACTATCTGCGGCATTTTCTTACAGGGAATTATATGATGACACACCTGATTTCGACAGTATGTATTGTTACCAGCATTATGGTCATCACTTTTTGCACAAAGCAAGCGTACCACGCACTGTAAACACTTACCATCAATGGGAACATTGCCCGACACCACCTAAAGGTAGCTCTGCCACATTCGCACAGAAATTTGCATTCTTTTCAGGGTTCAATACATCCGTCCCAATGTCATACTACTATAAGTTAGTACAAACGAATGCAACTGCAAAGAAAACAAAGCTGACAAACACCAAGCTTATATATTCAGCACCCTTCTTCTCCCAACTATCTATACAAGGTTTCGACTATTTGAGGGACACAACAGACACAAAATCGATCTGAGAAACAAAAAAATGGCAGGTTCAGGGATCTGAGGCTTTATTTAGAGCTTGTTTCATACCATTACAAATAATCTTCCTGAACAGAACAGTGCAACAGACTACCTGCTACGGGTTCGCAAAAATAAAAGATCTGAATACACCATGCATTCCCTTGCCTACACCTATTGAAGGTATATTAAATGACACACTGATAAGTGAGGAGATGCTGGGTGCAATGATACAGAATGGTACATACAATTGGAACGGTTGGTTGGTTTGGCCTATCGACACGAATAGGTGTCAGTCAAGATTCAAGGGTACCACAAGAGGGTTTAGTATCCATAGGCCTGAACCACGCTATGTACACACAGACGACCCGGGGGTAGTGACTTCTTATAGTGTTGGGAAGTTGTGCCTAGAGTGACTAAAAACCTCAACACTATTACAGGTGAAACAAAACTTGTCCCTTCTCTCTGACAACATGGATCTTAGGGATTTCTTGATAGGTCCCAAGAAACTGCGTAAAAAATGCTTCTTATATGCCATCTACAATGAACTGTGGAAAGTCTCCCAAAAGGATGCTGCTGAGAGATTACATGAGATTGATAGAATTAACCTAGAGAAAGCTTTGGCTGTGGTAGACAATGGTATGACCACACTTTCTTCACATATTTATTCACTGAGAAACATTGAGTCCTCAGCAATTGACATAATGGAACAAGATTTGTCTATTTTACAACATGGGCAATCTCAATTGCGCTCCATTTTGCTTTTAAGCTGGATGCTCCAATCACTGCGTTCTGGCAACGTACCATGGCGGTACCTTAACAGCTCAAATCTGTTTTCGGCTTATAATCTGACCGACAGACAATTGATGATTGGCACACAGAGTTGCAAAGTACACCATGCTGCTCATTGAAAAATTAGAGAAGTTACCTTTTACAGTAGCAGAGTCACCATCTACGGAATGGTTAATTCATGGCTATATCATGCTTCCAATCACGACATTCCAGTTTCAACACTGCCTTAGATACATCCAAGCAGGCAGGTATGAAGCGTTGGGTGAAGGGTACATACAGGAAATGTGGGAGTTACCGTACAGATATAGGTGTAGAAGTAAGAGACTGAAGTTTTCTTAAGTGGTACAGACTGTGAGAAGGCTTTAAGTGGGTCTTTAGTATGCAAGGAGGTCTCACTTCACGGAGCTTGTAATGCTTCAATAGCAAACTTATCTTGCTACCTGAAAGGCTCCCCAGCTGCAGTGATTCAACTAGTTTTCAAGTTACTCTCAAATGGGAGTTATTTAATGCTGAATGATCAAGGATGTTATGGGATGGCGCCAGGCATTGCATATCTAGTCACAGTAAACTTCAGGGTTGTTTGTTGTAAGCGAGTATTGTTTCCCCCGGCTCGCACAGTTAGGGAGGCACCACTGTGGCCTTCATTAAATGTTTCCAGTATAAGGTTTGATTCGCTGAGCAGACTGAAAGCCATGTTGTTTCAACAAAATGTGGCCTTAACTTCAGCCTGAGAGACTTTTGATCTCCAAGTTGCAAGGTCTTCGGCAGAGATACAGGCTCTGGTCCGTACGAACTTCCTGTTCCATTTCTGAGAAATGGTTCATCGTATCTTTAATATGTCTGATACGAGTGGGATCGTACACTTATTTAAGCGTCTTGGACCAGGTCTCTTAACCAACTTTCAACCATCTTCGGTGTAATTTCAGCTTTCATACACTCCGTACTTAGAAGAGTTTTTGGAGGACTTCCTCTGGACTTGTTATCAGCGGTGGATATCCTGATTTTAATACTATTGATTCGCAATGGACGTCTCAATCCCTCAAGACATGGAGAGAACACTGCTGGAACGACGTTGTTGTGAGCGAATGGTGTTCTACCTGGATATGCCTAGGCTTCGAGAGCTGAGTGAGCATTGGTTCCTGTCTTTCAGACCGGTCTGCCTAGACTGTGTCCTGCCTGTGTTCCACTGCCTAGACCTGTTCCTGGAGCCCTTGCAGGCCCACGTGTACAGTTGTCCACAGCGTATTCCCATGCTGATGATGGCATTCTTGGAGCCTCCACTGGATGCTTCCGCTCCTGTTGGAAGGCAAATTGGTTCTGCTCCAGAGGTACAGGTATCGGTTCCAGGCATGCAGGCATCTAATTCTTCCCCGGCGGCTGCTGTGGGAACCAGAGATGGCCATCTTTGCTCACTCAACATTATATTGGAAGTACTGGAGAGATTGCCACCTGCGGCTGCAATGTTCAGCGATAATGAGTCTTCAGCAGAGGATTCATAAACAATCTGGTCTTCCCTGTGCTGGGCACTATTCGGCAAAATTTTTAAACATTTACAAAATTGAAGGTCGAGCATGACTTTGTTTTATTTTTCCTTCTCTGCTCTAACTGGGCATACTGGCTTTCAAGGTGCTCAGTGCAATAATAACTAAATATACAAGATTAGAGGATACACTTTTTAGGGAAAAGGGCTTTTTCAACTTTGAATCAATGTTTCCTTTTTGGACATTTTGACACGTTTAAAGTGCTTTTAGTATTTTAATTATATACTATTTTATAACTTTTATGGCTTTAGCTTTATTTTTACCTAGCTAACCCTGTGGACCTTTAGAGGAGGAGTGGGTGTCATGTTCATTAGGCTAGTCCTGTCATGTATGCCCCCTTCTACATACATTGTCCCATCCACATGACAATAACGGTTCTGAGGGGTGACCTTTTACCTAGTAGTTAGCCCTGTCTCTTCATGAGCAGGCTCTTAGTATATTATCAAAATATCACTGTACCTGATGTACATAAATATGTCCTCAGGCACTGTATAATTATTCTGCATAAAGGTCACCACTTTTTTTCATCCTTGGCCAACAGCCCGCTGTGCATGATCGCATTTGTTTGGAAAAACATTTATGATTGTTTAAAAAAAATATTGATTCTAGAAGAAACCCTGCAGTGACCACTCTAGTATAAAAGACCCTTACTCCCCCCTGCAAATGAGAGGAGAATTCCTTCCAAGCTGACATAGGGTCCTGCATGCTGAATTTTAGACATGCAGCGGTCTGACATCCCTTGTAGGGTGTCATCCTCAGAGCAGAGACTGGGTCCTTCGTTCTCTACCATCAGGTGAGGGGGTTGGAGCTTCCTTAGGGGATTCTTGGCTACATACATATGCACATATACATGCTACACCTACATATCTAGGCTAGGAACATTTAGGCCAATTCCGTAGGGCGCGCATTTTAGGAGTATGCAGATGCTACTGTTTATCTGAACTGTATATGTTCATCTTCTTAACACTATGGTAGAAATGTATCTACTGTTTACCATATTAGCACTTGCGATTTCTTTTGTATGCTTCTGTCTCCTGATTGTCGCAGCACATATGTTTACACAGGACTGTCGCTGGACCAATAAATACTTATTGAAAACATCCTAATAACCGTCCGGTGTACTTCCTGGGAATAAGTAAGCACGAGTGACTGAGCGAAAAGTACTGTACTGTTTTCCACGACCCCTGAGGAATCAGGTTTGTTATGTTCAGTGGTTGCTAGAAACCACCTCACCACTGTAAGATACGGGGTGGTGGTAGTGGGACTGTAGAGCTAGCTGGTCTAACGGCTGACATATCCTGTGTGGGTGTACAGAGTTGGTTTTGACACCAAGCCCTCAGTTTAGGTCATCCAAAATGCTCAGGTCCTGGGGATTCCTAGGAACTACACAACAGATCAGTCTTGGGACCCCAGGTGTTAATCAGACTTCAGGACAGATGGTGTCTTTTTTTCATTTATTTTTCTACAAACTCAGTTTGTAGAAACTCAGTTTGCTTGGCTTTCAGCAGGTCATCACGGACATTGTGCTCAGCAAATTCATCCCATTGAATGTCAGGTAAACCACACTGAAGCACCTGCCCCTTAGCAAATCCATTCACAATACAATGGACTGAGTTTGGTGTGCTCTGACGTGCCAGTTTAGGAGCAAATACAAGCAAGGGCATTCTCACATAATTAAAGGGAGTGATAATAGGCCAAAATTATTACAGTGTGAAAATAGACTATCTGTGAAATTTACTAATGCCATCCACATCTGGCACAGCCTATGGAAACCAACTCTCTTAGCTGCCCCAAGTGGAACTTTAATTACCCCCGTGGACATGGCCCACATGGGGGCTTTTGGACAAACAAGCACAGGAGACCGCACTTGTTTAAAAAAAAAAAAATACACAAATTCACAAATCCACCCGCAAATATGGGCAAAATTGAAAAATATATATTTTTACTCCCAGAAGGGTCTTTGTGGGACCCCACCACCACACCAGGGGGTCAGGGAATTCTGACCCTGTTTTTTTTTTAATGTTTTTTGAGGGACTCTGCTGATACTGAGTCCCAAGATGGCTGCCAACACTTCCTGGTTGAAGTTTTCGCAGCCAATCAGAATTCAGCACGAGGACTGTCAGATCTGTGGAGGATCTGCGCCCCTTGATCTACAAATTTGGAGTTTGGTCAATATCTCTAAAACTGCTGAACGGATTTACACCAAATGACAAAACGCCACTTCTCTGGACCAATATCTACCTTTCAGCCAAATTTGGTGTAATTCCGTCTAGCGGTTCGGTCTGTGATCGTGTTATGGGAATTAACATGGGGAAAACGCATTTTGAGAACCTCCCTTTTTCTTGGCCCCTGCTTCATGGATCACCTCAAAACTTTAAAGACAGCAGCTGAAGTGAGTGTCAAATTGGTTGGGAATATTTCGTAAGGATTTGTCTAGTGGTGCCAAGGATATAGGCAAGTCAAAAAAATGCCTTTCCTATGGAAATATATATAATCACCGCAGACCATTTTCGCATGTGATCAAGGCCGTTCTACCGGCCGAAACGCGTTATGACTAAGATGAGATGAGAGGAAAATAAAAGTTTTATCGCACAAGCAAGAGGAGTTCGAGCATCCTTTCTCGCCGTTTCGGAGGTTAAGGGGTGCAGCACAATTGGATATATATATATCCCACCCACTTGGGCAGTATATTGGATTTCGGGACTGCATATACCATCATGCACTGGAGGCATATGGTGAATAAGGACACGCCCACATTGGTCTAACATTACTAATAAAGAGCAGGTGTCCTTAATCCGTTGGTTGCTGTTCTTTCCTTGCCAGAAGGGGCTCGTGAACAAGAGCACATAGCTTGAAACGCGTTGAGCCAGGATTCGGATAAAGGTGAACCACGAGACTGCTGCGGCTTTCATGCTCACGAGTTCGCACTCCGGGAGTGCCATCCTCAACAGGGCAACTTGTTTGATGGATTTTTAGCGGTTATGTCCAGCCGCGAGGGTGGCCCGCCATAACAGTATGGATCCTTTGGTGTTGGAAGGGTCGAACACCTGTGCAAAGGGAACGGAGTGTGCCGCATGAACAGCGTAAATATAGCAACAGACTGTGTTGGTTTTATTTTTCTTCACCCCACTCTGGTTTTTTATTTTTATGGATGTTGGGATCACAGCGCCACCCACTTGGGCAGTATATTGGATTTCGGGACTGCATATACCATCATGCACTGGAGGCATATGGTGAATAAGGTCACGCCCACATGGGTGTAACATTACTAATAAAGAGCAGGTGTCCTTAATCCGTTGGTTGCTGTTCTTTCCTTGCCAGAAGGGGCTCGTGAACAAGAGCACATAGCTTGAAACGCGTTGAGCCAGGATTCGGATAAAAGGTGAACCACGAGACTGCTGCGGCTTTCATGCTCACGAGTTCGCACTCCGGGAGTGCCATCCTCAACAGGGCAACTTGTTTGATGGATTTTTAGCGGTTATGTCCAGCCGCGAGGGTGGCCCGCCATAACAGTATGGATCCTTTGGTGTTGGAAGGGTCGAACACCTGTGCAAAGGGAACGGAGTGTGCCGCATGAACAGCGTAAATATAGCAACAGACTGTGTTGGTTTTATTTTTCTTCACCCCACTCTGGTTTTTTATTTTTATGGATGTTGGGATCACAGCGCCACCCACTTGGGCAGTATATTGGATTTCGGGACTGCATATACCATCATGCACTGGAGGCATATGGTGAATAAGGACACGCCCACATGGGTGTAACATTACTAATAAAGAGCAGGTGTCCTTAATCCGTTGGTTGCTGTTCTTTCCTTGCCAGAAGGGGCTCGTGAACAAGAGCACATAGCTTGAAACGCGTTGAGCCAGGATTCGGATAAAGGTGAACCACGAGACTGCTGCGGCTTTCATGCTCACGAGTTCGCACTCCGGGAGTGCCATCCTCAACAGGGCAACTTGTTTGATGGATTTTTAGCGGTTATGTCCAGCCGCGAGGGTGGCCCGCCATAACAGTATGGATCCTTTGGTGTTGGAAGGGTCGAACACCTGTGCAAAGGGAACGGAGTGTGCCGCATGAACAGCGTAAATATAGCAACAGACTGTGTTGGTTTTATTTTTCTTCACCCCACTCTGGTTTTTTATTTTTATGGATGTTGGGATCACAGCGCCACCCACTTGGGCAGTATATTGGATTTCGGGACTGCATATACCATCATGCACTGGAGGCATATGGTGAATAAGGTCACGCCCACATGGGTGTAACATTACTAATAAAGAGCAGGTGTCCTTAATCCGTTGGTTGCTGTTCTTTCCTTGCCAGAAGGGGCTCGTGAACAAGAGCACATAGCTTGAAACGCGTTGAGCCAGGATTCGGATAAAAGGTGAACCACGAGACTGCTGCAGCTTTCATGCTCACGAGTTCGCACTCCGGGAGTGCCATCCTCAACAGGGCAACTTGTTTGATGGATTTTTAGCGGTTATGTCCAGCCGCGAGGGTGGCCCGCCATAACAGTATGGATCCTTTGGTGTTGGAAGGGTCGAACACCTGTGCAAAGGGAACGGAGTGTGCCGCATGAACAGCGTAAATATAGCAACAGACTGTGTTGGTTTTATTTTTCTTCACCCCACTGTGGTTTTTTATTTTTATGGATGTTGGGATCACAGCGCCACCCACTTGGGCAGTATATTGGATTTCGGGACTGCATATACCATCATGCACTGGAGGCATATGGTGAATAAGGACACGCCCACATGGGTGTAACATTACTAATAAAGAGCAGGTGTCCTTAATCCGTTGGTTGCTGTTCTTTCCTTGCCAGAAGGGGCTCGTGAACAAGAGCACATAGCTTGAAACGCGTTGAGCCAGGATTCGGATAAAGGTGAACCACGAGACTGCTGCGGCTTTCATGCTCACGAGTTCGCACTCCGGGAGTGCCATCCTCAACAGGGCAACTTGTTTGATGGATATATATATATATATATATATATATATATACCCCAAAACACCTCCTGTAGCTTTACAAAGAGCACGCAGCACATATATATATATATATATTTATTTATTTTCACTGAAAAAACGAGGCAACAGAAAACAACTCCCCACATATTCAGAACCCGAGTTCTAGGTTCTGTTGTAGAATGTACATGCGCAAGAACCCACAAGGAGTGAGCAGTCCACAACACAGAGAAGCACAGAGAGGAAGACCACTACATCATCTCCCTCCTCTAAATGTAATTTAAAAAAACAAATAGAAACTGGGGCCGCCTTTTGGAGAGGACAGTAGGGACAAGGAAAGAGGAAGGAAAGGAACAGCAAGGATGCACAGAAAAACAAAACAAGAGAGAGAGTAGACACAAAAAATTGGAAAGGAAAACCAGATTAGCGAAATCTAATAGGAACAGCAAGTTGTCTATTGCTCCTATGCAAACCCAATGGTGAAGGAGCATGCAAGTGTTTCCTACACAAACCCAACGGTGAAGGAGCATCCAAGTGTTTTCCATTAGACACATCAGGAGAACTGCAATAAGAGCGACTGTTGGAAGCATGTCCTGACAACTTAACAACCCTGGACATGTTCCACCAATGTTTGTTGTTCACCCTAACAACATTACCACAAACCCTTTCCACAACCATGGGATCAGAGAACTTTGCGTCTCCTTTCTTGCTGTGAACAGGAATCTTCACACGCACAGTGTCTCCAACAACAAATGTATGTGGAACAGAGCTTTTCCTGGCAACAAAATAAGATTTTTGGTGTAACTGAGCTTTGGAGACATTCTCACTAACGAGATCGTCCACACCCACAATGGCATCCATCTTCACCCACCTAGACATCCATCCAGGACACACCTTGGAGGAAGGCTTCCTTCCCCACAACAATTCAAAAGGAGAAACCTTTGTAGATGAGTGGGGTGTTGTACGGTAAAACCATAGCATGGAACGCACTGCGTTCTGAACGATGCACTTGCTAGCAACCACCCACTGTACGCATTTGTTCAGAACCCTGTTCATTTGTTCCACAAGGCCGTTGGTTTGTGGGTGATAAAGGGAGCTCTTCGAGTGAGTAATACCACCCTGAACTAAAAAGTCTTGAAATTCCTGAATGACAAACTGTACACCATTGTCAGATACAATGGTAGAGGGGAAGCCCTCCCGCAGGAAAATGTCCTTGAGGAAATCAATGATGTTTTTGGAATTCGGCTCGCCAAAGAAACGAACCTCTGGCCACTTGGAATAGTAATCTCTGGCAACAACAGCAAAGCAAGAGGAAGGTGGAAGAAAGTTGAAAGGACCAACCAGATCAATGCCAATTTTCTCCCAGGCCCTAGCTGGAAGATCAATGGGTTGGAGAGGAGGAGTCCTCACTTTCAGTCCTTTTTCAACATTCAAACACACAACACACTCACCCACAAAGACATCAATGTCCTTGTCCATAAGGGGCCACCAAAAACACTTGCGTAACCTGCGCTTGGTGAGTGTTTTCCCCAAATGCCCCTCGCGAGCACCACCGATTAATCTGCCTCTGTGTTTTTCAGGAGGAATCAACCTATCACCACGCACTAAGATCCCGTCCTCCACAGAGAGTTCCATAGAGATTTTGAGAAAAGTTTGCAAGGAGAATGGTACGTTCTTTTCCTTGGGCCACCCATCCTTGACACACTTAATGACCTGGCACAGCAAGACATCCTTGGACAACTCGTCCCTCCATTCTTCCTCACTCACAGCACACTTATCACTCATAACCATGGAGGCAATAAAACAATTGTCCAAATCATCATCATTGTCACTTTGAAAAGAAATGTCACCAGACACAGAAAACCTAGCGAAAAAGTCCGCCCTGCCATTCTTGTTACCTGGAAGGTAAGAAAGATCAAAAACATACTGAAGCAACTTGGTGGACAATTTGGCAATTCTGGGAGTGTGTTCTTTGATTTTGTCCCCAGACAGAATGGAAACCAGTGGGTTGTGATCGGTGCGTAGCACAAAATGGTTACCCCAAATGTAGGGATGACATTTTCTGATGGCCCATCAACAGGCTAACAGTTCTCTTTCGATGACAGAGAAATTCAACTCTGGACCACGCAACACTCTAGATGCATAACCCAAAGTATTCTCCGTACCGTTTTTTGTCTGAGTGAGAATAGCACCTAACCCAACACCGCTGGCATCAACGGTGATGGTGCACATGACATTAGGATCAAAGGGTTTGAGAATATTGGGGCCAACAAACTGGCTCTTGATCCATTCAAAAACTTCCTGACAGAGATCATCCCAGACAAAAATCACACTCTTCTTCAACACGTTGGTGAGGGGTTGCACCTTAAAAGCATAATCAGGCACAAACCGTGAATAGAACTCACAGAGTTCAATGAACGACTTGAGACCAACCTTATCAGTAGGTGCTGAGCTGTCAACTATAGCCCTGACTAGACCAGGCCTAGGTTCCGCCCCATGTTCTGACAAAACATGACCCAAATACTCCACCTTCTGTACCAAGAAAAGACACTTTGCTTTTTTAAGAACTCCCTTCTCTTGCATGATATCCAGAAAACGATACAAAGATTCATCATGCTGCTTCTTGAACACACCATGAATCAAAACATTGTCTTGAAAAACAGCAACACCCTTGACCCCTTCAAGCATATGGCACATGATCCTTTGAAATACTTCCGCCGCAGAGACAAGACCGAAACGCATCCGACAAAATTGAAACGTACCAATCGGTGACACAAATAGCGTGAGATGCCTTGAGGGAGGATCTAAGACGACCTGGTGGTAAGCTGACGCTAGGTCCAGTTTGCTGAACCATTTGGACCCATTAATCATAGTCAATTCCGAACTCTTGGGGAGAGAGTGAGAATCAATCAAGATATTTTTGTTGAGACTGCGTAAGTCGATACAAACGCGAAGATCATCATTTTTTTTTCTGGCTACAACCAAGGGAGAAAGCCAGAGAGAGGATTCAATAGGCCCGATAACGCCTTTCTGGCACAAGTCATTACGTTTGTGTTCGAGCTGATCCCTGACACTAAAGGGGACACTCCTAAGTCTGTGCTTGATGGAATGGCATTGTCCTTAACACTAATCTGATGGGTAAAACCCCTGATCTGTCCCAACCCTCCACCAAAATGGAGGGAAAACGTCGGTAAACGTTATCTGAAAAATCATTAGAGAAGACAATAGAGACTTGTTCCTTTGTACCAGGCCTAAAAACCATCTGAAAAAGACCTTGATGGAACCATCCTAGAATGGACAACCCCTTGATTGCCACATACACCTTGCCAAGAATTTTTCTACCTTTAAATTCAAGAATGTCCTCAAAATAACCTGCCAGCTCTATCCTCCGTCCCTCATAAGAAACAGGAGCCCTGTCGGGAGGTTCCAAAGGACGAGAGCCGCACCTCACTAAACATTTTCTGAGTGATCATGGTTATTCTTGCACCAGAATCCACCAGCAGTCACACCTTTCTATCTCCATTCCCAATTTCAACATAAGGGTCAACGCATTCAGAGGTGTTGCCGACTACAACAGCTTTCTCACAAACAACCATAACCATGTCCCTCAGCTCATTCTGGATACTGTGGTAATTGTTAGAATCAACACACTCCGCATCCGACACATTTGCAACAGAAGGGGTATTGACCTGTTTGCCAACTTGAGAAGACATCTCACTACGTTTACCACTTGACAGACTTTTGCGAAATGCCCAAGTTTGCTACAGGACCTGCAAGTAACATTTTTGGCTGGACATCCCTTACCCGCTTTGATATGTGAGAGATTACCACAACTGAAACACAAATTTGTTTGTTTGAAAAACAAATTTTCAGAACCTGAGGCAACATTGTTTTTAACATCCCTGGATCTAACCGCCCTCACCAGTTCATTAGATTTGTCCTCTTACTCTTTCACCGAAGCTTTGGAGAGCACGATGCTCTTTGCAGTGCGAATAGTCTCCTCGAGGGAAGGATTACCCATGGATAACAGCTTCTGCTGGATAGTCTTGTTGAAACACTTACAAATGTACTGGTCCCTGACTAATTGCTAAGTGAATGCTTCAAATTGACAATCAGCACTCAACTTGCAAGGAGCAGAGACAAAAGCATCAACATCTTCTCCAGATCTCTGCTCCCTTTTGAAGGACTTGTGTCGAATGACCACAAGACTGGGCTGTACATCAAAACTCAACTCCAACTTTTTTACTGCTTCAACGTATTCATCAATGTCCTCCTCGTCTTGGGCCCGTATCAAAGGTGGCAAGTGTTTGAACACTGATCTGCCTTTGAACCCTAAGGAATGAAGCAGGAGACGCTTTTTTCTTTCAGCCCTATAACGAGATGCTCCAATAGCACCCAAGTAGGTTACAAATGCGTCATACCAACTTTTCCAAATTATTGGCGGGTTTCCAGGCACTTTGAGAAAGGGAAGTGGAGGTGAAACAGACTGCATAGTAGAGAAAGGAGGATATGCCTTAGATGACACACACTAGACGTAATAGAGGTAATAGTGTTTTTAAAAAAAAATTAAGAACTACAACCAAAAAGAAGGAGAATGCACTGTGAAAGACTCCTATAAAATAATAAGAAAATAGAAGTAAACAGGAAAGCAACAAAAACTGCATGTGGTGTATTTGCCGCAGAGAAAAGCAGGGCAATAACTGTCTTTTGAAGCCAAAGTGGACACGTAACAGGATAAAACGCCAGGTGTGCGTGTCATCGTGGATAAGTGTGACTGTCTTCGAGTAGATAACAGCAAACAATGAGTGACACACAGGGTGTGTATGTGTCACCGTTGTTGGAATTTTTTTTTTAAAGGAAAAAAAAACATTTAAAAAATGCACAGTGGCCGGAGTGAAATACAGATTATAAATCGTTTTATAATGTTGTGACTTTAAATTGGCGGATAGGAGCGTTTTCTTTACTAACCGTAGTGACATATCAATATCGATATCTTCATTCTCTAATCTACTGGCCCATTTAATTTCGGTTTTTTCAAATCCTCCAGAGCTTGCTCCATCATCATACTATATAAATGTTTAATTTTACAGGCGGATCTCCCCATAGTTTCAAACAATGCGATTTTAGCACTAGGGATTGCCTGTCTCCTTTTACCAAAACCCCCCTTTATTTGTAGATATTTAAAATAGTGCCCATCCGGAATTCCAAATTCTCTTTGTAACTCACTGAACAAATATAATTGGCCATTTGGCTGGATATCTCCCACTATTCGTAAGCCGAGTTGCTCCCATTGTTTGGCTATAACATCATAAAACACGGGGGGAAATAAGGATGATCTCCAAATGGGTGTATACTTTGTTTCCTTCTCAATAGTCATATGTTTTTGTATTCTCCCCCAGATTTTCCACGCATTCAATATAATCTTAAATCGGACCTTCTTATAATAGCTGGGTTTCAACTCACATAGAAACAGTGCTCTTGCCCTTTCCCCAAGCGCCAGCTCATAAATTGTTGGGAGATCCTCCACCTGTGCCCCACTGGCTCTGCCAGTATTTTCGAAGAAAAGTATATTCATTTGTTGTAGCAAAGCTGCCCAATAATAAAAAATTAGGTTAGGAGAAGCCCACCCTCCCCATGCTTGTGGCAGAGTAATAAACTTTAAAGATCTCCTGACCTTACCATATTGCCAAATAAACCTACTGAATAAAGAGTCTAGAGCTTTGATTATAGACCCTTCAATTTCAACCGGGAGTGCCCTGAACAGATACAGCACCTTGGGGAGCATTACCATTTTAAGAACATTAACTCGCCCTATAATGGTTAAATGAAGTGAGCTCATTCGCCTAAGGTCTGTGGCTATTTTACTAATCACGGGGTTTAAGTTAATTTTGGCGATCTGACCGATGTCCGGAGTAATCCTTACTCCAAGATAGGTAGCTGTACTTACTCGTCGGCTATCGAGGAAGGTGACATTTTTGGTGCAAATTATTTGGGTCTTGGATTTATTCAATAAATACCCCGACTCCTTTCCAAATATAGTAGCAGTAGCTTCAATTTCCCTCATTGCTTCCTCAGGGTTAGGTGTTAATACCGCGATATCATCCGCGTAGGCTAGTACTTTGGTACTGAACCCCTGTGTCGTCACTGGTACAATTGCCTGGTTCTCAATTACCGATTGGATAAGCGGATCTATATAAAGGGCAAATAGGATGGGGAACAAGGACATCCCTGCCTTGTTCCCCGTGACACCCTTATCGTGTCTGATTCTCTACCCATCAACTGTAGTTTCGCATAGGGAGCCCTATACATTGCTTTGATTGCAGTGACAGCCCGGGGGCCAAACCCTTTAGCTGCCAGAACACCCCACAGATACTCCCATGACACACGATCGAATGCTTTTTCCGCATCCAAGAGGATCATAGCCAAATATCCATGGGTCTCCCCCGTAATATCGAATAGGGCCACGGCTCGTCTGTTGTATCTCGACCTGGTACGAAGCCATGCTGCCAAGGTGACACAAGGCTGGCTATGACCCTCTGGAGACGGTTCGCCAAGATTTTAGAGTAGATTTTTGCATCCGCGTTTATTAGGGAGATGGGCCTGTATGAGGTGGGCTTATCAGGCGGTTTATCTTTCTTGGGGAAGATGACGATATTAGTACCCTTCCAAGAATCTGGTGGATCTCCAGAATATTGTACCCCTAAAAGTAAATCCCAGAGCAAGGAAGCTAGCTCTTCTTGAAATTTTTTATAAAATTCAGATGGGATCTTGTCGGGGCCAGCTGCCTTGCCCGAGGCCAACTGCTGTATCGCTGTTTGTATCTCCTCAAGTGTAAATTCAATCTCCAGCCTCTCACTTGCATCCCCCCCAGCGTCCTATATTCTTTACTAGCCCTCACAAAGACATCCATGTGGGGGCCTTGCTTCTCCTCCGTATAAAGATCTTGATAACATTTATGGAACACATCGACTATATCCCCCGGATCTGTATATGAGGTCCCCCCTCTGATTATTGAAGATATCTGGCTCTTCATTATTTTTTGTCTTGTCTTTAAGGCAAGTAATTTTCCAACTGTTTCCCCATACTCATTGCTCTCCGCCCTATGAGTCTGATATCCTGCTGCAGCCTTTTGAGAGTAGTAAGACCCTATCTCAGCTTTAGCCAAGGTGATATCTAGCTGAGTTGTAGCTGCCTCCATCCCCCGCACTATCTTATCCAGGTGCTCTCTCTCCAAATCCCGAAGCTTGGCGTGCAGTTGCTTAATCTTCTTCCCTTGTTGTTGTCTTAGGTTGGATACAAAGCTTACCATCTCCCCCCTTACTCCTGCCTTAAATGCATCCCAAACCGTATTGCATGAGGCGCTATATCAATTCATGTTAAAAAATTATTTAATCCAGGTTCTAAAATGGCAAACGTATTCATGATCAACCAACAATTTCCTGTCGAACGTCCATTGTGATTGGCACATATGAATTTGCGGCAGTCTTAGCCCTAACATCAAGGGGTTGTGGTCGGCCATTAATTTAGGCAATATTTCTATCTCTACCCCTCCTGAAGACTGATTCGAAATAAAGAAGTAGTCCAGCCTAACATATTTCTGATGAGGATGATAGAAATATGTATATCCTGGATCAGAGGGAAACTTGGATTCCCATACATCTATTAGCCTGTGGCGTTTAGTCAATTATGTTAATGCTCGAAAGACTTTGGGCTTCCGCCCTTGATACCTATTAGGCATCACATCGCCTACTCCCAAATGTATATTAAGGGCCCCACACATGATTAACGGTGTAGGCCAGGCCGCCAACTCCATTTCCAGATCTTCGAATATTTTGGGCTCTTCCTGGTTTGAGCCATATACCGTTACTATTGTTATTCCATATTCAAGCTCCACCAAAGCCCACCTCCCTCCTGCGTCACCCAAAGTCCGCCTAGCGGATCCTATTCGATTCTTAGCTAAGATAGCCACCCCTCTAATATTAGAAGTTTGCGTAGAACAGGCCATTAAAGAATAGCCCTTTATCGTAATTAACCCCCTCTTATCCCATGGTATGTGTGTTTCTTGAAGTGCAATAATGTCTGGGTTGTTAGATTTTAGCATTTCCATGGTCCGATTCCGCTTATTCCTGTCCCCTAAGCCACCGATGTTAACCGAGCAAACAGTCACCTTACCCATTTAAGCTAATGTATTGTCCTTTTTCTTTTGTTTTAGCCCTTTCTTCCTTTAACCCGAGATATGAACCTAGGTAAAAGTAATTTACTCCCATTTCTGTCATTATTCTTAGTATTTTAGAATTTTGTTTATGTTTTTTACCCATTATCTCTCTGAATTTTTTCACCCTGTTTTGTGCCCCCCACCCAGAACCCCTAGACCTCCCAGACCGTCCCTCCCCCCACCTCTCGCCCCTGATCCTAACCCTGCCACCCGCCCCTGCCCACCCCCCTCCCTCCCTCTCTCCCGTCTTCGGGAAGTGCCCAGACCGCACATCGGTCTGTTGGCGGAGATGGAGAGCGGTTTGCCAACACCGTGAATCCCTTATACACACCATGGTATCTTTTTGAGGGATAGCCCTATCAGTGAGGATTTATCATAGAAAAGCGGCCTTTAGGAAGGGGAAGTGAGGAAAGGATAGCTATCTGATAGTTTTTCAGAGCCCTGACATGCCAGACACAAAGATATCTCAATATCCCCCCCCAACAGCACATCACTCTTCTCCCCAATCCTATAGGGTACTAAGGCTTCAGCCCAGCCAGAAACTCTTGAGTCTTTACTTCAGATGTGAAGAACTTTGTTGACCCTTGCCAACCTACCTTCAAGGAGGCAGGATTATTCAAAAACACTTTTGCCCCTTTATCCTGAAAGGGTTTTATCAGCTGGCGTAAACGCCACCTCCTCTCAACGGTGACATGGCAAAAATCAGGTCTTACAAAAAAAGAAACATCATCAACACTTCTCCTGGCCTCCGGCCTGGCTTTTTCAAACAACGCCTGTCTCAGGAGAACGTTACCAAAAAAAAACAATATGGCTCTTGGCTTTGAACCTTCCCTAACTGGATTTCTCAAAGTAAAGGGTGTCCTATGTACTCGCTGGACCTCTTGTTGCCAGTTCCAGTCTTTAAGTTCCGGGAAGGCTCGTCGGAAAAGATACAGCACATAAGTCCGAATATCTAATCCCTCCTTCCATTCAGGAACTCCCAAGACCCTCAGATTATTTCGCCGCTGACGGTTCTCACTTTCTTCCAATTTCCATTGGATATCAGTGATTCGTTCCTCTTGTTCCTTAGATTGGATAAGTTTTTCGGTTACTTCCGTCTCAACATTGCTGACTCTAGTTTCAAGCTCCGTAAGCCGCTCGCCAATAGTGTTACATGATTTTGTCAGCTTCCTAACTGCGCCCTGGACTTTCCGTGCTGCACTCTGCGCTTTGCGGGCATCTGCCTGTGTCTCATCTCGGTGTTGCATTATTGTCTGCAGGACAGCTTCCAATGTCGGGGCATGCATGCCAGAAGTATCCTGGGGTGCTACGTTTTGAGTGAGGTTAATTGAGTCAGTTAGTGAATAATCCCATTTCAGGCTTGCTGTCCTTTGCGTATGGAGCCCAATTTTCTTACCACCAACCCGATGGGCAGTCATATAGAGAGAGTCTACTGCTTTCTCCAAATCACTTTCATTTTCGTTTTCACTCAATATAATTGAGGATCCAGAGTCATTACCTGACCACTCAGGGCCATCAGACAAGGAGAAGAAACAGTCATTGGGGTCTATTTCCACTTCAGGGTTTATAAGCGGTGCCCCTTGCCCCTGAATTTGGGAGTTTGACTGTATCGTGGGGCTCCCTGATAATGCCAATACTACTGTCTCTATCTCAGTTGTTACTGGCCTGGTACCTTTAGTAGCCTCGATAGTCTCCCCTTGACTAATCTTCTGTTTTCCCTCATTTTCCCCATTTTGTTCTGGCAATCTCCCACTGTGTCTCAGTTCGTCTTCCTTTATGCCCTCTGATACATTGGCGTATTGCCTTGGCTCTGTGCTTACTATCAGTCTCCCAACAGATGATTCATCAGCCAGGCCGTCCTCTCCAATCGCTGAGTCGTACCCCGGTCCTGATTCGTGGAGGGGAGCCTCCTCTTCAGCCTCAGCAGTGCCTGCACCCATTGCGATATTCTCAGACTGTTTGTCACTGGAGGCACGCAGCATTTCGAGCACTGAGCCCCCGGCACACGCCGTCCAGACGAGGTCCCGCCTCTTCCCTTACTGAAGCCGAAACCGGCTCTCTCTCTTTCCCGAAGCTGGCTTCGATGTCAACGGCGTCCGCCGGCCGCCCCGTTTCCCCTCGGAGCCTGCAGGGTCCGCCGTCGCACCCATCCTTCCCTTTGCAGAACTGGCCACTTTGGGAGCCATTCGGGCAGTCACCCTTCGCCTACAACGCTAACAGCCAGCAGATGCAAGAGCTCGCTCCACCAGCCTTCTTAATTCTGTGGTGTATTCCTGCGGCTGCCCTTCCCCGGAGCCGCCTTTGGGTCCCAAGCCAGTATCCGCCGCAGTATCGGAGCCCCCAGCGTCGAAAAGCATTAGGCAGGTAAGTGCCGTTTATTTTTTCTCCTTTTGGTTGGTCTCCCCATGCTGTCAGAGACTTAGTTCACGGTGCTCATTTGGCAGGTCCGCTCCTACAGCCTCAAGCGGCCGCCATCTTGCTTCCTCGCATCCACTTTCAAATTATTTAAATGGGGGAAAAGGGAGGACGACAAATGCCCTAGATGTGGGGTAGGACCAGCAGAAGAGATTCATATGTTCTACGGGTGTTCACAGCTGGATTTGATAAAAACCAAATTGGTAAAGTTTTGGGAGAGGATCCTTGGTAAAACGGTGGTACTAACCCCTTCGCTCATGATGATTGGATATGACAGCAGTGCCGAGCTAGATCAAGTTCAGATCAGTATCATATTTATTTCAGTCACTATAATTAGGCTACTCATTGCAACTAGATGGAAGGATCCAATACCCCCATGCTTTCATGAATACCTGGCCCATTTTATAGCCGTATATAAACTTGAACAGGCTTTATATACTTGTAAGGGGTACCAGGCTAAATAAATGGGGTATAAAATTATGGGCTCCAGTTGCGAAGTGGCTAAAAGGGGTAGGGTAATGTACATAGATTAAATTTGTGCTAATGTATTGTCTTTCCTCTGTTTTTTTCCTTCTTTTGTAACAGTATTAATTTGGACTAAAAGATAACTAATGACAATGTATAACAAATGGATTAATTTTGTATATGATTATTTGTATAATGTCTCTCTGAATATCAATAAAAAAAAAAAAATGTGAAGGCATTAGATACGACTCGGAAATCCTTGCTGGCTGTAAAGGATGCAAGTGTCTGAATGAATTTGTTAAGAGAATGAATCCATTAACATCTATTGCTTTTGCCCTTGGTCGCAAACTTTCCTTGTGTGAATTCTGCATAGGTCAGCAATTAAATGTATGAATTAACTCCATTTGCACATCGTCATAAGCTCAGAGAATTAAACCTGACAATATTATAAAGGTATAGACTGTGCAACACCGTGAATATCAATTATCATCAAGAGATTGCTTTCCTGTAACGAATACCAATAAAAAGTTATTAATCACAAAAAAAAGAAAAAATGCACAGTGACTTGACCGGTGTGTGTCACCGAAGATGTGCACGGATGACCTCAAACAGCTGAACTGTTGACAACAGCAAGTGACACTCAAGGTGTGATTGTTACTGACATTAACTGGAGGCTGGTTGAATTGCAAACAGATGACTTCATGCAACTGAACTTTAAATAGACAGCAAATAACATGCAAAGAGTGCGTGTCACAGTCACTTACTGTAGACTGCAAACGTGGATGTCCGCAAGAGCGCAAGTTGACACGCAAGGCGTAAGTGTCACCGAAATTGCAGAAGGCAGGTTTCCCATCTGTGCAGAAACTTAAATGCACGCTGACATACAATGTGTGCATGTTGTAGGCGTGTGTCTATTACAGCTTTTGAGCAGATACTCAGTATGATGAACTGACAAAAACGGCCAACCCAAAATGGCTGCTACGTTGGATAACCTTGAAGCTGGATCGCACAGTGAACTGCTGCCAAGTGCGGCCCAACCAAAATGGCCGCGATGCTGCGTGACGAGCGTGATGCGGGCACAGCCTGGGCATGTACGAAATTGCGCCTGACAAGGAAATGGCAGCTTGAGTGACATCACAGATTTCTTGCCAATGGTTGCGCTGCAGCTGGGTAGGCAAACGCGATGCGCGCAAACAGTACCTTACAATGCCTGCCTCTGATCCTCATCGGATATCAGCCGGGTACTCACTTTAACTGTAGGGGGACAGAATGCCTGCTGAAGTACGGAGAGTACATTGGTCGAAACACGTTGATCAGCTCTGGCAAGTCTTCATGGGTCCTGCAGTCCCCTGTCACTCGTCCCCACACAAATGACAAATGTAGTAAATAACTCACAGGAAACATAGGTGAGTGCCAGCAGGAAAGGTTTATTCATAACAGGGACTGCACAGCAGCCAACCGGCGAGGCAACAGAAAATAACTCCACACATATTCAAAACCCAAGTTCTAGGTTCTGTTGTGGAATGCACAATCACAAGAACCCATGAGAAGTGAGCATTCACTCGTACAAAACCAGAGAAATTCATAACTCAGGCCCCCGCAATGCACTTCTTATGACCTCACATATTACATCACTCATGACATGGTCAGTGACATCACTGATGACATCTCAAATGACATCACTGATGACATCATCCAGTGACTGTGAGTATTTTTATTAAAGTTTATGAGTGTTACATATACATACCAAGGTGTATTCGTGAATCAGTGGGTGTATGAGTGCCTGACTGGATGATTCAGTGGGTGCGTGAGTAACTGTATAAGTGAATAATTAAGTGTCTCAGTGAATGTATGGGTGAGTGACTTATTGTATGAATATCTGTATCTGTTTGTCAGTTGGTGTCTAAGTGGTTGTATAGGTGTGTAAGTGGGTATGTGAGTTTCTGTATGGGTGAGTGATTGGTTATCTGAGTATGTGTATGGGTGTCTCAATATCTGTGTGGGTGGGTGAAGTTATGTGTGACTGCCTGTATGGATGAGTAAGTAGGTGAGTCAGTGGCTTTATAGGTTAGTGAGTGTGTGTGTGTATGGGGATGTATGGGTGAGTGTGTATGTGTATGGCTGTGTCGGTGAGTGAATGGATGTGTCAGTGGTATATGGGTGAGTAACTGCATATGTGAAAGTCAGTATAGGTGAGTGTTGGAGTATATGAGTGACGGTATGTGTGACTGAGTAATTGCGAGTAATCACCATATGGGTGAGTGTGTGCTTATGTAAGTGACTGTATAGGTGAGTGAGCATGTGTTAGTATCTGTATGAATAAATGAGTGGGTGTGTGTATAACTGTATAGATGAGTAAATGGCTGTGTGATTGACTCTATAGGTGAGTGAGTAGGTGTGTGAGTAGCTCTATGAGTGACTGACTGTGTGTGAGTGGCTGTATGAGTGTATGAGTGGATATATCAGTGGCTGTATTAGTGAGTGAGTTGGTGTATGAGTGGCTGTATGGGTAACTGAGTGGATATGTGTGTAGACCTATGAATCAGTGACTAGCTGTGTAAGTACTGGTATGGGTGTGTGAATGGGTTTCAGAATAGTAGTGTGAAAGTTGAAGTGGGTGTATGAAAGGTTTTATTGGAGTGTGAGTGGGTGCATCAGAGATTCTGTGGATGATATCATCAGTGATGTCATTAGTGATGTCATCAGTGATGTCACTGACCATGTCATGAGTGATGTAATATGTGTGCATTGCGGCGGCACAAGTTATAGTTACTATAACTGCTGTATTTCTCTGGTTTTGTACGAGTGAAATGTCAGCCTAACTATAACGTCCCTGTAACCTTTGTTTTCTTCAGTGAATTTCAAAGGTTTTTTTTCCATTATATTTCCTAACTATCACATCCCTGTGACCTTTGGTATTTTTAGTGAATTTCTAAGGTTTTTTAAATGCTAATCCCTAACTCTAACATCCCTCTAACCTTTGTTTTTTTCAGTGAATTTTTATGGTTTTTTAAGTAGCAATGATCTTTGCAGAGTGGTGGGGAAAGGGGAGCTGGGCCTCTGACCAGCTCTCAGGAATCCCGCTGTGTAGGACTTACAGAAAGTACCAGGAGGGCTTCTTGGTCCCCAAGGTCCCTTAGCATCCAAGAGAACTTCATTCCACAACCAGTAGTGTGCCAGGAGACGAGTTTGCAGAGTGGTGCAGAAAGGGGGTGTAGCCTCCAAAGACCGCTCAGCAAACTCACTGTGTGGGACTTGCTGGAGGTAACAGGAGGAGTAGTTGGCCCCCGATGACCCTCAATAGCCAGGGGGACTTTCCCCCAAATAGTATTGTACCAGGAGGTGCGTTTGCAGAGTGGTAGAGAAAGGACGTCCTTGATGATTGCACAGGTAGTGCCTGTGTGATTCTATGAGTGCAATTGCCAAGGACACACTGCGAACACCGGGTGTTTTTGACAAAGTGTAAAACACATATATAGACTTATTTCACACAAAGTTTGAGTCTAGCTGTTTAGTAACATATTGGTTTAGCTTTATTTTAACAACATATTTCTAAAAAACAACACCATTCCAAAAATAACTTTCAACATTTGAACTCACGAACACAACATAACTTCCAAACAAACATCAAACTATCTCTTGTTACCCAAACTCATGGGGAATCAAAAACTGCTGCAAAACTACTGCAATGCACAATGTGTGACAAGACCCTCTCTAGAGGGATGAGCAAAAAATATTCATGTGGGACAACATCCAGCTTATATTATCCTAAAACCTATAATAGAAAACATCTCCAAATGGCGATCTACCAGAGGGAAGCTGGAGGACCATCTACATCAGTGGCAGCAGCAACAATACCCAGCCAGAAAGTCCCTTCAGAGGTACAGACTACTATAACAGATATAGCTCCAGAGTTTTCAAGAATGGCCACATATTGCATGGCATGGACTGTAGTATTGTTATAAGTGCTGGTGAGCAGTGTGTTACAGCTATTCGAAATGCTGCAAAAAATCATACATGCTAATTTTTTCTCCCCTTTTATATTTTTTGCACATTTCTCAGTGCACATTTTTCGAATTCCTCCTGTCCCGGTTGGCATTTTTGTTACCACAAAAAAGATTTTTTTAAACTTTACAAAAGCACAAAAAAGTACAAACAAAACAGAAAATCATGTCACAGAGAAATAAAGGAATATCATTGGATAATGCACTTTTCTACTAAAAAAAATAAGAAGAACACGCCCATTTATCTATCTTGAACATTCTTTAAGAGGAGTTCATAGTGAGCAGATTTTTGAAATGCACAATATGTCACAAGACATTGTCAAAGGCTACAAATAAAAAATATTCTTGCGGGACTACGTCCATTCTTCACCATCTAAAAACAAACCATAGCAATAGTGTAAAAGCAGCAAGAAGGCAACACAAGGCTGAAGGACTCTCAACTTCAATAGCAACCGCAACAACACCAGGGCAGAGAGTCCTTTCAGAGGTCCAATCTCAGCTTCAAGATTTGGCTCCACAGTTTTCCCGGAATGCATTATACTGCATAGATTGTGGAGTTGTTGTGAGTGATAGAGAACAGTCCATAACAGCCCTTTGCAATGCTGCAAAGAATCATAAATGCTGATTTTTATTTATTTTTGGCCCTTCATAGT
This sequence comes from Calotriton arnoldi, assembly GCA_963921515.1. Taxonomy (NCBI): domain Eukaryota; kingdom Metazoa; phylum Chordata; class Amphibia; order Caudata; family Salamandridae; genus Calotriton; species Calotriton arnoldi. The sequence goes on from CAWUFW010009931.1 coordinate 579,248, forward strand.
TTTTCTATATTAGCAGGCATTTTATTATCTTACAAAATGGTATCTGTTAGACCTGGAATCATTAGCGTGGGTTTCCCCTGTATTTTTTGCCTTGACCTCCTGTGTTTTGCTGTGTGTTGGACTCCGTTTTGCTGGTATAGATGCTTCGGGCACTTTGCCACTGCTGTTCAGTGCCAAAGTGCAAGTGCTCCCTTTGTAAATTATTGTTATGGATTGGTGTTTCCATAATTGGCTTATTTGATTTACTAGTCAGTCCCTAGTACAGTGCACTGTGTGTGCCCAGGGCCTGTAAATCAAATGCTGCTAGTGGGCCTGCAGCACTGATTGTGCCACCCACATAAGCAGCCTGTAAATGTAACTCAGGCCTGCCACTGCAGTGTCTGTGTGCAGTTTAATACTGCCATGTCGACTTGGCAAGTGCACCCACTTGCCAGGCCCTAACCTTCCCTTTTCTTACATGTTAGTCACCCCTAAGGTAGGCCCGAGGTACCCCTGTGGGCAGGGTGCAGTGTATGTGAAAGGTAGGACATGCCCTGGTGTGTGTGGCATGTCCTGATAGTGAAATACTGCCAATTTCGTTTTTCAATATTGCAAGGCTACCTGTTCCCATAGGATAAAATGGGGAGTTTGCTTATAACATCTTATAAGCCTAACTACCCCTGGGAACAAGGTGGGAAAATAAAGTTTAGTATGCCTGAACTCAGAATGTTAAAACGCATCTTTTCGTGAGGGTGATTTTTACATTCTGTGTTTGACAATACCACTTTTAGAAAGTATGTATTTTCTTGCTTAGCCATCCAGTGTCGGGTTGGCCTGCGGTGGCTACTTGCTGCTAAGGAAAGGAGAAGGACTTTGCTGTTTGCTGTATCCCCTGCTTGAGGAAGATCTCCAAGGGCTTGAAATAGAGCTTGCCTCCTGTTCTGAAGTCTCAGGGACACAAAGACTTAATTTCTTCTGTCTTTCTGCATCTGAAACTGCTGTTTCAGCTGCCACAGAAGGAAATTGCAACACCGACGCCGGCGAGCGATGCCGTAACCTGCACCGAAGCCGTAAGCACCGCTCGTGAAGAGCACGACGCACCGCCCTGACTTGCACCGTAGGCCCGACGCTTGCTGACGCCGTGCCGCATCGACTCCGAAGCCGTCATGGAGGCCGCTGCCTGCACCAGAGCCAAGGACACCGCTCGTGACATCCACGACGCACCGTCCCGACTCGCACCGCAGCCCCGACTTCACCGACGCAGGTGCTTCATCAATGCGGAGCTGATACTTGGCGTGGGTGACTCCCGTGTCCATCAACGCTGCACCGTTGTAAGGAACCGACGCCTCACCGCCACGTGACGTCCCCTCCCCGACACAGTAAGGAACTGACCTCTCACCTACCCTGCCTCGCAGTAAGGAACCGAGGCTTCACCTCCCCTGGGTCGCAAGGAACTGACACTGCCCAGCACCAATGAAGCATCACCTCCCTGACGCCATGCACTGTCTTTGCTTTAATTGTTTCCAAGGTACTGTTCTGTGGGGGTCTGCTTGACTCCACGCCTGATGCTGCGCACTTCACGGTCGGCACCGTACTTTTGGGTTTTTCATCTGTCACCACATCGTAATAACTCCAGGTGGACTTATTTGTTGCTACAAACTTTATTTGAGTGAATAACCTATTTGTAAGGATATCTTGATAACTGTATTGTGGATTTATTTGTCGTTTTGGTCTTGTTTGGTTTAGATAAAGATTACTTATTTTCTAAACTCGTGTGGTGTCCATTTGTAGGGTTTTCACTGTATTACTGTATGTGTTCACAAATGCTTTACACATTGCATCTGAGATAAGCCTGTCTGCTCATGCCAAGCTACCAAGGGGGTGGGCAGGGGTTATTTTAGAAGTGTATCCCCCTTACCCTGACTAGGAAGAAGGGCCCCTACTTGGGCAAAGGTACCTACCTCTGCCAACTCAAGACCCCCATTTCAAACAGTATCTAATATCTATGTGGACTTCATTTTATTATCTTCAAATTTATTGTAACACTACTTACATATACCTTGCTGTATGGACAAGTCAAAGCATTCCACTACAAATAAATCAACAGCTAACTTTTACCCATTATCATTATTTATTTTTTCACTTTTTAAATACAAGTCAACAGTCTGTGTTTGAATCTTCTAGTGCGTGCGTCGACAACATATGCAAACATATTCTTGTTTGTGAGACCTCACTGTCTTAAATTTTGTAATCTCTGTTTCAGAACTATGAACTGTAATATCTGTGTCCTGTTCTGCAGCTCATCCTCCTAAAAGCTCTTCATTTTCCCTAGAATTTTGCTCAGGACCATAAAAACGAAATTGCACAACACCACACACCTTTTCTACATCTGCCACAGTACCATGCAGAGGTATATTTTTAAGAAATGACGTTGTCCTCTTACCAATAGCTCATTTTTGTTCACCACTTTTCTTAATTTTTCCCTTTTTGAGTCACAGTTCTGCATAGATACTGTAGTTGCTTCTGTTCCCTGTGTATGCATTCTGTCTGTAAGTATGCAGATATTGTTCTGTAAACACACATAATACAAAAACAGTTTTTATGTTATGTTGTAGTTTTAAATCTACAAATGAACTTACCTACATAACTACATGCACTTACTTCAATGTACCAAACCTAAACCAAAACACAGAACTTAATTTATTAGTTACCTTTTATTATTATATCACCCTTCGCTACAACACACCTTCACCATATCTTAGTTCTCACTTATATACGCTAAAAGACCACTTTATCCCTTATGTACTCAGTAGTATAATAAACATCAACTCAAGTGTGAAAGTACTAACCCTGGGCGGGTAACTCCACTCCGCCAGTGGAGTTTGCGGAGATTTGTCTACTCCACGCTCCGTGGCAAACGCGGAGTAGGCAAAAACTCTGCCTCCGTGGCGGAGCGGAGTTAGCCGCTCCCTCCCCCCTCCCAAAGTCTTTAAAAATGTAAAAGAAGCCACTTACCTGTTGTCTGCCGCCTCCCCTGCCTGGCCGCATCAGACGTACAACGTAGTGTTTTTTTAATTACAGAAGGACGCGAGGAGCAGGAGGAGCGCGGCCAGGCAGGGGAGGTGGCAGACAACAGGTAAGTGGCTTCTTTTACATTTTTAAAGACTTTGGGATGGGGAGGGAGAGGGAGAGGGAGAGGAAGCGGAGCAGAGCGGAGTGTATTTCCAATGAGTTTTTTTTAAACTCCGTGGAAATACGCGTAGAGGCAGTACGCCTGTTACGCCCAGGGTTAGAAAGTACATACAGTGTCTCAATTCTGTAAATCCAAAAACACAACATAAGAGGTATATCTGTGCCTCTCTACCACTGTGTCACTGGTACATTCAGTGTTTCAATACTTTTCTACTTAGATGTGTCAGATTAAAATTTTGAGAAACACTGCATATAAAAATCTGTCCATTAATCTGCATCACAGCACATAGCTCACAAATTCTTCTGAGTACATGCAAACAGTGTGTGACAAGTTACATATATAATTCACCAGATGGTTCTAAAAGAGTACATATTTCAACCTGAAATTTGTAAATGCATGTGTTTCTGGTTGAATAGAATACTCCCTGGATGATTGGATGAATGTATAGATAGTGCGTAGGTGATTCTCTCAGAATATAGGTAGTGCCTGCTTGATTTCCTGAGTATGTGAGAACTACATCGGTGGGTCTATATCTGCATAGTTAGTGCCTGTGCATTCACATGACTACATTGCTACTATATGGATGATTGGATGAACACATGGGTGTTGCCTGAGTAGTTCAATGAGTACATAATTAGTGCCTGCATTATTGGAAGAGTGCATGTTTAGTGCCTGGGTGATTCAATAAGCCAAGATATCACACTTAATATATACCTACATACATGGCTCTCTAAGAGCTTACATTGCTCTGTTACTCAGCATGCATATGCATCAGTAAGTTTCTAAAACTGAAAACAATAATTCTCACTTTTTCAAAGCACAAAACCTTTTCTTAATGGCATACCTACATCATTTCGCAAATATTTCTTGTGTCTTTAAAACATATATTCAGCATTTCTCAAAGAAAAGTTACACGCCAAGTGAAGCTAGCACAATAACTCTCAAGAGACATTCTGCACAATTAACCCTCCACAATTTTAAACATAGCATGTTTAAAGAAATACACCACCCTCACCATATACATGACATTTTCAAGAGCCTTTAAGAACATAGTTCACCATGTAAAACTATATGTGATTCCATAATAGATATGCACCTTCAGGCTATCTTTCCAAAAATATATAGTTCTCTGCATCTTTAAGTAAACTCAAGAGTCTCATTGTACATATAACTATCTGCAACCAGAAAAACCATATCTCACCATCTAAACATATGCAAACTGGCCATATAATTTAAAAACCACATTGACAAACACTTCCTAATACATACCTAACAAGTATTACTACATTATAATTTATATACAGGCACAGCATATTTTCTTATGTATTATTCATGGCTACACTGCTCCTATCTAATAATGTGACTAAAAGTACTACAGTTCCCAGAATGCAAATAACATAGATCTGTCTGTTCTGCACATGATGCATTTAAAACATCATCATTTTTAAAGGCATTACTCATGTTAACTTTCAACAGTACTAACATCTTAAACACATACCCTCTGCCAGATACAGTTCATCTGATGTATTTTTTTCATGTATGTCACTGTGATACTCCTTTTAATCAAACTCCCATCTACATCTTCATTTCTAATGTACATTTTTAAAATAATTACAAAGTTATATACAAAGTTATATACATACCAGTGAATTGAGTTTGTAGATTATATTGTTGTTTTAGCTCTTTCTGGATAGTTTTGACCCTGTAAAAATTTGCAAAAACTAAGCACAAGAATGGTACACCCCTCTCATAGAAAGCAACTATAAAATGGCAACCTCTTCAACTTTCCACTCTATGATCATGAGAAAGGCAGCAAATGAAATCATGTTTTCAATTTTAGACTACTGTAGCTCTACTTGTGAATGGTTAGCATCTGTTAACCCTCTCCCTCTGTTTTAAAATGAGGTTCCTGTCTCCGCGTGTTCGCAATGTTCTTGCGATGATTGCGGAATAATCGCAAAAAAAGCGGGAATCCAAACCAATATTTAGCTTCAGTTTTTTTTATTTAATGACTGCACAACAGTTTATTACATAGTCCTGAATTGGAAATTAAAGTTTGCCATTAGTTAAATTGTGTCATAACTCCTCAACTTTTATAATAATGTTCTGTCTCTTTAACACCCTTCCACCAATATACTCTTAGCTCAGTGTACCGAGCAACCCGGTGGAACCAGTGGGTCACAAGTTCACAGCACATTCTAGAAGGAACATGCTACTTCCAAATGAGATACAGCAGGTGTGGTTTATTCCACAGGTTCAAAAGCATATCCAGGTCTGTATTACATTTTTTTTTTAAGCAACAGCCAATATTAGGACTTCTTGCTAAGGCATCTAACACACTACCTAATTTTATTCACTTTCATGCTAACAGCATCCAATGAAATATATCTTTTTTTTTTTAAAAACACCTCTATTTTAACTGCTTTTCATTTGAAAAACTACCTCATTCAGCTCCAGCCTTCTCCTGACTGCTATTGCTCCTTCACTTCAAAATGCTTAGAGTGTGGATTGTCGGCCACAGCTATGTCAATTGGGCTAAAGAGGCTGTAACAAAGAGAGGTATTCAGAGGGACTTGGGTTTGCCAAATGTGGAGATTACTTGGTTTGGCCAGAGAAGGTTAAAGTTTCATTAGTTGCTGGCTTTGGTTAAATCCATTGTGGATTCCCGAGCTCCTCACCTCATGATTGTGCACTGTGGTGGCAATGACCTAGGCACATTGACTGGGATAGGGCTGGAAATCCTAATGAAAGAAACCTTTGCAGAACTGATGTCGCTTTTCCCTCACACTGTCTTGGTGTACTCTAATATATGCCAAAGACAGAAATGGAAGTGGTCAAATCAATTCTGTCCACAGATTGACAAAGCCAGGAAACATGTTAATAAAACTGTTTCTGCATTCCTCAGAGAACATCGCATGGGCTGTATCTATAACAACAATCTCTGTTTTGACATGCATGGAATTTATATGATGGAGTGCACTTTACAGATGAAGGCAACAGGGTGTTTCAAAATAACCTGAAACTCTGCATCCAGTCTTATGTGTAGCTCTCATATGCACACAATCAGCACAAAGGCTCTTGTCAGAGCCACCCTAGTACCCGAAAAATATTAAATTTTCTTTAAAAAGATCCCTTTTTTTTAGTTTTTGGGCATCTTTACGACAACATTGCGATGGTCGCAGAGACGTCTCGAGAAAGGAAAACAAAAGCAGACATTCAACGACCACCAGCACATCCAAAAATAATAAGCAAAAACACCAATTGTAAACATTGAGCTACACATATTATTGTACACATGCTTAATTGAAAACATGTTTAAACTCGTGTTTTGGTACTAAGTTTCTTTAAAATCCCCCTTTAAGACCTATTTTCTGTTTCTGCTGTTATTAGGGAAGTCATGACCATGCCATTAACCATGGTGATCCAGCGTTTTCCATAATGTGAAAAACACATATATGCACACATATTACAGTATTTTACACACTAGGGGTTTATTAATGTAAATTTCAAACTCATGTTTTTCTAGTGTATTTCTAGAACAACCATCTCTAACACCTATTTTCTGTTTTCGCAATGATACCGAAGATTGCAATGACATCGGTAATCGGGATCCCCAACGGATACGACACGAAAGCGGAGAGAAAAAGCAGGAATTCAATAACCACCACCACATTAAAAAATTATAACTATACAAAAAATTATAACAATCACACTAGATAACTCACTATCTAAATGACTGTATAAAAACATTTATCAGAATCTCGATATCTCTATAACAATGCGGATTATTAATTCACTGTTTTTTTTATATATTACTACCAATATTCGCGATAACTTCATGATAGCCACGATGCCACCATGACTTTACATGGGGAGCCATACTGGCGGTTGTGGCATCGTCGCGAATATGGCGCACGATTAAAAGAATTAATTTTGGACACATAACTTGTGTCACTAACACACCCTATGTCAGAGTATCTCCACCCTGATCCCTTATTTTGGATTTCATACAAATTTTCAGCCTGGGGAACCATTCTCAGATGATAAAATGGTGGGCGCAACTTTCTCTTCAGGTTGCCTCCAGCCAATCAGAGCATACCCGTTGGCGCGTGAATTTGCGAAATATCCGCAGCGCGAGGTAAAAATCTATAATTTTCAGTTTTAATTTCTCAAAAACTACTGATCAGATTTACTACAATTAACAATTAACAAAAAGCACGATCTGCCTAACAATATCTAACTTTCTGCCAAATTTGGTGTAATTCCATTCAATGGTTCGGGCTGTAGGTTCGACAACGTGCTCCTTTGGGAATTAGCATTACAAAAACACCTTTTTTCGCACACCTATTTCTCGGTCCCCACTGCACAGATCATCCCCAAGCTTTCCATGACACACAGAACCTACTTTGACACTTTTTTTTATAAAGTTTCAAAAAGATTGGTCAAACGACGCCAAAGTTATTGCCAAGTCAAAAAATGCTTTTCCTATGGAAACGAGGTCCTAACTATAACAAACCTACCGGCGACTGCCAGTAGGTAATGTATATATATATCTCCGTTAACCTCGTTACGACAAGGATGACGACGCCGTGTACAGGTGCAAAAAATGGTTTATTCGCCGGCTACTATTGGACGCGTTTCGCCTGTCCTGCAGGCTTGCTCACCAATGCTGAAGTAAAGTTTTACAATTACTTTTAAACACATTTTTGTTACGTGTCACGTGAAAACTACCATGTGATTACAACTGAAGACTAGGGGTGGGCGGCAAATTCCGTTCCGCTCGCGGAATGTGCGAAATTTCGGCAATTCCGCGTTCCGCGCGGAACGCGGAATTGTCGATAATTTCGCGATCCGCGGCGGAACGGAATTTGTGGGAGGGCAGGATTCATTCTGGCACGATGCTCCGGTCACAAAAATTAAACCTCAACAGGAAGCACTTACAGATATAAATAAAGCAGGTGCCCGAGTTGAAGATCAAATTCAGTAACGCATTAATCAGCCCCAAAAACTCGTGAGCTCCGTCGAGGCTGGGCAGGTGTGCTTTCTCCCCATATCTCCTGTCATAAATTAGCTGTGATGCTTGATGGAGGTTCTTTCTCCTCATCTGCTGCTCTGGTCGGTCTCTGACCTTTTATAAACTAGAGGCATGTGAACTCGCATAGAAGCGCCGCCCGTTTGGCCCGCCCACACCACACACACTAGCGGTATGCAACGTCTTCCCGCCCTGGCCTTTACACACTATGATGGACAGGTCACTCAAGGGACCCCGGCGCCTTGCTGCGCGGTGGCAAAGTTACAGACACACATGGTCACTGGAGACAACTCTTCTGGCCCTTTACGCAGCTGTCGTGTAGGAAAAGCGCTATACATTTACCCAACGAGGTAGCGCTTACTGATTAGCCAGTAGAAACTAAGTACTCCAGTTGAGTAGAGGTATTGCACAAAACGGTGGCTTCTTCTTGGGTAAATATGCAGGGCAGGATTAATTTTGGCACGATGCTCCTGTCACAAAAATTAAACCGCAACAGGAAGCACTTACAGGTATAAATAAAGCAGGTGCCAGAGTTGAAGATCAAATTTAGTAACGCATTACTCAGCCCCAAAAACTCGTGGGCTCCGTCGAGGCTGGCCAGGTGTGCTTTCTCCCCATATCTCCTGTCATAAATTAGCTGTGATGCTTGATGGAGGTCTTTGCATCCATGACTTTCTCGAGCTCAGTCCCCGTGTAGTTCCTGTGACCAGGAGGTTCTTTCTCCTCATCTGCTGCTCTGGTCGGTCTCTGACCTTTTATAAACTAGAGGCATGTGAACTCGCATAGAAGCGCCGCCCATTTGGCCCGCCCACACCACACACACTAGCGGTATGCAACGTCTTCCCGCCCTGGCCTTTACACACTATGATGGACAGGTCACTCAAGGGACCCCGGCGCCTTGCTGCGCGGTGTCAAAGTTACAGACACACATGGTCACTGAAGACAACTCTTCTGGCCCTTTACGCAGCTGTCGTGTAGAAAAAGCGCTATACATTTACCCAACGAGGTAGCACTTACTGATTAGCCAGTAGAAAGTACTCCAGTTGAGTAGAGGTATTGCACAAAACAAAAACGGTGGCATCGTCTTGGGTAAATATGCAGGGCAGGATTCATTTTGGCACGATGCTCCTGTCACAAAAATTAAACCGCAACAAGAAGCACTTACAGTTACAGGTATAAATAAAGCAGGTGCCCGAGTTGAAGATCAAATTCAGTAACGCATTAATCAGCCCAAAAAACGGCAGAAGGCAAGAAATTTCGCAAGCACGCGGAATTCCCCCTGACCTTGACTGGTAGGTCGCTCCCCCACCACACAGCTCCGTCTGTGTGCCCTGCTGCTGCCCCTGATTGTGCTCGTTTTTTTTTCCTTTCTGTGCCCCCTTGCTGCCCCTGATTGTGCTCGTTTTTCCTTTCTGTGCCCCCTTGCTGCCCCTGATTGTGCTCGTTTTCCTTTCTGTGCCCCCTTGCTGCCCCTGATTGTGCTCGTTTTTTTCCTTTCTGTGCCCCCTTGCTGCCCCTGATTGTGCTCGTTTTTCCTTTCTGTGCCCCCTTGCTGCCCCTGATTGTGCTCATTTTTTTCCTTTCTGTGCCCCCTTGCTGCCCCTGATTGTGCTCGTTTTTCCTTTCTGTGCCCCCTTGCTGCCCCTGATTGTGCTCGTTTTTCCTTTCTGTGCCCCCTTGCTGCCCCTGATTGTGCTCGTTTTTTTCCTTTCTGTGCCCCCTTGCTGCCCCTGATTGTGCTCGTTTTTCCTTTCTGTGACCCCTTGCTGCCCCTGATTGTGCTCGTTTTTTTCCTTTCTGTGCCCCCTTGCTGCCCCTGATTGTGCTCGTTTTTCCTTTCTGTGCCCCCTTGCTGCCCCTGATTGTGCTCGTTTTTCCTTTCTGTGCCCCCTTGATGCCCTGATTGTGCTCGTTTTCCCTTCTGTGCCTGTTTCCCGCCGCTGCGCCACTGCGGCCCCGCCCCCTCACTGCCCATTCGCTGCCCCATTCCCTGCTCCTCCCTCCCACCTCCCCATTTATGGCAGCCGCTGCGTGGTGAAGAGAGCGACCCCTGACCTTGACTGGTAGGTCGCTCCCCCACCACACAGCTCCGTCTGTGTGCCCTGCTGCTGCCCCTGATTGTGCTCGTTTTTTTTCCTTTCTGTGCCCCCTTGCTGCCCCTGATTGTGCTCGTTTTTCCTTTCTGTGCCCCCTTGCTGCCCCTGATTGTGCTCGTTTTTCCTTTCTGTGCCCCCTTGCTGCCCCTGATTGTGCTCGTTTTTTCCTTTCTGTGCCCCCTTGCTGCCCCTGATTGTGCTCTGTTTTTCCTTTCTGTGCCCCCTTGCTGCCCCTGATTGTGCTCGTTTTTTTCCTTTCTGTGCCCCCTTGCTGCCCCTGATTGTGCTCGTTTTTCTTTTCTGTGCCCCCTTGCTGCCCCTGATTGTGCTCGTTTTTCCTTTCTGTGCCCCCTTGATGCCCTGATTGTGCTCGTTTTCCCTTCTGTGCCTGTTTCCGCCGCTGCGTCCTGCGGCCCCGCCCCCTCACTGCCCATTCGCTGCCCCATTCCCTGCTCCTCCCTCCCACCTCCCCATTTATGGCGGCCGCGCCGACGGCGCGCCTCAAGGCAAGCCCGTCTGCGCCCGTCCGCGCCGTGACCGCGCCCAGCGCCAGACCCCTGGTCCGGGCATCCCCCGCGCCCGCCACATCAACAGACGCCGATACGACGCCAGCACCCTCCACGCACTCAACCCCGGAAAAGATCACGCCTGCTACCAGGCCACCCCGAAGCGCACCCAAGGGCCCTTCACCTGCCGGAACTGCAGCTTCGCCAGCACCCGCCCCGCCAAACCACCGCCCAGGAAAGAACCCAACTACCTCAGATGCATCCTCCTCAACACCCGCTCCGCCCGCAAACACGCCATCGAACTCTGGGACCTTCTCGACTCAACCTCCCCAGACGTCGCATTCCTGACGGAGACCTGGCTGAATCCTGCTTCAGCCCCCGACATCGCCATTGCCATCCCGGACGGATACAAGATCACCCGCAGGGACCGCACCAACGGAGTCGGAGGAGGCATCGCCATCGTCCACAGGAACACCCTCAGAGTCTCAACCAACACCGACGACACCCTCAGCACCGCCGAACACATGCACTTCCAGATCCACACCGATCCCAACACCACCCTCAGAGGAACCCTCATCTACAGACCCCCTGGACCCCGACCACAGTTCAGCGATTCCATTGCTGACTTCGTCAGCACACACGCCATCGCCTCCACGGACTACATCCTCCTCGGGGACCTGAACTTCCACCTCGAGAACAACAAGGACACCAACTCCACCACCCTGATCGACAACCTCGCCACCCTCGGACTCAGACAGCTCGTGACTACACCCACCCACGCCGCCGGCCACACGCTAGACTCCATCTTTTCCGCAAGCCCACACGTCTCCTTCAACCACACCTCCGAACCCCACTGGACTGACCACCACTGCATCCACTTCACCTACAGGAAGCCCACCACGCACCACCGCACCGAACAAATGCCTCGCCGCTGCTGGAGCAGAGTCACGGAAGACCAGCTAACCACAACCCTCGCCCTGAGCCCACCCGCCGAACCCTCCGACCCCGACACCGCCGCCCGCAACCTCAGACAGTGGATCGACGACTGCGCCAACACCCTCGCCCCGCTCAAGAATCCGCCCAACAGCCACACCAGCAAGAAAGCCACCTGGTTCACCGAAGACCTCCAGGCCTCCAAACGAACATGCCGAAAACTGGAGAAGATCTGGCTCCACGAACGGACAGCGGACAGCTACGCCGCCCACAAGAGCGCCACCCGCAGTCACCATCACCTCATCAGATCCGCCAAAGGGCCTCACTCAAAGACCGCCTAGACAACAACGCACACAACAGCAAAGAGCTCTTCAACATCGTGAAGGAACTCTCCAACCCCAGCTCCAACACCAACGACATCCAGCCATCGCGAGACCTGTGCAACTCACTGGCCACCTTCTTCCACCGCAAAATCGCCGACATCCACGACAGCTTCAACACCACGACCGCCCCGGCAACCACCGAGACCACTTCCCCCACAACCACCAACCGCCTGCTCTCCTGGACCAACATCAACGACGAGGACACCAGCGAGATCATGAACACCATCCACTCCGGTTCACCGCTAGACCCGTGCCCTCACCACATCTTCAACAAAGCCAGTACAGCCATCGCGCCCCATCTCCGGAAAATAATCAACATCTCCTTCGAGACAGCAACCTTCCCGGAAAGCTGGAAGCACGCCGAGATCACCGCCTTACTCAAGAAACCCAAGGCAGACCCCAAGGACCTCAAGAACTTCCAACCCATCTCTCTGCTCCCGTTCCCCGCGAAGGTCACCGAGAAAATCGTCAACAAACAACTGACCCGCTACCTCGAGGAGAACAACATCCTGGACCCTTCCCAGTCCGGCTTCCGCAGCAACCACAGCACCGAAACCGCCCTCATCGCCGCCACCGATGACATCAGGACCCTGCTAGACAACGGAGAAACAGCAGCCCTCATCCTCCTGGACCTATCAGCCGCCTTCGACACGGTCTGCCACCACACACTACGAACACGCCTTCATGACGCTCGGGATCCAAGAGAAGGCCCTGGACTGGACCACATCCTTCCTTTCCGGCAGAACACAAAGCGTCCGCCTCGCCCCCTTCCGATCCAAGGCCACCAAGATCATCTGCGGCGTACCCCAAGGCTCCTCCCTCAGCCCAACGCTGTTCAACATCTACATGGCACCCCTCGCCCACGTCGCCCGACAGCACAACCTCAACATCATCTCCTACGCCGACGACACCCAGCTGATCCTCTCCCTCACCAAAGACCCTCACACCGCCAAAGCCCACCTCCACGAAGGAATGAAGGCCGTCGCCGAATGGATGAGGACCAGCCGCCTGAAGCTGAACTCGGACAAGACGGAGGTCCTCATCCTTGGTTCCAACCCTTCAGCCTGGGACGACTCCTGGTGGCCAACATCACTGGGAACAGCCCCGCCACCCACCGACCACGTACGCAACCTAGGGGTCATCCTCGACCCCACCCTCTCCATGACTAAGCAGGTCAACGCCGTTTCCTCATCCTGCTTCAACATCCTCCGAATGCTCCGCAGGATCTTCAAGTGGATCCCCACCGAAACAAGAAAAACAGTCACCCAGACCCTCGTCACCAGCAGGCTGGACTACGGAAACGCCCTCTACGCAGGAACGACGGCTAAGCTCCTGAGACGGCTGCAACGCATCCAGAACGCCTCTGCACGTCTTATCCTCGACATCCCCTGACGCAGCCACATCACACCCCACCTGAGAGACCTGCACTGGCTCCCTGTCAACAAGAGGATAACCTTCAAGCTCCTCACCCACGCACACAAAGCACTCCACAACTCCAGACCAGCCTACCTCAACAGACGACTCAGCTTCTACACCCCCACCCGCCAGCCTCGCCCTCGCCACAGTCCCCCGCATCCGGAAAACGACCGCCGGCGGCAGATCCTTCTCCCACCTCGCCGCCAAGATCTGGAACACCCTCCCCACCAACCTCCGACAGACCCAAGACCTACTGGCCTTCAGAAGACTCCTCAAGACCTGGCTCTTCGATCAGTAGCAGCACCACCCCCCTCTTCCCCCAGCACCTTGAGACCCTCGCGGGTATGTAGTGCGCTTTATAAGTGACATGATTGATTGATTGATTGATTGATTGATTGAATTCCGCGAGCTCGCGGAGATTTTGTGCAGTTTCGCAGAACTTTGCGTAGCGCAACTACGCAAATTCCGCCCACCCCTACTGAAGACAGACTAGTAGTTTTTCTTTCACTATTCAAATCCATTATTAAATCACAGTGATTTAAATCCATTAATATGCTGATAACTAGTACACGATGTGCAGTAATTATTAATGCATTTTAAACAATAATATATTGAAGCAATTATGGATATAATATCCAACGATTACCCATCATATCATGCTGATAAGTACGCCCACTTGGGCTAGATTGGGTTAGTACATTGTTAAAATTGTATGTCATAAAATGCCCACTGGGGCTGAATTCCAACTTTAATACCGGGGATATTACAAGCCGGTTTAAGATGCAAAGGGAGCAGTCAAATTAACTTTATTCAGCACACAGCCAAAGGGAGCAGTCTATTCTAGAGTACTGCAGCCTTGTATGATGGGTAATCGTTGGATATTATATCCATAATTGCTTCAATATATTATTGTTTAAAATGCATTAATAGTTACTGCACATCGTGTACTAGTTATTAGCATATTAATGGATTTAAATCACTGTGATTTAATAATGGATTTGAATAGTGAAAGAAAAACTACTAGTCTGTCTTCAGTTGTAATCACACGGTAGTTTTCACGTGACACGCAACAAAAAATGTGTTTAAAAGTAATTGTAAAACTTTACTTCAGCGTTGGTGAGCAAGCCTGCAGGACAGGCAAAACGCGTCCAATAGTAGCCGGCGAATAAACCATTTTTTGCACCTGTACACGGCGTCGTCATCCTTGTCGTAATGAGGTTAACGGATATTGTTAGTGGACCTTGCTTGGGTGGTCCGGTACGACGACGCGCCCTCTGTTTAGGAGCCGCAGCGGTAAAACTCAGGCAGCTCATGAGGATATATATATATATATATATATATATATATATATATATATATATATTCGCCAGTAGGTTGTTATAGTTAGGACCTTGTTTCTATTCAAAAAATGTATTTTCTTTTGCCAATATCTTTGGCGCCGTTTGAAGAATCTTCGCGAAATTTTCAAAACTAATGGGGCGCTTGGGTCAGCTCCTGTCTAAAAAGTTTCGGGGTGATTTGTCAAGCGGGGGCCGAGAAAAAAGGGGGTCCCAAAACGTGTTTTCTCCATGTTAATTTCCATAGGAAACTTTTGTCGCGGCTACAGCTTGAACTGCTGAACGGAATTACACCAAATTTGGCAGAAAGGTAGCTCTTGGTCCAGAGTGCACTCTTTGCTTTAAATAGTGAAAATCCATTCAGTAGTTTTTTTAAATATTAAAGGAAAAAGAAATTTACATATCTGGGCAGAGCCTAACCACACATCTGATCGTGAGATCTGATTGGCTGTCAGCACTTCATCCAAGAAGTGTTAGCAGCCATCTTGGGACCAATATACATGATAGCACCCCATTAAAATGCATTGTAGTGAATGGAAGGTTTTGAGGGTCACCAAAAGGAGAACGCATAAAGGGTGATAACAGACTTTAGTTACATTATAAATCATTTGTTGATGGTACCATACTAATTTTAGGAATTGTGGTGTGTTCTAAGTAACCCTGGGCGTAATTCGCAAAGTAGCGCTACGCGAAGCTATGTGAAGTGCACCTCGCACTACGCGAGCTACGCGTAGCTACGCGAACTGCGTAGTGCACTGTGCAAAATGCTGTTCGCACTGATTGCACAGTGCCGGATGCTTGTCCGCACTGTGCAATCATTGAAAACGGCATCTTGCACAGTGCGAGCTGTCTTTACTGCCGCTCGAGTAGATTTTTACTCGAGCGGCAGCTTCTCAACGCGGACTGGTAGTTTCTCATCGCGAGCGGTCGCGAGCATGCGCAACCACTCGCAATGAGAAACCTGACCTCCCGCGTTGAGAATCTCGCCGGGAGGTTTATTTTCCACGCTCGCGATCGGCAACTTGATGTTGCTGATCGCGAACGAGGAAAAAGTCTCGCCGGGATGTCATTTTGCTTGCTCGCGGTCGCCAACTTGACGTTGAGGGCCGCGAGCAAGCAAAAAATGACCGCTGCACTACGCTACGCTACGCTACGCGTGTTCGCACTGTGCTACGTGCAATTTGCGTATTGCGAAGTAGCGCAAACTTCGCAAACTACGCGAGCGTAGCGTAGTACTTTGCCCAGGCTTAGTTCTAAGGTGATTTTACCCTGTGAAAAAGCCTTCTGCTGGGATATCATGAATCATGTTTGAGAGAAAACGGGTGAGCATCGCCAAACTACAACTGGAGACGGATAGGGGTGGATTAGGAGCGCCTGATTTCCGCGCATATTGCTACGTGAGCCAGCTACAGTGGCTGGCATATTGGTTGGCAGGACGCAATTTACAGGAGGTGGGGTACACAGCCTGTGACATCAATCGTGGAGTCCTACACACTCTGGTACTACCCCGCTCCAAAATCCCACAGAGTGCACCGACACTGTTACGCACCACACTTCTGTACTGGCATAGGGCGCTACAATACACACACAAGAATATCCTGTACGCTAACAATATACCACTATTGAGTATCCCTACATTCACGGGCTTAATTACTACCCGCAATATACGCTGTTGGGCTGAGGGGGGGGTTGCTACGGTGGGGGCGCTCTTCAACAATGGTACCCTCATGGATCATGAGAACTTCACTAGGGAAAATGGGGTTTCGGGCAACCTATATATGACACACGCGGCGATCCTTGCTTATGTTAAGAAGCACTGGGCCCCAACTAGAAAAGAGCCCCAAATGCACGAGTTAACGCAGGCACTTTATCTCTTGGGTACGGGATGTCACCTCACGAGATGGTTATATCGTGCCATTAGGGTGCAAGCTGGGATCTCTCTCACTGACCTCCGTAACAAGTGGTCCGAGGATCTAGGGAAGGTTCTAACAGACAGGGAGTGGGTCACATTACTGGAGTACCCCAAAAAGGTGTCTCGCAATGCCAAGTTTAAATTCATACAATCTATGATACTACATAGGGCGTACCTCACCCCACACCGATTACAACATATGTTCCCGGACGCGGCGCACCACTGTCCTAGATGCAGGCTAGAAAACGCCGACATTCTACATATGCTATGGGCATGCCCAAAACTGGCTGAATTCTGGGCGGAGGTGATCCGGAGTCTAAAAACCACAACCGGTGTCCCTATACAGTAGACAGTTGATGGCTGCGTGCTTGGCTTGCGCCGCCGCCCCAAATCACAGAAGGTGCAAACCCGTTTTATTGACTTAGCGGTACTAATTGCCAAACGTGCCATCACTATGCGGTGGAAATTGGTGAGGGCCCCATTAGTTTGCACTTGGCATGGTGAGGTGGTACGTTGGGGAAGTGCGGAAAGCGCTGCCATCAGGCGAGAGGAGGCCCGAGGCCTGCGTAAGACCCTGATATCAATGGAATGGGACCTGTTGATGGAAGCATTTAAAGCCCTAGAACCTATGCCAGTTCCCAGAATAGACGATGCATAGTATTGTTATTATCGCTTGTCTCCATTTCTTATAGTATTATTGACCCCAGAACGACACACATATAAAACATGGTCGGCTACACTCCGCAGCATCTATATGTCTATATGGATACAAAGTGGAAACTAGGGTAGACTATACAGCTGACTGTCCTATATGGGGTAGAGCCAGTAAGGGGGGTGGGGGTAATGTAGTTGAAATGTTGTGTTATTATATATACACTTATATATGGCTTCACTATACCGGGTACTATTGTTAACATATACATGCAGTACAACCTATACCGTAGGTGTATGCTGTCAATGGATGGACATTAATCGCTGATCGATAGTTATAAAATTTGTGATACTATCTGCAATGTACTGATATTTTTCTGTGCATGTCTGTATTCATTTTGTTTTCACTGAACAAAGAAAAGAAAAAATTTAATAAAGTGTGTTTTAAAAATAAAAAGAATGTTTGAGAGAAAACTATTTTCTCATGCTTATCCCACAGAGGTGTGGAAGGTGCTCTAGAAGCTAAAATGAGAGCATATTTTCTGTAAATTCACATTATCTTTCTCAGTCATGTGAGAATGAAGTCTGACATTCTCAGTAAAACATGTACATCCAACAAGGGCAGAGACTGTCAGTTGATTCCTTTGTGTTCTACTGCAGCTTCCCAGAGTGTTCTTTCTAAAGAACAACTAGAGCGCAAACAGTCTTACTTATGACAAAAGTATGGCACACCTGAAGCCATCTTGATTGGAATAAACTGGTAACACTTAAAACATTTAATTTAAAAAGGAACAAAATGAGGGGGTTAATTTTGCCATAGAAATTATAATTAGTGCTGCAGAAAGAAAAATTAGGGCACATTTTGAGTGATTTCTCAAATCCTCTTCTATTTCATTAAAAATTCTCACATGCAGACTGAAACATGCACTTTCAATACCAGCAGCAGACTTCCAGTTAACTCCCTGGTGAGCAGTAGCTTTACTACAGTGATCTAATGTGCAACTAGAGTGCTAACATTCTGAATTTATGGCAAATGTGTGACACATCTGAATGCCTTCTTGATAGAATCAAAGTAAAAAACTGAAAGCATTTCCTACTGAGGAGACAGCAGTAAATGAGGAAATTAGGAAACTTCATAACAAATAAGTCTCCCAAGATGGCTACCAGAGAAAAAAGAGCCCAAATGTAGCACAAATATTACCCAGATGTAGCAAACGTATAGCCCAATGACAGAAGTGTGCAAAACACTTTTCATTTATTGTTTTTTTGCAGTTTTATATAGTGCAGACTGGTCAGGTATTGGATCGTTGCATCTTACTTGGACCCCTTATTGCATATTTTGCACGAAGTATTGAGATTGATCTTGCAAAACATTGAACTTTACTATTCTGTTAAACTGAAGTTGCTCTGAGCCGGGCTTTGTAACACCCGTTTTTACCTACTGATTTTAATTAATTCTCATTGTATTGTATTAAGAAAGAGGATTTACTGTTTTTATGTACACTTTTATGATCTATGTTTCTAATTCGGATCGAATAAAGGTTATTGAATTGAATTGAAGTCTCCCAAGATGGCCACAAGACAAAAAGGAGCCCAAATGTAGCACAAATATCACCCAGATGTAGCCCACATATAGCCCAATGACAGAAGTGTGGAAAACACTTTTTATTTTTTGGTTTTTTGCAGTTTTATATAGTGCAGACTGGTCAGGTATTGGAGTGCTTTACATGAGCATTGGTTACATCACACACGGACAAACTCATTTTGGTTGTGGGCATGGGGAGATTAAGTGATTTGACCAGAATCACAGAATGTCGAGCTGAAGCAGAAACTCCAACCTGGTTCCCCAGTTGCAAAGTCTGCAGCTCTGGAAGTAACACCACATCCTCTCCCCTAAGTGCAACATTTAAAAAAATGGTCAACTGGATAAAAAAACATAACAATAACAAATAATTTAAAAGTGCTTTGTCGCTATTTGAGAACTCAGAAAATATGTCCTCATTTGAGTTTTTTAGAGCACTAACCATAATTTCGATGTAAATAAGACCCTCTCATTTCTATAACTTCTAAAGGAAATGCTTTAGGAATTACAGTTTTGATTACATCAAGATGACGTCAGGCATGCCACACTTTTGTAATAAATATAGAATGTTAGCAATCTAGTTGTTCATTAGGATACTGTTGAGAGGCAGAGGTCAGGGGCACGGACTCGAAAAATTGAAGGCAGGTAGAAGAGTGCAGAGGCAACAATTTGACCACACTGGGCAGACAGGAAGGGCAGTGGCAGGACAACAGACTATGGAGGGCAGTGGAAAGGGGGGCAGGGGCAACAAACCAACAATGCAGGACAGGCAAGAGAGGCTGTGGCAATATAATAGACCATTGTGGGAAAAAGGAAGAGGCAGTGGTAGTACAACCATACATGTCAACAGACCGGATTCCGCCAGGAAACACCCAATGTTTTTAAGCCAAAATGGGATTTATTTTAACTGTCTCCTGTCTACAATCTCCTCTTTTTCAATGTAAGTCAATGGGGAAAATCAATTCCCCAGTTTTGTTTCAAAATCTCCCTTACCAAGTTCAAAATGTTAGCAAGTATGGTACATTGGATCATGGAAGGCAGGAGGAATTGGGGTAGGGACATAGACTCGGATAACAGAGGACAGGAGGGACATGGACAGGTGCACCAAACTGACCTTACAGGGCAGGCATCAGGGTTTGCAGCAGCACAATACACCACACAGGGCATGCGGGACGGCAGTGCAGCACAATAATCCATGGAAAGCAATAGGGAGGGGACAGGGCCATGTCCATGGACAACAGAGAACAGAGGGGAAAGAGGCAATGGCAGCAAGCTGACCATAATGGACAGACAGGAGAGAAAACTGCAGCATAATGGACCATAAAGGGCAGGAGGGAGGGATCAGGGGCATTACAATGGAACAGACAAGCCAGGAGGGAGGGGATAGGAGTCTGCACATGGAAAACAGAGGGCAGGGGGCAAGGGGGCAGGAGCAGCAAGCAGACCATGGAGGTCAGGCAGGATGGGCACTGGAAGCACAACACACCATGGAGGGCAACAGTGAGACTATAATGGCATACACACATACCATGGAGGGAAAGTGGGAGGGGGTCAGGGGCAGCTAGCTGACCACACAGGGAAGGTGGGAGGGGCCGTGGCAGCAAAGAAGACCATGCATAGCAAGCGGGAGGGTAAGTGGCAGCACAATGGCCATGGTGGGCAAGAAGGAGGGGGCAGGGGCATGCACAAAGGACCATGGAGGATAGAAGGGAGGGGTAGGAGCTGGGCACAGACAAGAGAGTTCATGGGAAGGGGCCTCACAACAGAACACACGGGGCAGGCAGGAGAAGCAGTTGCAGCACAACAGACCAGGGAGGGCAGAAGGGTATGGCAGTAAAATTGACCATGGAGGACAGGAGGAAGGGGATAGGGGCATGAAACATGGACAGGCAGGGTGGAGGTGGCAGGGACAGGTTACAGTATTCTGACAATGCTAGGCAGGTGGGAGGGGAGTGGCAGCTCAACAGAACACCCAGAGTAGATAGGAGGGGCAGGTCCATGGAACATGATAGGCAAAAAGGATGGAGCAGGGGCATGCACACAGACATCAGAGGACAGGGAGAAGGAGAGTAGGGGCAGCAAGCTAAGAATAGAGGCTACACAGGAGGTCAATGATGGGGCATGGAATTAGGCAATGGTGGGCAGGAGGAGTGGACTGGGACATTATGCTAAATGGAGGGCAGTGGCAGCACATCAGACCATGCATGGCAGGAGGGAGGAGGCTAGTGCATGGATTCAGACAACAGAGGATAGGGAGGAAGTGGATGGGGCAGCAAGCTAACTGTTCAGAGAAGGCGGTAAGGCCAGTGGCAGAACAACAGCCACACAGGGCTGTAATGAGGGAGCAGGGGCATGGACTTGGACAATGGATGGCAAGGAGGAGGAGAGGCAGGAGTAGCAAGCTTGGGTGGGGGCAGCACAATGCCAGGCCAGGACCTGCTTCCAACCTCCCACCATCCATTGTGATAGGCATCTTACTTAACGTTAAAAAAAACTAGAAATTTGCTGAAAAAAACAAAGATTACAGGGGCGTTATAGTTATACTCAGATTTCACTCGTACAAAACCAGTGAAATTCAGCAGTTATAGTTACCTGAACTAACTATAACTTGCGCCTTCGCAATGCACTGCTTATGACCTCAGACATTACATCATTCATGACATGGTCAGTGACATCACTCATGATATTACTCATGACATCTCAAATGAGCTGCGAATGAAATGGAACTATAATTGCTAGAACTTTATTTAGGTATAGTGTGTGTATATTAACACCCCATTTTTTCTTTTCTTTCGTGTAAGAACCATTATAATACGCAACGTGCCCAGATCAATATGGCCGATAGCCTTTCACTTTAAAGTAATGTGTAGTCCATTGTTTATGTTGATGTTTGCAATCGTAAGTATGTCTATTATGAACAAATCACATTGACGAACATACAGGTATGGCGGTCACGGGGCAAGATATGCTGAAATGACTTTGTGTGCATATTAACACTTGTTTTCTTTTTTTATTGTATGAATATCTAAATTTTCGCATCGTGACCAGGCTATATGGCCGCCAGCTTTTTGGATTAATGTAATATGTAGTCCTTTGTTAATGTTGGCAACTGGAGGCATTTGTACATTTAAATAAGGAAGCAACAGTGACGTCTTGTATTGTTATCAAGGTTCGGACGAGCCGAAACACGTGGATCGCGTCCTTTGCAGATTAAATACTTCCAAACTACAACCTGAGTGCTGATTCCTTCCTTGTAAGAGTTAGAGGAGATTGAATACATATATATAAAATTCACTGAAAAAAACACAGGTTTCAGGGACGTTATATTTAGAAATTAGCACTTAAAAAACCTTAGATATTCACTGAAAAAACCACAGGTTTCAGGGACGTTATAGTTAGCCTGACATTTCACTCGTACAAAACCAGAGAAATTCAGCCATTATAGTTAGCTGAGCTAACTATAACTCACGCCCCCGCAATGCACTGCTGATGAGGTCACATATTACATCACTCATGACATGGTCAGTGACATCACTGATGACATCTCAAATGACATCACTGATGACATCACTGATAACATCATCCAGTGACTGTGAGTGTTTCTAAAAAGTTTAAGAATGTGATATATATATGATGATTCAGTCAGTGTGTGACTGACTGTATAAGTGAGTGATTATACGTGTCTGGGTGAATGTATGGGTGAGTGACTAATCTGTGTGAATGTCTGTATCAGTCTGTCAGTTGGTGTGTAAGTGGCTGCATGGGTTGCTAAATAGGTACAGGAGTATCTATATGGGTTATTGATTGGTTGTCTGAGTACATGTATGGTTGCCTGAGTGTCTGTGTGTTGTGTGACTATCTGCATGGATGTGTGAGTGGGTGATTCACTGGGTGTATGGGTTCATGAGTCCATCTGCGAGGGGCTGTATGGGAGAGTGAGTGTGCATATGGCTGTGTTGGTAAGTGAATGGATGTCTCAGTAGTATATGTGTGAGTAACTGCATATGTGAATGGCAGTATATGTGAGTGTTGGAGTATATAAGTGACTATATGTGAGAGTAAGTGATTGTGAGAGTGGATGTATGGATGAGTGTGTGCTTGTGTCAGTGATTGTATAAGAGAGTAAGTATGTGTTAGTATCTGTATGAATAAGTGAGGTGGTGTGTGTATAACTGTATAGGTGAGTAAATGGCATTGCGATTGACTCTTTGGGTGACTGACTTGGTGTGTGAGTAACTCTATGGGTGAGTGGCGGTGTGTGAGTGTCTGTATGGGTGTATGAGTGTATACTGAACCCTCACCAACCACCCCTGACACCATGAAGCCAACGATCGACAACTGGACAGCCCTCACCACCGAAGACACACTGAAGACGATGAACTCAATACACTCTGGGGCCCCCATGGACCCCTGCCGCCACCACATTTTCAACAGAGCCGCCGACACCATCGCACCCATGTTCCGCCACACCATCAACCGCTACCTGGCAACCGCATCATTCCCCGACGACTGGAAACACGCCGAGATCAACCCCCTCCTCAAGAAACCCTCGGCGGACCCCACCGACCTCAAAAACTACAGACCCATCTCCCTGCTCCCCTTCCCAGCGAAAGTCATCGCGAAAGCCATCAACAGCCAACTCGCCACATTCATCGAAGAGCACAACATCCTCGACTCCTCCCAATCCGGCCTCAGAAAAAACCACAGCACGGAAACCGCCCTCCTTGCCGCAACAGATGACATCCGCACCAAACTGGACAAAGGAGAAACAGCAGCCCTCATCCTCCTCGACCTCTCAGCGGCGTTCGACACAGTCTCTCACTGCACACTAATACGCAGACTCCACGACGCAGGGATTCAAGACAAGGCCCTCGACTGGCTCCGCTCCTTCCTCTCCGGCAGAATGCAGTGGGTCAGACTCCCCCTTTCCTCTCGGACCCTACACCAACCACCTGCGGAGTCCCCCAGGGGTCATCCCTCAGCCCTACGCTCTTCAACATCTACATGGCTCCGCTCGCCCCCATCGTCAGAACCTACGGACTCAACATTGTGTCATACGCAGACGACACCCAACTCATCCTCTCCCTATCCAACGAACCCAACACCGCCAGACACAATTTTTGAGAAGGCATGGAAGCCGTCGCAAAATGGATGAAAAACAGCTGCCTTCAACTAAACACCAACAAAACAGAAGTACTCATCATGGGCCCACACCCCGACGCCTGGAACGACACCTGGTGGCCCCCTGCCCTCGGAAGTCTGCCCACCCCCACGGACCACGCACGCAACCTGGGAATCATCCTGGACTCCGAACTCAAAATGGACCGCCAGATCAACGCCGTCTCGTCCTCCTGCTTTCACACCCTCCGCCTCCTACGCAAGACCTTCAAATGGATCCCCCTCGAACACAGAAAGACCGTCACTCACGCCCTGGTCACCAGCAGACTCGACTACGGCAACGCACTCTACGCCGGAATAAACAAAAACCTCACACGCAAGCTACAGAACATCCAGAACGCCGCCGCAAGACTGGTCCTCAACCTGCCAAGACACTGCACATCTCCCAGCACCTGCGCACACTCCACTGGCTCCCCATCGAAGCTAGAGTCACCTTCAAGATGCTCACCCATGCTCACAAGGCCCTCCACGACACCGGACCAGCATACCTGAACAGCCGACTCAAATTCCACGCACCCCAAAGGACCCTACGATCAGCCCAGCTCTCCTATGCCATGGTCCCCCGCACCAGAAAGACCAGATCAGGCGGCCGCTCCTTCTCCTTCCTCGCGGCCAGAGCCTGGAACGCCCTCCCTCTCCACCTCAGACAGACAACATCTCTCCCCATCTTTACAAGAAACCTCAAAACCTGGCTCTTCGACAGACCCCCTCCTTGATGGACTGGAACCTGCGAAACCCCCCTCCCCCAGTGCCTTGAGACCCTCACGGGTGAGTGGTAGCACTTAACAAACATGTGATTGATTGATATTATAGTGGCTGTATTGATGAGTGACTGCATGTATGAGTGACCGTATGGGTGAGTGAGTGGATGTGTGTATAGACCTATGAATCAGTGAGTGGGTATGTACTAACTGGTATTGGTGTGTCTATGGTTTCGAGACTGGTAGTCTGTATTTTAGAGTGGGTGTATGAAAGGTTATATTAGGGTGTGAGTACTAGGTGCATCAGAGATTAAGTGAATGATGTCATCAGTGATGTCATCAGTGATGTCATTTGAGATGTCATGAGTGATGTCAATGACCATGTCATGAGTGATGTAATATATGACATCATCAGCAGTGCATTGCGGGGCCGTGAGTTATAGTTAGCTCAGCTAACTATAACGGCTGAATTTCTCTGGTTTTGTATGAGTGAAATGTCAGACAAACTATAACGTCCCTGAAACCTGTGGTTTTTTCAGTGAATATATATATATATATATATATATATATATATATATATATATATATACATATATATATAAAACTACACCCCGAACCGCTGAAAAGAATTACACCAAATTTGGCAGAAAGCTAGATTTTGGTCAGGAAGCGTTCATTTTATGATTTGTAAATTTGGTCAGTAGTTTTAGAGATTTTAGAGGAAAAACAAATTTGTATATCTAGGGACCCAAACTCTGCGTGAACCCACGCAGCAACAGCAAAGCCATGATTGGCTGGCTGCAACCAGAGTGGAAAGGTGCGGCCACCATTTTAAAAATCAGAGAACGGTCCACAACTGGAAATATTGTGCTACAATGCATTAGAAGGGGGCAGGGTAGAGGTACTCTGACCCCATGGGTCTGTGAGGGATCCCTTATGAGCCAGAAGATACTGCGGAATGATTTTTTTTCCATGTGCGATACTCCTCGGATCTGCTGCTGTGCTCATGTTACTTCTCAACTGAGTCGTGCATTGGGCCCAAAGATTATTTATAAAAAATGTGCACTCAGACACTCACTCAGATACTGATACATCCATTCTCAAACCCACTCAGACACTCTCATACCCACTGACATGCCCACACATATACTCATACACCTATCCAACCACTAATATACCCACTCACACATCTGTACAGCCATTCACACACCCACTCAGACACTTGTGTACCAACTCACACACCCACTCAGACAATCATGCAACCACTCACATATCAATTCAGATACTTATGCACCCACTCACACACCCATTTAGACACTCAGACCTACTTACAGACCCACTCTGATATTCACACACCCACTCACAGACCCACTCAAATACTCATGACCCACTCAGAGACCCACACACTCACACACCCACACAGACACTCTCACACCCATTCAGACACTCACATACCCAGTGACCCATACAGCCACTCATACACCCACTTACACATACATACAGCCACTCACCTATTCACTCATACACCCAGACACTCATGCACCCATTCACACATCCACTCAGACATTCATGCACCCACTCACAGACCCATTCAGACACTCACATACTGACTCATATTCCAGCACAGGTACTCCCACACCTACTCACAGATCCACTACATCACTCACACATCCACTCAGAGATCCACAGAGGCATTCACAGACTGACTCAGAACCACACAGACACTCATACACCTGTTCACAGACCCATACAGACACTCACATACCCACTCAGATACTTACGCACCCACTCACATACCCACTCAGACACTCTCACACCCATTCACAGACCCACTCAGACACTCACACACCTACTGACAGATCCATATACACCCGCTCACAGACCAACACAGATACTCTTCTACCTACTCACAGATATACTGAGACACTCACAATCCAACTCACAGACCCACTCAGACACTCATGCACCCACTCATAGACCCACTCAGATACACATACCCATTCACAGACCCACACAGACACTATCACACCTACTCATAGACCCACTCAGATACTCACACACCCATCCAGGTACTCATGCACCCACTCACAGACTCACTAAGTCACTCATACACCCACTCAGAGATCCACATGGACACGCTCATACCTACTCATAGACCTACTTAGATATTCATGACCCACTCACAGACCCACTCAGACAGTCACACATCCACTCAACACCTATTCAGATACTCTCACATTTACTCAGAGACTCATGTAGACCCTCACATACCCACTCACAGACCCACCCAGATACTCTCACATCTACTCAGAGACCCACCCAGATACTCTCATACCCGCTCACAGACCCAAACACTCTCATACCTACTCACAGACCCATACGGCCACTCACATACCCAGTGACCCATAAAGTCACTCATAGATCCACTTATACACCCATACAGCTACTCACCTACTCACTTTTACCCCTGATACTCATGTACCCACTCACACACCCACTTGGACACTCATGCACTCACTCACAGATCCATTCAGACACCCACACACCCAGTCACACAATACTCAGACCTACTTACAGACCCACTCAGAACCTCACACACCCACTCACAGACCCACTTAGACACTCATGACCCACTCAGACAGTCACACATCCACTCATACACCCACTCAGACACTCTCATACTCACGTACTCAGAGACCTACACAGACACTCTCACAACCACTCAGAGACCCACTCAGACACTCACATACCCACTCACAATACTATATAGCCTCTCACATACCCAGTGACCCATACAGCCACTCATATACCCACTTACACACTCATACAGCCACTCTCCCACTCACTCACACACTCAGACATTCATGCACCCATTCACACACCCACTCAGACATTTATGCACCTACTCACAGACCCATTCAGACACTCACATACCCTCTCACACTCCAACACATGTACTCACACACCCACTCATAGATCTACTAAGTCACTCACATACCTACTCCGTGATTCACAGAGGCATTCATAGACTGACACACAGACCCATATAGATACTCATATACCCACTCGCAGACCCACACAGATACTCACATACCCACTCAGACACTCTCATATCTACTCAGAGACCCACACAGACACTCACACACCTACTCACAGACCCACACAGACACTGTCACACCCTCTCAGAGACCCACTCAGATACTCTCATACCCACTCAGAAACTAACTCAAACACTCACACACCTACTCAGATACTATCACACCCACTCAGAGACCCATGCAGACACTCACATACCCACTCACAGACCCACCCAGATACTCTCACACCTACTCTGAACCCCAAACACTCTCACACCCACTCACAGACCCATACAGCCACTCACATATCCTGTGACCCATACAGTCACTCATACAACCACTTACATATCATACAGCCACTCACTTACTCACTCATGTACCCAGACCCTCATGCACCCATTCACATACCCACTAAGACATTCATGCACCCACTCACAGACCCATTTAGACACTCACATACCCACTCACATTCCAACACAGGTACTCACACACCCACTCACAGATCCACTAAGTCACTCACACATCTACTCAGAGATCCACAGAGGCACTCATAGATTGACTCATAGACCCACACAGACATGCACACACCTGCTCACAGACCCACACAGATACTTACATACTCACTCAGACACTTACATACCCACTCACAGACCCACACAGTCACTATCACACCCACTCATAGACCTACTCAGACACTCACACACCCACACACAGACCCACTCCTACACATATGCAGGTACTCACACACCCACTCACAGACTCACTAAGTCACTCATACACCCACTCAAAGATCCACACAGACACTCTCACACCCACTCACAGACCTAGTCAGACACTCATGACCCACTCACAGTCCCACTCAGACAGTTACACATCCATTCACACACCCACTCAGATACTCACACACCCACACTGAGACCGACACACCTACTCACAGACCCATACAGATACTCTCACACCCACTCAAAGACCCACTCAAACACTCTCATACCCACTCACAGACCCATACAGCCACTCACATACCCAGCGACCCATATGGTGACTCATACACCTACTTAAACACTAATACAGCCACTCACCTATTCACTCATATACCCAGATAGTCATATACCCACTCACACACCCACTCAGACACCCATGCACTCATTCGCAGACTCATTCAGACACTCATACACCCAGTTACACACCCACTCACAGCCCCACTGAGACACTTATGTACCGATTCACATACCCACTCAGACACTCATACCTACTTATAAATCCACTCAGACACACACACCCACTCACAGACCCAATTTGACACTCTAGACCCACTCACAGACCCATTCAGATAATCACACATCTACTCACATACCCACTCAGACACTCTCACGCCCACTCAGAGACCCATTTAGACATTCATATACCCACTCATAGACCCATACAGCTGCTCACATACCCAGTGACCCATACAGCCACTCATACACCCACTTAAACACTCATACAGCCACTCACCTACTCACTCATATACCCAGACACTCATACACCCATTCATACACCCACTCAGACATTCATGCACCCACTCCCAGAACCACTCAGACACTCATATACCCACTCACACTCCAACACTGGTACTCACACACCCACAAATAGATCCAGTAAGTCACTCACACACCTACTCAGAGATCCACAGAGGCACTCATAGACTGACTCACAGACCCACACAGACACTCACATATCTGTTCATAGACCCATATAGATACTTACCTACCCACTCAGATACTTACACACCCACTCACAGATATACTTAGGCACTCACACACCAACTCACAGACCCACTTAGATACTCATGCACCTGCTCACAGACCCACTCAGACATAGACACCCACTCACAGACCCACACAGATACTCTCACACCCACACACAGACTCTCTCAGACACTCACATATCCACTCACATACCCACTCACAGACCCACGCAGGTACTCATACACCCACTCACAGACTCACTAAGTCACTCACACACCTACTCAGAGATCTACATAGATACTCTCATATTCCCTCACAGACACATTCAGATACTCATGACCCACTCACAGACCACTCAGTCATGCATATACTCACACACCCACTCACAGACCCACACATTCTCACACCCACTCAGAGACCCACTCAGACACTCTCACACCTATTCAGAGACCCATTCAGACACTCACACACCCACTCTGAGACCCATTCAGCCACTCGCATGCCCAGTGACCCATACAGCCACTCATACACCCACTTACATACTCATAAGCTACTCATCTACTAGCTCACACATCCAGACACTCGTGCACTCACTCACAGACCCATTCAGATGCTCACACACCTACTAACAGACCCACACAGTCACTTACACACCCACTCATAGACCCACTGAGACACTCATGCATCTACTCACATACCCACTCAGACTCTCACGCACCCACTCAAACACCTATTCAGTCACTTATACACCCACTCACAGACCCACTCAGATACGTATGC
The DNA here is from genome assembly GCA_963921515.1 of Calotriton arnoldi. Taxonomy (NCBI): domain Eukaryota; kingdom Metazoa; phylum Chordata; class Amphibia; order Caudata; family Salamandridae; genus Calotriton; species Calotriton arnoldi. The sequence continues at coordinate 609,731 of CAWUFW010009931.1, forward strand.
AATCACTTACATAGCCACACCGACACTCATGTATCCACTCACAGACCCACTCAGATACTCATGGACCCACTCATAAATTCACACATCTACTCAGACACTGACACACCCACTCACAGACCCACTCAGACACTCGCACACCCATTCACAGCCTCACTCAGACACTCATGCACCCACTCACAGATATACTCAGATACTCACGTACCCACTCACAGACACACTGAGACACTCACACACCCCCTGAGACACTCATGCACCCACTCAAATATCTACTCAGACACTTATGCATCTACTCACAGACCTACTCAGACCCTCACGAACCCACTTACAGATCCACTCAGATACTCATATATCCGCTTAAACACTCATGTACCCACTCACGGACCCACTCAGACACTCACACACTCATTCAGACACTCACACACTCAGACATTTATGAACCACTCACATACCCACTCAGATATTTACACATCCACTCACAGACTCATTCAGATACTAACACACCCACTCACAGAATCACTCACTCACAGAACCACTCATGGACCTACTCAGACACTCATGCACAGACTCATACACCCACTCAGACACTAATGCATTCACTCACACACCCACTTATGCACCGACTCATGCACTGACTCAGATACATGCCGATTCACAGACCCACTCAGACACTTACGCCCCCATTCACAGACACACTTAGACACTAGCATCACCACTCACAAACTCACTCAGACACTCACGGAACCATTCAAAAACCCACTCAGATACTCACACACCTACTCACACACATGCGCACACACTCACAGACCCACTCAGATGCAGAAACACCTACTCACACACCCAGTGAGAGACTCACACACCCACTCACAGACCCACTCAGACACACATAAACCCAATCGAACATTTACGCATCCACTCAATAATAGTGGTATAATGTATTGATTCTAGATCCATTATCAGGATTTATGACAGCATATAGCGGGATGTCTTTATAAGGCTTTCCATATGCTAGTGTGCCTTATATATCTTGAATGTGTTCTAATGATAAAGGTCTCATTTACAAGATATATTTTTTTGCATTAGTAGAGGAAGTATAGGTAAAATGATTGCTTAAAAAATTGTAGTGAGTGCAATGCACACAGTTGCATATTTGCAGTGACATAGTGTGCAGTTGTGGGTTTATTTTGAAAAAAATTTATGACTGTTTTTCCCCACTGTTCAATGATAATTCTTTCAACAGTACATCATTTATGGTGTATGAGAATAGAACCTAAGAGCAGTAAAAAGGGAAAATTAAATGCTTAATTTTAATAAGAAATGAGTAGTAATTTGTTTGTTATTATAAAGTTATGCATTATTAAAATTGCAACTATATTGTGCAATTTTAAAAATTGCATTAGTAACACATATTTGTGCTTTTTTCTTTTCAAACAGATCTAGGGCATCATCTAATGGAATAATGTATTTGACTAATTACTTCTTTCAGTGCTGTTCCATAAGATTACATTCTTGGGGTACACACTTAGGCAGACACTAATATAGCCATTCACATACAGATACAGCCACTCACACACCCAGCCAAAAACTGGTACAACCTCTGACACACCCAGGTATATATCATTACAGACACTGACACACCCAGGCACACACTGATATAGGTACTGATACACGCACGCATACACGGATACAGTTACTGACACACCCAGCAAACACTGATAGAGCCTCTTAAACAGTCACTCACACACAAATACAGCCACTTACGCACCAAATCAAACACTAATACACTTACTTACACACCCAGCCAAACACCGATACAGCCTCTGAAATACCCATGCACACACTGACACACACACTGATATAACCTCTGACACATCCTGACACATACTGATACACCTCTGACACACCCAGTGACACATCGTTACAGACATTGACACACCCAGGCACACACTAATACAGCTACTGACACACCCAGCCACACTCCAATACAGAGACAGACACACACAGGCACATACTCCTACATCCAATTACACTGCCACTTAGACAGCCAGGCAAACACTGATACGGCCTCTCATACACCCATACACATACTGATACAGCCACTGATACACCCAGTCATACACTAATGCAACCTCACACACTCATGCAGACACCAATACAGTCACAGAGACACCCCTGCACACACGAATACAGCTACTGACACATCCATCCAAACACTGATACAGCCACTAACACACCCAGGCACATAGTCAAACATCTAATACCACACCAAGGCAAACACTGATGCAGGCACTGACACATCTGGCTACACACTGATACAGCTATTGACACATTGAAAACACAGAGTTAGCTCTTTGTTTGACCAGATGGTGGTTCTAAAAAGAACACTTTTTTTGTAGAAGGTTTTTGTAAAATGTTTATATGCTTTTTATATTTTTTTGAGAACAGAAATAAACAAGGTAGTAAAAGAGGTAAGGGAATTGGGAAGAAGCAACTGGCTTCAGTCTCTGAAAAACATGAAGGTTTAACTGAGAGTAAAACATAATTAACAATGGTGATTCCTCACTGCATCGAGGTATGCAGCCACTGACACGTCATCTTCAAACCCATGGGCATGTGACATTTGTCACAGTGAGTGGTCATGTCACATACGTCTTGACAGACAGCTGGAAAGGTGATTACTTCAGGTGCTGATGGTTGTGACAATGCTCCTGAAGATGTTGAAGGTCCTGCTTCACCTGCCTTCTCCAGCATCCTTCTGTTGTATGTGCATTCCACATGAAAGGCGTTCCATGGGAATATCTTTTTGCAGTGCCTTTGAATAGTTGTTTTCCACAGATCTTGCACTGCACACACTTTGCACTAACCTTCTTCTCCCCAGAAGGTATGTCGAAGTGTTTCCACACACAACTTTCCTTTTTAGCAGGTAGTATCTCTTCCTCCTCTTCAACAACAGTTGCAGGATCTTCTTGCTCAGTGGAAGACATAGCTGCAGTCATCCTATGTAATCCTGGGCGTACTACTTCGCTACGCTCACGGAGCATGCAAAGTTTGTGCTACTACACACTACGCAAATTGCACGCAGCAGAGTGAATAACTGTGCTAATTGACGTAGCGTAGCAGCAGTAAAATAAACACCTTCAAATGCTTTGATAAAGCAATTTTCTATGCTCAAAAGCATATAACCAATTCACAAAAGTGAACTTTGACAATAAAATATCAAGCAATGAGAGAGGTGATGATTTTGGGGTACCCCCTAACCTAGGGGGAGGACCAAGCAGATGCCTTGAACACAAAAAGCAAATCATGTGAACGATTCAGTGGTGGTCCCTTCCTCCTAGGACCACCCCAAGCACAGTTATGGGCAAAAATACAATCCCAACCAAAGGCCCTGCAAAGCATTATGGGACGAGATTAGCAGTGGGCAGTGAATATTATAGTGTCCAATATCAAAATAATTCTACAAAGAGCTGCAGTTCAACTAGTTGTTACTAGATGTCCCTCACGAGTCAAATGCAAAAGCATTGAAATTATTAATACATCAAGCTGCAGTTCCACTAGTCATTACTAGATGTCCCTCACGAGTCAAATGCAAAAGCATTGAAACCCTTTCATGAAGCTTTTGCATTTGACTCGTGAGGGACATCTAGTAACGACTAGTGGAACTGCAGCTCTTTGTAGAATTATTTTGATATTGGATACTATAATATTCACTGCCCACTGCTAATCTCGTCCCATAATGCTTTGCAGGGCCTTTGGTTGGGGTTGTATTTTTGCCAATAACTGTGCTTGGGGTGGTCCTAAGAGGATGGGACCACCACTGAATCATTCAAAAGATGTGCTTTTTGTTTTCAAGGCATCTGCTTGGTTCTCTCCCTAGGTTAGGGAGGATCCCAAAATCATCACCTCTCTCACTGCTTGTTAATTTATCATTTTCACTTTTGTGAAATAACGATATGCATTTTTAGCATATAAAGACAGAGATATTTATTTTATCTTAACTTGCACTGTGCAAGATGCTTTTGGCAATTATTGTACAGTACAGTGCAGTCAAGCACACAGCTACGCACTACGCAATTTGCATAGCTACGTGTAGTTCAAAATGTACTTCACGTAGCTACGTGAAGTACTACTACACAAACTACGCCCAGGCTTAATCCTATGTTCTTTTTTTATCAATAATGGAAAAAGCACAACACCAGTTCTTCTCTATCCTATCTGTACAGAGCTGAAAGGGAAAGAACTGATTTAGGGTATGGTTTTCTTTCAACATGGGTGGGGTCCTAATGTATACAATCAGAAGTTAAGGTTTGGGTGTATCATCAAGCAAGTTTTCCAATTCAGTCCGTAAATTTGCGGACTTGTGCAACTGCTAATAAAAGTAAGTATCTTTAAAAACACACAAAGGTATGCATATATAAGCAAATGAATATGTTTGCACTGATATCATTACTAAAATCTAAGGGACATATTTAAGAAAAGTTCATTTTTACAGGTTTTGACGAATCAGTGAATTTGCATTCACGGAAATACTCTGATCACATGATCAGAGTTAGAAACCATAGAGTACCTGTATCCACAACTTTCTTCTCGGTACCGCAGAAGACCAACAAACCCATAAAAAGTACAAAAAAAAAAAAAACTTATCTAATTCAGGCCTGGGCGTAGTTCGCGGAGTTTTGCTACACAGAACTCCGCAAAGTTACAAAAAAACTCTGCGAAGTTCCGCGAGTGGCGGAGTGCAGTGCGAACTGCAGTTTGTGCTGGTATTCCTGCCGCTCGGGTAGAAATTCTACCCAAGCGGCAGGTCGTGCTTGCGAACTTACCGTTTGCGAACTTACCGTTCGTGATCGTGAACTTACCGTTCGCGAGCGGGGAAAAAACTCTGCTGCACATCGCGAAGCGGAGTTTTCTGCACTCTGCGAGGTCCGCGGAGTGCAAAAAACTCCGCAAACTCCGCAAACGGAGCGAAATTCACCGCCCAGGCCTAATCTAATTACATTTACAACAACAGTAAAAAGTTTAAATAAAGTTCATTTGTAATTGTTTACTTATAAAATGTATATAAAGTATATATTTTTTAAAACTAGAGTTAAAAAAAAACAATATTAAAATAAATATGACACTAATATTGTATTACAATTTGCACTAAAACAAATCTAAAAATTCACCGAAAACAACCAAACATTACAGGGGACGTTACAGTTGGAAAATCAAATTTAAACAACCTTTGAAAATTACAAGAAAAACAAAGGTTACAGCGACTTTAAAGTTAGGAAATAAAATTTAAAACGCCATAAAAATTCACTTAAAAACCAAAGGTTACATGAACATTATACTTAGGATATAGAATTTAAAAAACCATAGAAATTCACTGAAAAAAGCAAAGGTTACAGGGACCTTATAGTTAGGAAAAATAAATTTGAAAAAAACCTTAGAAATTAACTGAGAAAACCAAAGGTTACGGGGACGTTATAGTTAGGTTCAGATTTTACACACACAAAAGCGTAGAAATTCAGCAGTTATAGTTATCTCAAGTAGCTATAACTCGTGCCCTAAGGTAACTATAACTAACGCCTGCCCATGCATCAGTTTTCTCATCAATAATTTAACTGCAAATGTTGCAGTATTATCAATAATGCCATAGAAGATGTCATGAGTGATGTAATATATGGGGTAATTAGCAGTGCATGGCGAGAGCATGAGTTATAGCTACCTTAGGGCATGCCACTCTTCGACCACTTTGTTTGTGATATTTTATAAAGGTGCAGCGCTTGATGTTGGATGTAAATTACAACAGGAGTTGGTGAGGAAATACTATGCTCCAGTGTGGGTACTTAACCCTGGAAGACGAGCGACCAGAGGTCCATACTTCCAATATGCCTAGCGCGACTTTACCTGTAATGGACTGGCTCATCTATGGAAAGTGGTGAGCTGGTGTCCATTGTTATTGACAACATTGATGCGACCCGTAATTAATTTGAGACTGGGTCAGGAGGCTCATAGCATTTTTTTTTAATATCGCATGTGAAGTGTATAACTTATTGTGGGATATCTACTGCAAAATAACAAGCACCTAGCTGTAAAGATCTACGTCTTCCACAATGCTTTTAAACTTACTGAAGGGATGGCAATTAGAACTAATTATCACCACTTCAGAAAGACAGCAATGTCAAAATGGGTCATGGTGTTGTGCCTTTAACATGCTGATTAGTTTAAATAAATACTGTTATAAAAGCCTGCGGGAGTGCAGCATTGTCTCCATTGAGTATCTGATAAGAAGGGGGGTGTGGTCGTTTACCCTGAACGCAACACTAGCAGCTAGAGCATGCTGCTCTTCGACCATTTTGTTTGGAGATATATATATATATTCAGCTCATTTCTCCAAGGGAAGAAATCCAGTTGCACTCATGGGTCATTTTCATTGTTGCATATTTATTATTCCTGGCAACAACATCTCAGGCAGAATCAGCACAGCCCTACGCGTTTCGGTCTTACAAAGACCTTGTTCACGGGACTATATATATATATATATATATATAAATATCCACAAACAAGTCCCCGCATACGCGGAATCACATACTCTCAAGACTTCACTGGTTTGTAAATTCCAGGAACATTTATTCTGCTTCTCCGTAACACATTTTGACTGTAAACAGCCTTGATCACACGTCATATATATATATATTTATTATTTATTTATTTATTTATTTATTTTATTTGCGGTTGCCAGTAGGTAGCTATAGTTTGGACTAGGCCTGGGCATAGTTCGCAGAGTTTTGCTACGCGGAACTCCGCGAAGTTACAAAAAACCCCGCGAAGTTCCGCGAGTGGCGGAGTGCAGTGCGAACTGCAATTTGTGCTGGTATTCCTGCCGCTCGGGTAGAAATTCTACCCGAGCGGCAGCTCACGCTCGCGAACTTACCGTTCGCGATCGCGAACTTACCGTTCGCGATCACAAGCAGGGAAAAAACTCTGCTGCACATCGCGAAGCGGAGTTTCCCGCACTCCGCGAGCTCCGCGGAGTGTGGAGTGCAGAAAACTCCGCAAACTCCGTGAAGTTCACCGCCCAGGCCTAGTTAGGACCTAGTTTCCATTTATGAAGCATTTTTGTTTTCGCTAATAACTGTGGCAGACACTAATACAGCCATTCACATACCGATACAGCCACTCACACACCCAGCCAAACACTGATACAACCTCTGACACACCGAGGTATATATCAATACAAACACTGACACACCCAGGCACACACTGATACAGCCACTGATACACGCACGCATACATTGATACAGTTACTGACACACCCAGCAAACACTGGTAGAACTTCTCAAACAGTCACTCACACACAAATACAGCCACTTACACACCCAGCCAAACACCAATACACTTACTTACACACCCAGCCAAACACCGATCCAGCCTCTTCGAACACTTTGTTTGGGATATATATATATCTATATATATATATATAGATACATATATACATATATATTTATTTATTTTATTGGCGGTTGCCAGTAGGTAGCTATAGTTAGGACCTAGTTTCCATAGATAAAGTGTTTTTTGTTTTGCTAATAACTGTGGCACCATTTGACAAATCTTCACGAAATTTTCAAAACCAGTACGCCAATCAATTCAGCTGCAGTCTGAAAAGTTTTAGTGTGATTCGTCCCAAAATGCATTTTCCCCATGCAATTTCTCATAGGAATTTTAGACATGACCAGAATCACTGGACGGAATTACACTAAACTTGGCAGAAAGCTAGATCTTGGTCCAGAAAGATCCCTTTTTGTTCTTTGGTGTAAATTTGTTCTGTACTTTTGGAGTTATTAAAGAAAAAGATTTATGTATATCTAGGGACAAGAATCCTCTGACAGATCCCGCCGGTGGCCAAGTGTTTTTTTAATTTTTATTTTCCCACTAATCCGGGGAAGATCTGCAAATTCGCTGTAACATTTTTTTTTTTAGAGCAAGCATGGTTACCCACGCTTGCTTTTTTGGCACCCCTGCTGGCCCAGGTCCTGGGGGTAATATCTTAAATGGTATTATAGCGAGGGGGCAAACATGGCCCCTTCCCCAGGCCGATTTTGTCCTCAGGGATCCCATCCCCCAGTGCTTGGCCATACTTAAAAAGGGGGAGGAGGACTTGTGGCCCCCCTCCCCAGGCCGATTTGGGCTCCAAAGACCCCACCCCTGAGGTCCGGCCACAATCAAAAAAGGGAGGGAGTGGCGGCCCTCCTCCCATAGCCATTACTGGCCCTGGGGACCCCATAACCCAGGGCTGGCTCCAGTTATGTCCTGGGGTGCCCACCCACGGGACGTAGTGTTTCCCCTGCCCGCTCTGGTGCAGGCAGGGAAACCTGTATTTGCTCTCGCTTGTCAGAAACTATTTGAAAGCTCTTGTCAAGCAAGAGCAAACACTATGTCCGCTCCCAACGGGCAGGAGCTTGAACAATGCTCCTGCCCGCTGGAAGCAGACTTTTAATCTATTTCCTTGCCCTCACTGAAGCAGGCAGGGAAACAGATGAAATAAATTGCCTGCAGGGAGCACCATTACAAGCCCCAATGTGTGCTACCGCTGGACGGAGGAGCTGGCTGGGGCCACTGGGGCATTTGGGCTCCCCGTGGCCCCCAACAAAGATGCAACGGGTGCCCTGGGTGGGCTCCAGGGACTCCACCTTTTATTGGGAGGGCCAAAGGGGATGTGGTCACCAGAGTTGAAATAGGCCCGGGGAGGGATGCCGCGCAGCCTCCTTCCCCCATTAATAATTGTTTAGGCACCAGGGGATGGGTCCCTTGGCCCAATATCGTCCCCAGGGACTGTGTGCCCCCTCTCCCTTTATAATATAGCCGGGCCCCAGGTGATGGGGTCCCCGGGTCCAGAAATTGGCCCAGGGAGGGAGGCTGCATGCCCCCTTTCCCATTTTCAATATGGCTGGGCTTCAGGAAATGGGGTCCCCTGAGCCAACATCGGCCCAGGGAGGGGGTATTTGTGCTCCCCTCCCCCATAAATTAAGCAGTGGGACCCGGGGGATGGGGTCCTGGGTCAAATATGTGCCGGGGAGGGGGCCACGCACTTCCCTCACCTAAAACAAATGTGGCAGGCCCTGGGGATGGGGTCCCTGGGGCCAAATTCAGCCCAGGTGGGCTGCCTTTGGGGGTTAGCCAAGGGGCTGGCTGCAGGCCAGACCTTGCAGCCAACCTCCTGCTGCACACAGCATTTGGATTCACGTATGGTAATTAAATATTACTTTACATTAAAAAAATCTAGAAATTCACTGAAAAAACCCAAAGGTTGTAGGGACTTTATAGTTGAGAAATAGAATTAAACAAACCTTAGAAAATCACTAAAAAAACAGAGGTTACTTGTGCCCTTAGGTAACTATAACTTGGGCCCTCGCCATGCACTGGTAATTACCCCACATATTACATCAATCATGACATCTTCTATGACATTATTAATAATATCACTGCAAAATTTGCAGTAAAATTATTGATAAGAAAACTGTGCATGGTGGGGGTATGACTTAAATTTACCTTAGGGCGCAAGTTTTAGTGACTTGAGAGAACTCTAACTATAACTGCTGGTGCAGGTGTGGTGCAGCGTACAGGGCAGCTGACTTCGGAGCACAGGGTTCACGGTTCGATCCACGGCTCCGGCGGCAGCTCAGCTCAGCACCATGTGACTCTGGGCAATTGCTCACTTAATTTCCACTACGGCCCCCAGCGCCTTGAGACCCGTAAGGGTGAGTAGCTGCGCTATATAAAAACGGACTTACTAACTGCTGAATTTCTATGGTTTGTGTGTGTAAAATCGAAACTAACTATAACATCCCTGTCACCTTTGGGTTTTTTTAGTGAATATATACATACTTGCTGCAAACGTCCCAAAGAAGAAAAATGCTCTCATGGGAGAGGGAACCACTCCGTTAATTCACAGAGATAAAACAGGACGTGCTTCAGCTGACGCCTTTCTCAACGTTCAGCTGGCGCACACCGTGTACAACAATATATTGTAATTAATTGGTCTGAATCATCATGACGTCACTGTTCATTAACAACAACAAATTCCTCAGTTACAACCATAATCAAAACAGTGCTAGTGTGACCGCCATTTTGTAACATATATTCACGTCATGCAATCTTTCATATATTAACAAATTCATTATATAATTACACAGAGTTCATGATTGTTCCACTCAATAATTAAACTATTAGACCCTCACATGTATTCAGCCCTGAATGGGCATACTTAAATGTTACACTGATAAAATTATAAACCTGTAATTTTTCCCATCGGTATAGTAGCATTAAATATCATGATTCATTAACATGAACTGAAATTCATAAATCACATGTACTAAATCAAGGCGGTATTAGCATGATCCCCATATTTGCTTGCTGCACTGTAATTATATTCTTATTCAAAATCATGACATTATTATCAAGAATATTTCATTGAAAAATATATACATGTAAGTCAATAGACCACAATTCTAGGTTATTGAGCCCTGAATGGGCAGGCTTTACGATTCTCATCAGATGATCACATTTAGAGAGACACAAAAATACTATTATTGATGATTTTTAGATTTGTGAAGTTGTTACTGCCAATGTATAGTTATTCAACTTACACATACAACTTCATAAAACAGAATTTCAAGCACAATACTCATAACTGATCTATAGGGCCCTCAGCTTATGCGTACTGCCAGTTCCTCTTCTGTATTGAGATACAGAGGTGCCTTTGTTTGGAGATCCAAAATATATCTGGATTCCAATCTTCTCAACTTTACTACTCTGTTTCCTCCTCTTTCATGAATCGACACGATCCAGACAATAATATCTAAGTAGGTCTCTGTTGCTGTTATGATAGATTTCAATATGTCTAGCAACAGGATACAATTGATCTTTATCGGCAATAGCATCAGCACGTTCAAGAATACGTCTCTTGGTGGGATGGATCGTACTCCCAATGTAAATAAGATTTCAGGGGAATTGTAAACAATAGATTGTGTATGGTGTGTTGCAGTTCGAAAATGTATTTATGCTTTTCGGCTTCTCACACCCTGGCACTGAATATGTTAATCTCTTGGGGCTGTTTTTACATGCCTTACATTTTGTACACGGAAAAAACCCGTGATGTTACTGACTCTTGTCTCTGTTGTTTCTGTGTGGAGGTGACTATGTACTAGCTCATCTTTGAGTGACCTACTTCTTCTAAAACTAATGCTGTGGTAATCTTGGATGCCTTTCCCAATTACTGTATCGGTTTTGAGAATATGCCAGTTACGTCATAAAATGCGACTAAATGCCCCTGCATCCTTAGAGAAAGTAGTAATCATGCTAAACTTCTTATTTTTTCTCTATTATTTTTCTTTTCTGCAATTAACGTGTCTCTCTGTTCACCAGCTACTTTTGTCGCAGCATTTTCTAATACCGCTCCAGGATATCCTCGTACTGTGAATCTATTAGTTGTCTCTTCTACTGCTATGTTGTAATCTTTCTTACTGGAACAGGTACGTTTCATCTGGAGAAATTCCCCATAGGGAATACTCCACATTAATGAGGCCGTGTGACAACTGGTAGCTTGTAAGATGGAATTCCTGCTGTAGATTTACGATGTACACCATGGCAGATCTCGCGCTCTGCTGTGAATACTTTCAAGTCTAGAAAGTTAACAGAGGTTGCACTTATTTCTCCTGTGAATTGTAAATTAACCTCATTCGTATTTAAAAATGCTAGGTACTATTCTGCCAATGCCTGTGGCCCTTTCCATAAAATAAAAAGATCATTGATATATCTATACCACTTCATTATACAATCTGTCCACTGGTTGTTATTTTCCACCGAGGCCACCTGCTTCTCCCAACAGCCCACAAAAAGATTAGCGTAACTGGTGGCAAAGCAGGTGCCCATGGAGGTCCCATACAATTGCCTGTAAAGTTGTTTTCTGAAACGCAAGGTAATATTATTCAAGCAAAAATCTATGAATTCTTCGAGTATAATGTTATGCTCTAGGAACTTCAATGATCTTCCTTTAAGGAAATAGTGTACTGCCCTTAGACCCTGTTCATGAGCAATCCAAGTATGGAGACTGGTGATGTTCAATACTATCATCAACATATCTTGTTCCCGTGTGATATTGGCTATTGATTTCAGAAAGTCCTTAGTGTCCTTGCTGGTGGAAACAAAAAGGAGCATGCATGTATATTTGTGTGTGTAGATATATATACATTCACTGATGTCACTGACCATGTCATGAGTGATGTAATATGTGAGGTGATAAGCAGTGCACTGCAGCGGCGTGAGTTATAGTTAGCTCAGCTAACTATAACTGTTGAATTTCTCTGGTTTTGTATGAGTGAAATATCAGCCAAGCTCCAACGTCCCTGTAACCTATGGCTTTTTCAGTGAATGTCTAAGGTTTTTTTTAAATTCTATTTCCTAACTATAATGTCACTGTAACCTTTGTTTTTTACAGTGAATTTCTAAGGTTTTTTTAAATGCTAATTCCTAACTCTATCGTCCCTGTAACCTTTGTTTTTTTCAGTGAATTTCTAAGGTTTTTTTAATTCAATTTCTTAAATGTAACGTCCATTTTTTTTAAGTGAGCCTGTAAAATGTTCGTATTTTCTTTCTATAATTCGATATTGTATATTATATTTACATTATATACCACAAATTTTTTGATTTGGTATGTGTTTATCAGAAAGTACATTAATAACCGCGATGATCGTGCCTTTTTTAGGGGTGCAAAACACATATATGCACACATTTTACAGTATTTTAGACACTAGGGGCTTATTACTGTACTGTTTAAAGTCATATTTTTGTAGGGAGTTTGCATAAAAACAACCATTTAAACCGATTTTCTATTTTCACGGTGACACCAGGCGTCGCGATGATATCGGTAGCCGCGGTGACCGCTAATACATTGCAAAATGACAAAACAAATGAAGACATTCAATAGCCACCACCACATTCAAAACTTATAATTGCAAAGTGGATTGTAACCAACCCACTAAACACATTACTATCTGAACGACTGTATAATAGCATGTACAACTCCCTAAATATCTCTATAACACAGTGCATAACTTTTTCAGTAAATCTATGACTGCATGCATCACTGTATCACTAAGTCTCTCATTCACTGTATAAGTATTTGAGGAGATCTATGAGACGGTGCATCAGTATTTCAATACTTCTGTAACGAAATGCATGACTGCCTCAGTATATCTATAAGTGGGTGCATCAGTGTCACAATGGGTCTGTGATTGGTTGTGTAGGTCTCTCTCTCAATCTGTGAGTAGGTGTGTGAGTGTCTTTGTGCATTTGTAAGTAATTATATCACTGTCTGACTGGATCTGTGAGTGGATACATGAGTGTTTAAGTGGGTGTCTGAGTGGGTGAGTGAGTGGGTGCATGAGTGTCTGAGTGGGTCTGTGAGTGAGTGCATGAGTCTCTCAGTGGGTCTATGACTGCCAGCGTAAGTGTCTGAGTGGTTCTGTCAGTGGGTGCATGGGTCTCTGAGTGCAACTGTGAGTGGGTATATGACTCCCTGAGTATATAACTGACTGGGTGCATAAGTCTCTGAGTGGGTCTATGAGTGGCTGTGTAAGTGACTGTATGGGTGTGTGAGTGTCTGAGTGAGTCTGTGAGTGGTGTTATGGGTGGACAGAATTCAGCAGCTGTTTCATGAAGATTGAATTAATGTTTGGACTTATGTTGGTTAAAGAGGGGTGTGCTATGATTGTTTTACCAGAGTATGCATCATGTTATTTAGCTCTCAAACATTATGTTATTCATCATTGCATGGCATGTTATAATATGGGTAGGCGTGGCCAATATGATTATTATCCAGCATACAACATCATGCTATTCATCAGAATATTGTCAACCTGATTGTTAAGAACTTCTTTTGGTCAAACCACAGTTAAGCCATGTGCCTTTCCGGCCGAGCATGCTGCTAATGCTCACATTATGCAAATTGTCAAAAGACGGTCCAAACGTGCGCCCGAGCGTGCTGCTAATGCTCAAATCATGCAAATTGTCTAAACAGTCCAACGTGCGCACGTGTAAACAGTCACTCTGTGTACATGTGAATTCAGAAACAGGAGCGGAGCGCTTGGGTATTTAAATCGCGCTCGCTCCTGCACTCGTGCTTCGCTTTTTGAATCTCCCCGGTACTCACCTGGCTCCAGCGTTGCTCCCGTTGTTCCCCGAAGCGCACCAAAGAGATTCCAGTTCCTGGAGTTCCCTGGATTCCTGTCCCTCGGCATGTCTTCCGGCTCCTGGCAAAAGACAAAGAAAAGAGACTTGAAGATCGGTTGCTTAGCAACCTTAGAAACAAGCTTGGTAAAGTGCATTCTCGAGTAAATATATCCGCGGTAAGACTTTAATTACCATTTAAAAGTGGCCTGGACATTTTGGAGTTTACTTGAGCTGAAGTACTTCAAGGCAAGAATTACTAGAGACTTAAAGAAGCTTTTTATTTATGTGATAAATGCTCAGGAAACAATAACCCCAAAGACAGTTGTGTTATAGAAGCATATTGAATCGAGATAGCACTGACAAAAGTGTTTTGAAACATAGTACTGGTATTTGTGCCTGTATTCTTTTCTTTGTGTTTTATTGTATTTTAGTTTTCGAATCGTTTGGGGCACATTACAAGGCACAACAGGTATGTTAATAATACATACTAATGATTACAGTTAATTTACTAACAATGCTCATTTGAATTGGTTAGTAATTCCTTTTTGTTTAATATTGTGTTCTAGATTATATTGCTGGAGTTTCGCAGTGTAAAAAGAATCTTTGTACTGAAGTCAACGAATCAGTGATTTTCACATAACTAGAAACTGGTAGGCTATCCTGTTAAGTAAATATTTAAAATACAGTAGTCCAGAAATAATTGAAGTACATGTATGAATAAGTAAATGTTTTTTCTTATAGAGTAACCACATATTGATCAGAGTTTCTCCTACGAATAAGAGAACACCCCTTCATCCCTTCCACCAGAGAGGCATCCCAGAAAGACACACCCAGCAACGTTGACAGAGGTTTCTTGTTTCTCTTGTCTCTCACTCCCACCCCCCCTTCCCCCTGGGAGTTATCTGGGCGGCAAGCGTGAATCCTCCTTGCCATTCTGGTAAGTTCCGGAGGGATCTGGGAACAGTCAGCATCAAGGAAGGAACAACTGGAGTGCAGGTGGGTGACTCGTAAAAAGTGGATGTATGAGTGTCTGAGTGAATCTGTTAGTGGGTGTATGAGTGTCTCAATGGGTCTGTGAGTGAGAGCATAACTCTTTGAGTGGGTGAGTGAATGGGTGCATGCATGAGTGTCTGAGTGGGTCTGTGACTGGGAGGTTGAGTGTCTGGGTGGCTCTGTGAGTGGATGCATAAGCCTTGACTGGGTAAGTGTGTGTATATCTGAGTGAGTCTGTGAGTGGGTGTGTTAGTTTCTGAGTGTATGAGTGACTGAGTGACTGAGTCCATATGTTTCTGAGAGGATCTGTGACTGATTGTGAGTAACTGTATAGGTATGTGAATGGGTGTATGAGTGCCTGAGTGTATCTGTGAGTGGGTGTATGAGTGTCTCAGTGGGTGTGTGATGAAATATGCAAGTATGTGAGTGGGTCTGTAAGTGGGTGTGTGAGTCTCTGAGTGGGTCTGTACATGGATGCATCACTCTCTGAGTGGGTCTGTAAGTGGGTGCTTGAGTACCTGAATGGGTATATGAGTGGGTACATGAGTATCTGAGTGGGTATGTGACTGAATGTATAAGTGTGTGAATGGGTATGTGAATGGGGGTATAAGTGTCTGAGTGAGTTTGTGAGTGTATACATGAGTGTGTGACTGTGACCAGGGAGTGTGTACAAATATATATTTTTTATATATTTTCACCAATATTCGCAATGACGTCACAATAGTCAGAATGTCCCCATGACAGTACACAGGGGCCATGCTGGTGATTACGTCGTCATCGCGAATATCGTATGCGATTAAAAAAATTCTATTTGTGACACATAACTTGTGTCACTAACACACCCATTTCTCAAACATGGGGTCAGAGTATCTCCATCCTGGCCCCTTATGTGGGCTTTCACACAAATTTTCAGCCCTGGTAACCGTTCCTGGACGATAAAATGGTGGCCGCAACTTTCTGTTCAGTTTACATCCATCCAATCAGAGCATTCCCGTTGGCGCGTGCAGTCGCGAGTCATCGTGAAATATCCGCAGTCAGAGATATTTCTATAATTTTCTGCTTACATTTCTCAAAAACTACTCAACGGATTTGCACAAAATAACAAAAAGCACAATCTGCGTAACAACATCTACCTTTCTGCCAAATTTGGTGTAATTCCGTCCAGCTCTTTTGGCTGTAGGTTCGACAATGCATTCCTATGGGAATTAACATTACAAAGGCACCCATTTTTTGCGCCCCTCTTTCTCGGTCCCCACTGCACAGATCACCCCCAAACTTTCCATAACAACCAGAACCTACTTTGACACATTTTGGGGAAAATTTCATGAAGATTAATCAAACGATGCCAAAGTTATATGTAATTCAAATAATGTTTTTCCTATGGAAACTAGGCCCTAACTAGAACTACCTACTGGCGACCACCAGTAGGTTTTATATTTATATATATATATATATTCCACTCATGAAAATGCTCCTCCCGGGACCAACAGACCCATGAGAGGTGGTGCGCATCCCGGTGGAGCAAGCCGGTAATATTTTAAGTATCACCGAATCCCTTGCGTTTTGTACTTCAAAATTGAGTATACGTAGACCAGATCAGCCATATTGGACAGGCAAGAATATTCATTCTTTAATAGGTCACATATACAAATAAAAACTGTACATTGCTCCTGAAATGTGGAAGGTGAGGTCATTTTGCCCATACTGCATGATTGCTGTGTCTGTCATCAAATATACAAAAATAACTACAAATCACATCAGTCGTAATGAGGCAACAGAAAACTGACTAGATAATAGAAAGATCAAGTGGATGCCGGCAAGCAGTGTAAGCCATCTTGGGAAGTCCTAAGAGAAGTTACGGGCATGCGCTGTGACATGTGAAGAAATGTTAATAATTTCCTGTTGCACTTTATAAAACATGTACATACAGCATGAATTCCGGAAATATACCAAACAAGGAGCAAACTAAAAAAATCCACAAATGGAAACTGTATATGTGGTGTGAAAATCAAAGAGGACGTTTGATATAATGCGATATACATGATACTACAGTGCTGTGTTTAACTTGCATGTGTGCAGTCCTTGACATGTACTTGGCCTATGATATCAAGAGGACTACATCAGACAAGAGAATTTCTCGGCAGTAATGCCCACTAATCAACAAAACCAACTTGAAAAAATCATGGAAGGTCTCATCCCATAACAAGATAGTCATAGTGATACCAAAAACGATGTCTATTCAGTTCAGTCAATGAAGAAGAAATGTGGGCGCAAGTGCCCATTGGACAAGGGTACACGGAAATTATTAGTGACCCGGAGAATAAAGGGACTAGTGCCCAGTAAAATATGAGACTAGGTACTGGTGCAAGAATGGGTGAAGCAATACCAACAGGAATACATCAATTTAAATAGAGAGGATGCTGCTTGTGATCAAGTCATAGTCACAAAAAAGGCAGTACCTGTATGTGGTCTGGTGTATGGAATGGTGTCAACAAAATAGGATGGTGACCTCCACTCAGAAAATGGAAAACACAGCACAGAAACAAATAAGCAAACATGCTTATAAGACCATGGTAAAAACACAGTCATGAATATCTGAAGAAATATAATGCATGAAAATGCAGTCCGATGATACTATCCAGAATCAAAACATAAAATAATAAACAAGTACAATCAAATCTTATCTGCCAGTGCTCCACCCAGTTGTGCCAATGAAGAAAAGGGTAGGGAAACCGTGTATCAATCCAAGTGGAAATCGATGGACCCCTTCCTTTCCTCCAGAAAATAAGAAAAAAATAAGAAAAGACAGTATTAAAATGGATATAGCATCCAAGATGTAAAATGCATGTACCCCAACAAAAGGCACTAGGAAAAGGGGAAATGATCAGTGAGAGGCAGGCAAACAACAGCAAAAAATAACAAATACAGAGCATAAATGCACTAGCAATAAGACCAGGACAATGGAGATAGATACTGAGAACAGCTGGAACATGGGTAGAAAATGCAAACATGATTAACCATCCTCCTTCAAATGAATTCCCAGTTCCTCATCCAGGTTGAGTCCATCCGGGCTCTTAGTTTGGAGATCAAGAATGTACCTGGATTCCTTTTTCCTTAACTTGAGTACTCTGTCTCCCCCGTGTGTTGTTTAATACTTGCTCAATGGCAAAGTAAGGCAGCAGGGAGCTATCTGAGAAATGTTTGTGACAAAAGTGCCTAGCGACAGGATAATGTGGGTCGTTATTAGTAATGGCCCTCATGTGTTCCAACACTCTTTTTTTCACCATCAGAGTGGTGCTACCCACATACCTGAGCCCACATGGGCACTCCAAAATGTAGACCACAAAGGTGAAACTACACGTGAGGAACTGTGAGATGGTTTTGGTGACATTATGGTTGGTAGTCCCAAATTCCTTACGCATAAGGGTGTTCCTACATGCCTTACAGCCTAAACATGTAATGGGAAAAGAAAAATAAATTCTTGACTATCTATGGTGACCTGAGAGTGTGCTTTTGTTGCACGAGGACTTGAGGGATTCGGTGATACTTAATAATATATATATATATATATATATATATATATATATATATATATATATATATATATATATATATATATATATATATATATATATATATTCACACAATCCTCCCGGTCAGGAGGAAAACGGGTCGCACTCCCGTAGTACTTTTGCAATTTTTAGTTTATTTTCTTTTTTGATCCTTCATTTGCAGGGATATAGCTGAAAAAACGATCTACGCATTTCGGTATTCACAGATACCTTGCTCACGATCAACCGACCACTGGTCACCACCCCATACAAGTATTCAAACAGTTGTTACATCATTTCCTGTTTGGTGATACAAGTGCCCCTTTGCATTCTGGAGGATGTAGTTTTATAGTTACCATTCTCATGAAAGTGAAGTTTGAAAAGGCAATTATACTATTGCTTCTTCCTCATTACCCAATCCATTTTACAAAATAATATCTAAAATTATTGTGCACTTTTCTAAAAGCAATTAAACGGTCAATATTTCCATTTTGATCAAAGAGTCAATTTTTATCATTAATGTCTTCTTTTCCTTATTTTCTTTATGTTATTCCTCAGGTGGGAAATGGGTTATCTCCCTCCAGTGGGAAGAATCATAGAAGAGGACCGAGGCCCAATTACCTCCCTTGACTAAATCTGATCTTTTTTTCTTTCACTTTCTGATGTTCATTTTTAAGTTCACGTGAAGCTGTTTAGAGTTATAAATGACTATAGAGTTCTTCCGATTGATTCAGGCCGTGTGGATTTAAGGTTCGTAGATTTAAAATATGGCGCGATTCTTTTTGGCGCAACAGTTTTTCTCTGTCCCCCCCACGTTCTTCTCTTGGGACAGTCTCAATACCATAGAATTTGAGTTGTTTCCAGTCGCTTTGATGGAATTGTTCCATATGCTTGGCCACAGTGTTAGTTCTGTCTTTATGAATGGTGGCTCTGACATGCTCCATTATCCTACATTATCCATTATATAATACAGTGACCATAACAAGATGCTCCTAGACATGATCTCAATCTGTCTAAATGAAAACATCTTCTTCTTTGGCGAAGAGGTGTATCGCCAGAAAAACGGGACCGCGATGGGATTTTCATTCAGTCCCAGCTATGCGTGCCTAGCAATGGGATGGTGGGAGAAGGAGGAGGCATGGAGTGCAAGAAATGATCATGTAATGCAAAAAATCATCAGTTGGACACGGTTCATTGATGATTTATTCATCATTTGGGATGGCACCATGCTGGAATTCCATGAATACTTTGAAATCATCAACAAAAGCACTACGAGTCTGAAATTTACTTATGAGATAAGTAATGAAAGAGTGGTATTTTTGTATACGGAAATTTACATTAAGGATAATCAAATCCATACAACGTTGCACAGAAAGAACACAGCAACCAATGCCACCCTGGAAGCAACCAGTTTTCACCAACAGTCACTGATCTCAAGCATCCCTTATGGAGAATTCCTAAGAATCCGAAGGATTTGCAGTGAGGAGGAGGAATGGAGGAAACATAGCACGATTACATCTGAAAGGTTCAAAAGAAGAAAATATAATACTGGGACAATCAGAAAATGTTGGGACAGAACAAATGAAAAATCACGAGAGGAATGTCTAGCTTTGAAGCAGAAAAAACAGAAGGTGGATCCGGAACCCATACGTCTGATAATGGACTATTCACAGGAAAGTAACCAAATAGTAAAAATTTTGAGGAGAAATTGGAAAATCCTACAATTGGATGGTACTGTGAAAGAAATAGTGGGGAAACATCCCACGGTAACCTACAGGAGAGCAAAAAATCTAAAGGACCACCTAATCCATAGTCACTTTAAAGGCAAGAAAAAGGAGGAGACATGGCTGAAAACAAAGGGGTTCCTAAAATGCCATATGTGTAAGGTTTGTCAAATTGCCAAACAGACAAAAGAAGTGAGAATGGCTAACAACAAAAAGTGGGAAATCAGACAACTCATCACGTGCAAGACACCGTACACAGTATATGTAGTGGAATGCCCATGCCCACTAATGTATGTGGAAGCACCACTTGTGAGCTGAAAAAGGATAATGGAGCATGTCAGAGCCACCATTCATAAAGACAGAACTAACACTGTGGCCAAGCATATGGAACAATTCCATCAAAGCGACTGGAAACAACTCAAATTCTATGGAATTGAGACTGTCCCAAGAAAAGAACGTGGGGGGACAGAGAGAAAACTGTTGCGCCAAAAGAATTGCGCCATATTTTAAATCTACGAACCTTAAATCCACACGGCCTGAATCAATCGGAAGAACTCTATAGTCATTTATAACTCTAAACAGCTTCACGTGAACATAAAAATGAACATCAGAAAGTGAAAGAAAAAAAGATCAGATTGAGTCAAGGGAGGTAATTGGGCCTCGGTCCTCTTCTATGATTCTTCCCACTGGAGGGAGATAACCGATTTCCCACCTGAGGAATAACATAAAGAAAATAAAGAAAAGAAGACATTAATGATAAAAATTGACTCTTTGATCAAAATGGAAATATTGACCGTTTAATTGCTTTTAGAAAAGTGCACAATAATTTTAGATATTATTTTGTAAAATGGATTGGGTAATGAGGAAGAAGCAATAGTATAATTGCCTTTTCAAACTTCACTTTCATGAGAATGGTAACTATAAAACTACATCCTCCAGAATGCAAAGGGGCACTTGTATCACCAAACAGGAAATGATGTAACAACTGTTTGAATACTTGTATGGGGTGGTGACCAGTGGTCGGTTGATCGTGAGCAAGGTATCTGTGAATACCGAAACGCGTAGATCGTTTTTTCGCCTATATCCCTGCAAATGAAGGATCAAAAAAAGAAAATAAACTAAAAATTGCAAAAGTACTACGGGAGTGCGACCCGTTTTTCCTCCTAACCGGGAGGATTGTGTGAAAATATTGAGCGGCGTGGTTCTGCCGCAGGGAATCGCACCCACACTGAGCGCTGCACAACCCAGTGAAGGGGAACCGTGCTGGAGAATATATATATATATATATATATATTCACTGAAAAAACCATAGGTTTCAGGCACGTTATCGTTAGAAATTAGCATTTAAAAAACCATTGAAATTCACTGAAAAAACCATAGGTTTCAGGCACGTTATAGTTAGAAATTAGCATTTAAAAACCTTAGAAATTCACTGAAAAACCATAGGTTTCAGGGACGTTATAGTTAGTTGGACATTTCACTCGCACAAAACTATAGAAATTCCCCGTTATAGTTAGTTCAGCTAACTATAACTTGCGCCCCCGCAATGCACTGCTGATGACGTCACATATTACATCATTCATGACATGGTCAGTGACATCACTGATGACATCACTGATGACATCTCAAATGACATCACTGATGACATCACTGATGACATCACTGATGACATCATCCAGTCACTGTGTGTTTCTGTAAAGTTTAAATATGTTTTATATATATATATGCCAAGCTGTATTGAAGAATGAGAGGGTGTAGAAGTGTCTTGATGAAGGATTTAGTAGGTGCGTGACTGACTGTATAAGTGAGTGATTAAATGTGTCTTACTGAATGCATGGGTTAGTGACTAAACTGTCTGAATGTGTGTATCAGTATGTCTGTTGTTGTGTAAGCTGCTGCATGGGTTGGTGAGTAGCTACATGAGTGTCTATATGGGTTATTGATTGGTTGCCAGAGTATTTGTATGGGAGACTGAATGTGTGTATGGGTGGATGGGAGGTGTGTGACTCTGTGCATAGATGTGTGAGTGGTTGATTCACTGGCTGTATGGGTTCAAGAGTGCATGTGGAAACAGCTGTATGGGCGGGTGAGTGTGTGTATGGGTGCGTTGGTGAGAGATTGGATGTCTCAGTGGTACATGTCCAGGTAACTACATATGTAAAAGGTAGTGTTTGTGAGAGTTGGAGTATATAAATGACTATACATGAGAGTGAGTGATTGTGAGAGTGGCTGTATGGATCAGTGTGTACTTGTATCAGTGATTGTATAAGAGAGTAAGTATGTGTTAGTATATGTTTGAATAAGTGAGGTGGTGCGTGAATAACTGTATAGGTGAGGAAATGGGAGTGTGATTAATACTTTGTATGACTGACTAGGTGTATCAGTAACTCCATGGATGAGTGGCGGTGTGTGAGTGTCTGTATAGGTGTATGAGTGCATATGATAGTGTTGTATTGATGAGTGACTGTATGTATGAGTGATTGTATGGGTGAATGAGTGGATGTGTGTGTAGACCTAGGAATCAGTGAGTGCGTATGTAGTAACTGGTATTGGTGTGTCGTTATAGTTAGTTCAGCTAACTATAACTCGCGCCCCCGCAATGCACTGCTGATGACGTCACATATTACATCATTCATGACATGGTCTGTGACATCACTGATGACATCACTGATGACATCTCAAATGACATCACTGATGACATCATCCAGTCACTGTGTGTTTCTGTAAAGTTTAAATATGTTTTATATATATATGCCAAGCTGTATTGAAGAATGAGAGGGTGTAGAAGTGTCTGGATGAAGGATTTAGTAGGTGCGTGACTGACTGTATAAGTGAGTGATTAAATGTTTCTTACTGAATGCATGGGTTAGTGACTAAACTGTCTGAATGTGTGTATCAGTATGTCTGTTGTTGTGTAAGCTGCTGCATGGGTTGGTGAGTAGCTACATGAGTGTCTATATGGGTTATTGATTGGTTGCCAGAGTATTTGTATGGGAGACTGAGTGTGTGTGTGGGCGGGTGGGAGGTGTGTGACTCTGTGCATAGATGTGTGAGTGGTTGATTCACTGCGTGTATGGGTTCAAGAGTGCATGTGGAAACAGCTGTATGGGCGGGTGAGTATGTGTATGGGTGTGTTGGTGAGAGATTGGATGTCTCAGTGGTACATGTCCAAGTAACTACATATGTAAAAGGTAGTGTTTGTGAGAGTTGGAGTATATAAATGACTATACATGAGAGTGAGTGATTGTGAGAGTGGCTGTATGGATCGGTGTGTACTTGTATCAGTGATTGTATAAGAGAGTAAGTATGTGTTAGTATATGTTTGAATAAGTGAGGTGGTGTGTGAATAACTGTATAGGTGAGGAAATGGGAGTGTGATTAATACTTTGCATGACTGACTAGGTGTATCAGTAACTCCATGGATGAGTGGCGGTGTGTGAGTGTCTGTATAGGTGTATGAGTGCCTATGATAGTGTTGTATTGATGAGTGACTGTATGTATGAGTGATTGTATGGGTAAATGAGTGGATGTGTGTGTAGACCTAGGAATCAGTGAGTGCGTATGTAGTAACTGGTATTGGTGTGTTGATGGTTTCGAAAATGGTAGTCTGTATTTTACAGTGGGTGTATCAAAGATTATATTAGAGTGTGAGGAGGTGCATCAGATTTTGACGTGGATGATGTCATCAGTGATGTCATCAGTGATGTCATTTGAGATGTCATCAGTGATGTCACTGACCATGTCATGAATGATGTAATATGTGACGTCATCAGCAGTGCATTGCGGGGGCGCGAGTTATAGTTAGCTGAACTAACTATAACGGGGAATTTCTATGGTTTTGTACGAGTGAAATGTCCAACTAACTATAACGTCCCTGAAACCTATGGTTTTTTCAGTGAATTTCTAAGGTTTTTTAAATGCAAATTTCTAACTATAACGTGCCTGAAACCTATGGTTTTTTCAGTGAATTTCAATGGTTTTTTAAATGCTAATTTCTAACTATAACGTGCCTGAAACCTATGGTTTTTTCAGTGAATTTCAAAGGTTTTTTAAATGCTAATTTCTAACTATGCCTACAAAGGAAGGACATGTGAAGAAAGAAGAAGAAAAGCGCAGAAAGAAGCAAGACAAATGCAGAAAGAGGCAACAGAAGTCCAGAAAGACGAAGAAAAGTGCAGGAAGAAGCAAGAGATGTGCAGAAAGAACCAACAGAGGAGCAGAAAGTCCTCCTGTGCCCCCAACTTTTTACTGACGGGTACTGGTGGTAACTGACTCTGACTAACCAGGACCAGAGCCAGTGCTATGCTAAAAGACACTTAGAATACAGTGAAAACACCTACATACACTAGGGAACACTATGCGTTGGGGTACCCCTGTGATTAGCATGACCTCCTCTGTATTTGCCATGAATTAGTGCCTGGGTCATTGCATGAGTACATGGGTAGTGACTGGATGATTAGAGTGATGCAAGGACAGTGCATGGTGATTTTATAAGTGCTTGGGTTTTGGCGCAGTGATTGGATAATCACATAGGATTGGCTGGGTGATTGGAGGACTGCATAGATAGTACCAGGGAGATTACTGGACTGCATAGGTAGTCCTCAAGGTATTGCAGCAGTGCATGTGTTAGTGGCTGGGTCATTCCATGAGTACATGGGTACTGACTGGATAATTAGAGTACTGCAAGGAGAGTGCGTGGTGAACTTATAAGTGCTTGGCTATTGGAGGAGTGTATGGATTAGTACATGGTAGTGGCTGGGTGACTGGAGGAGTGCACAGGGAGTGACAGTGTGATTGCTGGACTGCATGTGTATTACCTGGGGAATTGAAGGAGCAAATGAGAAGTGTGTAACTGGGTACAGGACTGTATGGGTAGGGCATATGGGATTGTAACTGTGATCAGGTAGTGCCTGGAGCATTGCATGAGTACATAGCTACTAACTGAAAGATTAGAATACTGCAAGGAGAGTGCCTGTGTGAATTTATAAGTGCTTGGGTATTGGCGGAGTGTTTGGATTAGTACATGGTAGTGGCTGGGTGACTGGAGGACTGCAGAGGGAGTGACTGGGTAATTTCTGGACTGCATGGGTACTACCAGGGGAATTGAATGAGCGAATGAGAAGTGTGTAGGTGGTTAGAGGACTGCATGGGTAGTACACAGGGATTGTAGCAGTCAATGTGTTAGTGCCTGGATCATTGCATGACTTATTGGGTAGTGACTGGATGATTAGAGTACTGCGAGGAGAGTGCATGGTGAATTTATAGGTGCTTGGGTTTTGGCATAGTGATTGGATAAGGACATAGGACTGGCTGGGTGATTGGAGGACTGCATAGGTAGTACCAGGGAGATTACTGGTCTGCATAGGTAGTCCTCAATGGATTGCAGCAGTGCATGTGTTAGTGACTGGATCATTGCATAAGTACATGGGTAGTGACTGGATGATTAGAGTGCTGCAAGGACAGTGCATGGTGATTTTATAACTGCTTGGGTTTTGGCTGAGTGATTGGATAAGTACATAGTGCTGGCTGGGTGATTGGAGGAGTGCATGGGTAGTGACAGAGGGATTTCTGGAGTGCATGGGTACTACCTGGGTAATTGGAGGAGTGAATCAGTAGTGTGTAGGTGGTTAGAGGTCTGCATGGGAAGTGCTAAGGGGATTGTAGCAGTGCATGTGTTAGTGCCTGGGCCATTCCATGAGTACATGGGTACTGACTGGAAGACTAGAGTACTGCAAGGAGAGTGCATGGTGAATTTATAAGTGCTTGGGTTTTGGTGGAGTCATTGGATAAGTACATGGTGCTGGCTGGGTGATTGAAGGAGTGCATAGGTACTGACAGGGCGATGGCTGGAATGCATGGGTAGTGCTCAGGGTATTGTAGCAGTGCATGTGTTAGTGCATGGGTCATTGCATGAGTGCATGAGTGCATGGGTACTGACTGGATGATTAGAGTATTGCAAGGAGAGTGCATGGTGAATTTATAAGTGCTTGGGTTTTGGCGGAGTGATTGGATAAGTACACACATGTCACATCAGTCCTGCCCTCTCCCTTCACCACTCTGCAAACGCACCCCCTGGCAGGTTTTAAGTTGGGGAATTAATTCCCCTTGAATCCTGAGGGTCCCTTGGGTCCAACTAGCCCACCAGGTACCTCCAGTAAGCGCCACAGAGCTGCGTTGCAGAGAGGTGGTCCAAGGCAACGCCCCTTTTACACCTCTCTGCAACGCAGCTCTGTGGCGCTTACTGGAGGTACCTGGTGTGCTAGTTGGACCCAAGGGACCCTCAGGATTCAAGGGGACTTAATCCCCAACCTACAACACACCAGAGGGCCCATTTGCACAGTGGTGAAGGAAGGGGGTGGGCCTGATGTTGTCTTGTGGTTTGTGGCCTCCTGGCCTGCCTGGATACGTTGGCATGGGCCTGGCTGCCATGATGACTTTTGCGCACGTTACTCTTGGACGTTGTTCTGTCGCCCTCTGCTTCTGCCAAGTTATTTTACAACTGTCTGCATTTTCTGTTTCTCACCTTTTCTCCTGTTCCCTTTGGGCTCAGGCTGAACAACAGTTACAAGGTCGAAAAACAACGTCCCTGGTTATTGCTGATATGGCCAGTCCCTCGCACCTAGACATAACACTATGTACAGCTGCCATGGGAAAATTGGTGGGCTTTTAGTATTGCGTTGTTCCCTCTTGAGAGGGACTTGGAGAATAACCTTTCCAGGGAGAAGAGCTGTGATAATCTGCTGATGTAGTCTTTGCATCTAGAGACTGAGGTATGGGGGTTCGCTAGTCAAAGCCCAGAGGTCTTCTATTTTTATAATACACTAGCTACTAGAACGGGAGGGTGGTAAGGTCATTTAGCCCTATAACCACTGCTTTATGAAATGCTTTCCCCGTTAGTATTCTATGGAGTTGTAACTATGCTGATTATATTATTCTTATGCATTATGCTGATAGTACTGACACGTGTATTGTATCTTAGAGCACGTATGTTGAAATAAACATTTTAAACTATACTGTGTCTCTTTTTACGCCCGTTGTGGAGAAGCATGAGTGAGTGACGAAAGAGTGTTCTTGCTACTGCGAGTCCTGAGAGAGAGATACCGTGTTCTGGGTTGTCTAATCATTAGTACATTGATGCTAATGGGACGCTAAGGCTAGTTGGGTTGGGGTTTTAGGTGCTACGGCTTATGGTAGGCTCACCACTATATTCCGAGGTCCTATCATCCTGTGCATAGCTCTGTGTATGTGCAGAATCCCTATGACATGGCGCGACCAACGAGTGGGGCTGCTTATCTGCAAGACGCTTGAGTAGTGCTTGTGCTTGTCCACAACCCTCACGGACGCTTCCGGAAGCGTGTGTGACGGTAATACCTCCTATATTGACGTTTTTGTAGGTTCTTTCAAGCGTGAAGTTGTTAAAAGGTTTCTTAATCGAACCCTCTATTGTGCTGCCTACTGTTAGGTTGTCGAAAATCCCCGATCGCAATGGCGGGTATAAACATAGCGGCACATAGCCGCACAGCGCTCCGGGATCACTTAAGGGTGTATGGAGTGCCAGACATGGGAGTCGAACTGATCTTTGTGGTCCAAGCCGATCCGGCTTACCACTTTGAGGTGTTCTATTCTTGGGTCACCTTTCCGGCGGTGGATGGGACAGACAATTTGTTCCATGAATATACAGCCACCGTAGTTCCTAATCACTTTAGACCGTATAGGAATCTTGAAGTACCGCTC
This sequence comes from Calotriton arnoldi, assembly GCA_963921515.1. Taxonomy (NCBI): domain Eukaryota; kingdom Metazoa; phylum Chordata; class Amphibia; order Caudata; family Salamandridae; genus Calotriton; species Calotriton arnoldi. Next base: position 637,947 of record CAWUFW010009931.1, read on the forward strand.
ACGGCTTGGCAGCACCGTGTTTGGTTTGATGGCGCCCTCCCCCAACCGGTTACCACGGTTCGTTTAGGCCCCTTATCTATTGATGGGGCCACTTGGCCTGTTTTGGCCGGGTACACCCCACATCCGCAATATATGCAGATACCAGTCGCTGACCTGCGCAATATGTATTCAGCTTTGGTGCGAGTGCATCGCGCTTTAGTGCAATATGTTACAGGCAACATCCAGGGAGCCCCACCTGGAGTTGCGGGCCATCCAGCTGCTGCAGGCGGAGTGACCATAAGTCCCGTCATGGTGAACTCAGTGATGGGCAAACGTCCACAAAATAAGGATGATTTTCCTTATTGGCTTGCAGAAAAATTTGACCAGTTGGAGGCAGTTTTTCCAAACACAACACCGGTGGATAAACATAGAATTCTTACGATTAGTTTGCCAAAAGATTTAATTCCCGAGTTGACAGCATGTGACAACTGGGGTAGGGTATTCGCAGCAGTTTATTCGAAGTGTTTCGGCACTCCTTCCATGACGGTTCTCCCCTCTGTAATTAAAAAAGTACAGGATGAACATGGCCCTGAAGCGGCTGTGGAATTAGGGATGAGACTGGTGGGAGTGTTTGAAGTAGTGGCTGAGTTGATCCTTGTGAATGTCAAGGGCGATGCAGTGAACTTTCAAGTAGCTAATGCTTTGGCTTTGGTCCCAGAATTGGACAGCTCTCGCGAATTACCGAAAATTATTACACAGGCTTACAAAACTATTGGCAGGAATAGCCTGGGTAATAAACCTTTTGCAAAACAGCAAACACAATCGCAACAACAACAACAATCCAAACCTCAATCTGAGAAAGATGAGAGACCAGTCTTCACTAAAAAGAGCTGGAGGCTGAAAAAACAGGGTAAGCAACAAAAGAAGCCGGGGTCGAGAGGCGCATCCCCGGTTTCAGTCTCTTCTGAACGCACTTATGATTTGCGCGATAGGGCGAGAATTAAATCTCCGGATAGGTTTCAGATCCCTGATACGCGTTCTCCTCGTTCTTCACAGGCACAGACAACTTCGCAGGCCAGTGGAGGAGATCGCCAGGATAGAGGAAGGGGTCGAGAGGCTCCTCAGGGACGAGACCAACCTCGACAACAAATCACAGGGAAAGCAGAAGACTTTCATCGTTCTCGTCCACAATTTCAGAAGAAAGTTGCCGCTGTAACAGTGAAATATGCCACAGACGGTGAGAACGAGACTCCTGAATTGGACGTGGGCAGTCACCCTCCTAGACAGCGCCGCGGAAGTTACCATAGTGCGGGAGGCGCTACGTCCTCATATGGAGGCGACAGCAACTGAAACATTCATTACTGTCGAGACAGCAGACACCAGAGTGGCACCCCCTGATAGACTGTTTAATATTGTCATGCAAATTGAAGGTGATATACAGCGTGTAATTAAAGGGATTTTTTGGAAAAATCTGACCTCTTCATACGACATTTTGTTAGAGGAGGCGGATTGGCCACCCCCATTCGTACTTGCTGCGCGTAAAGGGGAGGAGGAAATCCTTCCGAGCTTTTCTCGACATGTCCCAAAGGACAAAGCAGAGGCTCTTGCAGCTGAGTGGGCTGTGTCCCTGGCTCCTGCGTTATACCACAACCACGTGGGTTGGGATGAAGATTCTCCCCCATGAGATACCTTTACGGTCCCTACCGCAGCCACAACCCCAATATCCCATTAAACGTGAAGCCAAAGGCCCCGTTTCTGAAATTCTGACTCAGTTAGAATATCAGGGAGTAATAGAAACATGCGTATCACCCATGAATAACCCCCTTTTCGCGGTTTCTAAACCCGATGGATCGTACCGCCTAGTATTGGATTACCGGCATTTGAACTCTCATTGTCGGACCTTTGCGGTGCAAAATACCCACAGTTCTGCGCTTGTAGACAGTCTTGTTCGTAAAAATATAAAACGACACTTGACCTATCCAATGGATTTTACACGCACAACTTATCCACGGAGTGTAGCCAATGGAGTGCTTTTACCTCCGGTGGTAAACAGTACAAATTAAGGCGACTCCCTATGGGCTACAAAAACAGTCCAGGTGTGTTCGCTGCCCGGGGTTGTCTCTTTGTTAGACGGCATAGACCCAGATGCATGTTCGTACGTCGATGATATTTACCTGACAGACGACGAGTTATATCCGCATCTTTCCAGAGTGGACCGCATTATTCTCGAGTTTGCGGTTTTAGGTTACAAGTTTAACTTTGCCAAATCACACATTGCTGAATTAACAATTTTGTTTTTGGGCTACGAGCTCAACAATGAAGGTAAGGGCTTAGCCCCCACTTCTTAGAAAAATGTGCACTTTTGTGCCCTCCTACTACTCTGAAAAACTTCAGTCTTTGCTGGGTTTTCTGAACTTCGGGCGTACTTATAATCCCGAATACGCCCAGCGTATCAAGCCATTGTATGCCTTGATACAACCAAACTTTTCGAAGTCTAGTTGGCTTCCGGAGCATTCCTCCATTCTGCAGTCTTTGCAGACAGACCTTCTTGAGTCTAAATACCTGTTGACGTGTGATAACCACACAAACCTGGTGATCAGAATAATTCCGGGGGCAGTGGGTTTCACGTACTTAACCTTTAACGAAGGAGACACAGTTCTGATCGCGTACAAGTCACATCTTTACACTTCCGCAGAAATGCGCTTTTCATCTGTGGAGAAAGTTCTGACTGCAGTGCAGATGGCGATTCTAAAGGAACGCGCACTGGCACAAGGAAAGCGCATTCTGGTGGTAACACCATATCCTGCCCTAGAGGCAGTGACAAAGGCGAGTGTCCCGAACTCTAAGGCGTTGCACCCCCGTTGGATTCAATGGGCAACCTCTTTGACGTCTCTGGATGTCACTTTCATCTTTGATTCATCTCTACAGACTCAGGAGTTTTTGCAGTACGAATTTGTTCATCCTCCTCCTCTTTCATTGCTCCCGCTTGAGGATTACGACTGTGTGATCTACACCGATGGTTCGCACAACCGGCCACGGGGTCCAAGCATGCTTATTCAGCCGCATGTGCTATTGTTGCAGGTACCTTCGTGAACGGAAAGTTCAAATCCACTGTAGTGCATACTCAGGCACTCGGGGACAGTACTGCACAATTGGCCGAGCTGCGCGCATTGGTGGTTGCGCTTGAGTTCGCTACTCCGGATGTGACCACTCTAATTGTATGCGATTCTTACTACTGTGTTCAATCATACAATGACAATCTGTTCTTTTGGTCGCAAAATGACTATAGAGACACTAAAGGTAGCACAATTAAGCATAAAATGCTTTGGGTTCGGGTGGCAGAATTGCGACAACGTCTGCCACTCACACAGGTGGTTCACACCCTTGGCCATCAGCGGGTGGGTGCACACGCAGTTGGTAACGGTTTGGCAGACGAAGCGGCCAAATCAGCAGTAGTCACGTGTTCAGTAGCAGCAGTTACTAGATCCATGTCTAAAATTGATACTGATATTTTGGCAGCTATTGCTGCAACACAGGAAGGTGCTAATTACCCTAGGGGTTTTCCTTCCAAATATTCTTATCAGTTAGGTCCCGAACAGGCTCCCTATGTAACAATACCCGACGTTGGTGATCGGCTGATCCCCAACGCGGACCGCAGACTTTCCTTGATAACGGCAGCACACGAAGGCATGGCTTCGGCTCATGCTGGAGTGTCTGCGACCGTTTCCATCTTGCAGCAGCGGTACTGGTGGCGTGGTTTATATAAAGACACCCGTACTTATGTGCTTTCTTGTGACGTGTGTCAACAGATTAAGCCTTCTATGGTTACACGACCACCACAGACCTCGCTCTACATTTCTAACAGACCCTTTGGGTGTGTTTACTTGGATCACTGTGGTCCATTTTCTTCAGACACTGCCTATAAATATATCTTAGTTGCAGTGGACTCGTGCACACGTTTCATCTGGGTCTGGCCACAACGGAGTGCTGATGCTCAAAATGTCATCAGGGATTTGCGTATCTTTGTGGGAATCTTCGCTTGCGGTACCTTCCATTCTGACCAAGGTCCAGCGTTTGCCTCTAAGGCGTACAAGGACGCAATGGGTTCACTGGGGGTACGGGTGAAGTTTTTGTCTCCATACAGACCTGAGGGTAATTCAATTGTGGAGTGAATGAACCGTGATTTAAAGCAATCCTTGACAGCTAGAGTCTTAGGTACTGGCAGGAACTGGCTGGCCCACTTGTATACCGTACAATGTGCACTTAATAATCTCCCTAGAAGATCTCTGGGTGGGCGGACCCCATACGAAATGCTCTTTGGCATACGAATGTTTGTGCCTGACCTTGATGGTCTAGACATGGCGGCTCAATCCGCCATCTTTGATGTAGATAACCATTCTACTATGTTACAGGACTTACAAGAAGCCCGAGATAAACTTGCCATCGCACATTTACCTTCAGCCACAGACCCTGCATTGCAGATTCCGGTTGCCGGCTGGCTTCCGAAGATTGGCGACCTGGTTCGAGAGAAGGTGGAGAACAAGAAAGAATTCGGCCCCTCTTATCGTGCACCGGTTCCAGTCCTGGGCTTGAAGGGAACACGTACAGTCATCTTACCACCGCTTCCTGGTCGCAAGGAGAACAGATACATCTCAGTGGAAAATGTCAAGCTACAACATCTGGCCGATCCTGAATAGTGTTACACCAGCGGTCTCTTGTCCTGCCATTTACCGGACTTGTGTTCGTGGCCCTCCTGCCCGAACGGTCACTGATGTTACAATTGAGATGGTTGACTTGCCTGAAAGTATACTCGAACCCCCTGTCTCCCCCTGCATCGATGAGAACGAGTATACCTATCCCAATACCGAATCGGTGGCACACTTACCAACAACGCCGCTGAGCCCAACACGTTATTCCTTTGACTCGGATTCCACTTCATCCATTGTCCCGTCCAAGTTCAGTATTTTTGTATCCTGGTTCAGAGACAATTTTTTGATTCCCCCCTGGACATACATCTGGTTTTGATGTTTCTCATTTTTTTGTTCATGTCCATTGGCTTTGTCACAGTGTTTTTTCTGCTCATCAATGGTCACTATCTACCGGAACGTTCTGCTGTGAATAGTGTTACTGGAACTTTGGCTCCACATTCCTCATCTCACATCATGAAGCGTGATCACACATTAGTGAACATTTCAGCTTTTCCAGTTGCTGATGGCATCGTATGGGATGCAGTAAACTTTCAAATTCATGGACCAACAGAAATTATTAATGTACCCAATGTCCTTCAAGTTTCGATGGGTGATATAGTAAAAAGTAATATCCATTCTGACGATTGGGATGTGCATGCCGTTGAAGCATTGTTTGCTGATTTAAAATATTATGCTTCCTTTAATTCTGAGGATTTATATATGAATTCTGCGAATTATGCCGATTTATATTGCTACCAGCATTGGGGCAACCATTTTGTTCATAAACCAAGTGCACTACGAGATTCTTTCACGTACACCCAATGGGAACATTGTCCAAACCCTTTACCAGGTAGTTCCCAGACTCTTAGAAATAAATGTACATATTTCACTGATTTTAATAGATCGAACCCTGGTTCTTATTTTTTTAATTAAATGCCCCATCCACTCAGAAAATCATGTTGACCCACACCAAATTGCTATATTCGGGTTCCTTTTTGAGTGCCTTAGCTGTGGGTGGTTATGAGTACTGGAAGGACACTGTAGATTTAAAATCGATCTGGGGTTCAAGACCATGGCAGGTGCAAGGCACCGAGGCTTTGCATCGTGCTTGCCTTATCCCGACCCAAATTCTGTTTCTGAATGCTTCCATCTATCAGACTACGTGTTGGGGCTTGGCTACTACCAAACAATTAAATGCACCTTCCATTCCATCCCTGTCTTCCACTACAAACACTAGCGTGCACCTTAACATGTCCCTAGCCACTTTGCAAGCTTTGTTGCAGAACAATTCGTTTAATGTTTCTACGCTTGTTCAGTCACCCTGGTTGGCTTGGCCCATATCATCTAATGCGTGCCAACTGCGTTTTCACGACTCAGTCCCTGGCTACAAACAGGATAGGTCCGATCCTAGGTTTTCAGACTCCCGTACTGTCACAACATATTCTGTAGGTAAATTATGTAAACAGTGGTTACAGCATTCTTCCCTGGAATCTGTTAAACAACATTTATCCCACCTAACAGGCAACATTGATCTGTCCGACTTTATATTGGGACCTCGTGGTCCACGACCGAAGAGGTTCATCTATGAAGCTTATAATGAACTCTGGAAGCTATCGCAAATGGAAGCAGCTTCCCGTCTCCGGGAGATAGACCAAGCTAATATGGAAAAGGTGCTGGCTGTTGTTGACAATAGTATTAATACCCTGTCTTCCCGCATTTACACGTTAGAGAATATTGTGTCCTCTGTTGTTGATATTGTACAAGATGATGTTTCTGTGTTGTACCATGGTCAAAATCAGTTACATTCCGTTATGCAGTTTGCGTGGACTTTGCAAACATTTAAGTTGGGTAAAGTTCCTTGGCATTTTCTGAACACCACTGCCTTTTTTCGGCCTTTTAATTTAACTGACAAACAGCTATTCATGTCCATGAAAGATGCAGCTTACACTCTATTACATATCGAGAAAGTGGAGCCCTTACCATTCTCTGTGGCGGAATTGGATTCTGCTGTGTGGCTAGTTCATGGGGTTATCGCTTACCTTTTTCCTTGTTTGAATTTAGTTCATGCATGAAACATTATCCTGTGGGCCGTTTTCAACCTTTGGGTAGTGCCTTCCTGCATGAACTTTGGTCCCTCCCCTTCATGTATAAATGCCTTAGAGACGGCAAAGAAGTTTTTCTCACGGGGAGTCATGCGATTCAACTGTGGGTCATTCCCTTGTTTGTAAACATATTAAATTGCACGGAGCTTGTAATATTTCTGCCCCGAATCTTGCTTGTGTGTTGAAGGGCATTCCTGCTCCTGCTATTTCTCCTACCTTTACTTTGCTTACAAATGGTAGCTATTTGCTTTTGAATAACGAAAACTGCTGTGGCATGCAGGCCGGCATACCCTATGTTGTTACAGTTTCACACAGGGTTGTCTGCTGCAAGAATGTGCTTTTTCCTCCCCCTCACGCCATCATAGATAATTCTATTTGGCCTTCCATTCCTACTATGGAGGCGGATTTCAATAAACTGAGCAGAATAAAGGCGCTATTATTGAACGAGGAGGTTATGCTCACTTCCGCCCGGGAGACATTCATTCTCCAGGTGGCAAGTACCCACAGTGAAATACAGGCCCTTTTGAACACTAACCTCCCACAACATTTCGGTGAATTGATTCACCGTATTTTTAATGCATCTAACACTGTAGGTCTAGTGCATTTTTTTAAAGTGGTGGGGTCCGGCATTGTGTCCTCTTTCCAAACTATTTTTGGTGTGATACCGGCATTTATTCATTCAATTTTTTCCAGCGTCTTTGGTGGCTTTCCATTAATCCTTGCCTTGGCGGCTGGTGTACTGCTGTTGGTCTGCTTCCTTCGCAATGGCTGCTCCCCAATGGGCCCTTCACGACCCCGGACGCCTCCAGCTGCTCCGTGAGCGCCTCCTGTCTGGCTTCGGGGTCCTGCCGTTGGCGACATTGAGTGTGTCCTATTCCCTTTCTTTTCGCTTTGCGTGTTTCACTTGTGTGCAACCTGTGATGTCTTGCATCCGCTGTCCTTTCACCTGGACCATGGATTATTGCCTCTCCAATACGTCTTTGTCTGTTCCAGATTTTGTTCGGTTGATGGGTCCCTTAGAGGCTCATGAACGGGACTGTTCCGTTGCGGGCTGCATGACGCGTGCGGCTGCACTGGGGATTTTGGCACAATGGGATATCTGGGCGGCTGCTCGGACTCTCCTACAACAAAGCTATATTGAATATCACGCAAGCTGTCCCGCATTGCTTTTTGATGCTCCATCCTCTGAGGAGCATTCCTGCAGCTTTGATCTGTTGGACTGGATGGCGTCTATGTTTTCTGACGATTCCAATGATGTCCTCTTGGACGGTATAGCGTTTTTCTGCACTTCCACATTTTTGGATTGACATGGCATTCACTGCCCGTGAGCTGCCTCGCTGACTGTCTTTATACTCCCTTTTTCCCATCCGTTGTCCTTCATTGGGGCTGCTTCCGCTGTGGACGCCTCCGTTCTGCTCAGGTGTTTTGAACTCTGTCTTCGTCCCTAATCTTGGCCAGTGGACTGTCCAGGGGAGGGTGTCTTGTGGTCTGTGGCCTCCTGGCCTGCCTGGATACGTTGGCATGGGCCTGGCTGCCATGATGACTTTTGCGCACGTTACTCTTGGACGTTGTTCTGTCGCCCTCTGCTTCTGCCAAGTTATTTTACAACTGTCTGCATTTTCTGTTTCTCACCTTTTCTCCTGTTCCCTTTGGGCTCAGGCTGAACAACAGTTACAAGGTCGAAAAACAACGTCCCTGGTTCTTGCTGATATGGCCAGTCCCTCGCACCTAGACATAACACTATGTACAGCTGCCATGGGGAAATTGGTGGGCTTTTAGTATTGCGTTTTTCCCTCTTGAGAGGGACTTGGAGAATAACCTTTCCAGGGAGAAGAGCTGTGATAATCTGCTGATGTAGTCTTTGCATCTAGAGACTGAGGTATGGGGGTTCGCTAGTCAAAGCCCAGAGGTCTTCTATTTTTATAATACACTAGCTACTAGAACGGGAGGGTGGTAAGGTCATTTAGCCCTATAACCACTGCTTTATGAAATGCTTTCCCGTTAGTATTCTATGGAGTTGTAACTATGCTGATTATATTATTCTTATGCATTATGCTGATAGTACTGACACGTGTACTGTATCTTAGAGCACGTATGTTGAAATAAACATTTTAAACTATACTGTGTCTCTTCTTACGCCCGTTGTGGAGAAGCATGAGTGAGTGACGAAAGAGTGTTCTTGCTACTGCGAGTCCTGAGAGAGAGATACCGTGTTCTGGGTTGTCTAATCATTAGTACATTGATGCTAATGGGACGCTAAGGCTAGTTGGGTTGGGGTTTTAGGTGCTACGGCTTATGGTAGGCTCACCACTATATTCCGAGGTCCTATCATCCTGTGCATAGCTCTGTGTATGTGCAGAATCCCTATGACAATGTGACAAGTGTGCAAACGCGCCCCGTGGCGCGTTTTAAGTTGGGGGATTAACTCCCCTTGAATCCTGAGTGTCCCTGGGGCCCAACTAGCCCACCAGGTAACTACAGTTAGCACCACAGAGATGCGTTGCAGAGAAGTAGTCTGAGGCCACGCCCCTTTTTTCACCTCTCTGCAACGCAACTCTGTTGTGCTTACTGAAGGTACCTGGTGGGCTAGTTGCCCCCAGGGACCCTCAGGATACAAAGGGATTTAATCCCCCAACTTAAAACGCTCCACGGAGTGCGTTTTATGGCAAACAGCAGTGTCCCGGGGGTGGGCACTCCGGGACACTGCAGGAGCCGGCCCTGGGGGGTGGCGGTACCCAGGAACATCGAGGGCTCCTGGAGGGGGGCCGCGCGGCCCCCCTCCCAACTAGTGTACAGCCCCGGGGAGGTGGTGGTCCCCGGGGCTTGATGGGTCCGTAACGGACCCCCGCATTTGCACTTTAGTGCCCCGGAGAGGGGGCGGTCCCCGGGGCATGTGGGGGGGCTCAAGCCCCTCCACACAGGTTTATTAATTTTTTTTTAAAAAGCCCCGTGGGTGGCGGTCCCCGGGGCAGCGGGGGCCGTGTGCCCCCGTGAATACTTAATAAAAGCCCCGGGGGTGGCGGTCCCCGGGCTTGGGGCCTTGGAGGCCCCCACACATTAAAAAAGAAGCCCCGGGGGTGGCGGTCCCCGGGGCTGCCGGAGGGCCGAGTGCCCTCCCGCACATAATGTTAAGAAAGCCCCGGGGGTGGTCTCGGGCCGCGGGGGCCCCCGCATATATTTGTTACAAATGCCCCCGGGACCTGGCCCACCCGGGGCCTCAACTAAATGAAGCGCGAGAGCCCGCGCTTCATTTTTTAAAAAAATGTTGTCCAGATTCGCGCACCCAGCGCAAATTCGGCCGATTTTTTTTTTAAAAAATGCTTTTTTTTGGCCTGGGGGTTCTTGTGGGACCCCCTGAGCAGGCCTAGGGGGTCAGGGTGTTTCTACCCTGCCCCCTTTTCTTGTTTTTTTTATCTTTTTCCTCACCTTTTCTTTCTCCCTTGGTCCCAGCACAAGATGGCTGCCAACACTTCCTTGTTTGAAGTGTTGGCAGCCATTCAGAGCCAAGCTCGTGCTCGGGGATTAGGCTCCGCCCACATATATATATATTTTTTTCTTTAATATCTCAAAAACTACTGAACAGATTTACACCATTTAAAAAAAGGTCGCTTTCTGAACCAAGCACTACCTTTTTGCCAAATTTGGTGTAATTCCGTTCAGCAGTTCGGGCTGTAGCCTGGCCTAAAGTTTCCTATGGGAAATTGATTTTTTGACTCTTATTTTTTGAATTTCTCAGCAACTACTGAACGGATTTACACCATTTTAAAAAAGGTAGCTTTCTGAACCAAGAGCTACCTTTCTGCCAAACTTGGTGTAATTCCGTTCAGCAGTTCGGGCTGTAGCTCTGTCTCAAAATTTCCTATGGAAATTAACACTACGAAAAACACTTTTGGGATCCCCCTTTTTCTCCGCCCCGCTTGACGAATCACCCCCAAACTTTCAGGATAGGAGCTGACCTGGATAGACCTTTTTTTTGGAGATTTTCACAAAGATTCGTTAAACGACGCCAAAGATATTAGCAAATCAAAAATGCTTTTCCTATGGAAACTAGGTTCTAACTATAACTACCTACTGGCGACTGCCAGTAGGTAATATATATATATGTAAAGCCTGCAGACACGGTGTTAACAAAACAGAATATAAGATCCCCTTCTGTGACGCCCCAAGAACAATTTATAGGATGTTTACATGCAGGACTGATTTTGCTGTCTATGTGCTGGAGTGTCCATGTGGCTTGCAATATGTTGGTAGTACCAAGTTGCAGGTCCACAAACGGATACTCCAGCACATTAGGGCAATCAGTGGGAGCGATGCATCCTACCCAGTGGCTCGTCATTTTAAGGAATACCATGACAACAAGAGTGAGCTTCTAAAATATTTTGTCATTGACTCGGTATTGCCTCTCAGACGAGGAGGTAACCGTGAAGCCCTCTTGCGAGCTCTGGAGACCAAATACATTCTAGAACTCGACACTAAGATGCCACTGGGCTTAAATTCTAGCGAAGATTTTTATACATGTCTGTAAATTGTCTCCCACTGTTAAAACTGCTGCACTATTTAACATGTCTTTTAACATCAGCCTTGCCTCTTGAATCCATGAAATTTTAACTTTTTTAACACTATTTTTTATCATTCTATGCACTTTTTGCACTTTATTCGCACTAACACTTTTGATCTGGACATAGTTCTATTTTTGTCCTTTAGGGCATATAGTGATGATTCTTAACACATACAACTGCACCACCTACAATACTTTAGCAGTTCTTTATATACAAACATTTTTTTAAGCTGATATTTCTATTTGTGTACACATGATTCGTGACCGAATTTGTTTGTCTATCAGGTATTCTTTAAAACTCTTTGACATGTTGGTCCCCTCTCTTGTTTATTATAAATAGATGACAATCATTTGATGTTCTATTTTTTGAGTGGTGGGCCATTAGTCTTATCACATAGTAGCCTGATGTGCCCTTCATGTGAATCTTAACCCACTTGGGTTTTATTTATTATTTTTTCTCTGCGCATTTTGCACAGCAATGTTTGCAATGAGTTTAAATGAGAGCTATATTACTAAATGTTTTTTATAAAATCTTTTTTACTGCTTGTACTTTTTAATACTTATTAATTGCACATACTAAGTGCTTTTAAAGAAATAGTATTTTTAAGCTATTTATTGTGGTGCCCTGTGTTGAATGACCATTTATTCTGTTATGGTGAAAACATATTTTTTCTATGTCCATTGTTGGTGTAGGCAACCAATCACGTTGTGTGTTACTCTGCACTTTGCACTTTAAATGTTGGCATACTACTCACAAGGCGCCATGTGAACAAGGCCTCTGGTGGGCTGAAACGCGTCATGGCAGGCATGCTGAGCTTCAAATAAACTACTCACTTGCACTTACAGCTGGGTCTGTTATCGTCTGTTCCAGGTTTCTGAGAGAGTTGGGATTTCTGAGATCCATGCGGCAAAGTATTCGGCATATATATATATATATATATATATATATAAGTTTCACCAAGGCTCCCACAGCTGCTAGCTGAAAGACGGGACACGGACTCCAGTTAGGTGCTTTTTTCTTATTTTATTTTGCTGGTGCAGTACATGGCTGAATATATATATATATATATGTGCCATTCGATGAATCTTCACAAAACTTTCCAGAAAGAGTCTCATCCACCTCAGCTCCTTCCTAGTAAGCTGCAGGGTCATCAGTCAAGTGGAGACCGAGAAAAAGGAGGGGTCCCAAAACACATTTTCCCCATGCAATTTCCCAAAGTAAAGTTAGACGCAACTACAGACAAAATAGATGAATGGAATTACACCACATTTGGCAGAATGTTCGATCTTTAACCAGAAAACTTGTTTTTTTGTGTTTTTTGTTTTTCCTGCCAGTTTAAACAAAAAAAAAAATAAGGTTTAAAATGTATGTATATTTCAGGCCTCTCAAGATCCATGAATCTGACAAATAAAAAGGAAAGCTCTGTTGGCTACCACAACATCAACAAAGATGCTGCACTATTCATTTTAGGACTGAGGGGCTCAGTCCTCGTGTCATGAGAAAAATATTTTAAAAACTTATGGGTACAGGGTAGGGATACCCTGAACCCTAGGACTTATTTTTTTTAACAGTAGAGAAGGTCTGCAAAGGTTCCGTGGATCCACAGTAAAAAAAAAATTAAAAAAGGAGGGCTCTTACTCTTTTTAACTAAAAAACTCCTGGGGTGCACCACGGCCTGGGGGGGTCACCGAAATTAACTTTTCAGGGAGGAGGACGTGTTTCCCCCCTCCTTGAGCCTTTTAAAGACCCTGGGGACCTCATTCCTTAGGGCCAATATAATTTATATGAGGAGACAGGCGTGCAGCCCCCATCCCAGGCCAGTTGAAGGCCCTAGGGCCGATTTAATTATTTTGGGAAGAGGCATGTGGCTCCCTCCCCAGCCAGTTGACGGCCCTAGGGCTGATTTAATTATTTTGGGAAGAGGCATGCAGCTCCCCTCGCTGAGCCAATAAAAACCCCCAGGGATGCCATCCCATGGGGGCAGTACAATTTATATAGGGAGCGGGCTGTGCATTTTTGGGGAATGGGGAATGTGGCTCCCCTCCCGAAACCATTACAAGGCATTTGAGACCCCATCCTCAGGGTCAAAGTAATTATTTTGAGGTTGAGGGCATGCATCCCCCTCCCTGAGACACAGGACAGCCCTGGGAACCGTATCGCACATGGCCCGAATAGAGGAAGATTCCTGGAGACCCCATCCCCTGAGATACTGACTTGTTCCCTGCCCAAGAGAGTGCGGGGAGGGAATATAAATCGAATTCCCTGCCTGCACTCTCCCATGCAGGGAACATAGCTTTGCTTCTGCCGAGTGGGAGCAGAAATTAAAGTTGCTCCCACCGGACAGGAGGTAAGCAACAGAGCCAGCTCCCACTAACAGCCAGGATGGGTGCTAGCAGGGGAGCCAGTAGGGCCGTAGGGGCCATGGTCCTCCCACCTCTGTGGCCCCATGGTCTGGGGTTGTTGTGGGTGCACCGGATCACCTACAGAAAAAAAGGAAAAATAAGTTGCTGGCTCACACCTGCCCCTAGGATGAGAGCAGGCTGGGGAGCTGATGGGGCCGTGGGAGACTTGGGTCTTCCTAGGGCCCCAAAAGAGGAACATACTTCTTGGGTGCCCTGGGTGAGCCTGGGGCACCCATTAAAAAAGGGTACCCACAAATAAACAGATAACAAGCAAAAAAAACAAGGCAGTGAATATGAAATGAACAGAGTAGCAACTCATTTTATATTCATTGCTTCTGCCAGTGGAGAACCACATAATGCCCACAAGGGCTTGTGATACATATTTTTGGTTTGATTTTGTGCCCTAAGAAGGGACAGAGACGCCCTCAACCATTTTTATACCATAAGTCTCCTGGGTCTTTCAATATATGACCCCAGGAGATCTTACAATATTTTCTCAAAGCACTCCAAGCTGGAGCTGTATTCTCTTCATCTGGAGCATGGGGCCCCTCGTGGTTGGTCCTATGGGTGCATTGTGTGTCTGTTGGACTTGGCCCTTTTTGCAGGGTCATCCCAGAACTTTTTGCCTTCCTCCTGTATTTTTTTCTGACCTGTGTTGGTTGTTTTATGACTCTGGGCACTTTACCACTGCTGATCACTGCTAAAGTGCATATGCTCTCTTTTGTAAATTATGTTATGGATTAGTGTTTCCATGATTGGCTATTTGATTTACTTGTCAGACCCTAGTACAGTGCACTACGTGTGCCCAGGGCCTGTAAATCAAATGCTGCTGGTGGGCTTGCAACACTGATTGTGCCACCCACAGAAGCAGCTTGTAAAATGTGGCTCAGGCCTGCCATTTCAGAGCCTGTGTGCAGTCTGGGACTGCCATGTCGACTTGGCAAGTGCACACACTTGCCAGTCCCTAAACCTTCCCTTTTCTATATATCAGTCACCCCTAAGGTAGGCCCAAGGTACCCCTGTGGGCAGGGTGCATTGTATATGAAAGGTAAGACATTCCCTGATGTGTGTGGCATGTCCTGATAGTGAAATACTGCCAATTTCGTTTTTCACTATTGCAAGGCTATCTGTTCCCATAGGACAGAATGGGGAGTTTGTTTATAACATCTTATAAACATAACTGGACCTAGGAACAAGATGGAAAGTAAAGTTTAGTATGCCTGAACTCAGAATGTTAAAGTGCATCTTTTAGTGAGGGTGATTTTTACATTCTGTGTTTGAAAATACCACTTTTAGAAAGTAGGTATTTTCTTGCCTAACCATCCAGTGTGCCTCTGCTAGGTTTGTGTATTGCATGTCTGGCTTTTGGATGACTGGGGCTGGAGAAGGGCAGCGGCTCCAGAAGTCTGCTGAGTCAGGGCTGGGCTGAATAGGCTTGGTCTGCATTTGGAGTGGTGGGAGGAGTAGCAACTTCACCTGAATAGGGCTGTGCCTGCCTTTCACAATGACGGCTCCGCCCCCCTGTGGTGTGTCTGGAGCCAGGGCTCACACTGACAATGGAGGTTGTTGTGCACTTGCAAAGTGCCCCACAGAACTGGTTTTGGCTGGGTACAGACACTCTCTGCCTTCAGAGAACAAAGGATCTTGGTGTATAAAAAGTGGGGCCCAGACTTTTTGATCACTTCTGGGAAATCAAGAGGAAACCTTTGCCAAGGAGAAGAGCCGGATAAGCTGAGGAGGAATACTGCCCCAGTGCTGTTTGCTGTCTGGGGTTGGCCTGCAGTGGCTGCTTGCTGCCAAGGAAAGGAGAAAAAGGTCTTTGCTGTTTGCTTTGTCACCTGCTTGAAGAAAAGATCTCCAAGGGCTTGAAAATGAGCTTGCCTCCTGTTCTGAAGTCTCAGGGACACAAAGACTTCACCACCAGCTCCCCTGAATTCCCTTGCTGGGAATTCCAACCTGCAAAGAGGTGCCTGCTGCTGTTTAGGACCTCCGGAGACTGTTTGTCGCTGGGAGCTGGGAAATCGACGCAACACCGAAGAAGCGTGTCGCATCCGCACTGGTTTTCCGATGCATCGCCGAAGAAACCGTCGCAGCGCCTGCCGCGGCTCGAGAAATCGCCACCGCTGCACCGATCCCGACGCAAGCCTGCTGTGCACGAAGACAGGCATCATACCGGATTGATGCATCGCATCGAGGCGCCAAGACTGTCGCATCGTTTGGGGTCCACAGTAAGAAACAGACGCATCAACTCCCCACGCAGTAAGGAACTGACGCATCACCTCCCCTGCGCCACAGTAAGGAACAGACGCATCACCTCCCCTGAGTGTAAGGAACAGATGCATCACCTTCCCTGTGGCCATTTTGTTTGCTTTGCGTGACGCATCTAAGGTACTTTTGAGAAAAGTGTCGCATTTACAACTTGCGTTGAACTGAACTATTTCTACCATCTGAAAGTCATATTTTTATTACTGTATTGTGGATTTTTGTCGTTTGGTCTTGTTTTGAGTTTAGATAAAGATTACTTATTTTTCTAAACTGGTGTGGGGTCCCTTTGTAGTGTTTTCACTGTGTTACTGTATGTGTTCACAAATGCTTTACACACTGCCTCTGAGATAAGCCTGTCTGCTCGTGCCAAGCTACCAAGGGGGTGAGCAGGGGTTATTTTAGGAGTGTATCCCCCTTACCCTGACTAGAAGCAAGGGTCCCTATTTGGACAAAGGTACCTACCTCTGCCAACTAGAGACCCCCATTTCTAACAGTGTCCATAATGGTGTTAAAGAAAGCCTAAAAGACATATTTATGGTTTTGATAAAAAAAACATTCAGTGACATTTTTTTTGACAATTATAACTGCAAAGCATTGCAATTTTCCGTACATGAGAATATATTGGATTATAGTTATTGATAAAACTCACAGGTCTACTCTAAATATATTGAGTTGTACCCCCCCCCGTACAAAGACAATAGTCTTTCATTTTATATTTTGGAGTTATGTCACTTTGACAAAGCACAGTAAATCTGCCTTACTTAAAACGATACTCCTTTATTTTGTTACTTTAACTTGTGTCATTCATATTTTATTTCACCTCAAAACAGCATACAAGGCAGTGAGTCAATTCATTTCATCCACTGCCAAACTTCACTGTGATGGCATTCTGCCCTTTTCACAAGGAGACAACCAAGTTGCATCTCCTGGTAAGGAGATGTTCCCCTGTGCACAACTGTGGATCCCAAGCAATGGGTAAAAGTATAATCAAAATAAATTCTCCTCCAGTTCAACAATTTGCTCTTTGTTGTAGTTTTTATTTACATCCGTGTGAGATATTACTTCATATCCAATCTCATGCCTTTGTCAGGCAAAATCCATATGTAAATTTTTAATACATCAATCCCGATGCATTTCGGGCAACCCAGTGCCCTTCATCGGGGGAAAACATCTGTAATGAGTTTTTAAAAAAAGTGCTTACATGAAGAAAGCACCCCTGGAGGGTGTGGCAATAGCAAATGATGGTGATCATACCTAAAAAAGTGTAAAACCTTATCTCCCGCATCTAATACACAAAAGAGAAAGTAAATGAACGTGCAGACGGATTCATGAAACGGTGAATATATAAATGCCAAGAAAAGTGCACATACCGACATGTTAGAGGTCACAGTGGACAGATAGACCTCCATACATGCTATCCCATGTTCGAGAAGTTCAGTAGTGAGATAATCATCTATCACTGGTAGATCATGTGAGGCCCTGTAAACGGGGAGTAAAGTGTGACGGATGGACGATCAGGTATATCGCTGGTGGTGATAGCGGGTGAATTCAACACATGCAAAGGTACGCATGGTAAACGAGCATGCAACAGAAAGAACTTGATACTACTTACAATGCAATGGCAACAATGTGTGCGCTGCAACCTAAAAGTACAATAACCGTCGGTCAAATACGTGAAACTCCTAAGAGAATACACGTAAACGTGGGTGAACCAGTGTGAATATAATACTTACAAAAAACGGTCGTCCCGGGAGATGTATATGTCGACGTGTTCCCGATGGTTGTTAATGCGGCGCATACAGTTCCCGGAAGTTAAACGTACTCAATGCAGTGGGCGGTTTCCTCTATCCAATTAGCTGAGCTATATCATGTGTCACGGTGACGATGTTCAAGAATAATAGTAGTGAGAACAGCGATCTTGTTATCAACATCTCCTCTCACCAACTCACAACTATTGAAACATGCACCCTACAGAAAGGTCAGTCTTTCGTCCCTACTACTCATACTAACATCTTGGAACTGGAAATCAGTTTATTCAAACTGATGAGAAACCTACGCTTGAGGAACTATTTTGAAAATGTTGTCGACCACACGGAAATTAAAGATGACAATCTGCTAAAAGGATTGAGACCCAGAAGTACGTTCTTAGCGCCAGTGAGCCACAAGAGTCTTGATACTTTTGAGAATTTGGTGAAACATGAATTATCATCGTTAAAATTTCAACACAAATCCAAACACTCCAATCTCACTATCAAGGAAATGGACATACTCAAGAAATTGGCTAACGATGCAATCACCTGTCAAAACGCTGATAAAGGTGGTGCCCTCGTCATTATGGATACCAGTTTCTACAAATCACAAGTTACTGCCCACGTAATGGACACCAACACCTATTCCATACTTGACTATAATCCTACCAACCAGTTTCTAGAAATTTTGAAGGACATTGTACAGAGAGCAGTTGACAATGGAGTGATAACTTAGAGAGTCAAAAGATATTTAATACAAAGCAACCCCAAATCACCATCCCTCTTTATGCTACCCAAGGTACACAAGAACTTACACCAACCTCCTTTCAGACCCATTGTTTCTACAAGAGGAAGCATACATGAACCTGTGGGTAAATTCATTGACAAGCATTTACAACCATTTGTCGTCAACATCAACACATACATCAGAGACACCACGGATTTCATTTCCAAAATCAATCAAATCAACATTACACCGGAAGATGAACTGTGGTTCTGCACAGTGGATGTAAAGGCACTATATACATCAATCCCACACAACCTTGGTACTGAAGCCATCAAGCACGTTCTATTACAATCTACATTGGAACCAGACTTGCAAGTGTGCCTAATGGAGTTGTTACAATTCACTTTATACCAGAGCTACTTCAAATGGGAGGAACAATGGTTTTTACAATTGTCTGGCACTTCGATGGGCAACTGTGCAGCCCCATCGTATGCGAATATCTTCATGCACTGTTTTGAGGAGCAACATATTTTGAATGTGCATGTTTGGAAGAACATGCCAAGATGTTTGTACGATTCATAGACGACATTTTCATCATATGGACAGGTTCACATTCTGAACTGATGTCAGCTCTCAATGCGCTCAACTCTATTCACGAACGCATTCAATTCACCTTCGACGTTCAACCTGATAAGATCATGTTTTTGGACGTACAAATTCATAGAGTAACAGATAAATTGGAAACCAACATTTTTCGTAAAGCTACGGACAGAAACAGTATCCTACACTTTAACAGCTTCCATCAACCCCCATTGAAAAAAAACTTACCATACTCACAACTATTGCGGGTTAAACGCATCGTATCTGATCCCGAACAATGTGCACAACAAATTGATGCCTGGTGACTAGATTCATTGAACGTGGTTATCCTGCTGAAATTCTTGAACAAGCCAAATTAAGATATGCCAACAGGAACAGAACTGACCTCTTGAGAAAGACTGAGAAAATCTCTCAAAACCGAATGGTAGTGGTCTCGAAATATTCTACAATGAGTCATCGTTTTAAAAACATCATCAATAAACATTGGTCAGTACTTGCCATAGAACCTGACTTTAAGGGACTTTTTCTGAATAAACCAATTTTTGCTTACACAAGAGGACGAAATCTCAAAGAGATATTGACCAAGACCACCGAGAACATTCAGCCCTCCTCTTATGAGGGTTTGCAACCATGTTACAACTGCAGCAATTGTCATGACAGTTAGTTTAAAGGAACAATGGTTCTAGAGTGGCCTAAAGGGTCCAAGGGGAAGTAACCCTGTAGAGGGCACTGAGGTAAGTAAAGGAATAGAAACTTAATTCATAAAAGAGAGCAGTAGGAAATATAACGAGGGACATATAGTTCAATGTATGACAAATATTTATTACACAATGAAGGTATTCAGGTGCTCACACAGTAAGTGACAATAAGCGTGACGTGAGAAGTGAGGGTGAACTTAAAATAATGACATCGCATTGACAACAGAAATAGAAGCTCCTTTAAAGATTTTTACAGAGTATAAGGAGTTCATGTTGTAGGGGGTCGACGATGTTTCGAACTCAATTATTCGAGTTCATCTTCAGGACAAAAAGTGTGAGCAACTTGAATTGAGCTGAAGAAAGAATGTAAATAATATCCTTGGTAAAGGCGTCTGCGTAGCGCTGTGCTTCTTAAGGTGACCGGGATAGCCTGCGAACTAATGCGCGTTTTGGTGGGGCCCGGTAGGGGGGAAAAACAAACTTGGTTTGCTGGGAGCAATTGCTTAAACACCTTCGCCGCTAAATGGCAATGTGCTGTGCCGGGGAATTAATTAAATTGGCCGGTCACAGTTCAGTAAATGGAGGCCTGGGAGATGAAAGGAGCGTGTCCTGCTCAAAGGAAAATCCGCGCTCAGCGATGTGACCGCAGCTTCTATTTCTGTTGTCAATGCGATGTCATTATTTTAAGTTCACCCTCACTTCTCACGGTTACTTCCCCTTGGACCCTTTAGGCCACTCTAGAACCATTGTTCCTTTAAACTACATATTACCCCAGGTTCACATATTGGGGCACCCTTGTCTTCCTAAATACTTGCAATTGTCATGACAGCATCCAAGGTTCATCCATAACCCACCCAATGAAAGGCACTAAAATCAAGTTAAAAGTTAACGCCACTTGCAACACGTCTAATGTAATTTACTTGTTGAAATGCCCGTGTGGTTTACGTTATGTGGGCAAAACTGAAAGGAAAATCAGAACTCGCATTCTGGAGCATAAAAGCAATATCCGCACCAAAAATCTCAAATCAGTGGTGGCTGCCAACTTCATAGACAAACAACACAACATTTGTCAATTGAAATTTCTGGTTCTCGAAGTGATTGACAAAAAAGAAGGCGTGGACAACAACAATAGGTTACTCCAAAGAGAGAACCATTGGATTCGATTCCTTAACACGATGAAGCCTCAAGGACTTAATGATTGCATGGAATTTTTATGTTACTTATAATTCTGATTCGTTACACATTAGTAGTCAATTTAATACTGTTTTCCAGCCTTGTTCCCTGCATCATGTATTTGTTTATGTTGTTTTTTTGTTCTGTTTCTCATATTTCAACTGGTACTTTGGTTAAGCTTTTCTTTCCGTGTATATGTTGCCTTCACTTTTGACACACACTCTTTCTTTATTTATTCACCATTGTGTACTCTCGGGGTTCTGTCTCCTATATTATCCATTTGTGTGCTTTCATCTCATTTTTACCTCATTAGTGTGGACTCTGTAACATTGTCTTTCGGTTAACACATTAGCCTCGTTTCTACATGGCGTTTATTTGTCTCCTATAGTTGAGAGTTAAAGTTATTTGAGAGACACGTTCTTGTACATTGTAAACACATCGTTTGATTTTTGATTTTCTACATTTAAGTCTGATATAGCGCATTTAGTTTGCACGTTCAGTGCATTCACCGTTTCACCAGCCCCATCTTAAGATGGCGCTTTATTTTACTGCTCCTATGCATAGAATTGATCGCTGTTCTCACTACTATTATTCTTGAACATCGTCACCGTGACACATGATATAGCTCAGCTAATTGGATAGAGGAAAGCGCCCACTGCATTGAGTACGTTTAACTTCCGGGCACCGTATGCGCCGCATTAACAACCATCGGGAACACGTCGACATATACATCTCGCGGGACGACCGTTTTTTGTAAGTATTATATTCACACTGGTTCACCCACGTTTACGTGTATTCTCTTAGGAGTTTCACGTATTTGACCGACGGTTATTGTACTTTTAGGTTGCAGCGCACACATTGTTGCCATTGCATTGTAAGTAGTATCAAGTTCTTTCTGTTGCATGCTCGTTTACCGTGCGTACATTTGCATGTGTTGAATTCACCCGCTATCACCACCGGCGATTTACCTGATCGTCCATCCGTCACACTTTACTCCCCGTTTACAGGGCCTCACATGATCTACCAGTGATAGACGATTATCTCACTACTGAACTTCTCGAACATGGGATAGCATGTATGGAGGTCTATCTGTCCACTTTGACCTCTAACATGTCGGTATGTGCACTTTTCTTGGCATTTATATTTTCACCGTTTCATTAATCTGCCTGCACGTTCATTTACTTTCTCTTTTGTGTATTAGATGCGGGAGATAAGGTTTTACACTTTTTTAGGTATGATCACCATCATTTGCTATTGCCACACCCTCCAGGGGTGCTTTCTTCATGTAAGCGCTTTTTTTTAATCTCATTACAGATGTTTTCCCCTGATGAAGGGCACTGGGTTGCCCGAAATGCATCGGGATTGATGTATTAAAAATTTACATATGGATTTTGCCTGACAAAGGCATGAGATTGGATATGAAGTAATATCTCACACGGATGTAAATAAAAACTACAACAAAGAGCAAATTGTTGAACTGGAGGAGAATTTATTTTGATTATACTTTTACCCATTGCTTGGGATCCACAGTTGTGCACAGGGGGACATCTCCTTACCAGGAGATGCAACTTGGTTGTCTTCACGTTCAACACTCTTTGGATTAGAGAGTGAATCCCCAGTAGCACGCTACATTATTTCAACTTTGAAGTATCCTGGTAGTGCGTGTCTCTAACTTGCTTTTCACAAGGAGCACATCCGTATATCGTTCCCTTCAAGACCAAGGACAACTATGGTAACTTTGGTGACCAAAAATATTTTTGCCTTTAACTACTGTTTGATTGATTTATTTATGTATTTATAATTAACATTGGTAATAGCCTGGCAGCTCCTCCAGCAGTAAAGTTTAACAAAACCATGACAGAACAAGTATTGACAAAGCCTAAAGACTTGTACACCTGGGAATCCGTCAAAAAACAGCAAACACAAGGAGATGATGGACGGAGCGCTGAAACTTTTCAGACACTCACCCTGAGTCACAGATCTGGGT
Organism: Calotriton arnoldi; assembly: GCA_963921515.1. Taxonomy (NCBI): domain Eukaryota; kingdom Metazoa; phylum Chordata; class Amphibia; order Caudata; family Salamandridae; genus Calotriton; species Calotriton arnoldi. The sequence goes on from CAWUFW010009931.1 coordinate 660,875, forward strand.
TGAATCCATCATCGTTCTTTAGCTCACTTCGCCACCCCTGTTCAGACACAGCTATATGCAAATCAGTCTTGACCCTGTGCCTCATGGGAACAGTCCAGCCCGAACTGCCAAGCCATGTCTTCCCTGGACCGGAAACAAGCATCCTGGGACCGGTTTCGGGCTAACAGCCCTCATCAGCCAGGCTAGCTTGAATCCAGTGGCAAAGTGAGCAAGGGACCCACGACTGGGCATACCCTGCCAACTTAGGGCGAACAAAGCAAACACAAGGAGATGATGGACGGTGCGCTGAAACTTTTCAGACACTCACCCCCCAGTCACAGATCTGGGTTGAATCCATCATTGTTCTTTAGCTCACTTCGCAACCCCAGTTCCGTCAAAATACTACACCTTCCCAAGTGAAGCCTAATGAGGAGAAATATCTTTATTTCCTCGTTATTTCCTCTTTGCACGTGTGCTGCGTTCTGCAGCACACATCAAAAGATGTAAATGCCTCTAAAGATTGTTTTTGTGCAGGAAGAGATGTTCCTTCCTGCCCAAAAAAATCCTGCCTGTAGCACAGGCGCCCTTGCACTATGATGCAAAGGTACCAGCGTTGGTGCTAGGTTGCACACAGTGCGCCAGCACCGCGGGGGCTGCGGGGGCCTGTGTTACGCCACTGGCGCGAGTGCAAGGAAAGAGCAGAAATGGTCCATAGCTTCGCAAATATGGAGCATGTCTGCAGCAACTCTGTATACTGCCCTGCGTTGCGTGAAAGTTTAGTAAATGTGCCCCTCAGTTTACGTTCCTACGAAGTGGTATATGAAAACCAATCATATTTTTTTTGTATAAATACTACACGCCGTCCAAGTCCTTGGAGCACACAAAACCCTACAAAATACAGTTCGTCAAAAAAGCACGAGCAAAATAGGAAGCTACTTATCTTTTACAATGCCTTTTAGCAGAGGAGCGTGGTAACTCACGGAGCAGTATTGCCGTTTCCAAAGCACCGACGTCAAGCTGACATGGAATGCACCAAGTTCTAAGGCGGTCTCTAGGGCTGAGGCACCCCGGGGTGGAAATCGACAGAACACATATTTAGGGCTACGCTTTTTGTTCTGTCTAACCTATTGATCCGCCAGGCCGTTGCTGGGGAGCCGACTATTTCTGAGAGCCCCGTGGCTGGCTTTCACGACCCGCTCGGGAAGAGAAAGTGTGGGCTGAGGTGTGTGGTAGGCGAGGGACCCCTCTGAAACAGCTCGAGAACAAACGTCGCGGCGGCGCACCCAGCAAGCCGCTTCCTTAACTGATTGCTGAGCGTGATTTTCACGCGATCCATCACAACTCGAGCGAAATCACAGACACCACACGGAGCATTCGTTCGCAATTAGGAAAAATGTAATGCATTTATAACACATTAGCGCCCTCCTGGCGCTCGGCTCCATCGAACCCATTTGACTCTGCGTCAGTAGGGCGTGCAGGCCTCTCGATGTTAATTAGCTACAAATGAGCACCACAAACAACAGGAGATTGCTTTGAATGAAAACTGCGCTGCGGTTTTACCCCTGGCCCTGGGCTGGAAAGAGTAAAAATGATGATGTGCCAACTTACATTTGTTGCTTTGACATCTTGTTTTTCCACTCCAAGTTTTGTATTTTTGTACTTATCTTCTAGAAACAGCGATCAGCCTAGGTATGCTTCTACGCTGTATGAATGACCCGTTTTTATTGTCAATATGATATTGACAGGTACCGATTTACCTATTTTCTTGCACAAATCAACAATTTAGTTCTCGTTCTCGTTCTCTCTCTCTCTCTCTCTCATTGTCTCTCTCTCTCCTGTCCACAGATCGAATAGCTGTCAAGAGAGACCTCAAATAGAAGCTCTTGTTACCCGTGGCATTGCGCCCAAAACCTTTGGGTTGCCCCATCACTCCCATGTCATCCCAGACAGCTCTGGCTTTCATGTGACCAGAGCTCCTAATTTTCTCAGTTCCATGGGTGAGTAGTTCATCCAGCCCAGATGTTTTATTTGAAATCTGGGACTTGTAGTCCTGGTTTTATACTGGGTTAGACTGAACTACAGATCCTAGCATGCTTCAAAAAAATGGCCGAATAAGCTACACCTGCATAGAACTGCATAACTTGAGAGCTTTGCACGACAACCTAATGCATTCTGATGTCGCAGCCATGGCTTGCATTCATTGAAGGTGATAAGCACACCTGGTAGCGATTATTTGGATGCTAAAAGCCCAGGACGGGGCACACGGTGGTGCTGTTCCAGGGACAGAAGGCAAACATTGCCTTTACGATATATGTTTACGTCATGCATTGGCAGCCATCTGTACTCCACAACACCCTCCATAGCTTCCTTTACACTGCCGAGGAGCCTGAGCATAGGCCTGACGTCCCAGGACCATTCCTGGCCACACCCAGTGGACTTCCTTTAGCTCCCAAGGAGGATACATATATCAGCTTACCATCTGGGGCAGGGAAAACAAACAGGTGGAGTCCCATGAATCTCCACAAAACTGTCCGGAGGAAACCTATGTTTTAAATGAAATATCACCTACCAGAGACACTCGTATTTTGGTGGGTTTCGCTCACTCTTTCCCACAAACGAGCACACACAATAAACCTGGAATAGCACGTTATAAAGATGTATTTTGAAACTAAATTAGTGCAGAATAGGGCCGGCGCTAGGCATGGGCAGCTGCCCAGGGCCCCGCACCTGCTCGCAGCCGTGGGGCCTCGCACCTTTAAAGACTCCAGACTATTGAGGCCCAGGGGGCCCCCTAAGAGTTTATATTTTTTCTTTTTTTGATCAATCTCCCCTGCAGGCCTCTCTCTGTGGGCCTAATGGCTGCATCTGCATGTTGATGACAGCAATTAGACAGTTTATTGAAGTGCCCTTGCCTGTGAAGGGTGCCCTGCCCCTGTATCAATGAAAAGCAGAATATCCTGCTGGGTGCAGAGCAAAAGATAGAATGGCAGCGCATCACAATGGAAACTGCTCACCTAGGACAAGTGGAAAGAGAGCAGAGAGGGGGATTAAAGGGGTAAGACACACTGAATAGAGTGAGGGGGGAGCAGATAGGTGTGCGTACGGCAGTGAGACAAGAGGTGCATGCAGAGCAGCAGAATCAGCATGCAAAAGTGGATGCAGCAGGGTTTAAAGTCTGCTGGGTCACTGGTCTCAGACCTGGTAGTGAATTAAAATGGACATTCAAAAGGGGCCCTATATTCATGTCCTTAAGTTCGCCTGCAAAAACATTGATCCAGTGTCTGCACAATGAATGAAAGTTCTGAAAAGGAGGTGATGAGACGGCCCGCTCTCTATCTTTGCCCTCACCCTCAGAGTGAAAAAACAAATCACAACTCTGCAGCAGTGCCACCCTTCGCTACCTTCAATGAAACTTCAAAGAGACTCTTTATAGTTCTTTCACAGTCTCATCATGTCAGAACTGGAGCATTTTCAATATTATATACAAGGAAGACGTAGAAGGTGCTTATTCATCTTATGCAACTAATAACCACTGACAAAGCCAATAGTCCTGGCTTGTTGTAGGTGTAATTTTACTTGTTGCAATATTTATCTGGAGGCAATGACAGAGGCAGCAAAATACCAGTCGGGCGGCGCACTATGCTAAGCACAGATTTATATAGCTTACATGTTTTTAAGCCACACCCTTAATTACATCAGCAATGCCCCTTTGAAAGACACCCCCAGTTTTTTTTCATCCCACTTAAAGCCCTGCTGTCAGGTCGGTATGTAGGCCGTTTTTTTGGCTAGTTGTTGACCTGCTTTATGGTCAGGTGAGCCGGTTTTTACTATTGATTTTTATGATATTAAAGCAAACATTGCCTGCACCAAATTCAAATCAGTGCAGTCTTCCATACCTTACAAAAAACTTACACAGCATATCTTTACAAGTTTAAAACTGCCCTAGTTTGCAAACATGGGACACTTTTCTAGCTAACTAACTCACTAATGGGGGCCCCTTTTATTTTGGTACTGGGCCTATTTTCTTTCCCAGTCTGATGCTGCATGTTTGGCAGGGCCACAGGAATTATGCGATTGTGCGGCAGCGGCGATTTCTGCAGAATTATGCATTTGACGCATTTGCCACATAATCCATCATCTGCTGCATAATCTACAGATTTTAACAACAAAATTGCTTTCTATCTCAAACGGTTCAAAAGTTACTAAAAATGCAGTGACACGTCTTGCTGCATGTGGAAGGCCCTTTGAAAAGCTGGAATAGTCAACTTTCTGTTTCCCACTGCTAAATTTGGGTGTTAAATTGGTACTAATGGGGTGCAACCAGTGCCCAAACAGTGTTACCAAGTTTAAAAATGGCAAAAAAATGAAGTAATACTATTTCAAAATGTGCCAGATTTGCCGCATAATTTGCCTTTTCTTGCCACATAATTTACTCACCCTGCCACATAATTTAGCCCTCTCCTGCCGCATAATTCCAGTGGTCCTGATGTTAGGGTAATCCATGGCAGTGATTTTGTTACTGTTTATATTTCAAATGCTTTACTTAATCTTGAATTCCCCAAGTGTGCTAGCTATTTCCAGCATGTGTGTTTATGTATTTCATTTCACAGCATATTACTCTTGGATGATATACCCTTTGTACTGAGTCACCTCCAGGTGTTTATAACAGGCTACAGTTGAGCACTTTGAAGTTGAGGATGCAGGCAGTACAACTGTCACATTGTGCCTGTCTGTGGGTCAAAAAGGTGTTCAGATTACATGATCATTCAAAATATGGCCTATCTGCAGAGCACAAAGAGCAATGGTCCTGCATTCCAGTTGTGATTCTATGCAAATGTGTGTGAAGGAGCTACTTATTGGTCAAAACAACAAGGTGAAAGGAAAATAATTTATTGTTGTTACTCATTTAGCTTAAACAGCTAACAACCATTGACAAAACCCAGTCGCGGCCGGCATGAGTCGCGGGTGTGGGGGTCGCGGGGGTTGGTTTAATTTTAATTATAAAAAAAACCAAAAAACTTTCCTTAGCCGGCCCGATCCGATCCCACGTCGTCTCTGCTTAGGGGCCTCACATGTTCCTATTCTGCCCGGGGCCCCACATATCCTAGGACCGGCCCTGGTGCAGAATTTATGCAAGAGAATTGCAGCAAATTTCACATAATTTGCGATGAATATGAATGGCTATAAATTGGACAGTATACAAATAGACTACTTATTTTGCTATATAATTGCCTTTCCTACAAAGTATTTGCTAATGAAAATTAGTACTGAAAAGTCTGCTTTTACGAGGAGTGTAAGACATCTGGACGTCTGTTTGATGGGTGTGGTCTGTCTGAGGCCTGCAAGGCCAATCTTATTTTTATGTGACCACATCTTGTTATCAGTCATGTCTTTGGCGCTAGAGAAACAAGCAAGCCGAGACAAGCAAAAACACTGCATTTATATGAAAGCGCGCAGGAGCGAGATTTACAATCTCACTTCTGGTGGATCTTTTTAAGTTGACTTAGACAATAAAGGAGTTAGCAACAATAAAACAGTTCAATCTCCGTGAGGCCCACTTGTCCACACAATAAAGACCAGGTATTGGCAATTGAAGTTAAGTGGTTTATTGCAAATTAATGATCAAGTCAACGTATATGAATATCAAAAGTATATTAAAAAGATACAGGATTACCGTTGATAAACTGAAATCTCGCATTAAGTTCAGTCTCAGAAGGATATGGTAAGAATTCATCATAGCCACAACAATACAGGAAACCAGAAATAGAAATAGATGTTCCATAAAGAAACTCTGACATTCCCTTCTGAACATGAATACATTCTAAAGTCATCTAATCTAGGTTCTAAGTTTGGAATAAGCATGGTCTCTAGAGTGAGGTTTCAAAGGAATTCGGAAATGCGAGAAGGTGTCAGCATAGTGAAGACTCCAGTAGAAGTCTTCCTGAATTGCAATAAGTGTTTAGCCTGAAGCTTCACCCTTGCAAGAATAAAAGGAAGCAGAGAGATCTGTACCCCTAAAAGTCCAAAGAAATATGTTCTAACTCCTAACAATGTGTACATTAATTAAAACATACAGAGACTTCAGCAAAAGTCGTATCTCTTCCCACCCCCCATAAGAACCAATCATTTCCAACCTCATGTTGTACATTTGAAACATTACCAGACTTTCCCATCGCACAGAATTTGGGAAGTTACTTCAACCTTGAATATCTCTTCGTTGCTGATAACGATGAATAGGAGGCTTCATCTGCTCATTAGGTCTCCACGTTCTTGCCAAGATTTCTCTTCTCATGCCTTACTATCAAGAAACTAATACAGACAACAATACTTTTTCTCTAGCTAATGAAAGCTTGAGAATGCACATGCCAGGGAAAAGAACAACTGACAGAGCAAAATACATTTTAAAAGCAAGGCGTCCAGTCAGGCTAGCTAACTAATCATTTAATGTGCACTTCAATTTCATGCTTATACATGCACATGTGTAACTTTAATAAAACTGCAAAACGTGTGCATGTTCTCAAGCAAATGTAACTTGAAGTGTAAATGTAAAATGTGAGTAAAGAATATATGATTCATATCATCTAGAACATTAGTGCACACGTTATAAATCTCTAAGTTCTACAGTGAATACATTTCAGTAAGTACGTTTAAATGTGTCACATACGTTAATAAGATCAAGGCACACAGTAAATATAATGTCAGATGCATGTATATAGTTTCACTTCTGTGACGTATAAGAGTGGTACCAAAATTACACTGCTCCATATAGTGTTTGACAGGCTCCTGTGAGAAAACAAATTAATGATCTGTGATGCAGTATGAGAACAAAGTCATTGGAATTCTTATCTACAATAGTCCATAGAGGAAAATTCAAGGCCCAAATTCATTGTGTGAATATATGAACAAAAGCACATTATCATAATACATAAAAAGAACACAGCACATGATTATACAGTGAGAAGCATGAATGCAGTGAGAGTAAGCAGTATTTAAATTGCAGATGCAATACATTTTTGCAGGCCTTTGGTCATATGAGAATGGTGAGTTGTGCTTGATAAAGTAGGCAACTAGGCTACCAATGTGTAAACATAGGACATGAGAGGGCCAACAGTGATAATTCTTCCTCTTGTCCATCTTGCAAGTCAGATATGTAATCCAGACAAAAAGAAGGATGCCCATCTCCTATCAGTAGCCTTCAGGGCTCTGGTACCCTTTGTAGTAATCCTCACATCACAAAGTGTGGAAACAAGTGGGAACAAAAAATGATGCACCTGGACATATGGGACTTTTCCTAGAATGAGTGACTCTATTGACATATACATACAGAACTGTTAGAAATTGGGTCTCTAGATGGCAGAGGTATTCACCTTGTCCAAGTAGGGACAACAATCTTACTCAGGGACCAGGTAAGGGAGATGCACACTAAAAGATAACCTGTGCTCACCCACTGGTAGCTTGGAACAGAGCACTTAGGCTCATCGAAGAGGCAATGCGTAAAGTATTAGTACAACACACACACACACACACACTCACACACACACACCTACACACATACAAACACACACAGACTCTCTCTTTAACACAATGAAAACACCACAAAATACACCACACAGGTTTCCAAAAATAGAGAATAATTTTATGAGTAAAACAAGACCAAAAAGACAAAAAATTCAATAAGTAGAATGGGAGTTACGAATTTTAAAACACTATATCAAAAATAGTGCTTCGAAGTTAATAGCGCTTAACGGATACTTGATATCATGCTAGACCAGAGTAAATTCAAAGTTCAGATCAACCACAATGGAGGGCAGGCTGGCTACAGGGCTCATGCTGGTCACTCTGAGAAAGTACTTTGGATGGAGCAAGCGTCGACGTCAAAGACTCGATGCAAGTAGTTGAGGAGGTGCCGCGTCAGCATCTATCCCAAGGATGGGGGGAAGCATTGGTGTTGATCCGTGCAGTCGATGAAGGCTTCTTCAACGAACCCCTTTACGATGTTGGCGCTACCTCATCATCGAGCCACACTGTCCATCAGCGTCGAGCCACGCAGTCCATCGAGGCGATGTCAATCGGCTCCTACGTCTGTGTCCAAGGGCAATGTGTTTGTTTCGATTGCACAAAATCATCACTGCAGGAATTTTGATGAGTCTGGACATCAGAAATCACCTTTCAAGTGCCAAGGACTCGATTAGCACCACTTGGCAGGGCAGGACTCACAGATGGCAGAGTCCAGGTGCTATTGCGGGGTTGAAGGAAGTCTTTGATGGCCCTGAGACGTCAGAACAGGGGGCAAGTCAGCAAGCCATTGGAGTCACTCTGGTTTCAAGTGAGATGGCTCCAGTCCTTGTCTTCAGCAGGGCAAAGATCAGCAGGCAGCAGGGCAGCGCAGCAAAGCAGAAAGCAGTTCCTTCAGACCAGCTGTCAGGCGAAGTGGCAATCCTTGTAGCTTCTTCACAGGTCAAGTAGTGTACTGTCATGGTAGGCTCAGAGCCCCAGTACTTATACCCAGTGTTGCTTTCGAAGTGGGGGTGACTTCAATTCAGGCCCTTGAAGTGCACAGGTCCCTTTTCATCCCAGTCCTGTCTGCCAGGCTATCTGTGGAGAGTAATCAGCCCTTTGTATGGGACACAGGACACTGCCTATTCATGTGAAAGTGTCAGCCCCCCTCCCTCTTCCTGCCCAGAAAGAGCTAATAGAAAGCAGAGGAATTCTCTGTCATACCCACCCTTCCTGTGTTTGTTGCTGTCTAGAGGGAATGCACAAAGTGTACCTGTCACCAATCCCAGACATGTATTGGAGACAGGCTGCAAGGCACACAGAGCAGTAAAAGCAGAGAAATGTCCACTTTCTAAAAGTGGCATTTCTAAAACAGTAATGTTTAAATCCAACTTTACTAGTAAAGAGGATATATCTTTACCATTCCAAAGATATGAAACATGATGCAGCTACACCTTTCTAATCAGGAATTACAGCTTAAAAGTGTTTTAATGAATTCCCAATGCTAACCTATGAGAGGAGTAGGCCTCACAGTAGTGATAAACACATTTAGCTGTTTGTCACTACCAGGACATGTAAAACTTAAAAGTACATGTCCTACCTTTTAATTACACAGCACCCTGCCCTTAGGGCTACCTAGGGCCTACCTTAGAGATGATTTATATGTAATGATGGGGGAGTTTCAGTCTTGATAAGTGATTTTAAATGCCAGGTTGAAGTGGCAGCAAACTGCACACATAGGCCTTGCAATGTCAAGCCTGAGACAGGGTTGAAAGGCTACTTGTGTGGGTGGCACAACCAGTGCTGCAGGTCCACTAGTAGCATTTAGATTACAGGCCCTGGGTATGTGGTATAACACTTTAAAAGGGACTTATAAGTAAACTAAATATGCCAATTGAGTATACACCAATGTCACTGTGTTTAGAGGAGAAGCACATGCACTTAAGCACTGGTTAGCAGTGGTAAAGTGCTCAGAGTCCTAAGGCCAACAAAAAGATACAGCAAAAAAGGAGATAAGCAGGCAAAATGTTATGTTATGTTATATTATTTGTAGAGCACACAGCTGCCCCAGCAAAGGGGCGTCCCGGCGATAAAAGCAGCTAAAAGGAAGACCTCTGAGAAAAAAACAAAAGAACCTACAATGAAGGGAAGAGATGTATCTTAATTGCCTTACGGAATGCCAAATAATTGGTCAAGCCGCGGATAGACAGTGGGAGAGAGTTCCAGAGTTTGGCTGCCAGTGTGCGGAAGGAGCGCCCACCAGCCCGTACTCTCCTTACCCTAGGAACCACTGCCAGATGTTGGCCCATAGAACGAAGTTGGCGGGAGGGCGTGTAGGGTGAGAGCAGAGTGGCCAAAATGCCAGGAGAAGAAGAGTTCAAGATTTTAAAAGCGATGCAAAGGGACTTAAACTCCACGCATCTGGCCACCAGCAACCAATGTAGTCGGCGGATGGCACTAGAGGTAGAACAAGTTCTCGGGAGGCCAAGAAGAGTTCTGGCCGCCGCATTCTGAACCCTCTGTAATCTCAAAGTCTCAGACTTATTGATCCCCAGATAGAGCGAGCTGGGGTAATCCAATCTGGACAAAATGGCAGCCTGAATGATAACCTGTCGAGTGGACGGATCAAAGTAACCTAGCAATGGTTTGAGCCCCCGCAGAATGCCGAAGCAGGTCCCTGCCACTTTGCTGGTTTGGACCTGAAAGCTGAGGGCCGAGTCCACCCAGACACACACATTTTTTATCACCTGTTTGGGGGTGGGAGCACAACCCAAGGTCATAGGCCACCAACGCTCACTCCACAGCTCTATATCCCGCCCAACCAGCAGGACTTCAGACTTACTCGCGTTGAGCTGCAAACAGTTGGCTGACATCCACTCAGCAATAGCTGCAAGATCGCTCCGAAACTTGGAAGCATCCGGCACGGAATTGCCAGAGAGTGCCACTACCAGCTGTGTATCGTCGGCATACAATACTATTTTCAGCCCTCTGCTCCTAGCCACAGCTGCTAGTGGTTGAACGTAAAGGTTAAACAGCATGGGGCTCAGTGCTGAGCCTTGTGGCACTCCTTGTTTGATAGTATGGATCCGAGAGGAAAAAGGGGGAGCCGTCACCTGGAAGGTCCTCTCAGAAAGAAAAGAGGCGAACCAATCGAGGGCGGAGCCCACAATACCCGCCTCCTCCAACCGTTGCAGCAAGATCTGGTGAGAGACCATATCAAACGCGGCACTGAGGTCTAAAAGAATCAGTGCCGAAGTACGTCCCTCATCCAGTGTGACCCTCAGATGTTCGGTCACTGCTAGGAGGGCAGACTCCGTGCTGTGGCCCAGACGAAAGCCATTCTGTGAGGGGTCTAAGATGTTGTTGTCTTCCAAGAAGCCTGTCAGAATGGAATTGACATGGGTTTGGGTTAAGAAGACCATCCTAAGGATGACAGTTCTAACAAGGACTGTTTTTGCATGTGAGATTGTACTACACACAAGGCTGCACTTAGTATTTGAGTCTGCACCTGGGTATATGAGGGTGTTTCTAGTGCATGATGCCTGTGTCTGGAAATATAAAGTGTCTCTCAAACTTTCATAGCATCAGCAGGGCATGTGAGTTTGTTTTTGGGAAAGGGAAGCTTCTTCTGTCACACGAAACTGTGTCTGAGCATATGAGGTAGTACCTGGCATATGTTGCAAATACATCTTCATATAAGTCTGCACTTGGCATTTGTGTCTGGGCTTGGAAATATGAGGCTGCAACGGGGCATAGGATGGGTTTAATCACTGATGAGGTCAGATGAGTGCTCTGTTGTGTTATGGCCTATTTTAACGTGTTGTGTTGCTCTCCCTGCTGAATGTTAGAAACCCCCATAGAGGACAGAATCTCCCTCAAAGAGTGCATTTTCCTTTACTGCTAACAAGTGGTTTGATCTTCTGGCTATTAACATAGGCCTGTGAGGAAGATGGGCCACATAATTATTGGACATTTGAAGCAGCAAAATATGAGTGTGGAAGTCAGAGCAAACAATATTTCAGTAATCAAGCTTCAAATGAAACAAGGCTCTCAACATTAATGTCCTGTAAGAAAACAGGGCTCTTTGTAGATGGTGCCCAACTTCTTGCCCCCATTTGGATTACTAGATGCTGGTTTTCGACTCTGACAATGTACTGAAACCTGCTAACCAGGCTCCAGTATCAGTGCTCTTTCCCTAAAACTGTTATGTGTGAATTGGCAATCCCAATTGATAGAGACCATACACTCTTATAAGTCCCTAGTATATGGTACAGGGGTACCCAAGGCATAGATGGTAAAGGGGTCCCAGAGGCTGCAGCACTGCAGCATGGTTTTGTGTCACGCTGGGTGATCCAAGCAAACTACTGACATCAGGTATGCCATTGCAGACTGTAGGAGGTGTACCCTCACCATGTGTGGCACAGTCAAATGCACTACCTCTACTATATGTGAGACATCCCTAAGGTAGGCCTCCTCAGCCCAGGAGGCAGGGTGCAGTATATTAAAGGTTGTGACTTATAAGTGCAAGCCTGTATGTTCCTATAGTGGTGTTTCCCATTGTAAACTACTATAAGTGTTAGCGGTTCATAGGGCTGCCAACCAGGGAATCTCGATATTGGCAGCTCCATTATGGTACCACTAAAATATTCATGTTTGGTATCAAACAACGTGCCTTCTCATCCCTGACACAATTCTCATGCCCTGGGTGACGTAGCATGCGCCCAGTTGGCACGTTAGAGGTTGCCCACCTGGTTGCCCCAGCTTCTCTGTGTTCTGGCTGACCAGTCTGCACTTTCCTGCACCTGCTGCCGCCAATACAGGGTTCTGACCTCCTGACAGGCAGTGTGATCACTCCCAGGAGTCAGGAACAAAGGCTTGGACAGGGAGGAGGTTATACCTCCCTCCTCCCACTCCCAAACAGACTAGTGAAGTGGCACATGAAGGCGGTGACCTTCAAAGGCTGCACTACCTCTGATATGCATCAGGGCTGGCTCCCAGCAGAGGAAACAGCCCTCCCCCTCCCCCTGCCTCTTGCACAATTGCACTAAGGCAGGTGGGAAATTTTCTTTGCATGGAGGTGTACAACCCCAGAAGGCTAACCACACCTCCAGGGAGAGCAGCCTGGTATGCACACCACAATTTGATCTCTGGCAGACTAGAGGGTTCTGGGTAGAAAAGGTGACCTACACCCCAGATGTGGTCACCTAAGAGGCGGATTAGCTACAGGGACAAGCTGCCCATTGGCTACTAGCTCCCACACCCCTAACTCTCCTAAATCTAGGATTTAAGGGACCCTCTGACACAAGATCCTCAGTTCTGATGCAACTTACAGAAAGAGGACAACAGAGGAGGCCATGTCATCGACAACAAGACTTTGCACAAACAAAGGGAAGGATGCCCTGAACCTGTGGCAACACTTGTTGGAACTGTCGTGTAGTTCCTACCAATCCGTAGGATCTGCGCATTGTTTGGACAACATAAACTAAGGGCTTGGTGTCTAGACTGAGTCCGGACACCCCCGCAGGATATGTTGGCCTAGAGACCAGCTAGCTCACAGTGCCACCGTAAGCCCCCCTAACCTATCAGGGAGCGAATGGTTTTCTGGCAACCACTGAACATGAAAACCATGACCCCTCAGGGATCGTGGAAATAGTGCAGAACCTTTCGCTCAGCCACTCATGCTCACTTATTCTCAGAGAAATATACAGAGAATACACAGTGGGACGTTATCAATAATATTTATTGAACCAACATTATTCTTGCATAAAATGTGTGTGCTGCAATGATTAGTAGACAGAAGCAGATAAACGTGATTACAAGCACCAAAAAGCGTAAATAGTAGATATAGTTCTACCATGGTGATGAAACAATGTATATATGCAGGCATATAAAACAAAGCAGTAATCTAGCGTACTCCGACGATGCAAACCCTACTCTAAGTGCACCTAGAGAGTGTGTATTTGTAAATCCAAGAATCCCCCCTAGGGGCGAACCAACCCCATTACCAAATGGGATAGAGTGAAGTACACCATCTTGGTAATGAACCAGACACCCCTCATGAGATGTCAGACCGCTGCGTGGTGATTTCTCAGCATGCAAGGACCTCGGTGTCAGCGGAAGTGCCTCATCTGCCAATCTATCGGGGATGCTCATCTTTTATAATAGAAGGCAGCCTTGCAATGTGCACACAGATTAGGGAGGTTATGGATCTGTAGATAGCCCTGTCGCCCCTTGGATGAAGATAGGGATGACATTTGTACACAGTACAAAACAAGACCATGTACATGATGTTCAGAGCGTTGTGATAATGTTGTGAGAAGCTAGATGTGAAAAAAAGTTTAGTTTCATGGAAACTAATCCAACATTGTTGTGCATGCAAGTATGTGAAAAGGTAACAACTGAAACTGTTATTTGTGAGGACAATGTAATATATAAGGGGCTTCGCTACACGGGCCTAACTTGGGGATATAACAGAACTGTATGATTGAGCCTCGCCCTTGGTTAAAAGTCTGCACTCTGTGGCAGAGGGACCCCTGTAGAAACCAGAAGCACCCTCAGACTCCCTTGGACTAGTGGGACTAGTCCCCTGCAAACTGTGGGTAAAACTTTTCTCAGTAACCAAAGAATCGCTGGCCATCGGGCCCTCTGAGTGATTGCCAAAATCCAGATGGTGTAGTGCATTGTGGTATCTGTAGTCCGACCTTCACTGAAGTTTCAAGCCGCTACCAAACTCCCCTGGACCTCCAGACATCGCAGAAGCTAAAAGCTGAGCTTACGGCTGCCAAGGTTTGTTGGTCACCAGCCCAGTCACCAACCCCTTAGCTCGGCACTGCTTTAAGAGGGCATTCCACAATAGCTGTGACCAATTGTTTTTTTGCATCTTCTTTTCAGCAGCACTGTGTAAAGCGGTAAAAGCAGCATTACCGCGGATCCTGTTCAGCACCAAGGACAGCCAGCACAACTCTGCATACAGGCTCCACGGACCAGGTAATATTGAACTGACTGATGGGACTTGGTCCTGGGACCCGCACCACCTTTACCCTGTAAGGGTACAACGCAACGCAACTCAACCCCTAAGTAACCAGTTGTCACTAGTAGTTTTTGCCATTGACCGCAATGATAAAGTCTCAATGTATCTTACTGCTTGATTCTATATTGCTTCAAAAAACAATAACTCCGGTTATATGTATGCTATTCCGTTCATTTGGGTGTCTTAATTAAGATAAAAATACACTCTATTTTTATAAATTGGTGTTGTGTAAATTACTTATCATTCATGTTGGTACTCTGAAATGCTTAACATGTTCCTCTAATAATGCCTGATTGCTCTTTGCCACTCTAACAGGACTAAGCTAAGGATCTATTAGTGTGAATCCAAGGACCATTTTTGGGGCATTGTGATAATATTACATGGTAAGGCTACTCAGCCATACCACATAATATTCCACTTTCCTACATGTCCCCTCTCCAGAAACAGAAAAATTGAGGGCTTTATTTATGAGCCCCTTGCAGAGCCGGTGCGTCACTTTTTGTGTAAAATACACGCCACACTGTGACTGTTTACAAAGTGATGCATCTAAACAGATGCGTCACTTTGTAAACCCCTACGCTACATTATACGTGCGTGAGGTATAATGTATGTAGGGTGGGCGTTCCCCCGCAAAAAAGGCATGTAGAAGTATTGCAGTGAAATCTATGAGATTTCACTGTGACACTTCTAGGACGCCGCTGCGTCAGATCCTTACCTCTGCCTCACAGCAGGCAGAAGACTGACACAGGCCCTTTCACATGGGGTTTGCCCCATGTGAAATGACACATTGCTGGAGTTGCGTCTGTTTTCAGACACACCCCAGCAATGCACCACTTTTGCGCCTACATATACGTCAGGAATGCTGACATATATGTAAATCCTTGCAACATGGAGCGCTGTACAGTAAATACGGCGCATCCATGGGGTCGCAAGGAGGGTGCACTGAAAAGTGTTGCATCGCTGTTTTCATCCCACAATGGGACACTTTTTATAAATGAGGCCCTGATAATTCTACCTGGTGTATTTGTATATACCTATATTTAATTAAGGCTTTCAAAATATGCTATGCATGCGATCTTTTGCCCACTTCTGCGGACCATTGTTTCTGGGTTCCATTATGTCATTGAAGGGATCTCAGTGACTGTTTGTTTTATATTCCTTTTTATGTTTGCAGGCGAGTTGGTATTTGTGACTCATGTTTGTGTTTACGAGTAGGAAATATATGGATCTTGGAGCACTCGATGGGACATAATTGATTTCAGGGTGACTGTTGTTTGGTCCCGCTTCCTGAATTTGAGATAGCTGAGCTGCTTTGTTTGTACCATCTGATGTTTCAAATGTGCTTCTTGAAAATTGACCATTTTGGCAATTGGCCACACCAGCACAAATATTTTACCTTAGAATGGACCAAGGTTTTTCCTCTAGGAATAAGATCAGATGACACCAATAAAGTTTTTCTTCTTGGATTTGGTTGTAATTGTTTTTCCCTCATAAAAATTCTCTACCTGAACCAGAGTTCAAGATCTTCTCAAAACTCAGGCACAAGTCACTTACAGGGAGAATTCTGAAGCATTTGCATTCAAGTGATAGGTCATCTGAAAGGAATGGAAGGCAAAAAATTATGATACTGTATCAGTAATAAACCAATGGTTAGGGAGGGAATCCTGGGATACACTACATGTTATTTGAATGTCAGAATCCACAAAAGAAAGCAACACATAAAGAAGCCTGTTATTCACAAATGAAGCAAAGCATTCTAAAATAAAAGGAGAATAGTCGTAGTGGTACCTCAGCTGCTCAGGCTTTGTGTGATAAGTCACTGTGGTGAAGGTGGCAAAGAATATCATCAGGAATAAAAACCTCTGCCACATTTGCCAACCATTTGCAGAATATCATCCCTCACAGTCACAAATATGGTGCACTGTTCATCCCAGGATGGGAACAAATATTTAAATGAATCCTTTTGGGTCTAATTGACTCCTTTACCTTGGAGGCCATTTCCGCTGCTCATATTTGCACAAATAGCAATTAGGTAATCGCTATTCCTAATGTATGAAAGTCATAGAATTCATTAAGGGCCAGATGTACGACGCTTTTTAGCGTGCGCAAACGGGTCTAAGACCATCCCATCACCATGCAAAATGGAAAGGTTTCTTAAGAATTAAAAGTATACACCTTTACCAGATTACACTGCAAATGTTATTCACCAACAAATAATTATTTGTTTTGCATTGAAGTACAGAACGCCATTGTATTAACACGGTTCCTTATGATTCCCAATGTGAAATAGTTTGAGCAAATTTACAATGATACTCTGCCAAAACACGTACACATTCTTGCAATAAAATGTTTCCCTTTTTTATTTTCGGGATCCCAGTTTTTATGTCTTATAACTGGTCTTTTGTTTTGGCTTTACTGTGTGTCCATACCATGGGTGTCAAAAAGCATCTCTTTTCCATAAAAAAAACTGTCAAGAGGAGCAATATTTTTTATGGCATACATATGATCTGAGTATTTCACTAGGAGGCACAGTGAGATGCAAGGCATCAGACCATAAACAGAAAAGTAAAATGTTTTGGGTATCTTCTCTTCTTTGAGTGCCATCTTGAACTAACTGCTGCGTTTGCAGCAGGGCATGTGCCATAATAATATTTTCCACAAATAATAAAGCAACACATTTCCTGACAGAGAATAAGTAATTATTTCTATCCTGTTTGAATTATTTTAAAATATGCCAGGGTTTCATCCATATGGCAAACGAATGTCCTACTCCAGTCTCTCACTGCAGACAATAATACAGTTTGGCACATGTTTCACCTCATCAGTACCAATTTATCACCTTACCACAGCAATTAAAACCTGAAATGTGCTGAGTTAAGCTTTTCAAAGTATCTGCCACTGCTCTGCCCCACTTGTGGAATGCTTTGTCTGGTAATCTTTGACCTATCTGCTGTAAATTAGACAGCAGATATTGAAGTATGCAGCAGGTTTTTTAAATCTCCAATTATATGTAAAATTCAGCAGTCACATATTTGAGTAAGTCTAGTGTCCCTGAAAAAAGAAACGTTTGTGCCATTTGACAAATCTTCATGAATCTTTCAAAACAAAAATTTCATCCACCTCAACTCCATCCTGGAAATATTCGGTGAGATCTGTTAAGCAGGGGCCAAGGAAAAAGAGGGATCCCAAAACTTTAAATCCCCATGCAATTTAAATAGGGATTTTGGAAAAGAGCTACAGCCAAAATGGAATTACACTAAATTTGGCAGAAAGCTAAATGTGGGCCAGAAAGCTTTTCGTGATTAAGTGAAAATCCGTTCAGTAGTTTTATCTGAAATTAAGGTTGAAAATCTTTGTATATCGACTGGTTGGGTTCACAGGGCTTTCACAAGAGTCCCATGATCATGCAACTTAAAAAAATAGAGTGATCTGATTGGCCAATAGGCTTTTCCTTTAGCCACCTCACTCCGGCAGGAGTGAAGGTCCGATGGGAGCAAGCTCTCTGATTGGCTGTCCGCAACATTAAAAGAAATGTTGCGGTGGCCATTACAGGACTTGGTGACTTAGTCCCCTGTCCTGAAAAAGGTTTGAAAAACAATATAGGGGCCCAGGGTAGGGAAACCTTGTCCCCTTAGCTCTTGTGGTGGGCTTAAAGTAAAACATTTTTTTTCCCACAAGCCTGTGGATCTCCTGCAGGATCACGGCAAAAAAAAAAATGGCACCTATTCCTTTTTATTTATATAAATGACCCCTTGGGTGGACTAGGGCCTGGGAGTCAAACCATATTAACTTTTTTTAACAATGGGGAGGGTATGTATGTGGGGCCCCCTCCTTGAGCCTATATCAGCCCTGGGGACCTCGGGCCTGGTGCATATTTTTGTAGGTAGGGGGCATGGCCTCCCTCCCTGTGCCCAGTTAGGCACTGGGGACTTCATCCCTCGGGCCCATGCATTTATTTTAAAGAGGAGTTGGATTTGTGGCCCCTTTCCCATGCCACAGATTGGCCCAGGGGACCTTATCCATCGGGGCAAGATCTAAGCAGTGTCCTGGGACGCCCATTCCCTGGGACACTGCTGTTTTCCACCTAAGAGAGTACGGGCATACCCTGCCCGCACTCTCCCAGGCAGGGCGGGAGCAAAGGAGAAAATACCCTCACATTCACTTTTTCCAATGTTATTGGAATAGTAAATCTGTCTCCCCTAATCTATACACTTCCACTTTTACTTGTGGGATTGGAGTTAGAATATTAAATCTAAACCCCAAAATATAATATCTTTGCCCAAAATGTATCAAATTGAAGTTAGTATAGTAAATCTGCCACCCACCCTCCTATATAGGCATTTTCCCAAATGTACGAGAGACATGATTTAGAATTTTAAGTCTGAATCAGCTCAGTATGACCATTTTCCCCAATGTTGGCGAGCTCGGAGTTAGAAGAGGAAAAGGAAATTGTAACCCATCCCCTGCCCAAAATAGTTGCATTTTCCCTAAGAATTGTAGGACTGGACTTAGAATCATACATTTAACCTCTCAGTCACACATGCATGCATTTTCCAAAATATTTGTAGGACTGCCATTATAATAGTAAATCAACCCCATTCCCTATATGTAAACTTTGTCTAATTTTTGTGGGGACGCATTGCTGCTGCTTGGAGCCCTACCTGCCTGCTTTCCACACCCTGGTGCGATTCCCTGTCCCAGGGTGCAACTGCCCATGGCGCTGAAGGTGAGCGAGAGGTGTGGTCACCGTGCTTAAAGCGCTGCCTCTCCCCCCGTGGCGGTGGACGCATTGCTGCTGCTGGGGGCCCTACCTGCCTGGTTTCCACACTCTGGTGGGACTCCCTGTCTCAGGGTGCAACTGCCCACAGTGCTGAAGGTGAGGGGGAGGTGTGGTCACTGCGCTTAAAGCGCTGCCTCTACCCCTGCAGCTTGGGGCGCATTGCTGATGCTGGGGGCCCTGCCTGCCTGCTTTCCACACCCTGGTGGGACTCCCTATCCCAGGGTGCAACTGCCCACGGCACTGAAGGCGAGGGGGAGGCGTGGTCACCGTGCTTAAAGCGCTGCCTCTGCCCCCGCAGCACGGGACACACAAGGGCGAAGCCTGGGCAAGGGCGGGCACGTCCGCACCCTCCATAGCCCGGAAGAGGCTGGGCTGGGCCACCCCCCCAAAATCTTACTCCAGTGGATTGTGACATTGCAACTCTTAAGGTACTGTGTGCTCCTTGTATTGATAACTGAACTCTACACCCTATCCCTGTCAGTAGGCTTTCCCTCTTTCCCTGTCTCTCTCCCGGTTACTGGTGTGGAATGGGGAAGAGAAAAGTAGCAGAGGGAGGGGTGGGAGGAGCCCACAGAGATTGAAGAAATTGATAAAAAAAAGCCCAGAACCCGAGCCTCATGGCGGGGACAGGTGTGCTCAACCGATTCAACAATTTGCTGACCGAGTGTGAGGAGTTCCTTGATCCGACTGCCATCGATAGTGCACCCAAACCAAAGGCCATATCTGAATGTGTTATCCCCATAAAATCTAGGAGCATTTAGAGTATGTTTAAAAAGTTAATTAGCGGGAAACAGCTATCGGAGGCCTCTGGCACGTCTCCCAAAAACTTGCCTAGCATGGGCAGTGATGCGCCTGTGTCCACTGCCAACTTTCCATGCAGCAATAGATTTCAACCTCTCCTAGATTCCCCGGATCCGTCAGAAACCGTCATTATCCCAGGGGAACAGGAGGACAGGGAGGACACTAGGAAAGACAACACCTCTCAAGCTGGGGGAGGGGAAATAGATGACTAAGAAATCCCTACCCTAAAAATAGACCTATACAGGGAAATTATTGCTCTCAAAGCCACAATAGGGTCCCTCACTGGGCTCATCCAAAAGCTGCTTGATAGAGTAGAAGGACTGTGCAGCCTAGATATTTTACCAGTTGTAGAATCCCAGAGGGTAGCTGCTAACTGGAAACAACCCTTCCACACAGCTCCATCTGCTACCAATATACCATCGTCAAGTAACACAGGTCATTATAGCACAATACCAATAAGGGTGAAACAAGCAGAGGGGGTCATGGGGGCCAAGGAAGGACTCGTGGCACACGTGAAGGCACCGGCATATCAACCACCTCCCCCTAGAAAAGAGAGGGGGAGTGAGACACTCAATCAACTAAGACCCCAGCTATAACTGCCCATCTCTCAACACCACACAATCTATATGATAAATGTCTCCAAAGCTGGAAACTCTGCAAAATATGAGAATGAGGAGTCAATTAAGAACAAATCCATTCACTGGATCAGGCACGTAAGGGGGGCAGGTCCGTGATAAGGGATGATATCCTGAGAGCTGGGAGATGCATTCTGGCTAACAGGCCAGTTGATGCAATAGAACTATCACTAGCTGATGAAAGTATAGCGCAAAATCTAATTGCCCTAGAAGCCAGGATATGCCCTCCACCAAAGTCAAACATCCAGTTCAAGCGGCAGTTGGCAAGCAATATCCCCCAGCCTACCTCCATCTATAGGCCCATCCCTAACATCTCCCCTGGCTGAAAACGACTGACTACAACCAGGCCCCATACTCATACACACCATAGCCAGTGCCCCTGGCTTTGACACAATCATAGGCCCTCCACCATCCGGTGAGACACTACCACCAGTAAATCTAAGGGCTGGGTTACAACCTTCCAACTACATTCTACAGATTCATCCAGGAGAGGGAGCTGCCAACCACATCATAGGTATTGCCACCTGCAGCCATATGTCGTCCCAGGATGATGAGACCCAGGATGCCTATGCCCACTTCGACTCGCCACAGTCTGCGGGTCTCCACCAGCTTAAATTGGTCTCATGGAAAGTGGCTGGTGTAAGGAATAGCTATGCCTGCCCCAGTGGACTGAGCTTACTAACTTGCATGACATCTGCATATTGCAAGAAACCTGGAGCCTAACATCCACGTTTGTGCCAGGTTTCGTGACATTCCACTAGCCGGCAGTAGCATCCAAACAGGGCCGGCCATCAGGAGGAATGCTGACCTTGATCAGCATTGCGATAAATTGTGATATTAAAGAGCTTCCCACTAATAGCCCAGATATCCTAGCAGTTAGGCTAAGGGGTAGACTAGGCAAGGCTATAGACATTTTTAACGTCTATGCGAGAGGCACTAGAGGAGGCAAATACCCCACCCTATGAACCCTAGATGAGCTGCTGGACACAAGGTGGCCTGCGCATCCACTAATCATAGGTGGCGATTTCAATGTAACTTTTGAGCCCCTAGACAGGGAGGACATTCACGACGTCAACGAGGAGGATAAACTATGGTCAGTTCCATCTCTTGATCTTCCACCAACAAAGAAGTGGTTACCTTCAGCATTACAAATTAATGCATTGAATTTAGAATACAGGCTGTGGGCCGCAAATGGAAGAACACTTTCAGACAGAGGAGGGGAACTGGCCTTTATTGGCCCAACTGGTGCTAGTCGCATTGATTGCATTCTTGTGGACCTCAGACTATGGTCGACTTTAATGACATGACTATAGTTAAAAACTGCGATAGCAACCATATTCCGCTAAGTTTGGGGTTGGTATATCCATTGGGTGAACAAGAGAGTGCCGGAAAGAGCAAAATGATCACAAAAGATGTAATTCCTACGAACGATAAATGCCGCCACAGATGGCCAATGGTTATGGGGGATGAGTCTAAACTCAACACCATAAAGCAGGATCTTGAGTCCCATCTGGCTGTGATCCAATCCCTGCCAGAAGAATCGAGTTCAATCGAAATTATTAGTGCCCTGCATGCAAAGTATTTTGAACAACTAGCCCGAAACTTTGGTGACTACTCCCACCATTCAAGTTTCAAACAGAGGGAAATAAACAAGGTGAACCCATGGTTCACACGGGAATGCAGGTCACTAAGGAGACGATTGGCCATAGCCATCAGACCTAGGAACATGCCCCTGGTGCGCGATCTAAGGAGACTATATAAACTATCCCTAGCTAGGGCCAAGCGAGATTGGGATGAGAAGAAGTGGAGACAACTTGGGGAGGCTTGCTCCCATTCAGACATCAGGAAATTCTGGACTCACGTTGGGAGGGGATACCTTGAAAACCACCCCCCTGTAGCCAACAACATTGCGGCTAATGCCTGGCAAGAGCACTTTGGTGCTCTATATACCAATACCTTTAGCCTCGTCGCAGGGCTATATTCTTCTGATTTATCTCATCCTGTAACAAGGATTTCTTTCTCTAAGGAGGAAATCCTGGCCTCCATAGAGGCAATCGTACCTGCTAAAGCTCCTGGAGCTGACAGAATTCCAGGTGACCTTTTTCGTTCTGATAAAGACAACTGGTCAGCATACATAACGGCTCTTTCTAACGCTATCGCTGAGAAAGCCCCAATTCCCAAATCGTGGAAGGGAGCCGAAGTGATCCCCATCTTCAAAAATGGTGACAGGAGCAGTCCGTCAAATTATCGGCCCATTAGCCTGATTGACTGCATTCAAAAAGTATTTTGCCGCTCCTTCCTAGTGAGCATACAGAATTGGATGGCCTCCAACCATATTTTGTCCCCACTACAAGCAGGGTTCCTTCAAAAAACGGGAACAATTGACCAGGTCTTCCTCTTCCTTCTCCTCTACTGGAAGGTGGTGGTATTGGGCAAGGGGAGTCTATATGTAGCGTTCATAGACCTGAAGTCAGCGTTTGATCATGTACCTAGGAACAAGCTTTGGTTGGTGCTGAAGGAGATGGGGATGCCCCCAGAAATGTTGTCACTAGTCGAACGCTTCCACGAAGATTACTACGCTAGGGTGAGATTGGGTGGCCAGGGCCAAGTCACTGAGCCTGTCAAAATCAACCGGGGGGTCCGACAGGGCTGTGTTTTGGCCCCAACATTATTTTCTCTATACATCAACCAAGTGGTTGACTTTTTTGCCGTAATACCACCAGATGTTCCATCCATAGGGAATGAGAAAATTGCAACTCTTCTCTTCGCAGACGACACCCTTCTCGTCTCTAAAACACCCATGGGCTACCAACTCTACTAAACCGATTTAAGACCTTTTCTGATGAGAGGGGCCTTGAAATAAATACATCCAAAACAAAACTTATGCTGCTGAATCCTCACAAATAATTCAAAGGGCGCTTAACCTTAAATAACACCCCCTAGAGAGAGTGATCCTTTTTGAATATTTGGGCATCAAATTGGCAGAAGGTATGGCCTCGAAACAACAGCTAAACAAGGCCTACCTCAAGTTCACACAGGTAACAGGGGCCCTAAGAAAGGAACATTGTTGCTCCTACACAAAACAGGTTGCACCAGCCCTAGAGATATACAAAAGCAAGGCTGTAAGTAGCGCCCTTTATGGGGCAGAGCTGTGGGGTTTCTAAAAAGTGAATGATTTAACAGTAATTGAGAATAAGCTCCTTAGGAACCTAGGGGCATATTTACAAGCCCCTATCGCCACAGGAGTGTCAATTTTTGCGACGTTCCCGAGGCAATAGGGTCTTCGCCCTATTTACAAGGCAGCATTAAGCCACTTAACGTGGCTTAACGCTGCCTTGTAAATAAGGCCCCCTTTCACGCTATGCTTAGCGTGAAAGGGGTGGGCAGTGGGTGTTACGGTGGGCGTGCCACCGCAACACCCATTGATTTTGACGATGCCCCCTATTTACAAGGGCTGCGTAAATAGGAGGCAGCGCAAAAATTAAGACCAGGGAAAACCTGGTCTTAACTGCTTTTTCCATGTGTGCTGCCTTGTGCAGCACACATGGAAAAAGCAAAACACTCTGGATTGTTTATGTTCAGGTTGGTGCCCCTTCCTGCACATAAATAATCTTTAAAAATTACATTTTGTAACTTCCATGTGTGCTGCATTAAGCAGCACACATAGAAGTGACAAAACGCAATTTCAAGATTGTTTATGTGCAGGAAGGGGGACCTTCCTGTACATAAACAACCTTCCCCTGCACACAGACACCCTTGCACTATGGTGCAATGGTGCCTGCATTGGCGCTACACTCCTAAGTGGATCAGTGACTAAATATCGAGGGACAGAATATCGACTGTCCAGAATATCGATGCCAAAATATCGAGGGACAGAATATCGAGTCCCTATCTACAAACAGGTAAGTACTAAAATATCGAGTACAAAATATCGATGTTTAAAATATAGTTAACTAAAATATCGAATTTTTAAATGTATTAAAAATAATATAAAAGTAACTAAATAATAAACACAATTAAATAAAACATAATTAAAATAATGTAAAAAAGCTTAAAATGTAAAAATAATAAATGTAATGTAAAAAACAACATATTAATTATTTTTTAACATATATATATTTACTTAATAATATTATAACATAATTATTAATCTTAATTATAAATTATTTAAAACATTATTAAAAATATATTTACATATATATATAAACAAACATATTATATAAATATAAAAATAAATAATATATAATAATTTAAATAATTAAAGTAAATTTTTTAATGTTAATTAATAATTTACACTACATTAAATATAACAAAATTAAAAACGTTGCATAGCTAAGGGGCCCATTACGATGGCGGGCGGAAGCACAACCGCCGTGCTGGCGGATGCAAAAAGCACCAGTTACCGCCGGCACGCAGCAGTCCACACGCCCGCCCAATTACGATGCGAAAAGCAGGCCAAACACCGCCGGCAAGCCAGCAACACCGTCCGCCATCAAAGTGCGCCCGTACACGTAGCGGCGCAGCCCAACTGACACACACCGTCCGACGAAACACGTCCCGCCCGGCGCATAAATTACGATGCCGCAAACAAACGGCTCCCACGGCCAAGAGATACCGTACGACAAACCGAAGCGGTAACACGGACGCCGAGCACGGACAACGAAAAGCGGCTCCCCGAGCATGAATCCAGCACTGCAGGCCGTCCCCATGCTCCTGCTGATGCACCACCAAGGACGCAACGTACCGCGGAGACGCAGGTAGGCACACACACAACAAGTGCACGCAAACAGCGCACACAGTGCAAGGGCGGAAAAGCGGACAACCCCCCACCAGCGCGTGTACACAACACATCCACCATCGCATCCACATATGACACACAGGCCAAATCGTAACATCGCAGAACACATGTGTACACACCACCTGGGACTAGGAACCAACCACCCCGTCACGGCCCCAAAGCGCCGATGACGCCGCCACACATGCGCACAACGCAGAGGCCAACCGCAGCGCCATGCATGCGTCGCACACAGACACAGGGACACAACCAAGCAGCACACACATCAGCCCCACCCCGAACGCACATGACACGTGACAGGCCGGCCACAGACATGTCCCCAACGCCCAATTCACGGACAACACCCAACGCCACACAACCGACGCACACATGTCAGTGAAGACACGCAACAGCAGGACACACCCCAGTGTAACAAACATGGCGTAGCACACAGCGGCGGCAACACCAACTAGGAGAAGCAGGGCCCCTTCGGGAAGAGGAACGCCAGTACCACACAGAAACACCCATACCACCCTGCACATATGAACAAGACATATAAAACGGAACACCAAAGAGCCCGGGGACCGACAACAGGTGGCCCAAGAATAACATCCACACACAAGGCCCAACGCAGAGCGGAAAGGCAGCCTGCCGCCCACACAAGGGAGAGCAGACAGCACTGAATGACCTTCCATTCCAACTCCGAAACCACAGCCCTACGACAGAAGCCGGTGAATACAGCCATTGTCCAAGAATAGACCAACACAGGCATGCCGAGGAGACCGACCACACGGCAGATAGCGCATATCACAGAAGCACACAACGGACGGGGAAGAAAGAAGAAAACACTCCCCCATGTCGGCCACATGCAAGTTAATTGGAAGGAGTCACACAGCACTGACCTTGAACTGTCTGAGAAGCATGTGGGAAGAGGGCCCGTGTCCTCCAAACAAGCCAACAGAACACAAGTCCTGTCTCCCTACGACTACACAGAGCTCACAGCAACCCCGGAGCGTGCACATTGCAGACTGCACACACAGCCGGAGCACGCCACCTCAACGAACCGCTGCGAAATGGCAACCGCAACACACCTACCCAACTACGCCGAACAGCTCAAGCTGTACAAAACCAACCTGTGCCATACATTGGGATGCGATCTCCTGTCCCTGCTGAACGTAAGTTACCGACTGACTTACCGCATCACATTGTTCAGCTGCGTCATGCCCGTCTTCTACTGTCGGAGGTGTCCCTACCAGCATCCCGTCGAGATATGCCTCTCCAACCCGGCATGTCTGAAGGCGGACCTGCTACCACTACTCCTCCCTCTGGACGCACACGACAGGGCCTGCTCTGCCTATGGGGGCATGGCGTATGTGGCCAACATCGCACCCGCACTGAAATGGGACCACTGTGCCTCCACACGACGGATCATCGATAACAGCTACATCGAATGTCACCCAGCATGCCCCATCATGGTCCTCCAAGGGACAACCTACGAACAACACCTTGACAGCCACCATCCGCTTCATTGGCTGGCAAACATGTACACCACCAATGACATGGAAGCCCTGCTGGACGGCATCGCATACCTGACAACCTGTAAATACGTCGGACCACAACGCAGGTTCCCCGAGTGACCTATGATGTCCAACCCCGCACCCATGCTTAGCTTCCGCACGGACTGGCCAGTCACCACCACAACAGCCATACCAAACGACCGGCAACTGTAACCACACCATCAACGACATCGCCATGACATCGGATATGACCGGGACATGCACACTGTTCCCCATCACATCCAGGAACACCGCATGCATCGTGGGAGGCAGTGGCATGGGCTCTGTGTATCGCACCCACATGGACGGAACTGCACGAACAACCAGGACACGACATGGATCCAGCGCCCATGGACACACACACCGCTCAGTGGACATGAATAGGTCGCCTGGAGTCTGTGGGTGCTGCACCCCTCCCACCCCCGCCCCGGGAATCCCATACCAGGACCTTTGCATGGACGACAAGTGCATACAACAACAACACGACCCCAGTGACTGTGACATGTCCAGTAACCACCACAGTGCAACAACAAGTGGCACGCCGCTGCATGCACGCAAGCACATGCCCTGATGTCATCTCACATGCACGCGTGCATGAGGAACAACCGCAGCAAACCTGTCACATGGAACTGAGATGGACTGTGCCCATGATGCCAAGCGGTCTGGTAGGCTACATGTATACCGTCTGTGTCAAAGTCCGCAGCTCCGCAGCTATACGTAAATGTACATTAGCACAGCCTTGGCCAAGCAGATGTCACTCTGAAGCCCACATCCCACATGCAACAGCCAATCACATGTAACCCCACTCCCTATCCCATTTGCAATCATGCTCAGTATATCCTCAACATGTATTCCGCTGCCAGTAGTGTCCACTATACTGCATCACAGAGGACAGAAGACTCAATATAATGTTTGAAACCAAAACTGTCTCCGCTGACTCATTTCACAAGTACGAATGAGAGAGGATGAGAGTATGTGAAGTACACGGCAGTCGTGACATGACCATGTAGTCCACTGGTATTGGATGTCAACGCAAATGAGTAGCACTACTGTGGAAGACACACATGTGTCGTGTGAAGTCGTATGGACGCAGTGCTCAGGTGGGTGGGTGCGACGGGTAGATGCGCACATGCCAAGTTGGAGCACGCCGTGTTGGGAGGGGTCATGAACAGTACACCACCGCTTCCCTGGGCATTGTGAGAGGACACCTGTCGGGGGGAGTGAACACGTGTGTGCATAGCAGCCGGGCACACGTACAAAGCGGTACCAGGCGCACCTCAGCCCACCCTCTGTGGACAAGCTGGATCCTGTTGTGCGCCCGCCATGCCCCTGACAAGGCACACACAGCCCCAGTCGACCAGGTGTAACCCCAACATAGTCAATCCGCACAGGCGATACAGGGCACGGGATGGCAGTGGAGCATGGTGTGTGAGAGGTCTCCTCGCGCTCCTCCTGGTCATATCACGCAGGCAATAGAACCTCAACGTCTAGCATGGCACAAGTCAGATGGAAGTGTAGGGGGACGCACCACAGCACGAGCAGCACTGACGTCACGGGAGGTGGCTCGCACCATCCCATCCATTGCCCATCATACCAACCACGCCACATGCCATTGCGACTAAGTGCAAGCGCGTGCGCCACCACCCCCGAGCCCTCCCCAGAGAGGCCAAAGAGTGAATGTGTGGGCCATCAGCCACAGACGGACGCGGCCTGGCCGCAAGGGCAGCCACAGCCACTGGGTGTCGCAGGTGGCGGATCCGGAAGGCGAAGACTGTGATGCATAGTCCATGCAGGCCGGGTCTCCATTTGGGGCACCACGCAGGTGGACGGCGTCCCGCGACACATCATACCCTGAGACAGCCCACTCGTGCAACTGGACCCACACATACACTCCTTGCCCTCTCTGGTGCGAGCTTGGGGCTGCCTGTGCAAGCGCTAGCCTCGCAGGTGAGCATGCATATTGGGGGAGCGAGGGGAGGACATGAGGGCTGGGGCGAAGATGACTGTATCACTGTCAGTTAGTACAAGGGATGACCCAGATGTGGAAAGGAAGAGACGTGTCCCGTGTGTACTGCAACTAGTCGCCAATCCAACTACCCCCCATGTCCGGAATGTAAGCCCGCACCTAGGCCCGCCCATCCGCCACATCGAACATACCACCAGCACGACAACCTTCCCATTCGAAACACTGACTGGGGGTGGCGACCAGTGTACAATCATGTGTAGCCTACCCACGCGTACATGTGGGCCCTCCATGATCCATGTCACCTGCGGCAAAGTCATGACATGCGCAATGAGGGAAGTGAGGAGAGCTGTCCGCCCCACGCGCAGAAGGTGCATCAGCTCCACAGACCCAGCAGCGAGTCCAGCAGGGGTCACATGTGCAGGGGCAGCTGTGCCTGGTGTGAAGGCACATGCATATAGACAGCACATCGACCAATGTGTAGTCTGCCCACATCTACAGTCCATCATCATGCGGACATAGGAATTGAACACAGGGCAACACATCTTAGTTGGTGCACCCACCGTGACCAACAATGCGCAATCATCGACGTACCCGCCCTGTGCATGGCCCCCACCCAACGGAGGCACATCCAGTGCCACCATCCCACACACACAAGCCTTCCACGGAACATGCTGTGTCCAATGGTCAGTACAGAGTCAGCGCCCATGTGGTGGATCCTGAACAGGAGACACATGCACACACATGCCAGCTCCCACTGTGTACGTCTGCCACCTGGCACGTGCAATGTAACCTCTCACCTGTGACGTGTGACTGCAAGCACACAGCCGTCTTGGCATGGGGCTGTCAATGTGGACACCTGTCAATGTTTCGGGAGGTGTGATCCGTACAGTGCTGTACATAGGGTGCAGTGCTGACACCTACTACTGTCTCATATCCCCTCGTGCCACAGGTCCCACTTGTTTTGGCCGCTCAGCCTGTGCCCACATCGTCGTCGTCGTGTGCCATACTCATCCAGCCGCGGAAGCAGTTCCATGCTCAGCAGACATTCATGTTGCCGTGGCGTTGCCGCTTGACGGATATGCAGTCAGTCCCCATCAGCACGCCCCGCAAGTCATTGGGGCCTAGATCCCCATGTGCATGCACATGGCAGTGGTTTGTATCACTAGCCATTGCCATTGGTGGGAGACCTGTGTAAGTGTATTGTGGCCGTGCCGTCCCAGCTTGACAGCTGGGCTGTGGCTCATGTGCTTGCTCAGTCATGTCAGTGATGTGTATGCGAAATTGCTATGTGTCGTGTTGCTTTGACATGTGTCCTCTGCCATTGTCCCTAGGCGGAGACCGAACATTGACCGCCCATACCAATTGCTGGCAGACATGGAGGATACGGAGGTCATTAGGAAGTTTCGGCTGGACAGGCCAACCCTGCATCGACTGTGTGCCATGTTAGAACCCCATCTCCGTCCCCGCAGGGTGTATCCGACTGCTGTCACCCCCACGGCTAAGGTGATGGCCGCCATGCATTTCTTCGCCACTGGGTCATTCCAGCACACAGTGGGCAGTGGAGGAGGGATGTCCCAGCCCATGTTCAGCAAGGTGCTGAGGGATGTACTGGCAGCCATGATGCTGTACCGGAACAGGTACATCCGCTTCCCCAGGGCTCGTGAATTGGCGGCAGTGAAGGGTGCATTCTATGCCCTTGGCAGAATCCCACACGTCGTTTTGAGCCATTGACTGCACACATGTCGGCCTTGTTCCACCACAGGCCACTGAGCACCTGTACCGCAACAGGAAGCACACGCACTCCCTGAATGTGCAAGTGGTGTGCCTTGCGGACATGGTGATCACCCACGTGTGTGCAAAGTTCCCAGGCTCGGCCCATGACGCACACATAATGCGCAACAGCATCTTGCCACGACTGATGTCCAATATGCAACAGGATCGTGCCTGTATTGTCGGTGAGTATGTGGAGTGGTGTAGCGTGCTGGCTGTGCGATGCTGTCCACTGTCCAGTTGGATTAGCAACGGTTCTCTGTGTCCCTCACACCCAGGTGACTCTGCGTATCCGAATGGGGCATGGCTGCTCAGTCCATTGAGGAATCCTCGCACCCCAGCAGACGATCGCTACAATGAGGCACATGGGAGGACCAGACGTGTGGTCGAGCGTACCTTTGGCCTCCTCAAGTCCAGGTTCAGGTGCCTGGACCGCACCGGGGGTGCGCTGGCGTACTCCCCACAGAAGGTGTGCCGGATAGTGGTGGCGTGCTGCATGCTGCACAATCTGGCCATTCGGAAGCAGATCCCCCTCATCGTGGATGACGGAGACCAACCAGGGCCCCAGCCCGCAGACCAGGACAGCTCGAGTGAGGAGGACAGCGGAGAGGAGGAAGCTGGTAATGTGCGGCAGCAGCTCATCGCCCGCTACTTCACTTGACGGTGAGTGTCCATGTACGACGGCTGATGTGGCTGTATCTGTGCAGGTGTGTGTGTGCTGTGTCAGGGTGGCCGTTTGTTCACTGCGTGCTGTGTGTCAACGCTCCATGGCCAGGGTAGTATGCCACTGTTGGTGGCTGTGGCATTGTGCCCTATAGCTCTGTGCGATGTGTGTACATTGCTTGTAGTTGTTGACATGTACTGTGTGATGGGTGTGTGACACACTCATTGAATGTGCTCCTGTTCTGTCTCCCACCCCTAGGTCCCTACAGGCCCTCCGGATTCAAATGCCATGCCACGCATCAGGTGCCTTTCCGCCCAAGGTGGCCGTTGTATTCCGTACAAATAAGACACAGGGCACAAACAGCAGTTAGTGAAAAAGGTGCATTTATTACAAACTGTGACATGTGATTGTGTGTAAGATGATGACAAAAGTGGTGCGTGCAGTGACAATGAGCTGTCGGTCATGGCTGCGTGATGATCAGGGTGTACCCACTGGTTCTATGTCCATAGTCCAACACACACATGCCATCCAGATGGCTGTGTGGAGTTGGATCGTAGTCCAAGTCAATGCAGTGGCTGGTCAAGGAAGGCTGGCGGAAGGCTGGCTGGCTGCCTCACTTGCGACTGGAGCGTGCGAAGTCCTCCCGGGAGATCTGTTTCCTCTTCGGACGGCCCCTTCCACGTTTGCGAGGGGGTGCCTGCTTGCGACATGCTGGTGGTTGAGGTGTGATCACTGGCTGTGGACGCAGGGGAACTGGACACTGCTGCTCCACCCTGCGCCCCGGCAGGTGGTGGCGGAGGGGAGCTGCTGTCCCTGGCTGTGACCTCACCGCCACCACCAGCTGGCCCATGAGGTCCACGATTTGGCCCATACGGGCGTCCATGGACCTCAACACCCCCAGCACCTCACGCGTGTCTGAGGCAGACCGGACCCATTGTCCTTGGGCCTCTTCATAGGCCCCAAGGACTCTGGCCATGTGAGGCAGGGCATGGCTCCCAGGGAGGCTGGCGTTTCCCTGACCCTGCTCCTCCTACCAGTCCTGCTGCCACCGGCCTGCCCACTAGCCACATTGCTCACCACGGTCCTCGCTGTGGCTCCCAGGGTGGATCCAGTCGTCCGGGCCACCACCTGCGCTGGGGCTGGTGCCAGCGGAGACGTGGCGGTGGTGGCGGCGGTGGTGGTCGGTGCGGCGATGGTGGCGGTTGCGGCAGTGGTAGTGGCCACAATGACCGTGGGTGTGGCCGCAACGACAGTGGCAGCAGGGGGCTGTGAATGTTCAGCAGCCCTGGATGATGGGTTGGTGGGTAGGAGGGGTCCTGGGGAGCGGCTGGGCCCTGCCACACCAGATGGGCCTGCTTGGTTGTCCGTGTCCGAAGAGGAGGACAGATCCTCCAGATCCGTGTGTCCTCGTTGGGGGCTTGTAGGCTGGCTGTGCTGGCTGCTGGCTCCATCCCCAGCATCCAGCAGTTCGTCACCTGATGGAGAGAATGAGATTAGTTATTGTGTTGCACCTGGCGAAGTATGTATTTGTCGTCTGACATTGACAGTTCGTGCAATCTCGTACATGGGTTTCCCGGAGGCGTGTGTGTGGCTGTAGCATCTGTAGTTGTGTGTGCTTGGCAATGGGACTGTGTGCTGTGCACATGTGGCATGGGACGGATTGGCCATGCCGATGGGTGTGTTGCTGTGCCCCTACTTATTGTGACTCTGGTGTATGCGGGCTCCTGGCCCATCCTGGGTCTGGTTTGTACTTTGCTTTTGGGGTTCAAATGGAACGCTTAGGAACGCATATGGCAACATGGGGGCCATGCCCCAGATTCGCATTTGGGAGGGAATATGCTTTTGGGGTTCAAATGGAACGCTTAGGAACGCATATGGCAACATGGGGGCCATGCCCCAGATTCGCATTTGGGAGGGAATATGCTTTTGGGGTTCAAATGGAACGCTTAGGAACGCATATGGCAACATGGGGGCCATGCCCCGGATTCGCATTTGGGAGGGAATATGCTTTTGGGGTTCAAATGGAACGCTTAGGAACGCATATGGCAACATGGGGGCCATGCCCCGGATTCGCATTTGGGAGGGAATATGCTTTTGGGGTACATGCTGTGAGCCATGGGTGCCGAACGTGACATGTGTTGTGGCAGCATGACAGTGCATGGTTTGAGGTGTGTGCATGCTTGACATGGCCTGCATATTTGCTGTCTGTTGTGATTACTGGACATGGCATTGGACGCATCGTTATGAGTGAGTGATGGTTGTGTGCCAGCCAACGTATTGCAGTTGTCCCATCTCCTTGGTGTGCGTGCTGCCCTGTGCCATGTGCATCACTGCAGTGCTCGGGGGGTGTGGCCCATGTTGTGTGTTGTTGCTCACAGTGTGTCGTGCACTTCATTGACTTCTGGCACATGGTTGGTAATGGGCATGTATCTTAGCGTGACTGCTGTATGTGTGGCAGCTGTGCGGATGACATGCCTTTCATGAGACTGGGGCTGACGGATGGGATGGATGGTATGTTGTTTGTGCATGGTGTGTCTGTGTGTTTGATGGGTTCAGTGGTGTTCGTGTGCATTTATGTTGTTCCGCTCTGTTGCGTCTAGTGTTGTTTGTCTTACATAGGCGTAGTTGTGGGGTGTGTGGTTGACAGGCAGTTGGGGCTACATGGACAGGACTTCAATGGTGTTTCGGTTGTGTGTGATGAGTTGCACAGTGGCTGCCATGTGGTACTATATTCAGTGTGGCTTGTGCATGCAGACGTGGCTCCTTGGGTGTTGCTATGTCTGTGATGGGTCATGTGGGGTGTGAGTCTGTTGTTCATGTCCGTGTGCACATTGTTCACTTGTTCGTGACGGTGGGCGGTGCTGCGTGTTCGTCTGCTACGTGACATGTCCCATGTGTTGGTCGTGTTACGGTCCTCATGCCTCCAGTAATCCGGCCCTGTCCAGTTTCCCACCTGCAAGTTGTTCGTGCGTGCACTGTACTGGATGCCACATGGCTCTAAGCGGGGGGTGCTCCATGTTGCAGGTCTGTGGGGGTGGGAGGGTGTTGTGGGTCGTGGGGGTGGCTGGATACCCACTGACACCGATTGCTGTGGACCGTGATGTCTGCCTTTCGGCTGTCGTTGTGCACTGCGGTGGCTGACACGTGGGTGTGGGGTGTGGGGGATGCTCCTCCTTGCTGTGCTGTGGGACTGGGGCCTGGTGTGTGTTGTACTTGGGCTGTCCACCGTCCCACCCACTGCACTTTGTGTTCCTGCCACTTACCTGTTACTTGTCGGTTGGTGCAGCTGTGGCGGACACATGGGTGTGGTGGGTGCTCGTTGTGGCGCTTCTGGCATATTTGGGGACCTGTTGGTGGTTACGTGGCTGGCTTAGTGTAAACATGTCCCCACGCATCTTGCAGTTGTTCGGTTTGGGCTGTGTGTGGTGGTGTCTGTTGCATGTGTGTGTGATGTGTTGTGTATTGTGTGCTGGACATGGGGGTGTTTGTCCCTGGGAGCTGTGGCATGGTGGTAGTGCATGTGAGTACATAGCGGTGTGCTGGTATACATTAGTTTGTACTTACCAGCCTCCACTCCCCTGCTAATCCGGCGAGGATCTCCGGATGGATTACGACTCGCACCTTCTCCTCCCACGCTTTGAAGGTCTTAAAGAGCGCGGGATTCCCTCCGCCAGTGACGGCAGCCAGCTCTCTGTTTTTGCCCTCCTTCTTCTTGACCAGGCTCTTGACGTCATTCCAACGTTTGTTAATCTCGACTCTGTTCCTGGGCAGGGTCCCGACTGCATTGACCTGGTCTACGATCCGGTTCCACATTCTGTTTCTGGTGGCTAGTGGTGTGTGCTGGACCATGTTCCCATAGATTTGTGGGTACACCTTGATGATCTCGTCGACCATGACCGTCAGCTCCATGGGCGTGAACTTGGGCATCCTTTGTGGTGCCATGGTGTTTGTGGTGCTGGTGCGGTGTGTGTTGTGTAATGTGCAGGGGGTTTGTGGTGCCGGTGTTTGGTGGTGGTGGTGGTGGTGGTGGTGGTGTTTGGTGGTGGTGGTGGTGGTGGTGGTGGTTGTGATGTGTGCGTTTCTGTGGTGTGCTGCTGTCCTTGCTGTGTCACTGTGTCCTCTCCTCTCCTCTCTGGTTTGCAATGTAGCAAGGGGTTGTGGTCTGTGGGAGTGCTGCTTTTGTACTCACCTATGTGGGTGTGTCCTCATGGTCTGTTGTTTTCAGGTGTGTTGTGTCTGGGGTTCTGGCCTTTGTATTTTTTGTTTGTCCGGGGGGTGTTTTCGGGATATGTACTGTGCTTGTGTATTTGTGCGTGCCTTGCTGTGTGGACTTGTTGGCCATGTTGTGTGCTATTGGTTTTGTGTGCGGATGGTTTCTGTGCAGGTACGTGGGCGCCATGGCTTCTGCCGTGTCGATTCTCATCGGCGTTGTTTGCGCTGGCGGGCGGTATATTTGTGGTTTTTCCGCGCTCATGTCGGTGCGATCGTAATTTCACGTGCGGTGTGTCGGCCGTGAGGGCGGGCGGTTTTGTGTTGTCGTGCGTGTTTCCGTCCGTGGCGGGCGGTTTGTCTCCGACTCGGACGTTGGCGGGCGGTATTTTGTGTGCTTTTTCCGCCGATGGCGGTATTCGGTTTGTGTAATCGTAATGGCGTGGTCGGTGTTCAGGCGGTGTGTGCGGGCGGATTTTTGCCGCTTCCATGCCTGGCGGAATTATTTACGCCGGGTATCGTAATGTGCCCCTAAGGGAATAAAGTTAGTATTCACACTCCAACAACTGCAAAAGTAGGGAATTTGTTGGATAGCGGGTGGGTACAAATTACTATTCCCACTCAAGTGAGTGGAACAGTAGGGAAAGTGTTGGATATCGGGTGGGTACAAATTACTATTCCGACTCCAGCGAGTGGAACAGTAGGGAAAGTGTTGGATAGCGGGTGGGTACAAATTACTATTCCGACTCCAGCGAGTGGAACAGTAGGGAAAGTGTTGGATAGTGGGAGGGTAAAAATTACTATTCCCACTCCAGCGAGTGGAACAGTAGGAAAAGTGTTGGATAGCGGGAGGGTAAAAATTACTATTCCCACTCCAGCGAGTGGAACATTAGGGAAAGTGTTGGATAGCGGGTGGGTAAAAATTACTATTCCCACTCCAGCAAGTGGAACAGTAGGGAAAGTGTTGGATAGCGGGTGGGTAAAAATTACTAGTCCTACTCCAGCGAGTGGAACAGTAGGGAAAGTGTTGGATAGCGGGAGGGTAAAAATTACTATTCCCACTCCAGCGAGTGGAACAGTAGGGAAAGTGTTGGATAGCGGGAGGGTAAAAATTACTATTCCCACTCCAGCGAGTGGAACAGTAGGGAAAGTGTTGGATAGCGGGAGGGTAAAAATTACTATTCCCACTCCAGCGAGTGGAACAGTAGGGAAAGTGTTGGATAGCGGGAGTGTAAAAATAACTATTCCCACTCCAGTGAGTGGAACAGTAGGGAAAGTGTTGGATAGCGGGTGGGTAAAAATTACTATTCCTACTCTAGCGAGTGGAACAGTAGGGAAAGTATTGGATAGCGGGAGGGTAAAAATTACTATTCCCACTCCAGCGAGTGGAACAGTAGGAAAAGTGTTGGATAGCGGGAGGGTAAAAATTACTATTCCCACTCCAGCGAGTGGAACAGTAGGGAAAGTGTTGGATAGCGGGAGGGTAAAAATTACTATTCCCACTCCAGCGAGTGGAAAAGTAGGGAAAGTGTTGGATAGCGGGAGTCTAAAAATTACTATTCCCACTCCAGTGAGTGCAACAGTAGAGAAAGTGTTGGGTAGCGTAGGGGAATAATTGAGTAGACCCATTCTTACAATATAATTAAAATTAATTAACAAATAATTAATTAATAAAAATATATTTACCTTCCAACATTTTCCCCTATAAACGTCTCCTCCAATAGTGTAAAATATTAATGATTCAACATAATTAATTAGCATTTCATTAATTAGCTAATTACAATTAACAATCAAATTAATAACCATCATATCTAAATTAATTAACACAATTAACACTATAAAATAACTTTGAATAAATAATATTTAAAAATTATTAAAATTTGAATTAAATTTAACTTAATTCCCACCCTACTCCCCTATCAACACTCAACACACTACTAAAAAAATGTACATAATTAACATATTAATAAATTAATTTTTAATAATTAATATGTAATTAATTACTAATTAATAAAAAAATAAACAATTTACATAATTATCAATTAATTAAAAAAGATTATTATTCACTTTTTATATATTTAATAATAAATTAATTACCTTAATTAACAATAGTAATTATTAAACAATAAATTATTAATTAATAAAATATTAATTTTTATGATGTAAATTAAATTACTTCCCACCCTATTCCCCTATAAACCCACAACCCGCTACGGAACTAATATATGCAAAAATTAATTCACATAAAATCCATTACCTTAAAAAAATTGTAACTTACATTAAAAAAATATTATATATTTTTAACACATATACTAACATATAAAACAATAAAAAAAATCGATATAATAAAATTCGATATAATGACATTCGATATTACTTACCTATATGTCGATATTTTTTCCAACTATGTTATGTCTTTTCTATATTCTGTCCTCTCGATATTTTGTACTCGATATTTTGTCCTTTCGATATTAAAAATTCGATATTTAGGGGCCGATTCCGATTCAGGCTGGAAATCTCTCCGACCGAGCCGGACCCGGAGAGATTTCCGACCGAATCGGACTCTGGCAGTCCGACCGAACGAGTACGATGCGCACGCATGCAATCGGACTCGAGTCGGTCGGACTCCCATAGAGTCAATGGGAGTCAGTCGTACAACGCGTACGCGGGCTCCCATTGACCCAATGGGTGCGAGGCGAACAAGGGTGCCCCCTACAGCGGGTACGCCTCGAAGCGACTCGCGGCGTACATGCACAGGTAGGGGGGACCCAAGGGTCCCCCCTGTGTGCGACTTGCGCGGCTACGCGTACAGGGGGGTCCGACAGGGACCCCCAAAGTGCGGCTCCGACTGCTCTTTCTAGCCGGACGGCGCGAGTCGGTCGGACTGCTCGCGGCGCGCATCGTACTTGCCCGGCCGGGGAACGTCTCCATCGCGCGGTGCAAGTCGTGTCCGTGCGAGTCGGTCGGAGCGCTTCGGACCCGCGAACAAGTCGGTCGGCGATTTCGCGTGCGCTCGCATCGTACTCGCTCGGCCGGACGCACGTACGAATCGGTCGGGAAAGAGGGCTCCAAATCGGATCCGGTTAAGCCGAATCCGATTCGGTGCCCTACCGGCCGAGATCGGAAACGACCCCTTAGTCTCTACACCCTCCTAAGTGTAGCACCAGCACAGAAGGAAACGCAGAAGTGCACCATATTCTTGTAAATATGGTGCAGCCCTGCGTTTCTGAAGTGGCGGAGCGTGTCATTAAGCCAAGGAGGCTAACGACATGCTCCGCTACTTCTCTTGTAAATATCCCCCCTAGTGTCTCTCCCTCCAAGTACACCACTTTGCCCTCTCAAATTGGACATGGGCATTAAACCTGTTAAATATCTAGTTAAACTTTGCCTGCTCCTATTTTGGCAGAGGTTAGCATCCACCCCTGAGTTGGCCCCATATGCCCTAGCTTTTGAAGAAGTTTGTTCATTTGATACATCAAAAAAAATAGGCTGAATCAGAAACATTAGAAACCTCCGAATTGATATTGGGGTAAAGGGGAGTAGCAGCAATTGTCCAGAATTACCCACCAAGAAACAAATCAAAACAATGTACTGGGATTGGGTACCGCAGAACGAAATTAGGGGCAGCAGGCGGGGTAGACTAACTGAGGAATTTATGGATTTTAAAATATTATGGACCCAGGAAGGATACCTTGATTTTATTCAGGTGCCGGCTGATAGAAAGCTTTACATTCAATTCAGGCGCGGCTCTCTACCCCTGAACTCATTTACAAGCTCCTGGCCAGGTAACGTTGCTCAGACCAAAGGCTGCCCTTATTGTTGTGCCCCAATCGAATCACTTGGCCATGCTCTTTTTGGTTGCCATGCATACTCTGGTCCTAGAAGAAAATGGCTAATCGCTATTTGCAAACAGCTTGAAGCCCTGTGCATACTAAAATCAGACACAAAACCACTATTCGTGTGCGCAACAGCAAAGTTCCTGGGCCACAAGTGGGGAATCAGAAGAAAGGACCAGAAACTTATTCCATCACCCCCTCTAATAGGCCCATAGTACGGCACCTCCACAGTAGGTGCCGCTGGCGGGGTAACTCATTCTAACCCCTCTGGAGTGCAGCTAACTGAGCAACTAATCATGCCTCGATTGCTATGTGTTGCCATGTCAGTGGAAGTACCATTGCAACAGCTCAACGCACACTATTTTAGTGTTATAGCCTCTAAAGAAGCTTGTGTATTTATGTACTAGGCTATATGAATTGATCAGCTAGTAGCTTCTTAAGGCAATCATTGTACAGTTACAATTTTAACAGAAGGTTTGTGTTTTTAAAGCTATTCGTTCTGTCTTTTGAAGTGCAACTGATGATTTTTTAACATATTTAAATTCTATTGGGCTGTATATACGCACTTTGCACTTTTATGGTCTGATGATCGAATAAAGTTTATTGATGATGAATTTTTGTGGAAGTGTAGTATGAATAGAAAATTTGACTTCCACGAAGGTATGCACTAAACATGATGTTTATGAGACTGCAGTTACAAAGGCTAAACAGCCCCACATATGTACATTTCCCACAATGTTTGTGGAATTGAAGTTAGAATAGTCAGACTCTCTCCCAAATGAGATTTACTTGTCTCTTAAAGAAGAGATCGTCCCCTTCTTGACAGGTCTGTTCAATTTGATTTTCCTTGGGGGCAAGAATATTCCAACATCCTGGGAGGAAGCCACTATTTTCCTTTTACACAAAGCAGGGAAAGACCCCGAACTTTGCGAGTCTTATAGACCTATCTCATTGCTGAACACAGATTACAAGATTTTTAC
The DNA here is from genome assembly GCA_963921515.1 of Calotriton arnoldi. Lineage (NCBI taxonomy): Eukaryota > Metazoa > Chordata > Amphibia > Caudata > Salamandridae > Calotriton > Calotriton arnoldi. The sequence continues at coordinate 701,352 of CAWUFW010009931.1, forward strand.
TCAGATTCTGGCAGCGAGACTAGGGGAGGTCGCAGGAGATTTAATTCATCCGGACCAGAAGGGTTTTATTAGGGGCAGGCAGTTGCACGAATTAACGCATGAGTTATTTGGGGCCATTGATATAACAACTCAGAATGGGCTTCCTCTGGCAATCATAACTTTTGATGCTGCAAAGGCCTTTGACAGGGTTAGGTGGTCCTTCCTGCATAGAGCTACAGAGAGGTGTGGTCTGGGTACAGCTTTTTGTAGGGTCTTGGAAACAATCTATAAGAACCCCTCTGCCAGGATACTGGTGAATGGGAACCTCACTCAAAAGATAGCCATATCAAGAGGAACAAGGCAGGGGTGTCCCCTCTCCCCCCTTCTCTTTAATATCTATATTGAGCCTCTTGCAAACAAACTCAGAGCTAGCCAAGGAACTTTCCCCTTTGTGTTTCAGGGGTGGGAGAAGAGGGTAGCTTTATATGCCAACGACCTGATGGTATTTACGACCAACTTGGCGCTCTCTTTACCAACAATATCAGAGATCATGGGTAAATTTGGTGAGGTCAACTATCATCTCTGTCAAATGGGAACATCTCCAGATTCAAGTTCTACCAATTGACTAGCTGGTCAAAATCGCTGCCAGAGGGCGAGGCAGGAAATAGAGACCTTGAGAGGAAATTCTTAAAGAGTACTTGGCAAAAGAAGGAGGTGTCGGAGTGGTATTGGCTGTTCGTACAAGCCGGAGAGGAGGAGTTTGTTCTGCCCACGGAAATTTGGAGGACAGACTTATCATCGGGAGACATACAGAACCTCTGGCAAGTATCGATGTCTATGTTATGGTATGTTGTTAGTGCTGCCCCTCTCAGAAAAAAACATTTGTTTACGACACATAGAGCCTATTGGTCGCCAAAAAAGCTGACAAAGATGAACAGGCAGGCGGTCAAGTGTTGTCCTAAGTGCGGGGAGGAAGAAGCAGATGATCTCCACATGTTTTTCCGCTGTCCCAGCCTCCAGGTATTCTGGCATGACGTGAGTCTGGTTCTTACAACAACTTTTGGCATAAATCTGGAGGTGAGCATGTCTTTATGTATTTTCGGGGTATTAAACGAGGAGGAGGAGGCAAGGGTCAGCTTGGAAAGGAAACATAAAAATCTGCTGTTTATGTTGATATTACTAGCTAGGCGTGAGATCTGTATTAAGTGGATAACTTCATTCCCCCGTCCAAGACGGAATGGTTGGATTCGATACGTAGGGTGCGAAAGCTGGATAAGAACAGGGAGGGACTTTTGGGACATATGGGATCTGGTATTTTAGTTTAGTTAATTTTCACGGGTGGTTTAAGATATTTAATTTGTGTATGATCAGATCCAAAGTGTCCAATGATTAAGCAATTCTGCAACAATTCCCGGATCCATGGAATGGGACTGGAGCCTCCAGTGTCCCCCCTCAGTCCCTCATTCGTTTGGATTCCATGGGACAGGAAGCATGGGTATGCGCATTTCGCCAAGTAACATTCTCAGAGGGAAGCGCAAAGACCCTTCTATATTCTTCCTGGTAGATTATTGCACAAATGAGGACATAAAAAAAATAAAAGAAGTTAGAATAGTAAATCAGATCCTTCTCAGCGACAAGCACTTTCAACATTGTTTGTAGGACAGGAGTTAGAATAGTAAATCTAATCCTCCAAAATAAATGCACACATTTGTGTGATTGGTCAAGAAGTCTGGTAATTCAGGGGCCGATCACGATGGCGGGCGGATCGCCCCCGCCAGGCCGGCGGTAGTCACTGCCGGCCCGGCGGGGGCGATCCGCCCGCCATCCACCTGAATATGCCCACCGCCAAATCAGGATGTCGGTAGGAATGGGAATGGTACCGCGGCGGACGGAAAGACCGTCCGCCGTGGTCCCGCAAGGCGATCCTTTTCCGCCCGCCTTGCGGGACACGGTACAATGGGCCAATGGCCGCGGTGCCGTGCAGGCACCGCCGTGGGCATTACGATGCCTGTCTTCTGCGGCGGAGATCCCGCCGCAAGAAGACAGGCGGAGAATGCCTTTGGGGGCCCGTTGCGGGCCCCCGGGGGGTGGAGGGGTGAGGGGCTGCACGTGGGGGGTACCTATGGTACCCCCCTGCATCTGCATGTACAAGGTGGCAGGCACCGCACAGTGCCTGCCACGTTGTACATGCAGATGCACAACATGTATTATCACATTGCGGTGGGTGCTGCTTGCAGCACCGCCCGCTGCAATGTAAAAATACGGGATGTGCCCGCCAGTGTGGCGGGCGCATCCTAATTCGTATAGCGGGACCGCCGCACCTATGGTGGGCGGTCCCTTTTGCCACTGCGATGGCGGGCGGACTTTGTCCGCCCGCCATCGTAATCGACCCCTAAGTTCCAGTAAGCTGAAAAATTAAACAAAAATGTAAAAAACAGTAGTACATAAAAAAATCCAACACATTTTTTTTCAAAATACATAAGGTTATAAAAGAGAATTCAATTCCACCATGAAGTATCTTCAGGGATGCTCCTTTAACTGGTTAATGAAAAAAATAAAAATAAATATATATATATACATATATATATATACACACTTACTGGACTTGGGGCCAGATGTACGACCATTTTTGCATGCGCAAACAGGTTTGCGAACCCGTTTGCGCATGCAAAAACAGCATGGGGAATGTACAAACCCTATTTTGTGACTCGCAATTTTTTGCGACTCGCAAAATAGGTTTATGCGACTCGCTTTTAGGAAGGGGCGTTCCCTTCCTAATAGCGAGCGCAACCCTATGTAAGAATGTTTTCCGTCCGCAATTGCGGGTGCAAAACACTTGCAAATTACCACCCTCTTCAAGAGGGTGGTAATGGGGTCGGAAAAGGGAAGGGGTCCCCAGGGGACCCCTTCTCCTTTGCAAATGCAGGGGAAAATAATTTTTAAGGGCAGGCGGTGGTCCCAGGTACAGTACCTGCCCTTAAAAAATGAAACGATAACGTTTCATTTTTTCTTTTAAATGCATCCCGTTTTCCTTTAAGGAAAACGGGCTGCATTTAAAAAGAAAAACGGGCTGCATTTAAAAAAAAAAACAGCTTTTTTTAAAAGCAGTCCCAGACATGGTGGTCTGCTGAGCCCAGCAGGCCACCATTCCTGGGAGGGCCTGCCATTCCCAATGAGGTCGCAAATTGCGAGAGGCTCATTAATATTCATGAGCCTCTCTATATGCGACTCCATTGGGAATCGCTAACAGTGTGAAAAACACTGTTGTACATTGGAAATAGCGCCTCGCAAATTGCGAGTCGCAAAAACTTGCAATTTGCAAGGCGCTATTTCCAACATTGTACATCTGGCCCTAGGTTTTTTAACTTTGTGGGGGGTTTAAGCGAATTGAAGAATTTGATATGGCATGTTAATTTTGGATTTTTGTTTTGAAAGCTAAGTAGTTTTGCATTTTTTGGAGTCCTTATATGTGAATTATATCCTGTAGAAGAGGAGTTCCCGATTTGGATTTTGTACAGGTACATAACTTTGAGTATTTTTAATATGTTAACAGTATTTTCCTTTGAACGTAGGTTTGGTGGGTGTGTTTCGGATTTATGTTTAATTTACAAATTGCTGAATAATGTGGGACTAATTCCCAATAGCATGATGTTGGAAAGTGGATTATTGGTAGGGGCAAAGGTAGCTCTGCCACTGGCAATAAGGCCACTAACACATGATAGGACTCAGCATAGGTCTTAGAAAATTATTCCTATGCTCAACCCTTGGTAACGTGGCTGCGAGCAGGCAGGCTTAACTTCAAAGACAGGTATGTAAAGCATTTAAAAACACCATTTCAGTAAATAATTAAGACACAACACAAAATAAAAATCCAACACCAATTTATAAAAGTAGGACATATTTTTATCTTTAAAATGACACCAAAACGACAAAAATCAAATGTAAGGAACCGGAGATATGAATTTTCAAAAGATTAAATAAAATATAGCACTTAGAAGTTTATAGCACCATATTGGGATACCTGCTCGCGATAGACCGGGGCAAAGTCAAAGTTTCAGGCCGACCGCGATGGAGCCCTGGGCGGCTACAGCTTGCGGCAGGTCCCGGTCTCAGTTTCTACCTTCAGACTTAGAAACTTTTCTGGAGCTTTTTCTCACGAGGCCCCTCGAAGCTCCCAGCCAGTCCGGATCCAGTGAGGGTTCGCTGGCTTGACTTTTGACGAACTCCCGGTCAACTTCCCTGGAGCGGACTTAGAAACTTTTTCGTTAGTGCTTCAGCGGGGCAACCCAGGAGCCCAGGCCGACACGTGATGGAAGACAGGTGGCTTGGCTCTCGCGGTTGCTCCCGGTCGACTTTTCTACGAGCGGACTTAGAAACTTTTCTGGAGCTTTTTCTCGCTGGGTCTCTCAATGCTCCTCATGTAGCCGGATCCGGTGAGGGTTCGCCGGCTTCAGATTTCTTCTACTCCCGGTCAAACTCTGGAAGTCGGACCGACGGAGCTTTTAGCGGGACGAACCTGGATGGCTTGGCCGACTCGCGGTTGAAGGCAGGCGGCTTGGCTGACCAGGTTGAGTCGGTCTCTCTATGGAGCTTTTTTCCAAAGTTCCTCCAAAGTTCTCCAAACTTCTTGAACTTCTTCCTGAAGTTCCTCAAAGGGTCCCAACGTGTCTCCAACTCACTCCAAGGGTCTGGAAGCTCCAAGATGGTCCTTGAAAGTTGAGGACTTCAGTTCCCACAATCCACTGGGACGTCACCCTTACAAATCCACTGGTAGTTCCCCAAGGTGCAGATTTAGTTGGTGATGTTCCAGATGAGCTCTTTTAACCTGTAGCTTTCTGGGAGTCCACTCCTTAGTTCTTTTTCAGCTAAATAATCCACAGGGCTGTAGTGTCAGATGGTGCAGTTTTCAGAGGTCAGGCCTTAGAAATCTTTGCACAGCAAAATCTTCTCAGCTTGGCAATGTCTTGCTTCAGTAAGTTTAAAGCAGCAGATCTGGAGGGCTCTGCCCCTCTCAGATACTTATTCCATGTTCTCTGGGTCAGACAGGATGTCACTCCTGACCAATGGGAGCAGGGTAACTCCTCAAACATATGACCACTTCCTGTAGAGTGTGGCATTATTTTGTCCCAGAGTGCATCAAATCTTCCAAATCCATAATGGCAGAATTTCCAGCAAGGAGGCAAGAGCTGGCTAAATACACCCCTAGGATGGCTAATTTACTTAGACTCTCCCCCTGCATCTGCTCATACCTTCCTTAATCCCCCATCTGCCTGAGGGATAAAGTTCAGAGTTGTAAACTGACACTGGGTTCTGCTTTTCCATTTGAAGCCCATGGTTTACGACCCCTCCCCCTGGCCTGGCATTCCGGTGGACCAGCACACTGCCCTCCCAGCCCAGCTGCATAACCCCAGGGGCTCTTTATCACCTCTCCAGGCAGGCTGGCTAATACACTTAACTCTGACCAATCAGGGCAGACCACTGGAAGGCTGGATTTGGACTTACAAACAAGAAAGTCTTATAACTTCTTGTATGTACACTTTAGGAGAAATTCAACAATATGATATTGTTGGATTTAGCATTACTATTCTGAGAAGTCTTTGAACGGTAGCTCCCTCTCCTTCCTATCAGGAGTTATTATTTAATAACTTCCTGCAATGTTAACCTATGTAACTGGGGATTTGCAATGGGAAAAATGACTTGGGCCATTTTTGCAGCACCAGGACTTACAAAAACACATTTTATAAGTACTTGCCTTATATCTACAGGAACCCCACCCCATGTGCAACTAGGGAGACTGTAGGGGTTCTGAATCTGCAAAAATATTGCAGATCCTCACTTCACACTGCTCCTGGCATCAAAGTCGAATTTGGGCAGCACTTTACCACAATGTGGGAGTGAAATGTGAAATTTCACTTTACCCAGGCATATAAAAATTCATTTTATAAGGGTGTACCTTATAAATATCTGACCCCCCACCCCTGGGATACTTAGGGGAGACCCTGGGGGTCCCTAATATGCCAAAACATTGTAGGTTATCCATTTTTAAGTGCCCCAAACACCAAAGTCGAGTTTGGGCACAATTTAGTTTTTAAAAGCAGTCCTGGCACCCAGGCTCAGCAGTGCACAAATGCAAGTGCAAAAAGAGCTGCTGGCCTCTAAACTGCCATGCCCCAGGGTACTGGGGACATCTAGGTAGTTTCAATCCCCTGCCCTATTATATACTAGGGGCTTATGGGGTAGGTCATGCCAATTACAGGAGTACCCCACCATACCATAGTGTACCCTAGTGTATGTTAGGTGTTTTAACTGTATTCTAATGTGTTCCTTTCTGCTTGGCACTGGCCCTGGGCCTGGTTAGGCAGAGCCCAGGGTCAGTCAGAGTCAGTTACCACCAGTACCAGTCAGCAAAAAGTTGGGGGGTGCCCAGGGCACAGGATGGCTTTGCAACATAGCCCCCCCCCAAACGAAAGGTGATGGGTTACTAACCTACACCCTGGTAGTCCTCATCAGCTAAGTGGAAACACCTGGAAAGTCCATCTGCATTGGCATGGGCAACCCCAGGTCTGTGTTCCACTGTAAAGTCCATTCCCTGAAGGGAAATGGACCACCTTAACAGCTTGGGATTCTCCCCTCTAACCTGCATGAGCCATCTGAGAGGCCTGTGGTCAGTTTGAACACGAAAGTGAGTCCCAAACAAATATAGTCTCAACTTTTTCAGGGACCAAACCACAGCAAAAGCCTCTCTCTCAATGGCACTCCACCTCTGCTCTCTGGGAAGAAGCCTCCTGCTAATAAAGGCAACTGGCTGATCAAGGCCCTCTTCATTTAGCTGTGACAACACTGCCCCAATCCCTTGCTCTGAAGCATCTGTCTGAACCACAAATTCTTTTGTGTAGTCAGGGGCTAGTAGCACTGGTGCTGAACACATAGCAGCTTTCAGAGTGTCAAAAGCCTTCTGACACTCTGGGGTCCAAATCACCTTCTTGGGCCTCTTTTAGAAGTGAGTTCTGTTAGGGCCCCACAATGGTCCCATAATTTTGAACAAACCTTCTCTAGTACCCTGTCAGTCCAAGGAATGCCCTGACCTGAGTCTGGGTAACAGGAGCTGTCCAATCCAAAATAGTTAGAATTTTAGCTTGGAGAGGCTGTACATGGCCCCCACCTACCAGGTGGCCCAGGTACACCACAGAACTCTGCCCTATTTGGCGCTTGCTTGCCTTAATAGTCAGGCCTGCCTGCTGCATGGCCTGAAGCACTTCCCTTAGGTGGCTTAAGTGATCCCCCCAGGTAGAACTGTATACAGCTATATCATCCAGGTAAGCTGCACTGAACTGTTCCAACCCAGACAAGACCCTGTTCACCAACCTTTGGAAGGTGGTGTAGTGTAGCTCCTATTTCCCTAATAGGCTCTGCGCATTGGAATAATATATCCTATAGGTTTGACATAGGACTAAGGTCAGTATGTCCCTATCGAGTATATTAAACTTAATTACTTGTACCAGCTAGCTCAGAGGCCACTAGAAACTCCTTGGATAACAAGAAGGGAGTAGTTTCTGGCAGCCGCAAAACATGACCACTTTGTTTCCCTTTAGAATCAGAACGTGTCCCAGAGTCGTGGAAACAATAGATAACCGTTTCACTCAGCTCAATCGTGCATGCTTAGTTTTCCTCAAAGTTACACAGAAAGAATAGACGGGCGTTTCAATAAAAGATTTATTGAACAGTCTTGTTTCTCGTGTAAGTAATATGTGCTGTTACGATCACAAGACAGTATGCAAGATAAATAATGTACAGTGTAAGCAGTAGAAATAAATAATAGTGCGCTAGCACGATCTTTAGTAGATATTCATTTACATAAATAACGCAGACTAAAAATGCGAGTACTCATACGATGCGTTTCTAAGCTAGTTCTACCCCAATGTACCTAACCTAACCTAGGTGTAGGGAGAGGTATGAAGTAGGTGGAGTATTCCTTACTATGGTATACTAAGAGTATGTTACGCCCAGTATGCCTAGTATGCCAAGTATGCCAAGAGTCCCTCTAGGTTCTAGTCAGCTCCATACCTTAAGAATGAGAGAGGTAGGAATCTCTTGCCAGACTCGAACTCCAACACCCCGCAAGGGAAGTCAGATCACTGGAAGCTGGACTCTCTGCATGCAGGGATGACAGCATCTTCTCAGTGCGTCAGGCCGGGAAACGGGCTCCTCTGAAGTCGAGGTCTCCTCTAGTTTACAAGGGCTAGGGAAGGTATATTTATACCTGAGAGGTACCTCACAATGTTAGCATTGACGTGAATCGGACAGCGGAAGACGTCATGAATGAACCCCTAAGGTATAACGGTTCATGCATAATAGATGAGTCCTTGAAGAAATCAATAGTCCTGTGCTAGGGAAACTCCCGAAGCCTAAGGGTCTGTTCTTCAAGAACTCGTTGTGACGTTAGGGTGGACGGATGTCGGAGACCATGCCTGTATTTGGATTGCACGGTTTAATGCCTAAATAAGGACTGGGATTTTATGCCTATATAAGGGCAGGGCGAATTGTGCCTATATAAGGACATGATACAGGAAAACCTATATACGGACACCCTAAGAGGAATACAACACCCACTCCACTTTCGTGTGTACGATAATAATATAAATGCTAAACATTTAAATTGCTAAACATAAAATGGAGTACCGCATATTGCTAAAAATATTTCTTAAAAGCATTAAAAGGCATTTAAAAAACCTATTAGAATGCAAAAAGTACTGTACATTTTAAGCATTGCTTCTCATTTCAGGCATATATTTGAAAATAAAATGCAATTGGAATGAAATAAGCAGTAATATTTACATGTGACAGAGAAATGATCGATAAGTTGTTCAAAATCAAAAGTCATTTCATGTCATGGAAATTAATGAACTTTTTAGACTAACACGATGATAAAGTGTCTGAGGAAGTACCGCGAAGTCCGTACTATAAGAATAGTTCTACTTCAAGCAGATTTTTGTGCCATTTAATTTGAAAAAACGGAAAAAAGTTCAATTTGGGAAGAGTTCTAAGTTTTGGAAATATGAAGGCCAAATTGTTATTGCATCTCTGGAACACTGTGGGCTGAATCAGAGTCAGGGCACGGGTCTGGTGTAAACATGAGATCATCTATTTCTGTAGACAAAATATCGTCCACTGTAGTTGGTGACATTCGGAACACCTCGTGTAGTAGATTAATTGCACAGAGATGTGAAGCACCACTTTCAGCATAGGATGCCGCAGCAATGTTCGCGTCCGTTGTTACCTGTGTGCCTGTAGATCTTTCTCGTACCTCAGCAACAGCCGGAAGCGTCTGTGAGATCTCAATGAATGCCATCATCAGGATTGGTAGCCTCTGGGGACAACACAGAGCATGGGCCGTTATCGGGTCCAGCAGAGTATCGATATCCGTTGGCGTAGCTGATGGAAATGTTAGACAGGTGTCCAACACGCATTCTTCACCGCATAGCAGGCATCGTAGAACAGGTAAGATGCAATCTTGCCAGATTGGTCTGAACGACAGGAACCACGTGGTATTAAGTTCCCGTAGACGATTCATGCCCAAAAGCTGTATTATTCGCTCACGGCACTTTCGTTCAAGGAGAGCTTTCTCCACTTCGCTCAGAGTGATGTCTGCGAATAGGTTGGCCATAGCGTAATAGCAGGAAGAGAAATAGAATTCCGGCAACAAGTGCTAGAATTAATGGTATGCCACCAAACACCGAATGTGCAAAGTTCGGGATTATTCCGAGTATTGCCTGGAAAGGTGTTAACAGGCCGGAACAGATGCTCTTAAATACATGTACAATCCCGCTTGTATCAGACATGTTAAAGATACGTCCTATCATTTCCACGAAATGTATAGGGCAGTTTGTACGTATTAAAGTCTGTATCTCAGCCGAAGTCCTTGCGACTTGTAGAACATAGGTTTCTTTGGCCGAGGTCAAAGGCACTGTTTGTTGTAAAAGCATGGCTTTCATTCTGCTTAAAGTATCAAATCTTATAAAAGAGACGTTCAGCGAAGGCCACAAAGGCGACTCCCTGACTGTGTCTATTGGGGCAAACAATACTTGCATACAGCAAGTGACCCTGGAGTTGACCGTTACTAGATATGGGATGCCTGGCAACATGCCACAGCAACTCTGATCATTCAACATGAGGTAACTCAAATTAGAAAGTTGTCCAAACGTTGGATTAATCACAGCAGCTGGTGTACCCTGCTGGTGGCAAGACAAATTTGCCACAGAACCATTACAAGCCCCGTGTAAAGAAATGTCCTGACATATTAGTGAACCGCTCAGTGCATTTTTACAGTGTGTACCGCTCAGAAACACTTCACGATCCCCACTCCAACATCTATATGTGTATGGTAAATTCCAAGATGTCTTAATGTATTCCTTACCCAACCTTTCATATTTGCCTGCTTGCATTTGTTTGAGGCAATACTGAAACTGAAAAGTAGTCACAGGTACTGTGATTTTGCCATGAATAAGCCATTCTGTAGCTGGTTTTTCTGCCACTGTGAATGGTAACTTTTCCAGTTTTTCAATGCTCAGCACTGTATACTTTGCTCCTCTTTGTGCCAGTTCGATCTGTTTATCAGTTAGATTGTATTCTGCAAACAGAGCCGTTGTGTTGATAAAACGCCAAGGCACATAGCCCGCATGCAAAGATTGCAGCGTTCAGCTTAATAACACAATAGAACGTAATTGAGATTGTCCTTGTTGTAACATCGCCAAATCTTGTTCCAGTATGTCGATAGCAGAGGATACAATGCCGTCCAATGAATATATTCTGGAGGACAAAGTTGTTAACCCATTGTCGACCACAGAGAGTGTTTTCTCTAAATTAATACGATCAAGTTCACGTATTCGTTCTGCGGCCTCCATCTGCGACACTTTCCATGCTTCATTATAGGCAGCATAAATGCCGGCATATATGAAACGTTTTTGACGCGGTTTTCTTGGTCCAAGCAAGAATTCCCTAAGGTCTGCGTCTTCTTTAAGTAAGGATAAGTGTTGTTTCACATCCTGTAGTGTAGATTTCTGCAGCCAATCGAGGCATAATTTACCTACACTGTATGTTGTTACTACCCCCGGATGCTGTCTTTGGACGTATCTTGGGTCTGGCCTATGAATAGTAAAGCCCTGAGTTTTATTCAGGAAACTTTCCTGACAGTTGTTCGTGTCTGTGGGCCAGATCAACCATTTTCTCCAATCAGGATTAGATCTGTTGAGTTGTAGTATTTTGTCAACTGTAACCGCTGCCTGTGTATTGTTATCACTTGCAGGTGTTGGTACAGAAGGTGTTTTTATCTCTTTGATCTTGGCTAGACCAAGACAAGATGTTTGTTGGATAGTTTCATTCAAAAACATTATTTGTTCAGGGATTATGCAGGCTCTAAATAAAGCTTCTATCCCCTGCACTTGCCAATCTTTAGTACCCCAGACAGTTTTTGTGTCTATTGTGTCTTTCCAAAAGTCGAAACCCTGTCTAGACAGTTGGGCAATAAATGCTGCAGAATAAATCTGTTTTGTATTTGTTAACATAATTTTCAGTCCTGTCTTGTTTACATTTCTATAGTAAAACGTTTCTGGATCAGATGTATTGTAACCTGAAAAATATGGAAACTTATTAACAAATGTTTTTGAACTACCTTTTGGTGGTGCAGGACAATGCTCCCATTGGTTAAACATAAACACATTTCTAGAGTATGCAGATTTATGCAAATAATGATGATCATAGTGGTTATAGCAATACAGCTGTTCATAGTCTGATGAACCCTCTAAATATTCACTTTTAGAAAATGCAGCAGATTTTTCTAGGTCAAGCATTATGTCGTTAACAGTCTCAAAGTCCCAATCATCAGAATAGGTACTAGACGAAATGAGATCACTTAGTGAAATTTTAAACAAATGTGGAATGTTCAATTGTTCCGTCGGGCCAAAGATATCAAAATCTGTTTTGTCCCACACTATACCATCCTGTATAGGAACGGCTGTGATGTTCACTGTTGACAAGTCTCTTGCTTCACGATGGGAAGATTTATGAGGTTTCAAAAGTAAGTTCACATCTTTTCTTTCAGTGTTCACATGGATGTATCTGCCATTTATAAGCACTCTCATAGTCATAACCAAAGCTAGCCAAAGCAGGAAAACAAATATTCCAGAAATAATCCAGAGTTCAATCCATGGTGAAACCAGATAAGTTTTTATCAGAAAGTGAAGAAAGTCTTGTTTTGCTGCTTGAATGTTAATGATGCTGGCGTCGTTTCAGGTTCACTCGGATCTTCTGAGAACGTATGAAAGTTAATGAAATAGCCAGAAGCAGTTCTATCAATTGTTGAAATTGCATCAGGATTTGTAGAAATCGCTGGAACCAGTTGATCACTTGCTACATTGGTGTAGACAGGTGTATTTGGACGAACTGTTACTTGATTTTCAAGATGGATTAGTTCCATTGCATTGTTGCTTAGTCCTTCATCTGTTACTGCTGAAGTCTCGATGGTTATCGTCTTTCAGTCTGAACCTCTTGGATAGTAGCGAGAGGAGTGTGTCTGCTACTAGGTCGGAGTCCACGAGGCCTACTATTTAGTATTGGCCACATACTGTGGTTTGATGAGGTCGATGGACACAAATCTTTTCTCCTTTTTACCAGCAAGGGGCGGCAGAAGTACTGTTCTTGTTCCTTGAACTGCTAGGACAGGTACTGGTTGTCTGTAAGAAGGTCCAAATTCCTTCTTGTCCGCAATCTTTTCTCTGACTAGATCCCCAACTTTTGGAATCCAGACAGGCCTTGCTGGGACCACGGGTTTTTCCCCAGTGGTGGTTGGCTGCAGGAATACGTTGCTTTGTTTCAATCTTAGTTCATTGAGTTCCTGTAAAACAGTCAAACGATCTTTGATATCAAACGGTTTATTTTCCACCACTGTGCCTACGTGATCGAGGTCTGCTACCCACATTCTTGTCCCAAATAGGACCTCATAAGGAGTGACCCCCCCTAGAGAACTTCTTGGCAAGTTATTTAATGAGCGTTGGACCCCATAAAGATGTTTGACCCACCCATCACCCGAACCTAATACCCTAGTTGTTATAGACTGCTTTATGTCCCGGTTTTTCTTTTCCACAACCGAATTTCCCTCAGGATGGAATGGAAAGGAGTACCGCAATGCAACGCCCAGACTGGCCATGGCTTCTTTGTAAGCCCGAGAGCTAAACGCAGGGCCCTGGTCAGACTGTAGCTTGCCTATTGCGTATGTGCCGATAAAGACTCGCAAATCTTTTATAACAGTTCGAGCGTCAGCCGAGCGCTGAGGCCATATCCATAGGAACCTTGATTTTAGTATTTGTGGGATTGCACTTGTCCATGAGGACGCCTGTGCATAGATAGTCTAATGCTATCTAACAATGGTGTCTGTGCAGGGCAGCTACATTCGTAGCATGGTGTCTGGTGGCGTTCTGCATCACGCTGTACCTTACAGTCTATGCAGTCATTGATGAAGATGTGAATCTGTGTATTCATTCCAGGCCACCAGTACATCTCTTTTATCGTCAAGATTGTTTTAGAGATCCCTTGATGTGACAGACACTCCCCCGAATGTGCTTCATAAATCAAAGCTGCTCTACGTTCCATGTTTGGAATTACCCTATCCCCCACTCCAGGGATTCGAGCAAAAGGAACGTTGTTCGCATCAATTACATAAGAGTACTTGAGTGGAAACATTTTTGGTAACGCTGCACCACTGCCTTTGCTTGTAGCATTGACAGCCAACATTATCTCACTGTCTATTTTTGTTTTTGAACGAGTGATCGCAGCTACGGAAGCCGTCTGAACAGCCCCCTTTGCGGCTTCATCAGCCAATGAATTCCCTGCAACGTGAACGCCATCACGTTGATGACTCAGTGTGTGGATCACGTGAGCCTTTGGTAGTTTGTTTTTCAACTGAACTACTTGTTCCCAAAGCGTTTTATGCTTTATTGTGCCACCTTTCGCATCTTTGAATCCATTTTCAAGCCAGTTTTGTTTATATTCATTATACGACTGAACACAGTAAAAGGAATCGCACACTATTAGTGTGGGGAATTCTCGATCTGTACTTTCAAGTGCCAGTTTGAATGCTTGTAGTTCAGCTCGCTGACCTGTACAATCTCCTAGAGATTGAGTTTTTGTGACCATAGGTCTGAAGATACCATCTTGCATGCGACCTTTAACGATTGCACACGCTGCACTGTAAGCTTGCTTACCCCCTGTTGCGGGTTGTGCGGATCCGTCAGTGTAAATTATGAATTCGTACTGATTGAGAGGCAGAATTTCAGTGGGCAGAGGACATTCTTGTTCATATTGCAGGAATGCTTGTGTTTTTAAATCAGGATCAAAAACATATTCAACATCTGTTGCAGCAAGAGAATTAACCCACTGTATCCATCTTGGATGTAATGCTTTAGCATTTGGAATGCTTGCTTTTGTGACCGCTTCTAAAGCCGGTACTGGGGTTACGGCAATAATGTGTTTCCCTTGGGCTAGGGCTCTTTCTTTTGCTACAGCGGTTTGAACTGCTGTCAGAATTTTTTCAGTTGAAGTGAAGCGCATTTCCGCTTGTGTGTACAAATGAGATTTGTACGCGATTGGTATTTTCTCACCCTCATTGAAGGTAAGTGAATCCGTATTGACCCGAAATTATTCGGATCACCAGGTTGCGTTGACTTACGCGTGTTTGTAAGTGATTTGTTGCTAACATGTTAGCCTGTAGTGAACGCAAGATTTCTGTGTGTTCTTGTGTCCAATTCTTGATTGAAAAATCAGGTTTGATTAATGCGTAGAGAGGTTTACCCCTTTCTGCGTAGTTTAGAATGTATGTTCTTCCAAAGTTTAGGAAACCCAGGATAGATTGTAAGTTTTTTTAGCGTTTTTGGAGGTTGGAGCAGCGCACATTTTTCTAAGAAGTTAGCTGCCAAGCTCTTGCCTTCACTTGAAAGCTCATATCCTAGAAATAGGACATTGAGATGGGCAATTCGGGACTTTTTAAAGTTGAACTTGTAGCCCTCAGAGGCGAAGCCCAGTATAATGGAGTTTACCCTGTTCAAGTGTTTGTCCAGGTCATCGTCCGTCAGATAGATGTCATCGACATAGGACAATGCCTCATTGTCATAAATTTGTAGTAACTCTGTTACTCTCGCTGAGAATAACCCTGGGCTGTTCTTGAACCCTTGTGGGAGTCGACAAAATTGACGCTGGGTCCCCATTATGGAGAATGCCGTTAAGTACCTGCTTTCAGGTGCTATGTTTTGACAAAAGAAACCATTTGAGATGTCCAATGTGGTTTTATATTTTTTACGCACAATGTTATTCATTAATGCTGTGCTATGTGCATTTTGCACTGCAAATGTTTTACAACAAGTGTTTAAGTGTCTGTAATCCAAAACTAGACGATAGGTGTTGTCTGGTTTGGAGACAGGAAACAAAGGATTGTTCATTGAGGAGGTGCATGTTTCAATCACCCCTTGGTATTCAAGTTGATCTAAGATCTCCCTGACCTGTTTTTTAGCTTCTTGCTTTATTGGATGCTGCCTTTGTGCAGTTGGTTCATGTTTCAGATGTATTTTATGGTGAGGTGAGTCCTCATCCCATCCTACATGATTTTTATATAATGCTGGGGCCTGGGCTACTGCCCATTTCCTGGCATAAGTATATTTTAGATGAATTGGAATATGGTTAGAGAAGGCAGGCATAATAATGTCCTCGCCATGTGGGCACTCCCTAACAAATTGTGGTGGCCAGTCTTTTTCTGCTAGAAGTATGTCATAGCCCCTTGAAAGTTTTTCCCAAAAGAGTGCTTTCACCTGTCTAGGTATGTCTCCCTCCATTCGGAGTGTTATTTCATATAACCTTTGTGGAGTACTAACCCTGGTGTCTACAGTCTCAACTGTAATGTACTCATTCAAGTCCACTATCTCCAGAAGTTCCTTCAGGTTCTGGCGAACTATTGTGACTTCTGCTGCACTGTCCAGCATTGTCTGAGCCCATTCTCCGTTCTTGAGTTGTGTTCTCAGTATTCTCGGCATGTCTGATCTTCAGACCTGCTACTTTCTTTTTGGAGAATTGAGGTTTTGTTTTATTTTTTGGAGCGTGTTTATCTTCTTTGGATTTCACGCGTTCTTCTCTATTTTCTGATCGTCCTCTTCTTTACGAAGTCCTTGACGAGATCTGAAAGGTACGAGAGGAACGTGTATCAGTATCTTGATACCTGTCAGGTTTTTTCAAATTATCCCTATTCCTCAGGTTATACCTCCTTTCAGAGGGCTCCTTTTGAGGAGACCTACCTCGGGATTGAGAACGTTTCTCGTTTGAGTTTTGTTTAGTAGTTTCCCACTTCTTTTTAGAAGATGTAGGAGTTTGTTTAATAGAGTCCTTCTCAGGACTTTCAGATAGTTTTGGCTTCAATGGTCTTCCACCCAAACTATCTCTGCCTAATTCTGCATAAGATTGCTCTATTATTCTGGGTAGTTCTGTTTGATGTTCTGTAACATCGAATTCCCTTAATCGTTGGCGGATCGCCACTGCTGCTGCCTCCCCTTTAATATTAGATAATATTATTGTTGAGACCTGGTCGAAATTTTTCAGTAATTTCATACCTAAATTCAGAGCAGGCTCTGCCCCGTATTCATTTTGAATTTGTTTTAGGACATCTGGTATTATCGCAATTGATGGAATACCATGTGTTTTAGTATAGATGGCAGCAAAGACTGAGCCCCAAGTGGTACAGTCTTCCAGTTGTGGTGTGATCCCCATTGGTAAACTGATTGTTAGGATTCTGTGTTTCTCATACGGGCTAGTATTTGGAAATACTGCTTCGATTTGAGTAATTTTTGAGCTATCCAGAATGGAATTTGCTCACGTTTTGTGGGCATTTTACCCATGACTGCGTATAGAGTCTGTGGTGTAATTTTTAGTGTATTCCCCTGTTGGGGAGTTTGATTTGGAAGTGTTAATGGTGGTTGGACTGTAAAAGTCCGCATGACATATTGGACCAATTGTCTGTAGATTTTTATTAACTCTGTAAGTTGAGTAAGTAATTCCTCGTCTGACATCTCTTCATTGTCAGGATGAGGTGTGTAGCCGGCTAGAATCGGCCATGTTGCTCCTGGTCTACCTAGTGGACCGAGCCTGGTAATGTTTCTGTGATGTTTTAGGGCGCCTTTAAACCTGAGCTGATGCTCCTGGTATGAGTGGAATTTCAATATCCTCGAAAGGAATATATTCCTCTGGTGGATCATCTTCTTTGTAGAAGTGAAACAGGTGTGCTACTGGATTGGATTCAGGAAATATTACCCATGAATAGAATACCTCTGTCTGAAAGGATTCGTGTGCCTCTATCACGAAAACTGCTCTACCGCCTCTTGGTGGTAGGCCGTGTTTTAACAGTTTTAGAGTGATGGCTCTTCTTAAGTTTAGAGGGATGTTTATAACACCCTCCTCGGTTTCAATTAAACCTGTAATGTTAAAAACTGCTGCTAGGGCTGGATCAGCCGCAGCTCCACCGTTTCCGGTGGCATCGTCCCCGTGTATGGACATTTGTTTTTGAAAAATGTAGAACAAGTTTCAAGGAAACAAAGATAAGGTGTACAATATTTTGGAACACTGTATCCTTCAACGTTGAGCAAACCAAACAGCTAATATATAGGGTGTTTCCCTATGTAGCCGTGGTGGATACTTAACCCTGCCCACTCCAGACGTCTTTTGGAGTATATGGGTAGGGGTCTCTGAGAGAAAAAGCACAGCTGAGTTACTCAGTATCTTACGTTAAATTACCGCCTTACCAAATCGTTGGGCGCCATGTAGTGTAGCTCCTATTTCCCTAATAGGCTCTGCGCATTGGAATAATATACCCTATAGGTTTGACATAGGACTGAGGTCGGTATGTCCCCATCGAGTATTTTAAACTTAATTACTTGTGCCAGCTAGCTCAGAGGCCACTAGAAACTCCTTGGATAACAAGAAGGGAGTAGTTTCTGGCAGCCGCAAAACATGACCACTTTGTTTCCCTTTAGAATCAGAACGTGTCCCAGAGTCGTGGAAATAATAGATAACTGTTTCACTCAGCTCAATCGTGCATGCTTAGTTTTCCTCAAAGTTACACAGAAAGAATAGACGGGCGTTTCAATAAAAGATTTATTGAACAGTCTTGTTTCTCGTGTAAGTAATATGTGCTGTTACGATCACAAGACAGTATGCAAGATAAATAATGTACAGTGTAAGCAGTAGAAATAAATAATACTGCGCTAGCACGATCTTTAGTAGATATTCATTTACATAAATAACACAGACTAAAAATGCGAATACTCATACGATGCGTTTCTAAGCTAGTTCTACCCCAATGTACCTAACCTAACCTAGGTGTAGGGAGAGGTATGAAGTAGGTGGAGTATTCCTTACTATGGTATACTAAGAGTATGTTACGCCCAGTATGCCTAGTATGCCAAGTATGCCAAGAGACCCTCTAGGTTCTAGTCAGCTCCATACCTTAAGAATGAGAGAGGTAGGAATCTCTTGCCAGACTCGAACTCCAAAACCCCGCAAGGGAAGTCAGATCACTGGAAGCTGGACTCTCTGCGTGCAGGGATGACAGCGTCTTCTCAGTGCGTCAGGCCGGGAAACGGGCTCCTCTGAAGTCGAGGTCTCCTCTAGTTTACAAGGGCTAGGGAAGGTATATTTATACCTGAGAGGTACCTCACAATGTTAGCATTGACGTGAATCGGACAGCAGAAGTTGTCATGAATGAACTCCTAAGGTATAACGGTTCATGCATAATAGATGAGTCCTTGAAGAAATCAATAGTCCTGTGCTAGGGAAACTCCCGAAGCCTAAGGGTCTGTTCTTCAAGAACTCGTTGTGACGTTAGGGTGGACGGATGTCGGAGACCATGCCTGTATTTGGATTGCACGGTTTAATGCCTAAATAAGGACTGGGATTTTATGCCTATATAAGGGAAGGGCGAATTGTGCCTATATAAGGACATGGTACAGGAAAACCTATATACGGACACCCTAAGAGGAATACAACAGTGGCAGGTGCATTCTTTAATCCAAAGGGCATTACCTTGAACTGATAATGTCCCTCTGGTGTGGAGAATGCTGACCTCTCCTTTGCTCCATCAGTGAGGGCAATCTGCCAGTAACCTGAAGTCAAATCAAAAGTACTCAGGTACTTAGCAGCCCCTAACCTATCAATGAGCTCATCAGCTCTAGGTAGAGGGTGAGCGTCAGTCTTTGTAACTGCATTCAATCCTCCATAGTCCACACAGAACCTTAACTCCTTGGGTCCCCCCTGAGGATTAGGTTTAGGTACCAGCACCACTGGACTGGCCGATGGACTCTCAGATGGTTCAATTACCCCCAATTCCAGCATCTTAGCAACCTCAGCTTTAATGCTGGCTCTGACATGGTCAGACAACCTGTACAGTTTATTTTTGACAGGTAGGCTGTCACCAGTGTCAATGTGGTGCACACACAACTCAGTGATGCCTGGGGTCAAAGAGAACAGGTCAGCAAACTGCTCCAGCACTTGCTTACAGTCTCTGTGCTGCTGGTCTGTCAACTTGGGAGAGAGTATCACCCCCTCCACTGACCCATCTTGCACATTAGTGGAGAGGAGGTCGGGCACAGGCTCAGTTTCCTCCTCCACACCCTCATCAGTGACCAGTAACATGGTCATGTCTGCCCTGTCATGGTGGGGTTTCAATATATTCACATGCAGGACCCTATGAGGGTTCCTGGGGGTGCCAAGGTCAACCAAATAGGTAACCTCGCCCTTCTTTTCTAAGATTGGATAGGGCCCACTCCACTTGTCATGGAGGGCCCTGGGAGCCATAGGCTCCAACACCCACACCAATTGTCCTGGAGTATACTCAGGCATAGTAGCCTTTTGATCATACCAGTGCTTCATGAGCTCCAGGCTGGCCTCCAGTTTCCTGTTTGCCTTGTACATGTACTCTGCCATTCTAGATCTCAGGCCTAGCACATAGTCAAGCACATTGTCCTTTGCTTCTTTAAGAGGCTTCTCTAAAGACTCTCTCAGCAGGCTCAATGGCCCCCTCACAGGGTGTCCAAATAACAACTCAAAGGGACTGAAACCAACCCCTTTCTGTGGCACCTCCCGGTAGGCAAACAGTAAGCATGGGAGGAGAACATCCCATCTCCTCCTGAGTTTCTCTGACAACCCATTTATCATGCCCTTCAGGGTTTTGTTGAATCTCTCAACAAGACCATTTGCTTGTGGGTGATAGGGGGTGGTGAACTTGTAGGAGACACCACACTCATCCCACATAGCAGTCAGATAGCTGGACAGGAAGTTTGTGCCCCTATCTGACACCACCTCTTTTGGAAACCCCACTCTGGTGAACACACCAAGCAGTCCTCTAGCCACCGCAGGAGCATCAAGGGTTCTCAGTTGTATGGCTTCAGGGTATCTAGTGGCATGGTCAACTACCACTAAGATATACCTATTCCCTGATGCAGTGGGTGGGTCCAGGGAACCAACAATGTCCATCCCCACCCTTTCAAAAGGAAACCCCACCACTGGCAGTGGTATTAAGGGAGCCTTTGTCTTGTCCCCTGCCTTGCCACTGGCCTGACAGGTGACACAAGAGCTGCAAAACTCCTTAACCTTCTCAGACATATGGGGCCAGTAGAAATGGTTCACCAACCGGTTCCATGTCTTTGTCTGTCCCAAATGTCCTGCCAAGGGGATATCATGACCCAAAGTCAGGATGAACTCTCTGTACCTCTGGGGCACCACCAACCTCCTGGTGGCCCCCTCCTTGAGGTTTCTGGCCTCAGTATAAAGCAGTCCATCTTCCCAGTAGATTCTATGAAACCCACTGTCATCCCCTTCCTCTTGTTTGGAAGCAATCCGCCTCAAGCTCTCAAGGGTGGGACAGTCACGCTGTCCCTTACTGAACTCCTCTCTGGAGGGTCCACCTGCTCCTGTCAGTTCTGCCAAATCTGACAGCTCTGGCAGGGATGGAGTCCCTCCCTCAGAGGCCAGATCCTCCCCATCAGGGTTAGATTCT
Organism: Calotriton arnoldi; assembly: GCA_963921515.1. Classification (NCBI taxonomy): domain Eukaryota; kingdom Metazoa; phylum Chordata; class Amphibia; order Caudata; family Salamandridae; genus Calotriton; species Calotriton arnoldi. The sequence continues at coordinate 722,410 of CAWUFW010009931.1, forward strand.
GCCTGCACCTCTGGAGTTCCCTGGGCTGGCTCACCAGGCCCAGTACCCTTGTCCTTGGATGCTTGGCCCTTTGTTCCAGGGTCCAAGTGTCCAGCCCCTCCCTGCTGGCTAGTCTGTGACATAGTCACAGCACATACCCACTCAGGCAGCTCCAATATTTTAATATGGAGTCCTTTCTCCACCTCTGACCACACAGAGGCTTCAAGATCATTGCCCTGTAAACACTGGACTGGGAGCACCTTTGACACAGCTACCTTCATAGGGCCTGTCACACCTCCCCATTCCAAATCCACCACAGCCATAGGATGGAGTTTGGTAGTGCTGCCTGCATAAGTCACCTGGTGAAACTCACCAGGTAACAACCTCTCTGGAGGCACCAGCTCATCCAGGACCATAGTTACACTAGCCCCAGTGTCTCTGATAGCCTCAACCTCAGTCCCATTCACTTTAGGCCTCTGCCTGTACTTGTCCATGTTTGGAGGTAAGGCAGCAAGGGTTGCAATATTCACCCCACCCAGGGACACTAAGGTTGCTTCCACCACCTGACTACTCCTCACTGGGGCACCACTCTCCACCCCTACACTGACACTGGCAATCCCTGTGGATGGCCCCTTAGGGGGGATCTTCTTGGCGCAGACAGCATCTCCCTGCTTGTGCCCTGGCTGGTTACAGTCAAAGCACTTACCCACTTTTGAGGGATCAAAGAACCTACCATTCTTTCCCTGCTTCCACCTCCCTTTGGATTTGGGTTGGCTCGGGCCCCCCTCCTTGTGCAGGTTTTTGTGGGTCTTTGGAGGACTCCTGGTTTTGACCTTCTTTCCCTTGGGCTTTCCCCTGGGGAGGGACCTGTCCTCCTTTCTTCTGGTCACCCCCCTGGTGCTGTATGGAAACCCGGGTTCTCACCCACTCATCAGCTGCTTCACCCAGCTCTCTGGGGTCTGTCAGCTTAGAGTCCACTAGATACTGGTGTAACTTCTCTTCTGCACAATGAGTCAAAATATGTTCTTTCAAAAACAAATTATACAATCCCTTATATGTGTCAACTTTGTTACCAACAATCCAGCCTTCCAGTGCCTTCACTGAAACGTCCACAAAGTCTACCCAAGAATTTGAACTCAATTTCTGGGTGCCTCTAAACTTCACCCTGTACTGTTCTGGAGTCAGACCAAATCTCTTGACTAAGTATGCCTTCATCTGCTGGTATGATTCTGCATCCTCTCCCTTCAGGGTCAGGAGCCTATCCCTCCCAGCTACTGTAATCAACTCCCACAGGAGTGCACCCCAATACCTAGAGTGGACCCTGCTCATTTTAAGGGCCCTCTCAAAAGCTGCTAGCCACTTGTCAATGTCATCCCCCTCAGTGTACTTGGGCACTATGCCCTTGGGAAGTTTAGGTTCAAGTCTACCACCCCTGGACATCTCAACATCTTCTTCACTTTCGCTGCCACCATTTCTCTTCTCCTCCCTCTCCCATCTTCTCTTAGCCAATTCGAATTTCTCCTTCTCCAAGGCAATCAACTCTAATTGAGCCAGAAGCTGTCTCTCTGCAAGGGACAGTAGTGGTTCCTGAGTAAGGGACCCTTCCTCACTCCCACCACCACCTTGATTCACTTGGCTAACACTAGTCACAATGGAAGAGGCATCATCCTCAACCCTCTCTTGGGTGAGGTTGGGAGGAACATCCTCCCACCCCCCTGGGTTCTCCTCAGCTGCCCTGGCCCAGGCCTTTAGGGACTCAAGCAACCCTGCCTTCCTAAGCTTCCTGCAAGCAGGCAGCCCCCTAAGCCTACACTGTTCCCTAAGATCAGCCATCTTAAACTGGGACAGTTTAGCCAGGTCCAGCTCCATGGTTCCTAGTTTTGGGTCACAAAAAACTAGGCACAACAGACTTAGAACAATTTGGAAAAATCAAAACAATGGATTAAAAACAGTTTAGTCCAAATTCCAAAAATCAAACTCAAAAGTTTTGTTCTAAGGCAATTTAGAGGATTTTTATAATTTTAAATCATTCACTGAAAGGTGTACTTTTTAAACACAAGTCCTCATCCACACTGCTGAGCACCAAATGTTGGAAAGTGGATTATTGGTAGGGGCAAATGTAGGTCTGCCACTGGCAATAAGGCCACTAACACATGATAGGACTCAGCATAGGTCTTAGAAAATTATTCCTATGCTCAACCCTTGGTAACGTGGCTGCGAGCAGACAGGCTTAACTTCAAAGACAGGTATGTAAAGCATTTAAAAACACAATTTCAGTAAATAATCAAGACACAACACAAACTAAAAATCCAACACCAATTTATAAAAATAGGAAATATTTTTATCTTTAAAATGACACCAAAACGACAAACATCCAATGTAGGGGACCGGAGATATGAATTTTCAAAGATTTAATAAAATATAGCACTTAGAAGTTTATAGCACCATATTGGGATACCTGCTCGCGATAGACCGGGGCAAAGTCAAAGTTTCAGGCCGACCGCGATGGAGCCCTGGGCGGCTACAGCTTGCGGCAGGTCCCGGTCTCAGTTTCTACCTTCACACTTAGAAACTTTTCTGGAGCTTTATCTCGCAAGGCCCCTCGAAGCACCCAGCCAGTCTGGATCCGGTGAGGGTTCGCCGGCTTGACTTTTGACGAACTCCCGGTCAACTTCCCTGGAGCGGACTTAGAAACTTTTTCGTTAGCGCTTCAGCGGGGCAACCCAGGAGCCCAGGCCGACACGCGATGGAAGACAGGCGGCTTGGCTCTCGCGGTTGCTCCCGGTCGACTTTTCTACGAGCGGACTTAGAAACTTTTCTGGTTATTTTTCTCGCTGGGTCTCTCGATGCTCCTCATGTAGCCGGATCCGGTGAGGGTTCGCCGGCTTCAGATTTCTTCTACTCCCGGTCAAACTCTGGAAGTCGGACCGACGGAGCTTTTAGCGGGACGAACCTGGATGGCTTGGCCGACTCGCGGTTGAAGGCAAGCGGCTTGGCTGACCAGGTTGAGTCGGTCCCTCTATGGAGCTTTTTTCCAAAGTTCCTCCAAAGTTCTCCAAACTTTTTGAACTTCTTCCTGAAGTTCCTCAAAGGGTCCCAAAGTGTCTCCAACACACTCCAAGGGTCTGAAAGCTCCAAGATGGTCCTTGAAAGTTCAGGACTTCAGGTCCCACAATCCACTGGGACGTCACCCTTACAAATCCACTGGTAGTTCTCCAAGGTGCAGATTTAGTTGGTGATGTTCCAGATGAGCTCTTTTAACCTGTAGCTTTCTGGGAGTCCACTCTTTAGTTCCTTTTCAGCAAAATAATCCACAGGGCTGTAGTGTCAGATGGTGCAGTTTTCAGAGGTCAGGCCTTAGAAATCTTTGCACAGCAAAATCTTCTCAGCTTGGCAATGTCTTGCTTCAGTAAGTTTCAAGCAGCAGATCTGGAGGGCTCTGCCCCTCTCAGATACTTATTCCATGTTCTCTGGGTCAGACAGGAGGTCACTCCTGACCAATGGGAGCAGGGTAACTGCTGAAACATATGACCACTTCCTGTAGAGTGTGGCATTATTTTTTCCCAGAGTGCATCAAATCTTCCAAATCCATAATGGCAGAATTTCCAGCAAGGAGGCAAGAGCTGGCTAAACACACCCCTAGGATGGCTAATTTACTTAGACTCTCCCCCCTGCATCTGCTCATACCTTCCTTAATCCCCCCATCTGCCTGAAGGATAAAGTTCAGAGTTGTAAACTGACACTGGGTTCTGCTTTTCCCTTTGAAGCCCATGGTTTACGACCCCTCCCCCTGGCCTGGCATTCCTGTGGACCAGCACACTGCCCTCCCAGCCCAGCTGCATAACCCCAGGGGCTCTTTATCACCTCTCCAGGCAGGCTGGCTAATACACTTAACTCTGACCAATCAAGGCAGACCACTGGAAGGCTGGATTTGGACTTACAAACAAGAAAGTCTTATAACTTCTTGTATGTACACTTTAGGAGAAATTCAACAATATGATATTGTTGGATTTAGCATTACTATTCTGAGAAGTCTTTGAACGGTAGCTCTCTCTCCTTCCTATCAGGAGTTATTATTTAGTAACTTCCTGCAATGTTAACCTATGTAACTGGGGATTTGCAATGGGAAAAATGACTTGGGCCATTTTTCCAGCACCAGGACTTACAAAAACACATTTTATAAGTACTTGCCTTATATCTACAGGAACCCCACCCCATGTGCAACTAGGGGAGACTTTAGGGGTTCTGAATCTGCAAAAATATTGCAGATCCTCACTTCACACTGTTCCTGGCATCAAAGTCGAATTTGGGCAGCACTTTACCACAATGTGGGAGTGAAATGTGAAATTTCACTTTACCCAGGCATATAAAAACTCATTTTATAAGGGTGTACCTTATAAATATCTGACCCCCACCCCTGGGATACCTAGGGAGACCCTGGGGGTCCCTAATATGCCAAAACATTGTAGGTTATCCACTTTTAAGTGCCCCAAACACCAAAGTCGAGTTTGGGCACAATTTACTTTTTAAAAGCAGTCCTGGCACCCAGGGCTGCTTTTAAACTGACCTCAGGCTTCAGCAGTGCACACATGCAAGTGCAAAAAGAGCTGCTGGCCTCTAAACTGCCATGCCCCAGGGTACTGGGGACTTCTAGGTAGTTTCAATCCCCTGCCCTATTATATACTAGGGGCTTATGGGGTAGGTTATGCCAATTACAGGGGTACCCCACCATACCATAGTGTACCCTAGTGTATGTTAGGTGTTTTAACTGTATTCTAATGTGTTCCTTTCAGCTTGGCACTGGCCCTGGGCCTGGTTAGGCAGAGCCCAGGGTCAGTCAGAGTCAGTTACCACCAGTACCAGTCAGCAAAAAGTTGGGGGTGCCCAGGGCACAAGATGACTTTGCAACACATGTATGACTCCTTTTTTACATACTCTTACATGCCTATGTGTATCAGCACAGGAACACCCAACTCTCTACTGGTAAAAGTGAAAACAGGGCAGAGAATGCCACTCTTTGGGCCTGATTTAGATGTTGGCAGGACTGTGACGTAGTGGTCTTTTTGGCGGTCTCTACGCCTGCCTACGCCTCCCACCCTGGCAGTACGCCCACCCGGTTTAGATGCTGGTTATCAATGGGAGAGAAGACTACTGCGGTCCCGCTGATTCTGCCAGGACTTCACTCCCCGCCCCTACGACGGGATGGGCTGCAGCAGGGGGTGACGGGACTCCAGCCAAGATTCCTGCCTTCCAAATTTGAATGTGGGCTTTTTTAAAGGGAATTCCTGCAGAAATCCCTCCTAATTCAAGTCGCCGGAATGTAACGAAAAGGTGTGAAAACTCACCTTTTCTTGGGGTACAGCCTGCAATTTCATCCTCTACTCCTTTGCCCAGGTCCCCCCCACCTGCTGCGCCTTGACCGTGACAGGCCGGCACCTTGTTTTGATGGACCCAAAGGTAGGTGTTCATGGTGTGTGTGGGTATAAATTGCATGGTGTGTGTAGGTTGGTGGGGTGCAATGCAGAATGTACAAAATATGCTCACTACACATAGCCTACATACACATATGTACACATACACAACATATATGTGTTTTAACGTAAATACATTTTTTTTACTTACCTGTCTCCCAACCGCCAAGGGCGCCCCGTCAGTATTCCGCCGACAGGACACTGCCAGCCCAACGGGAACATCCAAGTCGGCTCACGGGTCCCTGCAGCCGAAATGGCGCGTGGTTCGCTAGCACTGAAGACCGCCACCACGGTGGTCTTCTGTGTATCGTGTATACATCTAAATACGGCAGGCAGAAGACCATCAGTTCAGCGGAGTACTCAGTCCCTCCTCGCCGTGGGAAGGTGATCGGACCGCGAAGATCTAAATCAAGCCCTTTGTTTCAAACTTAGGGGGTCATTATGATAGTGGGCGGAACGCCACCGCCCGTATGGCGGTGGCGATCTGCCCGCTATCTCACACCGCCCGCCTAACATTTTCCCCCCGCCATATTATGTTGGCTGGGGGGTCCGCGGCAGACGGAAAGACCGTCCGCCGCTTTTCCGCCGGTCGACTCGTTGACCGGGCGGAAAACATACATAATGGCGGAGAGCAGCCCTTCCATGGTGGCATTGCCGCCATGGAAGGGCATGTGGTCTTCACTGTTGGGGGCCCCAGGATGTTGGGGGGGTGGGGGGTGCACATGGGGGGTACCTATGGTACCCCCCTGCATTGGCATGGACAAAGTGGCAGGCACCACGTGGTGCCTGTCACCTTGTGCATGTGAATGCCCAACGTGCATTCCCAGCATTGTGGTGGGCGGTGCTGTGAGCACCGCCTGCCACAATGCTGGAAATAGGGGATGCCACCGTGGCGGTGGCATCCTAATACCCACGGCGGGACCACCGCTCCTATGGCGGACGGTCCCATTCACCGTTACGGTGGCGGGCGGACTTTGTCCGCCCGCCATCGTAATGTCCCCCTTAGTATGTTTAAGGGTCATGCATCAACTGGGAGAAATTCTGAGTTCTATGTTCCAAACTTAGATATCTCGTACACAACAAAAATAAGCACTTGGTTCATCATGATATGCCCCCAGGTTATTACAAAATGCATGTTGTCCCTTCTAATATGGGGCTAATAGAAATCAAAGGCACTTTTAGGGTTGAAAAGGTAGAGCCCGATAAAGACTCTGGGCCTGATTTAGAGTTTGGCAGACAGGTTACTCCATCAAAACGTGACGATATCTCGTCTGACTTATTACAAGTGCTATAGGATTTAATGTACTTGTAATATGGTGGATGGGATATTTGTCATGTTTATGATGAAGCAACCTATCGGCCAAACGCTAAAGCAGGCCCTCTGTTTGAACTGAGAGCAGTTGTCATGACTCTTTTGCTTTCACATATGCTCTCATCTGTTTCCACACTTTTGTTTTCCTCCATGGTTCCCTCAGTTCTTTCCTGAAAACTTGCCCTCATTGACTGTGCACTGGTGTTTTCCCCTCTCTTATCTACAGTATTTTTCTATACTTATGTTGTCATGTTTTAGAAATGCTGCATTGCTCAGCCAGCCTGGTCCTGTGGGGTTCTTTCCATCTTCAGTTTTCGGGCAAGTTTCGCAATTTGTCCTGGGGCTATGTACAGTGAGACTCTGTAGGTCACCTGGTAAACCTTTAGAAATTGTTTCTGCATTGTTACATCTGTTCCCTTTTAATCTGATGAAACTCTTACCTTGTCACGTTGTGTTTTAACAGCTCATGGGGTGTTGTGTGTCCCAGAGTCCAGTCCACGTCTTCTACCATCCAACCTGCTGGCGAGATGGTTCTCTTTTTTCTCTCATCCACACCTCTTTTCCCCAGATCTTAGGTTCCTTTCACTGTCCTGGAGTTGCTGTGTAGGAGGTGAGGTAACTATAAAGGGAAAACATGGGATAGATCTCACTACCCAATATCTGAGTCAACAAAGATTTTGACAGTGCGGTGGTGTTTTCCAAGGGTTCCTTGGAAGCAGTTGTGCCACTCTTCAGTTACGTTGCTTGCTTTTTTATTTAAGGTACTTTCATAGACATTCCACCATGGGATATAGATCCTTGGTTGGCTCCTGTGCCATGACCGGTGCATGCGACCAATCCAATTGTCTTCAAATTAGTTGTGGGTAGGGGTTTAACTAGTTCTTGTTTTAAGTTCAAAGGCTAATTGCCCATTTGTGGTGTATTCAACACTTAGCGTCTGATTCACAAACTGTGTTTGATAGTATGTAAAAATCTACTACAGCAATGCTACTCATATATTGTAAAATGCAATTCACAAACCTAAGGTCAGAGATCTCATACCCTGCCTCTACTATATTTACGGTGCATGGTGAAGGTTTCCGCACACATAGGTATATCATTTTGTTGTAAATGTAGGAGGACCTGGGGGAGGAGTGGGAAAATAAAGAATAATTGCACAGAAATGGGTGAGGTACATGCTAATACAAACACACACCTAGAAAAGAGTGGACCACCACAGTTTACAAAACACACAAAAGTTACTGCAGTCATAAAAATGTCACAAAAAATGTATATGTACTCCAGCCCCACCTTAGAGTAAATCAAACAACACACGGCCAACCAGTGGTGCTGCAACATACTCGTATTAACATCTATCAAGACAGGCATTTAAACTACAGTGAACAAGGTTTGACATCCGGGTCTAAATGCATCAGATTCGCTGCAAGCACTGTTGAATTAAAAAACATTTTGCGCTAGACTCTTGGAGTTCACGTCTTTCTGTAGAGGAGCTGTTTTTTTGGATGCATTATGGGTAGCGCAAGTCCGTAAGACATGCTCCACCTTATGAAAATCATGGTTCAGTCCGAGTTTTCAGAGAAAAGGCATTTTTTGTTTTCTTAATAGCATTAGAGTTATTCAATGCACCTGCACAATGCATCCCCCCAAAAATGTAATCTGTTTGGGTCCTTCATGACAATGTTCCTGCAGATCTGTCAAGCGGGGACTAATAAAAAGTTGGTCTCAAAAGTGCCATTTCCCATTTTAATTCTCATAAGACGTTTTGGTCTTCGATACAGAAAAAATGGATGCATGGAATTACACCAAATTTGGCATAAAGTTTGAACTTTACTTAAGGATGCCTTTATCTGGTGTAAATCCATTCAGGAGTGTTAGAAATGGGATCTCTAGTTGGCAAGGGCTTGCACCTTTGTCCAAGTAGGGACCCTTCTTCCTAGTCAGGGTAAGGGTGTTACACTCGTGAAGTAACCCCTGCTCACCCTCGTGGTAGCTTGGCACGAGCAGTCAGGCTTAATTCAGAGGCAGTGTGTAAAGCATTTGCACATAACCAACAGTAATACATTGTAAGCACTACAAACGGACACCACACCAGTTTAGAAAAATAACCAATATTTTATATACTCAAGACAAGACCAATTACGACAAAAATCCACAATACTATACTTTAAAAATGAATGCTTGATACGGTAACTTCTTCTTTGCAGGAATAGCCCAAAAGCAAAGTTCGTACGAGTCGGTAGCTCCGTCCGAGCCTACCGCGATGCTGAAAACCACAGAGTCTAACAGTTCCAGCCGACCGCGTCGATACGGGCCAGCAGAGTCGTGAACAGACTCGGTCACAGTACCTTTCTCGTTGTGGCTGGTACGGAGTGTACGAGCCGGTCGGCGTTCGTCGCGGTTGCGGTGCAAGACGGAGCGATGCAAGGTGCGGTGTCCCTCGATGCGGTGCAGGCAGCGGCTCGATGAGCGTCGTGCAGACGGAGTCGGTGAGTCCAAGGCGTGCGATGCAGGGTGAGACGATGCTCGATGCGGTGCTGACAGGTTGCGATGCAGGCGACCAAGCTGGAGTGCGGGAGCTGGCGTCGGACAGCGGTGCGAGTCGGAGCGGTGCGTCGCAGACGTGCGAGCGGTGCCCCAAATGCGGTGCGGTCACGACTCTTGAGCCAGTTGCAGCGACCGCGTCGGTCGGGTCCGGCTGGTTCAGTGAAGCGATGCGATGCGAACTGCGGTGCCCACAGGTCACGGTGCAAGCAGCGGCTCGGTGTTGGCGTCGTCAGACGTCGCCCACGGAGAGACCAGGGTTGCGATGCGAAGCGGGGCGATGCGGTCTGCGGTGCAAACAGGTCACCGGCCAGGGATGGATTCGGTGGACGGAGTCGGTTGCGGTTCCCTTCCTCTGTGGCAACTGAAACAGCGTTCCAGAAGCGGTACCCAGAGGCTTGTGAAGTCTTTGTAGTCCCTGAGACTTCTTAACAGGAGGCCAGCTCAGTTTCAGGCCCTTGGAGATACTCAGCACAAGTTTGTAGAAAGTTCAGTCCAGTCCTTTCACTGCCCAAGGCAGAAGCAGCAGCTGCAGGCCAACCCAACAAAGCAACAACACAGCAAAGGGGCAGTACTCCTCCTGGCAGCTCTTCCAGCTCTTCGTCTTGGCAGGTTCCTTGATTCCAGCGAGATCTAAATTCATGGGGTCAGGGCCCCAATATTTATATCCCAAATTCCTTTGTTCTCTGAAGGCAGAGAGGCCTTTGCCTAGTCCAAACCAGTTCTGGAGCACTTTGTTGACAAGTCTCCGTCCCTTCTTTCAGTGAGTAGGCCAGGGACATCGGACGCACCACAGGAGGTGGAGCCAGCATTGTGGAGGGAAGGCACTGTCTTATTCAGGGCCCAGGTGCGACCCCTCCCACCCATCTACATGTAGATCTTGCTATTCAGCCCTGTGCTGACTCACCCTGTCTTCTGGCATCCCCCAGCCCCTGTCACTCACACTCCAGACAAGGAATACACAACCTCGCAGAGGCAGGCTTGGATGGTTAGACAAGAAAATACCCACTTTCTAAAAGTGGTATTTTCAAACACAGAATGTTAAAACCAACTTCACTAAAAGATGCATTTTATCATTCTGAGTCCAGGCATACTAAACTCGAATTTCTACCATGTTCCCGGGGTCAGTTAGGATTATAAGCTGTAATAATCAAAACTGCCCGTTCTGGCCTATGGGGAACAGGTAGCCTTGCAATAGTGAAAACGAACTAGGCTGTCATTCACTATCAGGACATGCCACACACACCAGGGCATGTCCTACCTTTCGCATACAACGCACCCTGCCCACAGGGGTACCTTGGGCCTACCTTAGGGGTGACTAACATGTAGTAAAGGGAAGGTTTAGGGACTGGCAAGTGGGTGCACTTGCCAAGTCGACATGGCAGCCCCGGGCTGCGCACAGGCTCTGCGGTGGCAGGCCCGAGTTACACTTTACGGGCTGTTTGCGTGGGTGGCACAATCCAGTGCTGCAGCCCACCAACAGCATTTGGTCTATAGGCCCTGGCACTCGCAGTGCACTTTACAAGGGACTGACACATAAACCAAATAGGCCAATCATGGAAACGCCAATCCATAACACATTTTATACAGGAGCACTTGCACTTTTCCACTGGACCGCAGTGAGGAAAGTGCGCAGAATCATTACACCAGCAAAAACAGAGTCAAAACCGGGAGGTCAGAAAGCAAAAAGTCAGGGGAAACACGCCAAAAGATGCCAAGTCTAACACATGTCCCCTCCAGCTGAAAGTAGGGAGAACTACCCAACCCCATTGGAGTTCTCTTCACTAAGGCGGAAGAACCTGGACAGACCATCTGCGTTGGCGTGTTCTGTACCAGGACGGTGTTCCACCGTAAAGTCCATTCCCTGTAGGGAGATGGACCACCTCAGCAGTTTTGGATTCTCACCCCTCATTTGCATCAACCATCTGAGGGGCCTGTGGTCTGTCTGAACCCAGAAGTGAGTCCCAAACAGGTATGGTCTCAACTTCTTCAGTGCCCAGACCACAGCAAAAGCTTCCCTTTCTATGGCACTCCACCTCTGTTCCCTGGGAAGTAGTCTCCTGCTAAGGAAGACTACAGGCTGATCCAGGCCCTCTTCGTTCAGTTGTGAGAGCACCGCTCCCACACCATGCTCTGAAGCGTCAGTCTGCACGACAAATTCTTTGGAGAAGTCAGGTGCCTTGAGCACGGGCGGCGTGCACATGGCTGCCTTCAGGGCATCAAAAGCTTTCTGGCAGGACTCAGTCCAGATCACTTTCCTGGGCTGCCTCTTAGAGGTCAGCTCTGTTAAGGGGGCAACGATGGTGCCATAGCCCTTAACAAATCTCCTATAGTAGCCGGTGAGACCTAAGAAGGCTCTCACCTCTGTCTGGGTCTTGGGGGGTTCCCAAGCCAGAATGGTGTCAATCTTGGGTTGTAGGGGCGCCACCTGGCCGCTTCCTACCTGCTGTCCCAAGTACACCACCGAACCCTGCCCGATCTGGCACTTACTGGCCTTGATCGTGAGGCCTGCACCTTGCAGAGCCCTCAACACTTTCTCAAGGTGCTGTAAGTGTTCTTCCCAGCTGGAACTGAACACAGCAATGTCATCCAGGTAGGCGGCACTGAAATCCTCCAGCCCAGCCAACACCTGATTGACCAACCTCTGAAAGGTGGCAGGGGCATTCTTCAACCCAAAGGGCATCGCCCGGAATTGGTAATGACCTTCTGGGGTTGAGAATGCTGATCTCTCCTTGGCCCCATCGGTTAAGGCAATCTGCCAGTACCCAGACGTCAAATCAAACGTGCTGAGGAACCGGGCAGCTCCCAACCGATCAATGAGCTCATCAGCTCTGGGGATGGGGTGCGCGTCAGTCCTGGTGACGGCATTGAGCCCACGGTAGTCCACACAAAACCGGAGTTCTGGAGTGGCACCGGGCGCAGCAGCCTTTGGGACCAAGACCACTGGGCTGGCCCAAGGACTGTGGGAGGGCTCAATCACCCCTAACGCCAACATCTTAGAGACCTCCTCCTTGATGCTGGCTCTGACCCGGTCAGTCAACCTGTAAATCTTGTGCTTCACAGGAGGGCTGTCACCGGTGTCCACGTCATGGGTACACCAGTGAGTAACACCGGGGGTCAGAGAGAACAGTGGGGCGAACTGTCCCAACAACTGGCGACAGTCCCCCTGCTGCTCCTGAGTCAGAGTAGGGGAGAGGATCACACCCTCTACTGACCCATCATGCTCCTTGGTAGACAGGAGGTCAGGGAGAGGCTCACTCTCCTCTTCCACCCCATCATCTGTCGCCAAGAGCATACTCACTTCGGACCTCTCGAAGTGGGGCTTGAGGCGGTTCACGTGAAGGACCCTCAAAGGGTTCCTTGGAGCCTGCAAATCCACCAGGTAGGTGACGTCACTTTTGCGCTCCTTTACCTCATATGGCCCAGTCCACTTGTCCTGCAAGGCACAAGGTGCCACTGGGGCCATGACCCACACTTTTTGCCCAGGTTGAAATTCGACCAGAGTGGCATTCTGGTCATACCATCTCTTCATTTCTTCCTGGCTTGCTTCTAGGTTCGCCTGAGCGAGTTTCCTGAAGCGGGCAGTTTGGTTTCTAAAGGCCAGCATGTAGCTAAATACATCCTGGGGAGTTTTACTGGGAGCTGCCTCCCAGCCTTCTTTTACCAAACTCAGAGGTCCTCTGACAGGGTGGCCATACAGGAGCTCAAAGGGGCTGTACCCAAGAGACTTCTGAGGCACCTCCCTGTATGCAAAGAGTAGGCATGGCAAGAGGACGTCCCACTTACGCCTCATGGGTTCTGTTAGACCCTTGATCATGCCTTTCAAGGTCTGGTTGAATCTCTCCACCAGACCGTTTCCTTGTGGGTGGTAAGGAGTGGTGAACTTGTAGGTTACACCACACTCCTTCCACAGGGATGTCATATACTTGGATATGAAATTGGTCCCCCTATCAGAAACCACCTCTCTGGGGAATCCCACACGGGAAAAGATCCCCATTAACGCCCGGCCCACCACTGGCGCCGTCGTTGTCCTGAGAGGGATTGCCTCCGGGTACCGGGTGGCATGGTCCACCAAGACCAGGATGTACCTGTTGCCCATGGCTGTCTTGGGATCCAGTGGCCCCACAGTATCCATCCCTACCCTTTCAAAGGGTGTTCCAACAACAGGAAAAGGTTGGAGAGGAGCTTTGACCTTCCTCCCACTCTTACCACTTGCCTGGCAAGTTTGGCAAGACCTACAGTGTGCATCTGACTGCCTTCGCATTTGGGGCCAAAAGAAGTGGGTGACAAGCCTGTCAAAGGTCTTGTCCTGCCCCAAATGTCCTGCCAAAGGCACGTCATGAGCCAGACCCAGTAGGAAGGTCCTGAAGCGCTGGGGTACCACCAGCAAACGGGCTGACCCAGGCTCAGCAACCTTAGGCTCACTGTATAGGAGACCACTCTCCCAGTAGATCAGAGGTGACCCGGACTGATTACCAGCTGCCTGGTCTGCAGCCTGCCGCCGCAGACCCTCCAGAGTAGGGCACTCGTTCTGCTCCCTGCAGAACTCCTCCCTGGTGTGACCCCCTTCTTGCTGCCAATGGGTCAGCTCAGAGATGTCTCCCAGTTCGGCTACCTGCTCCCCTGTAGGCACCGGGGCGTCCCCCTCGAGGTCCGCCTCCTCCCGGTCCGTGGGAACTTCGGGGGCCGGTTTCCCGCGCCCCTGCCCTTTCTCTTGGCAGGGACTTGGGCCACTGTTTCATGCTCCAAGTCCTCTTGATCACCCTTTTGGCTGCCATTGACCGAGTAGACACGCATGCCCACTCTGGCAACCCAAGCATCTCCAAGTGAGACCTGAGCTCAACCTCCTTCCATAAGGACTGCTCCAGGTCGTTTCCTAGCAGACAATCTACAGGCATGGTAGGGCTCACAACCACCCTCAAGGGACCTGAGACCCCCCCATTCAAAGGGAACCTGTGCCACCATACATTGGCGCTCTGAGTTGTCTACAGCAACTACTTGGTGGAATGCTCCTGGGACTACTTGCTTCTCAGACACCAGGTGACACCGGACTGAGGTCACACTGGCTCCAGTGTCTCTGAGAGCCTCTACCCTGTTCCCATTGATGGTCACCCAGGTGCTATATTTCTTTGTGTTAGGGGGCACCTGGTTTCCTGGGACCATCTCACTGTCCCCTAGTGAGACAAGGGTAATTTCTGCGGGATCCCCACCCTCCTGTGGGCACCCCTCCTCCCCAAGCGCTACACTAGCCAACACTTTGGACTGTCCACCGGTGGGTGGCTGTGTCCCCTTCGGGCACTTGGGGTCCCCCTTAAAGTGACCTACCTGGTCACATGCATAACACTTGCGGGGGCCGGTCTCAACAGGCTTCCCTGTAGAGACCCCTTTCTTCTTATCACCGGGGGGCTGGGAACCTTTACCCTGGGTACTAGTTTGGGGCCCTTTAGAGAACTCCTGTGCTTTACCCTTGTCCCCCCCACCTTTCTGCTGGGGACCCTGCCCACCTTTGGCTGAGTCTCCCCCAAACGCTTTCTTGTGGACCCTGGTACTCACCCAGCGGTCCGCTTCCATAGCAAGCTTCCTGGGGTCAGTTAGCTTACTATCAACTAGGTGCTGGCGCAGATCTGCAAAACATAGACTAGACAAGTGCTCCCATGCAATCAAGTTGTAGAGCCCCTGAAAATCTGTTACACTACTGCCCTTTACCCAACCATCCAGCGACCTGCAGAACACATCCACACATTCCAACCAAGTGTTGGCATCAGACTTCTTACTGGACCTGAACTGATCCCTGTACTTTTCAGGAGTAAGACCATACTTCGTGAGAAGGGCATCCTTCATGTCAGCATAGGTGAGGTGATACCCTTACCCAAAGCTATCAGAGCATCCCTTGCTTCTTCAGGGAAAAGTGGCCACAATCCTGCTCCCCAATTCTCCTCAGGGACCCCATTCATGTGTATGGCTGCCTCATAACCCTGAAACCACCTTTGTATGTCATCCCCCTTCTTGAACTCCTTGCCTACATTCTTGGGAATGTGCACAATCCTGTATACTTTTCTGGACGAATTGCTGCCACCATCTGAGCCTGACTTACTCCTAAGTTCTAGCTCCTTCAGTTCTCCCTCATGCTCTAAGAGCATCTTCCTCTCCTCTATGGCCAATCTCTTCTCCTCCCGCTCACTCTCCAGCCTGAGCTTCTGCAGCTCAAACTGCCTTGCCTCCCGCCTGTCCTCCAGCTCCTCTGGGGACAGACTGCTGCTGCCTGACCTGGCGGGTTCCCCCCTACCCAAAAGCAGATCCACCCTGGAAATAGGCTCCTCCACCTCCTCACTGAGATTACCAGGCTGCCCATTGGCATGTCTGGCTGCTACCCAGGCCCTCAGCGCCTTCTGTAGCTCCTCCTTCCTTGTGAGGCCTTTAATTTGGACTTTCAGGTTTTTACAAATCGCTCGTAGCTCCTTTACGGCGTAGGATTCCAACCTATCCTCCTCAAAGATAACTTCCAGAGATGCAACGGATGATGCAATTGATTCAGGCATGACAAAAGTAGTGAGTTGAAAACTGGCAAGATCAAAAATAGGCCAAAAGAAAAAGAACCAGTATCTGGTACGTAATGGTCTGCGATATGGTAGTAGTGCACACCAATCACTGTAAGTCAAGTGCAAACACAAGTCCTATCCTCACCGCTGACAACCAATGTTAGAAATGGGATCTCTAGTTGGCAAGGGCTTGCACCTTTGTCCAAGTAGGGACCCTTCTTCCTAGTCAGGGTAAGGGTGTTACACTCGTGAAGTAACCCCTGCTCACCCTCGTGGTAGCTTGGCACGAGCAGTCAGGCTTAATTCAGAGGCAGTGTGTAAAGCATTTGCACATAACCAACAGTAATACAGTGTAAGCACTACAAACGGACACCACACCAGTTTAGAAAAATAACCAATATTTTATATACTCAAGACAAGACCAATTACGACAAAAATCCACAATACTATACTTTAAAAATGAATGCTTGATACGGTAACTTCTTCTTTGCAGGAATAGCCCAAAAGCAAAGTTCGTACGAGTCGGTAGCTCCGTCCGAGCCTACCGCGATGCTGAAAACCACAGAGTCTAACAGTTCCAGCCGACCGCGTCGATACGGGCCAGCAGAGTCGTGAACAGACTCGGTCACAGTACCTTTCTCGTTGTGGCTGGTACGGAGTGTACGAGCCGGTCGGCGTTCGTCGCGGTTGCGGTGCAAAATGGAGCGATGCAAGGTGCGGTGTCCCTAGATGCGGTGCAGGCAGCGGCTCGATGAGCGTCGTGCAGACGGAGTCGGTGAGTCCAAGGCGTGCGATGCAGGGTGAGATGATGCTCGATGCGGTGCTGACAGGTTGCGATGCAGGCGACCAAGTCGGAGTGCGGGAGCTGGCGTCGGACAGCGGTGCGAGTCGGAGCGGTGCGTCGCAGACGTGCGAGCGGTGCCCCAAATGCGGTGCGGTCACGACTCTTGAGCCAGTTGCAGCGACCGCGTCGGTCGGGTCCGGCTGGTTCAGTGAAGCGATGCGATGCGAACTGCGGTGCCCACAGGTCACGGTGCAAGCAGCGGCTCGGTGTTGGCGGCGTCGGACGTCGCCCACGGTGAGACCAGGGTTGCGATGCGAAGCGGGGCGATGAGGTCTGCGGTGCAAACAGGTCACCGGCCAGGGATGGATTCGGTGGACGGAGTCGGTTGCGGTTCCCTTCCTCTGTGGCAACTGAAACAGCGTTCCAGAAGCGGTACCCAGAGGCTTGTGAAGTCTTTGTAGTCCCTGAGACTTCTTAACAGGAGGCCAGCTCAGTTTCAGGCCCTTGGAGATACTCAGCACAAGTTTGTAGAAAGTTCAGTCCAGTCCTTTCACTGCCCAAGGCAGAAGCAGCAGCTGCAGGCCAACCCAACAAAGCAACAACACAGCAAAGGGGCAGTACTCCTCCTGGCAGCTCTTCCAGCTCTTCATCTTGGCAGGTTCCTTGATTCCAGCGAGATCTAAATTCATGGGGTCAGGGCCCCAATATTTATATCCCAAATTCCTTTGTTCTCTGAAGGCAGAGAGGCCTTTGCCTAGTCCAAACCAGTTCTGGAGCACTTTGTTGACAAGTCTCCGTCCCTTCTTTCAGTGAGTAGGCCAGGGACATCAGACGCACCACAGGAGGTGGAGCCAGCATTGTGGAGGGAAGGCACTGTCCTATTCAGGGCCCAGGTGCGACCCCTCCCACCCATCTACATGTAGATCTTGCTATTCAGCCCTGTGCTGACTCACCCTGTCTTCTGGCATCCCCCAGCCCCTGTCACTCACACTCCAGACAAGGAATACACAACCTCGCAGAGGCAGGCTTGGATGGTTAGACAAGAAAATACCCACTTTCTAAAAGTGGTATTTTCAAACACAGAATGTTAAAACCAACTTCACTAAAAGATGCATTTTATCATTCTGAGTCCAGGCATACTAAACTCGAATTTCTACCATGTTCCCGGGGTCAGTTAGGATTATAAGCTGTAATAATCAAAACTGCCCATTCTGGCCTACGGGGAACAGGTAGCCTTGCAATAGTGAAAACGAACTAGGCTGTCATTCACTATCAGGACATGCCACACACACCAGGGCATGTCCTACCTTTCGCATACAACGTACCCTGCCCACAGGGGTACCTTGGGCCTACCTTAGGGGTGACTAACATGTAGTAAAGGGAAGGTTTAGGGACTGGCAAGTGGGTGCACTTGCCAAGTCGACATGGCAGCCCGGGCTGCGCACAGGCTCTGCGGTGGCAGGCCCGAGTTACACTTTACGGGCTGTTTGCGTGGGTGGCACAATCCAGTGCTGCAGCCCACCAACAGCATTTGGTCTATAGGCCCTGGCACTCGCAGTGCACTTTACAAGGGACTGACACATAAACCAAATAGGCCAATCATGGAAACGCCAATCCATAACACATTTTATACAGGAGCACTTGCACTTTTCCACTGGACCGCAGTGAGGAAAGTGCGCAGAATCATTACACCAGCAAAAACAGAGTCAAAACCGGGAGGTCAGAAAGCAAAAAGTCAGG